>CM030360.1:195592820-196192820 GCA_017893485.1 Hemerocallis citrina | reverse complement strand
TCGATGGCCCTCGGCCTCCGATCCACGACAGCCCTCCGGGCCGTCCGCCCATCCTGGTGTAGAATGAAGATGACCTGGCACAACCTAGGCCACCAGATTCTCCAGGAGCTCAGGAGCCCCATGATCCGCCATGTCAGCTCCAAATACCACCAAGGGCTTTGCCACGTCAGCCCTATACCACTCCTGGTGCTGCCACGTCAGCCCTAAACCCCCTGGGCCTTCTGCCACGTCAGGCCCATGGGCTTTCGGGTTCAGACCCGGCCCCCAAGCGGATCCAAACCCGGTTGGAATTCTCTATAAATACTAGACCCTCACCCACCTTTTTAGGTAACCAATCTTTTGCCACTAAAATTCACCTAGTTATTGCTACTCTCTCACAGAGACTGACTAGATCGTCGGAGGGTCCGCCACCGGGATAAACCCCGGTGTTTCAGGACCGTCTGCAGGTACACAAGACCTCGGATCCGAACCCTCTGATCCGAGCCCAGACATCCACCTCATTCCGAGCCCATCGCAGGTACCGCCCGGTCAGCCGAGGGTCGTCAGACGAGCAGCTTTCTCCTTCAATACAAATCGAGTCCGAACTCACACCTGGTGCATCCACACGTCTCCCAGAAACAAACCGCATCAGACTTGTATGTGTGTGTGTTCTAATTTTTATTTATCATGTTTGGATACCTATCATACTAGTTACACAAATAATTGACTGTAGAATCGAAACTCATCATGTTTAACTAATTTTATTTCCAAGAAAAATACCTTAATAAGTATACATGTTTGCTGACCTGAACTTGATTGCTATTTTCGAAGCAGTAAATGTTCTCAAAATAAAATATTTTCTGAATATGAAATGTAGCCCCGAATGTGTAGATGTCAATAACATCCAGAATTTTTGAATTCCGAGTTGTGTAGCAAGAGTTATGCCTGTTTTACTGCAGCTGTGTTTTTACAGTCCAGATTTTCAGATTCTCGAACCTTTCATGTTTAAACAGTAAAAAGGTTGATCAAATGATAGAATTTTGCTATGAGAATTTACAGATTGATGTTTAACATGGTTAGGAGTCTAAATTATATTTTTACTGATTTTAATGTTGAATTTTGCATTATTTAATGAATGTATGTTGCATTGCATGTTCCCAATACGTTATTGTCACTATTGTAACCGTCCTATCCATGTTATCAACCTATTGTTTCCTTATTGATACTATTGTTTACCCCTTGTTCCTTAATTGCATATTGTATTGTTGCATTGATAAATAATTAACAAGCCGGGGTTTAAGGGTTGACTTTTCGTGGTGGACAATATAGGAACTGTACTTGGAGGAGGGGCCCGTGTTTCCCTAAATAATGTTCCGGCTATTGTTTTATCGATGATTGTGGTTATTGTAACGACCCAGATCCCCGTTATCGGACATCCGTGACATCACCAAGATCATTGCCTTCAAATGCATCTCAACACAGTAAATAATCTGGAAATTTAAACATTTTTATTGCCATCAGAGTTGTTACATTAAAAATTACAATTATCAAATTGTCCTTGAACAAGGAATACAAATTACATAACTTTATTACAACTGACTACAAGAATACTTGAACATTTTTTGTGAAGCCATTGGCTGTCTTTCAGATCGGCAATCCCTTGGTAACTGCCGAAACTCCGTTGAGTGGTCTATCTGCCCCTCTGGGTCCTGCCCCTCGGCTTGAGCCTTCTGCTACGTGACCCCGATAATTTTGCACCTGCTCGAAGGGTAGACGTGCATACTGCCACTACTTGGATGCCCTGCTGATCTTGGGCTCTCCTATCCTCGTGACCTGATATCCATGTACCTAAAAGGTGGGGTACGTCAGTAATTCTACTGACGCAATGCTGATAAGGAAACAGCGATCCTCAAACTGTCACATTCACAAATTCATCTTGAATGGAAAATTCAACGTGCATCCTGATTTCCTAGTGTTCGTGTATGTCATGACCTGAGACTAATGCAACAATACAGAGTATAGGACAGATGCACTTAATCTAACCTAAAGTCTAATCAAATACAAGGTACAGAACAGATGCACTTAATCTAACGTCAGCAAGATTCTGGATGCACATGCATCCCATACTACATGTGACCCCGGTCAAGCCAACGTACTTAGTCTAATGCAAGCGAGACTTTGGAAATGTATGCATCCCATACTACATACTTTCCAAATCAAGCCGTTGTCTCCATGTTTCGGGATTAGAACCCTCGCTATGCAATGCTAACTAATTTGGTCTACTTCCCGTTCCTGATAGTATGACATGGTTGAGGAGGTGAAAATAAAATAAAAGAATATAATGCGGGGCGCTACCCCGAAGTCACCAATAATTACTGCGTCGAACCATCCTCGAAAGCTGTGACGAACTTACAGATATACCGCAAGTATATCCATTGCGCAAAGATCCTTTTTGATCTGTTCGTGTCCACCAACATAGAACATGACGACCTCGGAGGTCCTAAAATACCCCCGATCCGCCAGGATATCAGTATCCCGTTCTTACCATGGTACTTCAGGAATTAACAGTGCAAAATACGCACCGCAGTGCGTATCCCTAATGACAGGAAGAGACAACCAGTATCACCACTTAGTGCTAACTCTCAGAACAAGTTGGATTATAGGGAATATAACACCAATTTGGTCTTCAAGCGAAACAATAAAAGAAAAACCTGATCAATCCAGTTTACTGAAAATATGTTGTTATTCATCCACACTTGGTGTCGGTCAACAAAGTCGAGCCTGACTGGTCTGTCAAGGTAACAACCATCCCGGAATCACATCCACCGATTTCCAATACCTTCATAGGTCAGCGACCCAAAAATAATCCCGGCCCGTGACCCTCAGCGAGTGGTCTAACGGCGCCCTGATGACGTAATATAATTTAGCGAAGGTAAGCACGCACATAATTATCCTTTCTGAACTTTTGACAGACTCAGGCATCGAGACACCCAATACAATCCAACAGAGCTATATCCCAACTCACTCATGTCCACCATGAGTACATGCACAGGAACTTGCCTAAGTTCCGAATAAAATGCTAAAACCCATCTTTTAAATCTGATAGCTCACGATCACCATATTGTGGTAGGCAGAGGGTTCCTCATCAATGGTCCGATGGAACAATCAAGAAATACCAGTAGCTGCGATCCCAGCTACACTCATCGGAAACCAATACGCTCAGAATTTTCTAGAAGGGTGAGGAGATCCGTTGCCATCCCCTAGTCGATGATTCCCTCAATTTCCTTTTAAAGGACCCAAGTCCCCGAGTTAACTCCAACCTTGAAGTCAGTCTAGACAATAGGTTGCTAAACTCACAATGTCCATAATTTCCAGCACACAAGTCAGAATTGCTTGGTATCTCTAACTCTGGAAAGGTAAGACCCTAGTTTACAATTCTTCAGTTGACTAGTTCCTCAAGTTCAATCATCTCGACATCCAAATATCCCTCATATACTCTTAGTAGTACGTTCCTTTTCACACTTGCTGTATTTGTCCAATATCATAAGAGTTCGCTTAGTTATAGAGATCACTCAATTCCGGGTCCTATGGGAAGGTGGGATTGTCTACCTTAACTTCCTATTTGGATACGTCCTCAGATTCAATTCTAAATGTTCTCACAGACACCAATTTCCCTTGGGTGCATCACAAGGGAAAAGTTTATTTCTCTAGTAAACATTTTCTTGACAAGGCCAAATCTACCCTATCCTTGGAATATCTTAATCTCCAACCTGCAGCCTGGAATTACAAAATTCCAATTGGGTTAGAGAGTTATGATTCCCTACTGAAATTCTCCAGTTGGCCAGTCGCCCAAATTCTTAACAGATAAGCCTAGGAATATCTACCTCCATGAACTAGACAACTCGTACTAGGCTGAACGTACCCTACTTTAAAATTCAATAGTAGATCATCTCTAAGTCCAATGATCATGAAATTTGAGATTCTCTATCTAAACATATACCATTTCATCGTGTCCAAAATTCGCATTCAAATTCATTTCACACAACGATCTACGACTCCTCAAACATGGCTACATTTCAGCCGTTCTGTTTCAGCAGAGTATTCACTGCCCCCCACTAATTACCTTTGAAACTTCATCAAATGACTTCTAAAAATTCTAAAATTTGAGATTCATCAAATAGACTCATACCCCAAGCTATTCCCAAGATTTCGTAGCAAAATGATAAACGTACACGAAGTTATGCCTTTTTGAACTTCAGCACAGAGCGCAGTCAGCTTCAGCCGACACCTACTGACCAGTCGCGTTCTACAATTTTTCCGGGGCATCAACCGACCTCGGAAAATACGAAATTTAATACTATGATTGTAGACACATACAAAAGCGTCCACAAAAATTTTCAGCTCAAAATGCCTTGTCGTTTTCGAGATATAAAATCGGAAAGATACCCAAAAATCATCACAGCCAGCAGCCATTCTGGCTGCTTACTGTCCGGATTTGGTCCCACTGTTCGGGCTACCAAAATGTATCCAAATATTACGAAATAAATCATGGATACTCAACATACATAGAAGAACAATACCCCAGAATTTTAGCCCAAGATTCCCGACCGTTTGGGCGTAAGAAATTCCCCAATATACCCTCACAATCATGCTACTCAATCAAACTTCAAGAGAATAATTCTCTACCATACAATTTATTTTTTCCTAGCATTCCTCATACTCAAACATAGCAACAAAATCATGTCTACCACTACTACTCATCCATTCATACCAAAACAAAAATAAATACAAAAGAGTTCAAGGATCACCCATTTGAAGTTTTGCCAAAGAATCTCCTTGTAGCTTTGCTTGCTTGCTTGCTTGCCTTGCACCTTGCACTTGTATAACCTGGCCTCCTCAATCTTTCCTACTTCTCCACCTTACTACAACTCCCTACAAAAGGTTCCACCTTCCTTTTTCTCCTTCTCTTTCTCCTCTTTTTTTTTTTTTTTGAACAAGAATGATGGTGAACAAGTGAAAGAATGAGAGTGGAAGTGGGGGGGTTTATAAAAATGGGAGCTAGGGTTGATTTGGGCCGGATGAGATGTAAGGTGGGGATGGGGGGAGGTGGAGTGAGGGGGAGATGTGTGGATGAGATGAAGTCAACTCCATAAGTGGAAACTTCTTGGAAGCTTCCTTGGAAACTTCATGGAAGCTTCCTACTTCCATAGTCAATGTGCACATGGTGTTGTATTTCCACCATTGGATCTTTATCAAGATCAAACCATGATCATCATGATGCTAGGGTTCCTAACCCTATGCTAGGTTAAGGAACCCTAGGTCACCATACCCTAGGTTACCATACCCTAGTGCACAAATACAATTCACATTCAATTCAAGCACCAGTTTAATTGAAATAACCAATACATATAAATTAAAATCCAAAAAATACATTTTTATAGAAATTATAATTTTTGCCCAACAATTGTTTGGTCGAAATAATCGGGACAAAACCCTAATTTAATCGAGATGATATTCCGAGTTTACTTCATCGGATTCAGAACAGCCGGTATGTCTGAAATCTCTCAATTTAACTGATAATTTCTAGGAGAGAAATGTAATCGTGTGCAATACTTAGTTAATGCACGGGTTACAGTGTAAAATAGCCATATGCTATTTTGCGGGGTATTACAGTTATGGCCGTAACCCAATCTATCGTGTATTGTATCGTTGCCGATGGTAACTGTCCACGAACAGATTCTGTATAATCTGTCTGTTTAGGTATTATTTACTGACTATACATTGGTTTCAATGTTGTATTCGCAGCCGTGCTTTAGCTTTTTTGTTTTTATATTTTTTCACCCATCACTTTACTTTTTTACACAAAAGTATTTGAAATTCCTTTTTCTATACTTTAGTTTTTGGCCATGCACATCTTTTTCAATATGTAGATAATCAAGTTATTTATATAGGTTCATTTTGTTATGTGTATTCAATGAGTGATTAAATCAGGACGCCAAATGTTTTTTGGCATAGAATTTCTGATGTAGATAGGGCTGGCAATAGAACTTGATAAACGCTCGCTCTAAATCCAACCTGAATTTCTGGTTTGCATCTTCATTAAGTTTGATGGATCCCAAAATGGGTCTTGTAGGTCTCTGAGAAACCTCTTTATACACCTGCTTAGTGGGTTTGGATCCCGAAGTAGATCCTGCAGAATCTTAGGGATCTGCAAGTGGATCTGACCCAACCAGAATCCAATCTGTTGCCACCCTAAATGTAGATAGGGCTGGCAAGAAAACTTGATAAACACTTGATCTAAATCCAACCTGACTTTCTGGTTTGCATCATCATTATAAGTTCGATGGATCCCCAAATGGGTCTTGTAGGTCCCTGAGAGACCTCTTTATACACCTGCTTAGTGGGTTTGGATCCCGAAGTGGATCCTGCAGAATCTTAGGGATCTGCAAGTGGATCTTCGATGACCCAACCAGAAGCCAATCTCGAATGATAAAATATACTGTTAACAATTGCCTTCTTTGAACTTCATGTGCCTCAATTCTTTTGTAATATAATTTGGTACATAATGTTCACGACCGCTCTCCAAGAGAATGTTTCATTTGTTTCAGATAAATATGTGTTTACTTGGATATAGATTTTTTGATGTTGCATTTCTCTACAGGAAGTTATTAAAGATTTGATGGAAAGGCTACCACACATGAAAGAGCTTATGGATATGTATTGTGGCCCTGATAGAGTAACTGCAAAGCAACAACAGCAGGAGTTGGAAAGAGTGGCGAAGACTATACCTGAGAATGTACCATCCTCTGTGAAGAGGTTCACTGATCGTGCAGTCCTTTCACTTCAGGTTTTACCACACCCATTTCATTTTCCTTTCTGTGATATACATGTACTTTTTTTTGATGATACGGATAGAGCCAAAAGGCTCCAGCCAAATTATATTCAATCAATAAGTCTACTTACATGATAGGTCTTACAAGACGTAAAACAATAACAAAACGATAAAAGATCAACAATGAATAAATAATAGCTAACAAATGGCACAGTACATCAGAATCAGCCGGCGAGAAAGGCTGATGGAAGCCGAGAAATCCATAAAGGCTCCCGAACGAAGATCCGTCCCCGGAGAGCGATAAAGGTCGAAGCCCAGGGACGCTCCCATACAGCTAACGAACCAGCGCCTGAATACTCTGAATCATCACTAATAATCGATGAGGATGATAAGAGCCCCAATACATCTCAGAACAAACCAGAACAGTCAAAAGAGGGCGACCTCTGAAGCACGGATACTTCACGGAGGGTGCCGTACCCGTATCCTGTACGTATCCGATACTCGTGTCCCCGTATCTTGTACATCTCCGTATCCTGCATTTTTTTATTATCCAACTATTTGATACGGCTGAAACTTGTCCCACTATTTGAATTGTCTACTTATATTATATTGCTTATGAACTTGCTTTGTTTACTTATGTTATTGCTTATACTTATGAATAATTATTATAGCCTTTATGGATTAACTTATTTATGTTTAATGAAAGATATTTACCATTTCCTTATTAACAAGAAAGATTATTTAGTTATGTGTAATTATTCATATATATATATATATATATATATATATACACACACACACACACACACACACACACACACACACACACACACAACCGTATCCCTGCCGTATCCCGTATCCTACTTTTTTGAAAATTGTCGTATCCCCCGTACCCGTGTCCCTATACGCGTATCGTCGTATCCGTGTCGATGCTTCATAGAGGGCGACAAACCAGCGAACTCAAGCATCATCATCCACAGTAACACGTAGCATGAGCATAGACAAGAATGATCAGAATTGGAAAACCAAAGAAACTCAGCAAACTAGCCCCGAAGGGCCACACCAGTGGACAAGAGAAAACACCGCAGAATAAGCAAAGTAAAGTAAAGAAACTACCAGATTATAAAGGATTAGAGAATTAAAGTAAAGATACAGATATAACAGGAGCCAGGGGACTCCCAAAATAACATCAGATTCCATACAAAAACATAGCCTCCATGCACAACAACAAAAAGGAGGGTGGTGCCGAGAACAGTCACCCAATCCAGAGGAGGAATGGGAACAAGGACATACTGCGTCCAACAAAAAGAAGAGCAACTAAGCTGCTCCCTCAATGACGGCCCAAAATGTGACCAAAAAACGCTTGAACCATTCAGCCCTGCAAAGAACAAATAATAGAAGAAGTTTTCAATGCTCCAAGCACATGCCAAGAAACGAAAAAAACATAACTGAAACATGAGAAAACATAGATGAAGATAACAGGAAGCAGCCGAAATACAGAAAAAATCCTCAACACTCTACGAAAACACCGTAATCGTTAGATCGCATTGAGGTTTTTAAGACAAAGGAAAGCATCTTCAAGTCTATGATATAGAAGGGCTTCTCTGGCTTTTCCGGATAACGACGAAGACCAATGGTTAAAAAGAAATAGGAATTCATCGAAAATAGAACTAGGGGGAGAGGTCGAATGACGGAAAATTCTCTTGTTCCTCTCTCTCCAAGTGATCCAGACAATGATCTGGAAAGATAAGTACCAAGATTTGTGGTATTTGCCATTCGATGGGAGACGAGTCCCGCAAGCTACTAGGTTGCAAGGGATGACTGGCACTTCCCAAGCGAGCGATGAAATTTTCCACAGAGCACCAGTAAATTCACAACCCACAAATAAGTGATCCGCATTTTCAGATGCAGCAGAGCATAGAGGGCACAATTGCCCCCATGCTAAATTCCTCTTATTGAGATTTTCAACCGTCAGGAGCTTATTGTTGAGGGCAAGCCAAGAAAGGATTTTGACCTTGATTGGAGCACATGATTTCCACACCAGATCAAAAAAAGGAGATAATAAGCCTCTGAAGTTAAGAAATCGATAGAATGACTGAACCGAGAACGACCCTGACGTGTTCCAGCGCTAGAAGAAATCTTCCCTGTCCCTCCAAACAAAATTGTTAAGAGAGTCGAGAAGATTGTTAAAATCCGACTCTAGATGGGAAGGTAGATCGGATGATAGAGGGATCAACCATTGCCTTTGCTGATTAGCAATGATGTATGAGTCAGCTACCAAAGCAAAAGGGTTGGAAGCAAGACGGAAAATAGCTGGGAAAGCGGTTGCAAGGGAAGAATTACCGATCCATAGATCATACCAGAATCTGGTCTTTGATCCGTCGGCACAAATGTGGCCTAGACCACACTGGAAGGCCGCCGCCGCTTTCCACACCCCTTTCCAGAAGTGAGAGGCAATACGGTGGGTGTTAGAGGGAAAGCTCCACCACTTATCAACCGAAAATAGCCTGTCTTTGATACTGATGACCCAAGGTAACTCCTCCATTTTAAGGAATCTCCAAAGCCATTTTCCAAGGAGAGCAAGATTCTGGTGCCTAAGGTTCAATACTCCTAATCCTCCAGCTTCTTTAGCTGAACAAATAAGTTTCCAATTACACAGGTGAGCTCCGGGCTTGTGAGCAGGGGAACCAGACCAGAAATAGTTACTTCTGATCTAGTCGATCCTTTTGATGACCCAAGATGGTAAGAAGTAGAACGACATCATATAGAGAGGAATCGCGGATAGAACAGAGTTGAGGAGAATGAGTCTACCTCCTCGAGATAGTAGTTTCCCAGACCATACTGATAATCTGGATTCGATCTTGTCGATTAAGGGGGACCAATCCGATTTATGCAACTTGCCCCATCTGAGGGGAATACCCAGGTACGTGATCAGAAAAGAGGCAATCGGGCAATTGAAGAAATTTGAAATTTCTTCCTGCCTATTAGGGGATCCTCCCAACCAAAGCACCGACGATTTTTGAAAATTGATCGTAAGCCCCGAAGCTAATTCGAAACAATAAAGCAGTAGTTTCAGATTTCTAAGAGAGTGAGCATTAGGTTTGGTGAAGATAATAGTGTCGTCGGCGTATTGAAGATTCAGTACACCAAGGAAATTGGGAGAGTTGCCCAGTCCATCAATGACATTGGCTTCCCAGGCATTGCGAAGAAGTTTACTGAAGATGTCCGCTACTAAAGAGAACAGGAGAGAAGAGAGGGTCGCCTTGCCTGAGGCCACATTTGATTTTAAATTTGTGGCCTTCAGTCCCATTAACGAGGATAGACGAGGTCCCAGCAAAAAGGCTAGATTTTATCCAATCTATCCATTTGGGACCAAAACCCCTATGATAGAGAATATCTAGGAGGAAGTCCCAACTGACGTTATCGTATGCTTTTTGAAAGTCTAACTTAAGCATAATACCTTCAACGTTGGATTTGTGACAAAGAGAAATGACCTCTTAGGCCGATGCGATGCTATCAAGAATGAAACGATCCTTGATAAAACCCGATTGGGCTGAGTCGATCATGGGGGATATAGTTTCGCTAAGTCTAGCCGAGAGGACCTTCATAATAATCTTGAAGGTGGAATTGATCAGACTGATTGGTCTAAAAGTAGCCACTGAGTTCGCTCCCATCATTTTAGGGATGAGAACAATATGAGCATAACTAATGCGGTCAAAAGAGAAAGAGCCTAGATGCAGTTCAGCGAACATCCGGACTAGATCATCTTTAAGCCAATTCCAGAATTTTTGGAAAAAGAAGGCGGGGAAACCATTCGGCCCCGGTGCTGCATCACTTTTTAAAGAGAAGACCGCCTTCTTGATTTCATCTATAGTGAAAGGTGCCTCGAGAGCAGATAGATCATAATTTTGCGGTCCATATAGTTGGTCCCAATCGAGAGTAACTGCTCTATGTTCAGGGGATCCGATGAGATTTTTATAGAAAGAGAGGAACACACTATGGATATCATTGTCCTTAGTCAATTCGATGCCGTTATATACAAAAGAGGAAATGTGGTTACTCCGTTGTCTATAAGAAGCAAAGTTATGGAAGAAGGCAGTATTGCAGTCTCCCTCTTTGAGCCATCGAAATTTGGCTCTTTGGGCCCATTTCAGATGGTCTTGGAGAAGGATCTCTGAATATTCCCGCTTGCAAGAAAGACGCTCTTCAAAGAGCGCCTCAGAAATAGAACCCCGCTCTTCCATTTTGTCAATAGATTCAATGGAAGTCAGATAGAAGTTTTTAAGGAAATTAGTATTGAATTGTCTTTCATTGCGCCATATTTTACAGCCGAATTTAATGGCGTGAAGCTTGAGAAGAATGGAACCCAACCCTGTGGATCCGGAGACAGCTGGCAAACATTCACCAATCAGATTGACAAAAATTGGTCCTAAAGCCAAAAATTTTCGAATCTGAATTTGTGATGACGAGGGAAAGAGAAATTAGAGTGGAGAGCGATCGGAACGTGGTCCGAAGCGGGATTGGGTAAAGCCATGGCGAAAGTGTTGTGGAATTGGTTAATCCATTTATGGGAAACCAATAAACGATCGAGTTTGGCCATCGTTGGGTTATGGCGCATGTTCGACCAAGTGAATGATCTACCCGACAAGGGAATGTCGGAGAGTTGCATAGCATGAATACAATCGTTGAGTTTTGCAGAAAGGCTATTAGAATTTGAGGCATTCGATCTTTCGGAGGAGAATCTAGTAACGTTAAAATCCCCACAGATAATGCAGAGATCGTCAGAGAAAGAGTGAAGTTCTTGGAATTCGTTCCAATATAATGTATGGCCCTCCGAGGAAGCAGGCCCGTACACCGAGATCACCGTTAATACGATGTTGCAAGGGATCCAATAAAGTTGCACGATAAGAAAGAATTTGAGACGTTTTATAGTTATAAGCGAGAAAATGGCCTCTTTGAAACCTAGAAGAATACCCCCCCAGATCCTATAGCGTCCAGTGAGATCCATTTAGAAATGATGGATCCCCCGATAGATCTAAGAATAGATTAGGAGGGAGCTTCTAGTTTAGTTTCTTGGAGGGTAACGAGATCACATTGAGAGGAAACGATGAGCTGATAGATCGCCCTTTGCTTGATTGGACAATTAAGTCCCCTGATATTCCATGAAAGACTAATCATGATGACCGATGTGCTCCAAAACTCTAAATTGTTCTTTTTCCCTGATGGCTAGGGCTACTTCCGAATCCGAGGATAGGGGAACGAAGCCCAGACCCAGGGATGTTCTAATCAGGTCCTGATCGGATAGGGAAGAGAACCGAGCCTAGAGGGGAGGTTTCAGGCAGTGGTGCCTCCTGAAACCTATACATGTACTTAGAATTTGAAAACTATTTCTTTTCGTTCAATACTATTACTTATGAGCACCTGAAAGTTTTATCTTGTGAATCATAATGCACTGCACTGCAAGGTTCAGAGTGAACAAAGCGTTGCTGGAAATCCTTAAAAGAGCCCATCTGGAAGTGCATGCCTAATATTTAGTTTGCTCGACTTTATGGTTTCCATAAGGGAAATTAGAGAAGCAAGTTTTGTGGATAACTTGGTTTGACTTCTAGTATCAATATTAGTTTTTATATACAATGGCAGAGGTTAGTGCTCTGCCGTAGTTGCGAGGGTCTATATTCTTGGTTGCGATACTTTGTGGTCATCTACTATTTCTTACTCTAAGAGAAGTTGGAATTTGGAACGTTGACTGTTCATTGGCGTAAATTGCGAATTTGCTAACTAAGATAACATACTAGAGCTTAAGGTCCTCTTTTCATTGTTTCCTCAGCAAGGGATCTACAACCAACAAACTAGACGCTGATGTTTGTTAGACCAGCAGTTGTACAATTTTGTGAAATCTCCTAAGTAGCTTTCTGTTACTTTTTTTTTTGGGTGGGAGCAATCTGATGATGAGTTCTTTATTTGAGGAGGAAAGCTCTGATCTGGTCGTGATTTGAGTATGGTTGGCTGATGATCACTTGAATCTCGATGTAGATGGCTGGAATCGTCTGGATCTGAATCTGGATCTGGAAGGCTGCAAAGTGTGGGAACCTGCAAAAAGTCTTTACATCAGAGGTGGCTCCGGTGAAAGACCTTGGATGCACAAGTCAATAATCCAGAATAAAGATTTGGGTTTTTAGTGGAGACAAATTGATTACCTTTTACTGATTGAGGGGAAAAATTTTGTAGGTTAGGAGTTTGTTGTAGGAAATAGATATGAAAATGTATTTTTTAAGATTTAGTTGGAGATTTACATATTGTGGGGATTGAATTAGTAAATAATCCTGTTTAAGATAGTGGATTTGACTAACAGCCCTAATTAGTTGAATAATCATATTGATGGGCCTGAAGACGGCCCCATGTTCTTCTAGTGGGCCTCTTGTTGTTGGGTAATTACTATTCTTCCTGGGAAGCTTTGAGATGCGTGCTTAGATCGTGTGGCTCCGATTTTACCGATATCACTTCTGTTCAAAAGTGCACTTCTGTACTGACCTCGTTTTATCAATTTCCTCAGCCCCTTCTTCTCATTTTCACCACTTCCAATAGCTATGTGGCTATATGGATATCATTGTATCTTATGTATATATTAAGAATAGTGTTTCAACAAATTAGACATGAATGTGAACATTAAATTTCATATTATTTGCAGAGCAACCCAGGATGGGGATGGAACAGGAAATGTCAGTTCATGGATAAGCTTGCATGGGAGGTTACCCAGAATTACAAAAAATAGAGCATAATTTTTCAAGGATATGAAGATTTTGCAGAAGCAGGCATCTGATGCAATCAGTTTTTATTTATATATTGTACTTTTTTCACTTGCAGCTTTGCTTTATTTTCATATCTCTACTATTTAATGGGAGAGTTGGGGTTTGCAACAAACAAACCCTAACTTTGTAACTATATAAACACGTATAATGCACGTCTAAACTATATTCAACAAATATAAATGTGCACCGCACGTGTAGCCCAAATCAAAACATTCAAATATAAATTATTTTTTTTCTTATTCAATATAAATTCATTTAATTTGATGACTTTACTTTTTTTAGACGTGCATCGTACGTACATTATACTAGTGGAAATTAATACTAGTTAATAAGCCTGTTACTAATTTTTTGTTGTAATCGGGAATTTTTACTTGGTGATTTGAAGATATGCAATGCTTTCAGACCAAGATTGTAATCTTTATCAGATTTTGGCAATATTGTTGTTGATTTGATAACATATTTGGTATCTGAGATCTTCATTTTTTTGCTAGTGTGTATCTGTTTTGATTTTCATTTTAATTGTGCAATTAAATCTGTATTAGGAAAAGATTAAAGTAAGAAGTAGTAGAAGAAGATATTTTCACCTTTTTGAAAGTAATATAAGCAAACAACAAAAATATGAGTACAAAAAGACTATGCCTATATTTTGCAGACAACTTCTGATAAGATAAATTGAGATGTATCTTACTATTGTTGAGATCTCAGATGTTGATAAGGGGCCATTTGTTTGTTAACATATTCAGGAGTGAAAACAAAATCTGTGATTTTCAATATTTTGTTGTTTCTTGTTTGTTTGCTAGGAAAATAACAGGAATTCACATGTTGAAATGTTGAAATGATATGATATTCGATTTGTTTGTTATGAAAATTACACTTGGAAATAACAAATTTAAAGTCATTGTTTTTTTTAAAATGCTTGTTTGCAAGTTATATATACTAGTAATTTACTAGTGCGATGCACATTTTAATAATTTCAAAAAATAAAAATAAAAACTTTGACGTAGGGAGGATTTGAACTGGAAATCTCCTTTATATTTATGTACGTGCGTGTTGCACATGTTGGTAGAATGACAAAATGACAAATGACACTAAGGCCTTCTTCCATTATAATATTAGAGATTAGATATATATATAATATGAAAATCTTCTATTGTGCACCATCCCTCTGTGTGCACTCGGTCTTCCCGCATTCGTATCGACGATCCAAACCGTTCACATTGATCTACACATCTAAATTAGTCTAAATATGTAAAATTTAATCATCTGAAATTCATTTGCCCATCCATCATGTGACTATAAAAAAAAATAATTTTCAGCCATACAATTTTGTAACACTTCAATGGATGAGCAAATAAATTTCAAATAATTTGATTTTACGTATTTAGACTAATTTAGATGTGTAGATCAATGTGAACGGTTCGGATCGTCGATATGAAGGCGGGAAGGCCGAGTGCACGCCGTGTGCACCATAGGTGGTGCACAACGGAAGACTTCCCATATATGAAAAGTATGACAATACAAAAGAAATAGTGAAATCCAACATCCGCTTACCTAGTCTAGCAGTACATGCAACCAACATGCCTCAAACTCAAATGTGGAAACATTAATACTTAAAAACAATATCGTGCACTAAATTAATGCTCATGTATGCAATTTCAATGGCTATCAGAAATATACAATTGCAAGTACTCTTACTTCAAAAATGATGATCGATCATCAAATCCCCCAACGATACTAGATTTTCTAATGAAATAACTGATAAGAATGAAGAAAGAGGGAAAATAAGAAAAGATTTAATTATGAAAGAGTAAGGGTAAAAAAGTAATTCAATAATTCTAATTTAACGGATGAGGTTAAGTAACAGAAGTGTTAAATATACTTTTTCAAACGTTATATGGGCATATTGTATTAAACCCATACGTTTGGGGGGGGGGGATACTTTGTTTTTTGCCATATATATATATATATATATATATATATATATATATATATATATATATATATATATATAGGGAAAGGATCGGTTGAGCACTCCTCTAGTGCTCACCGCGTCTCTAGTGCTCACCGCGTGAACACTAGCCCTTCGGGTGTTCATATCGAAAATCCGAACCATTCACATTGATCTACACATCTAAATTAGTCTAAATATGTAAAATCAAATCATTTGAAATTCATTTGCCCATCCATCATGTGACTATAAAAACAATGATCTTCAGCCATACAATTTTGTAACACTTCAATGAATGGACAAATGAATTTCAAATGATTTGATTTTACATATTTAGACTAATTTAGATGTGTAGATCAATGTGAACGATTCGGATTTTCGATATGAATGCCCGAAGGCCTAGTGTTCACGCGGTGAGCACTAGAGGAGTGCTCAACCGAAGCTTTCCCTATATATATATATATATATATATATATATATATATATAAAGATGACATCGTCATCGCTTCATTAAGAGCATCTCCAATCGTTTGCTATTTTGCCAAAATGACAAAAAAATTTAGCAATTGATAGCTGCAATCGTTTGCTATTTTGCAAAATTTTAGCAGACAAGGAACAATAGCGTGCCACGCGTCGGATGAAACAACATGTTTCGTCTAATAATTTTTTAATATTATTTTTACGGTTTAAACGATCGGACGAAACAACATGTTCCGTCCTTTAAAAAAAAGGGAAAAAAAGGAAAAAAAAAAAAGAAAGGGGCATTCGACGGGAAAAGTTGTCATGTCCGAAACCGAAAAGTTCTTGGACAGGACAACATGTCCCGTCCCACCAAAGGCCCATTAAAACCAAACTTAATCCTACTTAATCATGGTTTAAGTAATCACTTAATTGAATACTCACTAATTTAATATTTTTTTAATAACTAATTACCATTTAATCCTTAATTAAATGAACTTAAACATTTTTATAAAAAAAGATCAAACAAAACAACATGTTTCGTCCAAATATATATATATACTAGATTTGCCCGTGGACACGTGCCAACGGCACGTCGTCGGAACGATACAACACACGAAAAGCCCTATAAATAGTAAAACAACAATTATGTAGTTCAAGTTTGATTAGTATGACAATAATTCGTTGTAAATAAAAGATGTTTCTATGAGTATATGTTGAAAAATAATTATAAATGAGGGTATAAAATCCAACTTCTTAGAACTTTAAGGATAAAAAATGATGAAATTTAACTTGTTAAGAGATATTTGTTATTTTCAATATAACATGTGCAATAAAATAGCATAAAAATTCTGAAAATTTTACAAACCTAAAATCTTAAAATCTTAAAATCTAAATTTGTAAATAAGTTAAGAAAGAATGAGAGAGAGAGAGGGAGAGAGAGAGAGAGAAATATGAAAAAGTGAAGAGAGAAGAGAGAGATAGTAATAAAGTAATGAGTTTTTTAGTTTTGGGGGGAAAAATTTAATTTTGGAGTTTAAAATTTTTGGGCGGGAAAATATGTTTTGTGAGAATCAATCTAGGCCATTGGTTTTAGGGGAGATTGAATGAGAGCCACTTGATAGCTTTCTTTGTAATTTATTATATAGATATATATAGTAAAATGGATATGAGCAACTTGCTCATTTAATAAATGAGCAAATGATAAGGTGGCATGCATGTGATGCATTGAGTATCTAACCACTTTTAGAATTTCCCAATCACATGCATGCCACCTCATCACTTGCTCATTTACTAAATGAGCAAGTTGCTCATACCCCTTTTTCCCTATATATATATATATATATATATATATATATATATATATATATATATATATATATATATATATATATATATATATATATATATATATATATATATATATATATGGGGAAAAGGGGTATGAGCAACTTGCTCATTTAGTAAATGAGCAATTGATGATGTGGCATACATTTGATTGGAAAATTCTTAAAATGGTTAGTTGTCCAATTTATCACATGCATGCCACATAATCAATTGCTCATTTACTAAATGAGCAAGTTGCTCATATCCCTTTTACCCTATATATATATATATATATATATATATATATATATATATATATAAAACGAAATGCTCCATTGAAAACGGGTCTAGTTTTCACGGGTTGGAAAACACGAATCTGAGCCATTGGATCGCTCATGATCGCGATCAACGACTCAGATCGAGCCCCTCATCACCCGTTTCAATTGTTGAGCAGAGGGTTATTTTGGGAATTTCGTCCCAAATAACTATTCGCCTCACTGATTCTAAAAAAATTGATATAACCTAGATCGTTGTTGGGAACAACGGCCTAGGTTATAAAAAATTGAATCATAGGCCGCTGCATCGCTTTCTGACCGCCAGCGTCCCCGCCGTCAGTCGTCGCTGTCGTCAGTCATCATAGTCGTCGTTTCCCTCTCCCGCCATCTCTCTCGCTGTTGCGTTGGAGAAGAAGCACATGGATTGGAGTATTTTGGTGTGTGTTGTTTTGTGTGTGGGATTTGGTGTCGGCATTTGCTGTTATGAAGAGGAAGAGAATTGGAGTTTGTTGTTTTGCGGTGTGGATCTTGGTTCGTTGTTTTGGTGTTTTGCACGTAGCTAGCACGTGCTTTTGTGCTTCGTGTTCGTGGGTTGTCAACCCATAACTCATCGTTCATAACATCTTAATTATTTTATTCATGAAAAATATATTGAGATCCTGAAATTTATTGCCAACCTGAACATTTTCATGCTGTTTCAACCTAGATATTGCTGACAAAATCAATAACTTTATGAATATGAAATGTAGCCCCATGTTTCTAGTTTTCAGAACATCCAGAATTTTTGAATTCCGACTTATATTGCATGAGTTATGACCATTTTACTGCTGTTGCGTTTTACTTCCAGATTTATGCATATACCATGTTAACCTGATTAAATAGATGAACTAATGATCAAATATTACCATGATAATTTCCAGATTGATAGTCAACATGCTCAGGTAATGAAAATTATTTTTTCTGGTTTTTAAAATGAATATTTATTGCCTTTACAACTGAAACTAGTTAACACCGATAACCAGTCTAAATCTATAACCTGAAAGAACACTATAATTCACCTAGCTACTCTTGTCGGAATTTGGACTTTTAATATGCGTTAGAACCGGGCAGGAGTCTAGTTTCTAGAACTTCTGACGGATCCACATTTGCTATTCTATAGCGGCAGGAAATTTAATTTTAGTACAACAACCTACTGCTGTTTAGAATTGAGTTTCCATATTTGATAATATATAATTGAATCTATAATATTGTATTTGGTGCATTTAATTGTATGGAGTACATTGCATGATCTTAGGATTGTGTTGTCATCATTCTAGTGTCCCTTATTAATCGTCTCATCGTTTTTCCATTGATATTTTTGTCCCTATTGTTCCTTATTAGTATTACATGTTGAATTAATAAAGAATGTTAATCAAGCCGGGGTTAAGGGTTGACTAAAGTAGTTGATAATATAGTGACTGTACTCGGAAGTGTAGGCCTCGTTCCCAAAATATCATTATCTTCATTGTGCAAGAAATTGCGTCAATGGCCAGTGTTATCGTTATTGTGCAAGAAATTGCTGTAATAGCCAGTGTTATCGTTATTGTGCAAGAAATTACTGCAATAGCCAGTGTTATCGTTATTGTGCAAGAAATTGCTGCAATAGCCAGTATTATCATCGTGCCGAGTACATGACCTATAGAATCTACCACCTTAGTCTAAACGAAATTGATTGTATGCATCGAACTCGTAGTATGGAACATATGTGACATAGTAGTACGTGCATTAGTTAGGATTAAAACGAATAATAGACTTAAGATCTTCATCGCATCGTCATTACATATTGTTATCTTTATCGAACAGTGTTATCGTTATTGCTACCACTATTGACACCGCTTATTGTTATTGTTATTGATCATTGTCATTGCACATTGCATCGTTATCATTTTGCTATTGTTCATTGCCATCAACTCTATTGTTATACAGTAAATGTCATTGTTTCTCTGTTTCTCTACTTGCTGTCCACGACTTGCTCTAATGACATATTTTTCACACTTTTAGATGAAAAACTTACAGGTAATCAAGGAGAATTGCCTGATGGACTAGGAGAACAATAATGGTGAAAGAATTGAATTTGCATCGCCGCCTAAATAATTATTGCTTTGTTTTGAAGACTTAAATAAACTGAACATTGTTAATTCTTGTATTTGTTTGCTTCTGACCCGAATATTGTTTTTGTTGATTTCATATGTTGGATTGTTATTATGTTTGGTTATTTTATGCTTAAATTTCAAGTATTGTTATTAATGTGATTACTCCTTTAATGCATGCGTGGTTGTATTACTTTCTTGTTTATATTGTTGAGTTGAATTGATAACAGCTTATGAATGACGCAAGTCATTCGCTGGGCCAACATCACATGCCTGCATTCCGTATTTTTGGGAAGCGGGGCGTGACAGCCAAGTACATGTCACCAAAAACCATAAATGTTCAATGTTTTATGGCCGTGGAGACAATTGGTCTCTCCTTCTTCTGAGGCACCTAGGGATCATGTAGTTGTATCCTTTACTTGCTTATCCATCAGCAATAGCTCTTGTTACGAATTCGACCTCCTTTGCACTGGCCTGCCAAAAAGATCATGGTAGAGAAATAATATGAGTAAACTGAGTCTAATTCTTAGTAAAACCCCTAAACATCTGACTGTTTCCTCCAACAAAATTTCAGTACGAATAATTACAAAGCCCAAAACTGGTGTACAAATTAGTTTCTTTCAAATTATTGGCTAATATAATTATTTTTCGCTATTTGGGTGATGAAAGAAGCTCTACAGTACGGCCTAAACACATCTAAAATGATAGTATGTTAATATTAGGAATCAAACAAACAATACCCCATTCCTTGATGCAAGAATCCTCCATCTTGTAACATGATATGAAACTACCAAGTTAATACAGAGGTGTTGTTTAACAACCTGATGGAAAGTAAATTTTAGCGTATATCAGTTGAGATGAAATTTGAGAAACAAGAAAACCAAACGATTAAAGTAACTTATACTAACTAATATAATCACAAGTTATATCAGGTAACATATTAAGTTATTGATAATCAAAAGTTGATAATCACAATAGTTCGGTAATCACAATATCTGTTCTAAAAACATACATGAGTACCGTGTTAACCGCAATTCGTAAATGGCCTTTTGCAGTAATTCAATTTTGTCAAACACCTTCTACAATTAAATTTAACGGTGTCACCTAAAGGTGCTATAAGAATTTCATCAAACAATTCATGTGCTGGCCAGTTTGAATACGATTAGAATTGTGTATTAGGTTTTCACCTTCAACTCCTTCACTCTAGCGTCACCAAATACTAATTGTATATCATGTAGAAAATTTCTAGTTAGAGTTAGTGCATTGGTTTTTATTATTATATAAAATCACCCATGAGGAAAAACTGAATCGATGTTTATACCTTGAAATTGAGAGAAGTGGATGTGTGGGAGACATAAGGCCGCAAGGCGGTGGGAGAGAAACACTGAAGGAAGGTGTAAACCAGTTGCAAGGATGCGAAGAGAAATAGAACAACATAATAGCAATGAATATAAATTGTCCTGGTTATTAAGGCTTTTAGCTTGAAAATAAATTTAGAATTTGGAGGGCCATAGTTTCTAAAACAAAGTCTTTAGAATTTTTTTCACACATAGACATGTTATTGATACAACAGATCTAATAAAGCATGTAAAAAGGAATTACACAATTGGAGAAACTGATGAAAAATCATACATATGAGCACGTGCATGGTCATCAGATGCCATGAATTCGTCAACCATCACAATTATTCTCTCAAATTCTCAACATCATAAAACTTCAATCAAGCAAAGGAACTTGAATCAAATCACTGCAAAGCACATACAGATCAAATTTTGACTTCTAATATTCAATAAACAATTATAAAATTCAAATTTTTTTGTACATATTCAACTCCTTCTACTCCCTCTCTAAATCTCTTTGTTTTTTTCTCTTGCTTTTCAGAGGTGAATAAGTTTTGGGGCGTCGGGATCGTATGAGGCGACGAGATCGATGGAGTCGAAGGAGGCTTCGGGTCGTGGGAGTAGGGGAGCCATCGAGATAGTCGAAAGCAAGAGAAATGAGAAGATAAATTAGTGGTGGTAAAAATTTTACAAAAAGGGAAATTCACAAAACAAGCTGCATTATATGTACTTGCAATTTAGACTAAAAAAACAAAAACAAAATTCCTGCTCTTACACATGAAAAATAAAATAATGGTAAAAGGATATAATATGTTGAAATCACAATGACTTGGTAAACTTAATTTTCTCAATTGCAAGTACAAATTTTGAACTCATTTGCTGACAAATTTTTATAAGTAATGACATCAATCATATTTTTTGATAACCAAGATACACACACAAACAAATATATTTGAAGCCTCTAGCATAAGTGTCAATTAAAATAGAGAAATCAAATGGAGAATATAGAATCAAAAGACTAACTTCACCCATCAAATCAATTTCAACTGACCACCCAATGAGATAGCTAGTAGCACCAACTCCTGTTGTTGATTAAAGAGTAATGATTTAGCCACTACCAATTTCACTACCATTTCCTTCACTATCTTAAGTGGTATACTTCTATTAGAGAGTTCCCCCACCTACTCTATCTTCCCCTACCTATTGGAGTGTTCCACCTAAGGTAGTGAAGAGAAATGTAGTGAAATTGGCAGTGGATGTAGCATTACTCTTGATTAAAATACTCATCTGCATTCAATTTCAGCGAACCCACTTGAGGTAATTTCGAAGACGGTAAATATAGCTCTCATAGTAGGTCCGTAAGTAGGACTTTCGGTCACTATGAGCTACTGAAATTACTATAATGTTCTTCAAAAACAACTATAGTGCTTGTTAAATGCTATGAAGAGTAGTATTAGTTCAATAGCAGAAAGTTCTTTATTTGTGTTAGTTTGATAAGAACAACCTAATCTTTGCTTCCTTCTCCCTTCCCAGTAGTTCAATCAACATGTCAACTATTCAAAACAAACATATGAAGTTACAAAGTTGTTTGAAATACTGACTTTTTTTTTTGTTTTGTTTTGGTAAAGCTATTAATTACTGGCTTAATAGTGTACTGTTGTCTTCCCATATCAAGTGCCAACACCTTCATATCTTGCAGAGACATCCCAACCCTCTCACTATCAATTTCTCAAAGTGTCGTACTAACCAATATAAGAAGCCTTTAAATTTGTTATCCTTCCAATTGTTACTTCAACACAATCATATCAGGTTTGCCTTTTTTTTGGTACCTTTGGCACCAAGTTGAGCTTTCGAACTAAAGCCAATGAAAGGAAAAAAGAAGTCTTCCTGGACACTATACTGCAAGCAAAATTGTTCAACAAGCAAACGATAGAGTATAATTACTAAAACTTCTGTCCACTGTTTAATTAATTATTAAAATTTCTAGGATATGTATTAATACACATAGTTTGGGATCTAAAATACTAATTAATTAATCAACTGCACTCAAAAGTTATGTTTCAGTCCTAATGTATACCTTTTGTTGTTGTTCACGAATTATGGCTAAGAAGGCAACAAATAGACCGATACTTCCATCAAAAAAAGAATAGTAATAACTCTTCGAGCATAACTCCTAGAAAATACCAAGCATATTGTTAATATAATTTTGAATCAAAACTAAACTAATGCTATTAGAATACTTCACTACAGTGTATTAGGTTTACTTTTTGCATAACTGATGGTGTAACTGGTGTTACAACATTTGAGTGTCATCAGAATCATGATATAGTAAACACCTCAGTATCATTAGTTTTCAATGAACTAATGATAATAGAACACCTCACTTCGTCTGGGAGCTCTTCTTGGTAGTAAGCAAGCATGAAGTCAGATAGTAGAAATTATAAGAAATAGAAACTACTTTAAGTATTAGGGTAAGAAATCAGGCAAGTAATAATTATCTCTAACCTTTGAACTTCAGTCTCAACCATTTTTTCGTTGTTTGCCATGTTTACTATTTCTTCATCAACTCGACCCTAGTTGCCAAATCTCCAATTTGAGCTTCTTCGCCAATACAAATATACCTGAAAAAATATTGAAAAAAATGTAAATCATTGACATGATCAGGATTTAAATATTATTTCTTGGCACATAGTGCAAGGAACTATTCTAAATCATCTGATGTTGTTATAACTTATAAGGCCCTTTTGAATACGGAGGTTAATGGAGGTTAGTGGAGATAACTGTCTACATGTAGGTATCTAAATTTTAATCTGTTTGAATCATATTTTGGAGGTATCCTACCTCCATTTTTTCACCACAAAGTTAAGAAGAACATAGGTTATGATAGGTATCTAAACTTCACTCTAATCAAGTTTATTTTTTAAGCCAAAATAGAGTACAAGTATGCAACCTACAGGTTGCAAGCCTCTACCTTCACTTAAAAATTATCTGCAGTAGTCTATCTTTGTATCCAAACAGGCCTAAAAAGTTATTCTAATTCTAATGCAAGTATACTTATTATCTAATTTAAAATAAATTCCCCCAAACTTTACCTGAATATATAAATATACCAAAATCAATAACATAGATTTTGTTACTATATTCAACGACATGTTACTTGAGCTTGTTGTAATGAACAAAAGAAAATGAACATAATCAACTTGCCCAATTAATTAGATGCTCATAATGGATGTAGGAAACCATGTTCTTTATGCTCCAATGAAGAATAGTACTATCTGATCTAATCAGATATCACTCTCAATACATTATCACTCTCAATACAATGGTGTCTGTAAACCAAAGCAAGTTAGCATCTTAAGAAATTCGACTATACATGGGAGACAATCTCCTTTTGCTGCCGTTTTTTTTTTTCTTCATGTGAACAATGTTTCTCATGTTATTACTTACATCAAAGGAACTTTCTCATGAAAAAAGTGTCCTTATGTATATATATATATATATTTTTGACTGGAACCTTATGTATATATTTAAGTTGTCTTTTTTAATTTGATTTGATTTTTTTTATTTTTATGTATAGCATATGTAGCCATTGACAAGCATAAACTGATTGATTCATGAGACAATTAGATGATTCAATTTCCGTCTTAGCTTTCTGTATATAATCTAACAACATGCTCCAATGGTTGATGTTGTTAATTTTTCTTTTTATCAAATCTTCGAGCCCCAAATCATCTTTTTGATTTATTTCATAAAAATACATAATTCAAATTGGCATCCAAAGATCAACTAAGTACTTGCACCTTGAAATTAGTCTACCAAATTTAGAAAACGAATCATTGTTATATCATAAATACGATGAATTAAAACTAAATTTTTTATTAAAAAAATAATAAATCAGACCTTGGAAATGCGCTTGGTGTTGCAGTATCTTATCATCGCCTCCAACTTACAATGAAGGTGATCTCGATCAATGTCCCCATTACTAGCCCTAAGATCATCCGCAAAAGGAGATTGTCTCCCATGTATAGTCGAATACTGAAGTTTTTACTATATATGGGAGACAATCTCCCCATAATGTAAGTAAAATTGGTTTTGACCTTAAATTAAGACAAAACATATGAATTACAAAACCATTATGTAAATTATTATATAACATAATTAATTGATATTACCTGAATCCTACAACTGTAAGATTTTGCTTCTCTACTTCATTACCATATTTTACCAAGAGAACTTCAAGTCCAAACCAAAATAATTTAAACAAAATTCTAAAGGCCGAAATATTTATTTTTGGTGCCCCTAATAACAATTTTTTTTACGCGCATAATATGTGTCTATGTTTACAAGGAAAGTACAAATTTGGGACTCCTAAAATTGCAAATATATATATAGAGAAAGAGAGAGAGAGAGAGAGAGATAAAGAGATAGAGAGAAACTTTTTGGAATTGTAGTCGTCAAGCTCGTAGGAGTTGTGGGAGGCAGAAGGACTCTACAACAAATGGCCATAAGAAGCAACCAGCATAAGGGATCGAGAGGGAAGAAAGAGGAGTGGAAGAAGAAAGGAGCGAGCGAGAGAGAAAGACAACGTGGGTATTCGAGATTCTAAGAAATTAGGTTAATTAATTACCCTAAGTGGCACAAACTTTTATTTTATGAGTAACACTTTTGTAAATAATTATGTCGTAAATAAATTTGAACTTTGAGGGTACTATGGTTACACAACCTTAACTCTCCCATTAAAATATTAGAGATATAAGAGATTTAAAGATTTGTATGGTTAAAATTAGATCTAGCATATCAGACCTAAATTAAGTCTAGTCATCTCAGCCGTCAATTAGTTGATCAATCAAAGAAATGGATAGTTGAGATTCGGTCTGAACAGATTTATTCTTGCTTTTATAATAGGGATCGAGAGGGAAGAAAGAGGAGTGGAAGAAGAAAGCAGCGAGCGAGAGAGAAAGACAGCATGGGTATTAAAGATTCCAAGTAAGAAATTAGGTTAATTAATTACCCTAAGTAGCACAAACTTTTATTTTATGAGTAACACTTTTGTAAATAATTATGTCGTAAATAAATTTGAACTTTGAGGTATTATGGTTACACAACCTTAATTCTCCCATTAAAATATTAGAGATATAAGAGATTTAAAGATATGTATGGCTAAAATTAGATCTAGCATAGCAGACCTAAATTAAGTCTAGTCATCTCAGCCGTCAATTAGTTGATCAATCAAAGAAATAGATAGTCTAGATTCGCTCTGAATAGATTTATTGTTGCTTTTATAATAGATTTAGATTTTATAATAGATTTAGATAGATAGATAGTTTTTTAATTCTATTATTACCCAAAAAAATTTGAGCAGCAGAATTCGGGTTGGGCTTTGAGTTAGTGGACCTAAATCCGACACCTTTAAAAAAGAAGCCCAGAAAAAAACCCCCGATATTCGCTTTAGATCTCACTGTAGTTAGCGATCAACGGGGAAGAATGAGCTTGAAGAGCCTGCTAACGGCGGCGGCCCTGAAGGGGGTCGCCGAGGCACGTGCGGCCATATTCGGTCACGTGGTAAACGAATCAGGGAAGCGGTCGTCTCACAAAATACTGAGGAAGAAGTTGATCGGAGACAGGGTCGCGGAGTGGTATCCTTACGACATCAAGAACGAAGATCCCATGGTTCTGCAACGCGAAGAGAGCAAGTATGGCTATCGTCTATCTCTTTTGTTAGAACCCTTTAGATTTTGTTGGATTTTTGTCAGTGTTGTGATGGTTGTCTGTTAGGTGTTTGATTTTATGCCTATGGGAGAAATATGATGGATATGATGGGTTGAGTTCATATTTACTGCATTTGCATATAGTAAACAAGTGTGAAAAGGTGGGTACTTTACACCTATATCATTTGCATCCACTGAAGTTGACTCTCATCTATATTTGTGCAGTTCACCCAACTATATTTGGCATACATAGTTTACATAGTCGAGAATCTCTTTGGGATATATTATTCTTTCTTCAGGCCCTATTCGGGAACAAAGTTAGATCACTTTGGTTATATTACCTTTGGAGGTACAAGGTAGGCTATCTGTGGATTTCATACCTTTATTTCCAACATAAATTATCTCTCAACATGGTGTTTAACACTCCCATATAGATAAGAGGGAAATTTGGATAACAACAGTAATGTCAACCTTCGGGGTGAGATAACTATAGTTATCTTAACCCCAAAATGAGTCATAATCATGTCAAGACTAGGATAACTAGAGTTTCGTAAAGTGATGTGAAATAAGTTATCATAATGTAACTTTGTTTCCAAACTGGGTCTCAATAAATTAGGAAGCAGGGAGACTTGAGCGATGCCATGCCATGGAAATTCATGAATTTCAAGTGACGGGAGAAGGGGTGAATTTCTTGCTTTGATTATAGTTGGAGGCAGTGGCGGAGCCAGGATTTTCAACCACCGAGAGTGAAATCACAAGAACTAAATTTGTTTCCATAGCTGTTTGAAAATTGAACTGAATTTAAAATTTTATCAAACATAAGCCTAATTCATAAACCCCTAATTTAGTATCAATAATCAGTCAATCAATAACATTAGAAACCTAATTTATAAATCCCTACCCCAATTTAGTATCAATAGTCAATCAACAACATCTGTTTTCTAGTTTATAAACCCCTACTTTAGTATGAAAACCTAATTTATAAACCCCCATGCTATAAACCCCTAATTTATATATAGAAACCTAATTTTTATTTCCATTAATTTCTGATGTCTCTAACCTCAAAACAAAAACCTAGTTTCTGATGTTTCTAACCCCTAATTCATACCAATCAACAAAGTATCATAAACTATGTTTTATGGAATTAATGGAAATATAAATACCTCAAAATTGTGTCAAGATGGAGAAAGCTCAGGAAGGTGGAGGAAGCTCAGGAAGATGCCATTTTAATAAACTAATTTTAAGTCAATTTTGAGTAAGATCCATTATAAATTAGTGAGATATTTATGGTTTTTTGTTCTCCTCCATGAGTACATTAAAATCATATATTTACTTGCTCAAAATGGTTATGGGGTGAATGAGGAATTGTATCCCATGTGAGCTACTTGAAATGGAAGAAAGTATGTAGGAAAACTTAACAACTTTATTCCCATATCGGAAAAGCTAAGAGAACTAAATGGGTATATATTAAAATCTCTTACCTTGGTTTGGTAAGAAAGCAAGTAAGGAGGCTCTCTCTTGCGCGTAGGGAGGTGCAAATCCTGGACCGGCATTACATGCGGCTTGTGTGCAACCGCGCGTCCTGCGGACACGAATGCTGAACCAAATTGACCACCCCTTATGACCTTTTTCGACCCAGTTTTTATTTTTTAGTTTTGGTGGCCACAAATAGAGGAGTGACCTTGTCTGTTGGGCCAAATAGAGAAGCGGTCAGCAATGAGAATGAGCATTCTCATGGCCCAAAAGGAGCGGATTTCATTACAGGGGGCGGGTTTGGGAGAGACTTTAAAATGAGACTTGATAATCAAAATTATAGGTTGTATAATCAAAATTTAGGGTTGCATGTGCATCCGCCCCTGGTTGGAGGTGATAACCCGTTTCTCTTGCATTTGCCTTTACATTGTAAGATCCGTTATACTAAGTAACTAGATTCTAGGGAATGCTGTTTCATAAGGAAGATTGTTGGTAAGGTTTCAAGAAGATGGGCTATAATTCCTGATTCAGATAAGCTGTAGTCTCTCGTGAAGTATTCATAATTTTCTCTACAGAGACAATGTTATCAATGAGTAGCTTCAGGACATTATCTTGAGCATGAATTTGTTATCGTGCTTGACTATACTGGGAATATTGGTCATGTGGGAGGATGGGGTTGCCAATAAAGCCTCAAATCGAGGAAGGCTATTGTCTCAATTCCAACTCATATTATAATTCGGACCCATTAAGCTTTGGACAAAGGAACCATAGGATATCATCTTTGTCTCTTTGGTCGTTGTTCTGAGGATGGTAAGTCATAGAGTGTTATACACTTGTAGGTATACTTGGAGAGTCATTTAACTTAAACAGGGTTAAGCAACCTTGCAAGAGTCATTCTGTATTTTGTGTGACATTGTCAATTCTCTCTATCCTTGAATCTGATGCTTGGTGTCTTCTCTTAACTGGGCCATAAGAAGGAGTTATGAATATGGGTGTGGGTATAATGGAACCTATAGGTGTTTTGCTACTTTTTTTTATATTTAAAATTTAATTTAACTTTTTATGTTTTAAACAAGTGTTCTTCCAGTGATGAATATTCATGGATATTATCGGCCCTTTATAAAGTACTCCTTCCAGCTCTGTACCAAATAAAGTTTTGAGTTTACTTTGCATTTATGTCTCTTAAGAGCATCTGTAGTCGTTGAATGTAAAAATATGGATATATGGATAAATGGAAATAGGAATTGAACTTTTGCTGCACTTGTTTAAAGCTATTTTTTAGCTTTCTATCTTAAAATAATAAGCGATGGCACATGAAGTGCCGTCGGAGTAAAAAAAATTAAAAAAACAATAAATTTTGTGGGACGGCACTCGAAGTGCCGTCGGAGCACGAAAATTAAAAATTAATAATAATAATTGGAGCGACGGCACATGAAGTGCCGTCGGAGAAAAAAAGAAAAAAAAATCCCGCCGAAAGGAGGGACAGCACATGAAGTGCCGTCCAGCATTTAAGGCTTTGAACCAAACAATAAATTTTTTTATTTAAGTCAATCAATAAAATTTAAGTCAATCAATAAAATTTAAGTCATCTAGCATTTAACATTTAAGTCAATCAATAAATTTTTTTTTAAAAAAAAAATACCAAGGGACGGCACATCATGTGCTGTCCGAGAAATAGGGAGGGCGTGGGACGGCACTCGAAGTGCCGTCCGAGGAGAATTTCTTTTTGGATTTTTTAATTCCTTTTTGGCGCTTTTTAATTGCAAAAATTAATTTATTTTTCAAGGGACGGCACTTGAAGTGCCGTCCGACGATTTTTTTTTTTTTTTTGTGGGACGACACTTCGAGTGTCGTCGCTCAAATATGGATAAATCCTATTTCGATTCTCATTTATAGCAAACGACTGTAGCAAAATATTTATAATATGGATGTTTGGCAAACGAGTGCAGCGCATTTTTTAGCCAAATATCCATATTATCGATATTTAGCAAACGACTACAGATGCTCTAAGTCCTGGAACAATGAATCTTTTTGCACCGTTTTCTAGACTTGTTCCACTGGTTCACCCATTTAGATAACAAAGAAGTAATTGTTACTAACTACTAAGTCTTGGTTATGAATTTCCTAGAAAAGCTATCCATTTTGGAGTTCCGCTCTGAATGGAGTTATAGGTGAAATCTGGAATAAAAAGTACAATAGTGGGTTATGGAATTTTATAAGTGGGTAAAGTTGAGTATCCTCTAATCTACTTCAGTGTATTCTTCTTGAATAATTTGGTTTTTGGGCTGACAAGCCTCCATAATCTTGGATGATGTGCTGATGATACCCAGCGAGTCCTAAAAAGGCCTCAAGTTTCCTTAGTGATTTGGAACAGCCCAATTTTTATCGCTCGTACTCTCCATCTGTTGAGATATATTGTTAACCTCATACCCTTCTCTAAGACGACATGCCTAAATAGTCCTCTCTGGATCAGCTAAACTTGAAGGTGACCGAGTTTTGATTCCTTCTGGAATTTCTAGATTTTCATGCATAATGGAGCTGTTCATGTTCCTTCCAGTTTGAGTTTGGGCTACCCATGGCATTGTTCATGACCTTGGGCTAACATCAATACATCATGATCAATCTCCTATTTCAATTTGCTAGTGAACTAACTTTTAACTTGTTAATTAGACAGAGAAGACCCTTGTTTCAGCTTTGAGACTGCCCTGCAAAATCCATTTACTTGGAGGTTCCAAAATGAGCTACAAGAACTTGGGAGAACTCCAAAGTCACCAGTCCCCGACCTTTGTAGTACCATATATACCGCTGTAAGACCTCCTTCATGTGCAAGGTAGGGAACATTTCCTGCCGAGCAAAGGGTACTTTGTCTAGATGTGGAAGTGCTCAGTTTGGTAAATCCACCTAGTGAGATAATGTCCTCAAAAATTGCAAAAGTTGAATTGAATAATTTATGCTAAAAGTCCTTTCTTGCTAGTTGCTGGAAAATGGAGCTAGCAGTGCCCTAAGAGCCTCTTGACCTTCGTGTTGTGAAACAGTCTCAAGAGTTCTCTCATGATTGTTCCGTTTGGATAGATCAGCAAGGAACTATGTTTTAGGTTAAATTAACAATTTTCTTAGTTCCCAACATTTTGACCAAGAATGGATGTTCGTAAAAGGACTTCTTTAATATCATAGATATTTTTCATTCAAACAAAATTGTCGAAGGACTTCTCTACTAATTCATTCTTTCATTCTATTGATGACATCCTCAATGGACTCGTCATATTGTATCCTATCATATTGACGATTCATTAAAGATAATATAATGATGGATCCTTGATACTTCCTGCCATCACTATGAACCTAAAAAGCACGGACATGAACACTGACTAGGACAGAATGCAGTTCCACACATGAAAAGTTTCTTAAGCACTATATTAAGATAGGTAGTATTGTATTGCATATGTGTTGTTGCTGATTTTGGTGTGGGAGCAAACAGATGAATTTGTGGATTTTTAAGAAAACGAATAAGGCAAACCTGTTGACCTTCACCAACGTGTTGACTTATTTCTTGCCGTTGCCGCGAACCTACAAAAAGTGCGATACACCGGGATGGATCCCGGCGACGCACCCTCCAACGCTCTTGTCAGTAATCAGAAAGATTAAGAAAGAGCTTTATGTAAAAAAAAAATATTGATTACCTCGTTACGGTGGGGGGAGAGGGGTATTTATAGTTGCCTTAGGGATCCGTTTCGAGATAAGAACAAATCTCTACTCCCGGTGTGGATGGATAGAAGTGGTTAAAATCACCTCTTAGGGAAAATTATGAATATGAATTTTTCTTTATCCTTCTGAACTGGTTTGTAACGGGTTGGGACTCGTACCCAGTAGGACAGATCCGTTCATGGGTTATTGGACTTCGAAGAAAGTCCCAATTCCCATTTCAAACCCGTTTGTGGTGAAATTACCGTTTTACCCCTTAGAGCTTTAAGATTCGTGCCCGATTTGAACGATCCTGATTTAATCCTATTTTTAGCCGTATCACGAGCCCCCACTCCTGGAGACTGAGTTCTACAGTCTTTGAGGAGTAGTTTTATTGTTCTAATGGCGTACGGGATTTTATCGGAGTTCTCGGGGGAGTTGGATTTTGCTCGAGGTCTAACGGTGTTATTCTGAGCTTGTAAAATTCCCAAAATCATTCTCATGTTTTTCTGGATTTTTTGTGATTTTTCCAGATTTTTCTGATTTTTTTCGAATTTTTAATCAATTTTTGAATTTTTTATTCAATTTCCGAATTTAAATAATTAATTATCGAAAATTTTAATTAATTATTCTAATTTAATCATTATTATTTTCAGAATTTTAAAATTATTTTCCGAATTAATAATTATTTTTAGAAACTTTTAATTATTTTTTTTGATTTTTAATTAATTTTTCTGATTTTTTAAATAATTAATTCAATTAAATAAATAAATTAATTAATTAAATATTATCTGGACACGTGGAGCAATCACGTGCGTTGATCACAATCTGAGAGCGCGCATCGCAAAGCAGGGCGTTTTTCTCCCGTGAGCAGCTCGGTCCCCCGGTTGCTCGACACGTTGCCGACCCACCAGAAGCTGCCACGTGGCCAGTCAACGTTGACCGTTGACCGCCACGTGGCAATTTTTTTTTTTTCCTTCTTTTCTTCTACCTCTGGTCTTCTTCCTCTGCTCTCTCTTGTCTCCCTCCCTCGTCTCCTTCTCCGACCACTTCTCCATGCGCCGTGTAGCTCGGAATCAGCGAGGTGAGCTCCGAAGTCGAGAAGGAGCTCGTGGGTTCTCGATGAGAGGAGAGGAGCTCGGCGAGGAAGGCATCATGGAGCTCGACGCTTCGGGGTGAGAGCTCGGAGACAGTGGGTTTGGATTCAGTTTGGCGAGGAGTTCGGTCGACACCGAGGCTTTTCGGTTCGGAGCTCGGAGTGAGCTCGTGAAGGAGACGGAGCTCAGCAACGATGCTCGGTGTGGAGACGAGAGGGGGGAGCTCGACTACGGTGCTTGTTGACTAGAGCTGAAGCTCGGGAAGGAGAAGAGGTCGGAGCTCGACGATGGGGATGCGTGAGCTCGACAGTAGGTTCGGAGCTCGAGGTTTTGGAGCTCGCGAGCTTAGTGACGAAGACGCTCGGTATTGGAGATGACCTCGAGCTCGGCATTGGAGGTCGGCAGTAATGGCGAGGCTGTAGTTCATCGAGGAGGGAGGATGGCGTCGAGGAGACTCATCGTTGGAGCTCGAGCTCTCGACCTGGATTCGATGGTGAAAGCATGGCAAGGAGGTCGGAGCTCGGAGCTTCGGAGTGGGAGCTCGACTGAGGTGTTGGAGCTCGACAAGACATGGGATCGGCCTCTTGGAGCTTGGCCAGGTGAGAGGGGGAGTTCGGCATGGGGTCGACGAGGCTTTGGACTTCGCAAGAGAGCTCGGCGAGGAGGTGGCTCGAGCTTTGGAGGTCGGCGCTCGGGAAGTTGGAGAGCTCGACAATGGAGCTCGAAGTTTGGGTTCGAAGCTCGACTGCGGAGGTGCACGACGTCGGTGAAGGAAGATGACGAGGAGCTCCGAGCTCGTTGACAAGAGCTCGCTGAAGGAGAGACGAGTTTGGCGAGGTTGAGGAGTGGAGGTGCTGGGTATGGCGGCAGTGGAGCTCCGGAGTTGGAGAAGGAGCTGGCATGGGGTTTTTGTTCTCTCATTTTTTGGCGAGAAGGTGTGAAGGAGAAGAAGGGGTAAACAGAGAGAGGTGGTTCGTGTTTGGGTCCCTAACGGGTCTGAACCTACCCGTTGGCCTTTTTTGTTGTTGTTGTTGTTGTTTGGCGAATCTGGTCCGTTGATCGTGATTGAGCACGAATTTTGAGATAGAATTTCCCTCCAATTTGCAGCTCGGTGCCTCGGTAGCTCGGAATTCAGATCCGAGCTACGTGGCACAATCAGGACGGTTGATCACAATCATGGCGCGAATCACAAGGGATAAGTTGTTTTGCGCCAATTCGCAGCTCGGTACCTCGGTAGCTCGGATTGTAGATCCGAGCTACGTGGCTCCATCTGGACGGTTGATCACGATCATGGTGCGAATCACGAGGCGATAGTTTTTGCCATTTTCACGCTCGACGCAGCTGTGTTGTGACCCACTTTTCCAGTGCTACGGAGGTCCGATCGGGGCGTGTGACCCTTCGTTTCGAAGCTGACTCGAAGATCTACAACTTCTCTTTAGGAGTCAGTTGAAGAATCACCCGTATTGAGGGTCAGAATAGGCCCACAATATCTTCGCTTCTGTCTGTAGCTCGGATTGTAGATCCGAAGTACGTGGCGAGATCTGAGCCGTTTTATTAAGGTCTGGCGCGAATTACGAGGGATTAGTGATTTTTTGCCAATACGCAGTTCGGTACCTCGGTAGCTCGGATTGTAGATCCGAAGTATGTGGCGAGATCTGAGCCGCTTGATGAAGATCTGGTACGAATCACGAGGGATTAGTAATTTTTCGCCAATACGCAGCTCGGTACCTCGATAGCTCGGATTGTAGATCCGAAGTACGAGGCGAGATCTGAGCCGCTTGATGAAGATCTGGCACGAATCACGAGGGACTAGGGATTTTTCACCAATACGCATCTCGGTACCTCGGTAGCTCGGATTGTAGATCCGAAGTACGTGGCGAGATCTCAGCCGTCTGATGAAGATCTGTCAAGTTGAGAAGAGCTTCGGTCTCCGGAATCTTCGACGAGGAGCTCCACTCCTGTGGGCTAAGAAGATGAGCTAGGAGAATCCTCGCAAGATCCATTCAGGAGACGAGTTTGAGGAGAAACTCTAGGGGAGTGTTTTGAGCTCCGAACTCGCTTAGAAGAGGACCATTCGGGAGGCGAGTAGGACGAAGAATCACCTTCAGGCTCTAGGAGAGAGCCATTCGGGAGACAAGTTTGAGGAGCAACTCTATGGGAGAGTTTGAGCTCCGAACTTGTTGTTTAAGTGAGTTTCAATAGTTGTAGGAGCAATTCTGAATGGTGAGCTACTTTGTACTCGCTCGTTCGCAAGTAGCTAAAGCGGCATCGAACCAAGTGTTGACTCCGAACTTGTCGCTTGAGGGGGTTAACGAGTTGCAGGAACAATTCCGAATGATGAGCTGCTCGCACTTGCTTGTTGCAAGTGGCTAAAGCATCATCGAACCAAGTGTTGGACTCCAAACTCGTTTTTTGAGCTTAGTAAGTTGTGGGAGCAGCTCTGTAGGACAAGCTGGACTCCGAACTCACCATTTAACGAGTCGTAGATGTGACTCGGAGAGGTAGAAATGAAGCAAGTGTAATAATAGAAAAAAGCCAAATTTTATTGAGATAAACTAAGTGGCCGCTTCAATGGGGCGAGTCATTATTACATGCTTTTGGCCGGGTTACAAGCATCGGCCTTATTAAAAATTGAGATCATACTTCTACGATAGGGTGAAGACATCTTGGGAGGAGTTTAGTTCTCCCCCATTGGACCTCCATGGATAAGGTGGAGGACGGCCCCAGGTTCGGAATCTTAGAACTCGGCGGACCTCTCTGTTCGCTTGTAGGCTCCTCGGGGTGGAAGATCAGCCCCGTTTCTTCGGACGAACTTGGCCAGGTGTCCCCGCTGTATGAGTTCTTCGATCTCCTCTTTAAGAGCCCAACAATCATCCGTGTTGTGACCGTGGTCCCTGTGAAAGCGGCACCACTTATTCTTGTTTCTTTTCTTGTCAGGGGTATTCATTTTAGGGGGAACGCGGAGTAGTCCTTCCTTGTCCACCTCCATAAGAACTGCTGATATGCTAGCATTGAGAGGGGTGAACTTCTCAAAATGAGGAGCTGGGCGGCATTGGCCATTGTCGTCCCTCTGGAGTTTATGTGACCTTTCTTTGCTCGCATTCTTCTGTTTGTTCCCAGAAGATGATTCCTCGAGAGTGGGGGGTTGAGAGCCTCTTCCATTCGGATGTACTTCTCACTCCTAAGCAGGAGTTCTGAGAAGTCCCGAGGAGGCTTCTTGGCAAGGGACGCCTTGATGTCGGCGTTAGTGACGCTGTGCCCGAATGCCGCCGAGGCTACCGATTGGTTGAGGGAAGCAATAGACTGGGCTTCGGCGGTGAAGCACCGAACGTAATCTCTTAGGCGTTCACCATTTTTTTGGTTGAGGGTCACCAAAGATACTTGTTTTCTTAGCCCGGCGGCTACTCACGAAATGAGTAAGGAAGAGCCCTTCGAACCGATCGAATGAGAAGATGGAGGCCGGGACGAGTTGAGAGTACCATTCTCTCGCAGGACCCTTCAGCGTGGCAGGGAAGGTCTTGCAGCGGAGCGCATCCGAAGTCTGGTGGATCATCATGAGAGTTTTAAAACTCTCGATGTGGTCGGTGGGGTCCAACTCCCCGTTGTATGACTCAAAGTTAGGGGGCTTGATGTTTTGCGGGACCGGGGCTTCCATGATGGCTCCGGAGAACAGGGGCCTGCTCGGGCGAAAATTCCTCGCCCGTTGTTCCCTTTCTCTGTCAAGTCGGCCAAGGCGCCTCTCCATCTTGTGGAGACGGTGGTAGACCGAGTCTTCCCTCTGATCATATCTTGCCGAGCCCCTAGACTTTTCCCATGCGAAAGGGAACTAGGAGTGCGGTGTTGATGGCTTGGAGCAGGTTGAGGACTAGGTGCCCGTTGCTCATGGTTTGGAGCGACGTTGAGGGTCCCGCAGAACGGCTTCTTGAAAATCTTGGAACTCCGCTCTTGTGACTGGTGCCTCTCCTGCTTGGCGGTCCCTATGTGCGGCTCGGTTTACTGGGGTATGACTTCTCCGCTGATGACGTTGAGGGGACTCTCTTCGCCTCCTCGGGGGAGGGAATCTTCTGGTCCTCGGTCTGCGGGGGGTCCGGACTCTTGAGACCCCTGGGTGCTCAGTTTGATGGACTCCCCCAAGGGCCCGCCATCCATTCAGGCGAGTTCGAAGGTCGACCCCCTTTTGGCGGTTGACAATCACTTGACCGAGATCCCGCTCGGGAGGGCTTTGAGAAGCCATGGAGTTAACTGAAGGATTGGGAACCGCGACATGGTCATGAGGAGGATGTTACTTTGGACGACTCCGACGGGAGCCCCCCTGGGCAGCCCCCCGAGATCCTGGAGGGGCCTGTTGAGGAGGAGGCTGTTGAAAAAGAACATCTTGAACTGGAGGAGGAGGAGGAAGATGGGTGGTTCTTCGGCTGGAGACTGCTGCCTTCCCTTTCTCTTTTGGATGCATGGCTTGAAACTACTCTCGCTGATGAAGTTAGGTTGGATTGCTTTTTTGTTTCCAACAGACGGTGCCAATCTGGTGCTGCTGATTTTAGTGTGGGAGCAAACAGATGAATTTGTGGATTCTTGATAAAACGAATAAGGCAAATCTGTTGACCTTCACCAACGTGTTGACTTGTTTCTTGCCGTTGCCGCGAATCTGCAGAAAGTGCAATACACCGGGATGGATCCCGGCGACGCACTCTCTGATGCTCGTCAGTAATCAGGAAGATTAAGAAAGATATTGATTACCTCGTTACGGTGGGGGGAGAGGGGTATTTATAGTCGCCTTAGGGATCCGTTTCGAGATAAGAACAAATCTCTACTTCCCGGTGTGAATGGTTAGGGATAATTATGAATCTGAATTCTTCTTTATCCTTCTGAACTGGTTTGTAACGGGTTGGGACCCGTACTCAGTAGGACAGATCCGTTCATGGGTTATTGGACTTTGAAGAAAGATCCAGTTCCCATTTTAGACCCGTTTGTAGGTGAAATTACCATTTTACCCCTGAGAGTTTTAAGATTCGTGCCCGATTTGAAAGATCCCGATTTTATCCTATTTTTAGCCATATCAATATGTATATCACGGCATGACACGATTTCCAAAAAAATATTCCTCTTCCGCAGTATAGTTAAAGTTGCATTTTGATACTCTATTTGACATGCTGATTTTTTTAAAATTTATTTTTATATTTTTATGGCTTTTTTCAATTTTTGATTTACCTATGTCTCTAGTCTTGTTGATTAAAACATATTGTTAGCAATCAACGTGAACCATGACACTTTACATTGTACAACCTTACTGGCAGTAAGGCTGTACAATGTACATGACGAGTCGTGCAAAGAGAGAAAAAAATGGCATCCCTCCTTGGTGCATACCCCAAGGAATGATTTGTCTGTCCACCAGTTGTTTTAACACTAGCTACTAATCCATCATACGTATCCTTGATATAATAATTTCACTTTTTTTTCTTTCAAAGTACCATTATAAGCTGGCTAGGTACTTTAAACCATATTTAAATCAATGATACAAATACAGCGACTTCGATGTTCTTGTATTGTTTCTTTGTTTGGACGTGAGGAAATGTGCTTATATCAATTATTAGTTGGAAAAGGCGAGGGAAGTTGGTTTATCAAGTTTGTCAATTTGTTTGTCAAATCTTATATCTTCATATGGTGTCTAGTGTCTCATCATATGCATCTTTGTTCATATTTAAGAATACTTATTGAAGCCTCGACTAGAATTCATTGTATAGTTGAAGGAAAGAAAAACAGTTAATGACTTCGGCTGCATATGATGTTTGGTATTTCTGTGGCTTTTGTTGCTAGAGCAATTTGATGTTTAAACACTAACGACTCCATTGAAAAAACATCTTAAGTTTGCATATTTCTGTAGACTGCTTGTCTGTTTCATATTTTATAGTATGCTTATGTTAACTGTAGTTTTTTTTTTCATCACCAATTTCATTCAACTCGTGATAAATGCATTTTTTTGTTGTACAGACAAACTTATTTTCTATTGAATATCTTCAAAGTTCTATTTGTTCACCTTATGTTAGCTTTTTCATGAAAACCCCTTGGGCCATTTTGCTGAAGGGTCGTTTCAGTTATTACTTGTGTATCTTTAAGCTGCCCTTAGCGAACAAAAAATTTCATTGGTTAACACAAAACCAATGTGAGAACTCTAGATTTTTTAACTGAAGGGAGACGGTTAATAAAACTTAAGAATTGGAACATAAACAAATAATAACAGTAAATATACCTTGGATTTGACACTTCAGATAGAATCAGGTAGCAAAAGAAACCATTGTAACTTTTTTTAACAACCTGAGGTGTCTCACTCGATTCCAGCAATAATTTTTCTCCAGATTATCCTCGCATATAGCGACGAATAAGTGTTTCTAGAACCATCCAGTACGATCTTTTGGGAAGGACATGCTGGATGAGAAGGGGCAAATGCAATAAAACCCATGAGCGTTTGCTCAAAATACAAAGTACCCCTAACATACAAAACACCGCTAACGTTTTATTTGGTTAGAAACTACCTCTTAAGAGTGAACTTAGGAATATAAAATTCCATGCTTTGGTGGAAAATTTGTGGGTCTAGGGTTCAAAGATGAAAGAGTAAAGTGGAAAAAAGAGGGGAGGCATTTCAGAGAGGTTAAGAGCATCCACAATGGTGTTTCTCATTTTTTAGAATATGGCAGTTACAGTAATAGCAAATAGCGAAATCGTCTGCAATGGTTGTTTGCTATAATATTCTCATTTTTATAGTCGGACGATACATGTTGTATCGTCCGATGACGCGTTTAAAAAAAAAAAAGAGACGAGACATGTCTCGTCCCTCTCAATTTTTTTAAAAATATTGCGTGGGACGGTACAAGTTGTACCGTCCCGCAATTTTTTTTAAAAAATAAATAAATTAATAGAATAATATTGAAAACCTAATTAAAAACACCCTAAACCTAATTAAAAAAAACTAACCTACCACTAAACTAAATTGCCACCTATGCTGTACGGGACATGTTGTCCCGTCCCAAGCAAAAATGCTTGAGACGAGACAACATGTCTCGTTTCGGGATTTTTTTTGATTTTTTTTTTTCAGACGGTACATGTGGTACCGTCCGATCAATTTAAAAAAAAAAATTTGTCAGACGAAACATGTTGTCTCGTCTGATTCCATTAAAAAATTGAAAAAAAATTTCGGACGAAACATGTTGTCTCGTCTCTTATAATTTGAGAATCGCAATTTCGTTTCTAAAAAATGAGAAGCGACTGTAGCAACTTTGCCAAAATATGGCAAAATAGCAAACGACTGCAGTGTCTCGTTTGCTGAAAAAATGAGAAATTGGCAAATATAGCAAACGTCTGTGGATGCTCTAATGGCAAATAGATATAGAAGTAAGTCATAATTGGGCACTCCATATCCACACAAAAGAATGTTAGTGTGTACTTTGCATTTCGATCAATAGGGGGGTTTATTGCATTTATGATTTACCCCCGATAAAACACGTGGAAATGGTGTTTTCTCCATGATATTAGTACCCTCACTAGCTATAGTAGGTGATTCAGTTGTAGGAGGAATTACTGACATGAGAGGATTATCAGAAACATTATTCTTGAGACGAGAGTAGATTCTTTGATTTCTTTTTAACTTTTGTGGATAATAACTCTAGGGTGTGAACATTGTGGAAAAGGTGAATGTATTGTTTCTCACATTTTGAGTAATTGAACATATGTTGCTGGTGCTGCCTTCAAGAAAAGAAATCTCTCTTTTTTGGATTATCCGATGTATATTTGATCCAGTAGTAAAAGAAAGTCCATGTAACTGTAAATAAAGTGAGAAACCTAATCTTTTTTAGTCATACCTTTTAGATCCAGTAGTAAAAGAAAATCCATGAAGATTGAGTAGTGTGCTGTTTTATTATTTCTTTTAGATCTGCAAGTCCCATTCCAATCTCAAACATGTAACTATTGATTGCTGTCAATTTCTAACATGAGAGTTCAACATTTTCATGACAGGCGGCTGGCTAAACTGGAAATGCTTAAGCGTCGCGGCAAGGGCCCACCGAAGAAGGGGCAGGGAAGGAGAGCTCTCAAGCGCAACAAATAGAGAAGATTCAAGCATCATTATCTGCATCCTTTTTTGCGTGTTTTTTTTCTTCTTCTTGGACTTCGACTAATCTTTTTTGTCAACTTTCAGAACAGTGTTATGGCATTGGAAAGCCAGATAGTTATCTCAAGATGATGTGTTGTAGACATGGTAGTTCATCTATCTTTGGTAGAAGTTTATTTTTTCGCAGATAACAATGGGAATCACCTACTGAAAGTTAAAACCATGGATATGTACCGGCCATTTGTTAGGTTTTTTGTGGCTCTTAGTTACTTGTATCTGTTCATGATCAGGGTGCATCTTTGTTTGGGGATAACAAAGAAAAGAACTAAAGATTAAATTTGACTATGTGGTACCGATAAAGCCAGCAAACAAAGAGTCTGAAGAGAAACCCAGCATTAGAGTCTGCAATTAAATAGTGTAACTTAACCAAACTGTTAGATTTCGGTGATCTCAACCTCACTATCATGATCAATCCTCTGTCTGACATATAACCAGGATTTTATCCCTTATGTCTGCCTTTTGTTTGGAAGATAATGCATGTAAATGTGATATATATAACAACACAGGAGAATACGGGTTTTTTTTCCTTCTTCTTCACCAAAGGAAGAGGACTGTCGTCGAACTTGATTCTAAGAATACTCTGAAGAGAATGCATGCAGACTTTGTTTTTTGCTGTTGTTGTCGACTTCGTTGTTTTTTGACAGTAAGGTTGTAGTCGGATTTTACTCGCCTATTAGTTTAAATTTCGCTGTCACAAATGGCTAAGGCTCCACTCAATTCTTTACTGAATTATTGCTGTAACAGAGTTATAAATACGTAAAACTAGTAATCTGCACGTGCGATGCACGTTCTAATAGAGATCTCTAATCTCTACTATAATATAATAATAATCTAATCTAATATTATCCAATCCAATATTATAATGGGAGAGTTGTTGGAGTTGTCATTTGTAGACATTCAACCATTCATTTTTAAGTGAGAGTTATATTAACCATTCATTTGCTCAACTGTTGTTAGTTACCATAATACCCTCAGGTTTAAATTTATTTAGATATCTATCTAATCTGGGAGAGTTGGGGTTGTCATTTGTAGACATTCAACCATCTCATCTCAAACATTTATTTAAGTGAGTTATATTAATCATTCATTTGCTCAACTGTTGTTAGTTACCATAATACCCTCAAAGTTCAAATTTATTTACGACATAATTATTACAAAAGTGTCACTCATATAAAATAAAATTTGATGCCACTGAGGATAATTTATAAAGAGCATCTAATATTATCTTTATAACCTTTATCTTTATAATCTTTATATAATCTACTATTTTAATGAAAGGGAGTGTCACCCGACAAACACCATTTGTAATCAAACAAACACGTGCATTGTAACCCAACAAACACATGCAAAGCACATACATAACTAATATAAAGGAGTCTTAGGTTCAATGTCAGGCAACGTCAATTTTTTAAAAAATATATATATTTATAAATACGTGCATCGCACGTGTAAATTACTAGTTTTGATGAGAGTTGGATTGTGTAACCAAACAAATACGTGTATTGTAACCAAACAAACACGAGCAATGCATGTGCATAACTAATATAAATGAGGGCTTAGATTCGATGTCAAACAACGTAAAAGTTTTTACTTTAAAAAATATATATTTATAAAGACGTGCATCGTACGTGTAAATTACTAGTAATATTATAATGGGAGAGTTGAATTTTTTACCAAACTATCCCACTTTTTGTAAGTATGCACGAAACTATCCCTATTTGAAAATTTAATACCAAAACATCCCTGTCGCTAACTGAGTTAGCGCGCTTAGTAATTTTCTTCGCGCTAACTCAGTTAGCGTGCTGCAAGGGATACAACTTTTTCCCTCTTGTTTGGGTGTGGCAAAAAACTCACCCAATATAGACACGCTAACTCCGTGTTTAAACCACTTGCGCTAACGAGGTTAGCATTCGTAGATGGACAGTATGGGGCACTACCTCAAAGAGGGGTGTGGGTAAAAAAATCACTAAGTATAGACACGTTAACTCAGTTAACGTGCCTATTATTACCAAGGTCGTTAACTGAGTTAACGACTGTGAAGATTTCAAGTTTCCAGAAAGTTGAAACTTTCTGAAAATTGGAGATACTCACACACGTTAACTTAACGTGTCTATTCTTACCAAGGCGTTAACCGAGTTAACGACTGTGAAGATTTTAAGTTTTCAGAAAGTTGAAACTTTCTGGAAATTGAAGATACCCACACACGTTAACTCAGTTAACGTGCCTTGTTTTACCAAGGCCGTTAACTGAGTTAACGTGTATGCCTATCTTCACAAACAGACTAATAATCGACACACGCTTACCCAGTTAACGGCCTTGGTGTAAAGAGGCGCGCTAATAGGGTTAGCGTGTCTATATTGGGTGAGTTTTTTGCCACACCCAAACAAGAGGGGAAAGTTGTATCCCCTGCAGCACGCTAACTGAGTTAGCGCGAAGAAAATTACTAGGCGTGCTAACTCAGTTAGCGACAGGGATGTTTTGGTATTAAATTTTCAAACAGGGATAGTTTCGTACATACTTACAAAAGTGGGATAGTTTGGTAAAAAATTCGGGATAGTTGGGGTTGTCATTTGTAGACATTCAACCATCTAATCTCAACCATTCATTTTTAAGTGGGAGTTATATTAACCATTCATTTGCTCAACTGTAGTTAGTTACCATAATACTCTCAAAGCTCAAATTTATTTACGATATAATTATTTACAAAAGTGTCACTCATATACAATAAAAATTGATGCCACTAAGGGTAATTTGTAAAGAGTATGTGATGAGTAAAGGGAGATCTCAGATTCAATGCCAGATTATATATTAGTATTAACTTTAAAAAGAAAAAATATTTATTAGGACGTGCATTGCACGTCCAGATTACTAGTAATATAATAATAATATAATAATAATAATCTCTAATATTATAATGAGAGAGTTGGGATTGTCATTTGTAGACAACCTGTAATTTGTAGACATTCATTCAACCATCTAATCTCAACCATTCATTTTAAGTATAAGTTATATTAACCATTCATTTACTTAACTGCTGTAGTTACCATAATACTCTCAAAGTTTAAATTTATTTACGACATAATTATTTACACAAATGTCATTCATATAAAATAAAAGTTTATGCCACTAGGGATAATTTGTAAAGAGTATGTAGATGAGTAAATGGAAATCTTATTATTTACTTTATAAAAAAATCGATTAGAATGTGCATCGCATGTGTAAATTACGATCTCTAATATTAAAATGGGAGAGTTGGGATTGTCATTTGTAGACAACCAACCATCTAATCTCAACCATTCATTTTTAAGCGGGAATTATATTAACCATTCTTTTACTCAACTGTTGTTAGTTACCATAATACCTTTAAAGTTCAAATTTATTTATGACATAATTATTTACAAAAATGTCACTCAAATAAAATAAAAGTTGGTGCCACTAGTGGTAATTTGTAAATATTATGTGATGAGTAAAGGGAGAGGTCTCAGATTCGAGGCCGGATTACGTTTTAGTATTTACTTTAAAAATTTTTTAAAAATTAAGACGTGCATTTTAAACCCAAACTCATTCTTATTGGATCCTAACCCGTTACCCTAAACCCACCAACTTAATTAACTCTATAAATACTGTTTAACCCCTAACCCTATGATCAACTTCAATCTCTGGAAGGTGGACACATATGATGTATTGGTGCAAGAAAGTCTACATCTTGCCTTAAAGGAGAAAGGAAAATCATCTGACATGAAGAAGGAGAATTGGGATACGATTTGTGAAAGAGCCCTAAGTTTAATCCGATTATCATTGATAGACGAGGTCAAGTACAACTTCCTTGATAAGAAAATCGATTTGTCAGTGGCGTACTGGTATTAGAGCTTCTGTTGACAAGTCCCTTGGTGAAGATGACAGGTTATAGCTATGTGAAGATCAAACAGTTCGACGGTAAGATCAACTTCAATCTCTGAAAGGTGGACATGTATGATGTACTTGTTCATGAACGTGTACATCTTGCCCTAAAGGTTGAAGGTAAACTATCTGGCATGAAGACAGAGAATTAGGATGAGATATGTAATCCAAGATGAAGATTGTTGAGTGTATGTCTTGCATACTTGTGTTCGATTAGAGGAAGAGACGGAGAAGCAAGGAGGTCGAAGCATGACGCGAATGAAGTCAGCAAACAGCAGAAGCAGCATGGACAGTCGACTGTCCATTTGGATAGTCGACCGTGCTCTAAATAGTGAACACACGGTCGAGGGGGCAGTCGACCGCACCTAGACCGTCCACTCTCTGGTTTGGAATTGCTACATTGCGGTCAACAACATCTTTGTGCAGTCGACCACCGCCGACGCTGACGCTGAACACTATTATGGGATGATTATTCGAAATTATTTCGGGCCCATCTACTACTCCAAGTTAGATCGTACAGCTCTTATCGTATGACTTCTTCTACATGATATATCGGATGGTTATTGTATCAAGACTACAATTGTGATTTCTCTAGATCTCTATATATTGTAATAGTCTCCATTGATAGACAAGTACTTCTATGATATTTCTTCCATTGTAAGTAAGGCCGAGAGATAGTTCTTGGTAAGTGAGTTTGTAACTAACTCTTTGTAATCTTCTCTAGTTGAATAATATTTCCCTATATTTTTCCACGAATTATGTTCGCACGAACCAGGACAAATCTTTGTGTGATTGGCGTGATCCACTGTTTGATTGTTCATTAGATCTGTTTATGCTCATCTCTATTGTTGCTCAACAAACTCTGCTGCGCTAATTTCCCTAACAGGGAGATGGGTATTAAGATTTGGAAGTATATGCTGGAGAATGGGTATTCAGCTGAGGAGTGCGGGAATATGTTGTTGAGGAAGTTGAAGGATCTCAATAGGCTGCCGGACGCTTGCAGGTTTGCGGAGGGTATGATTGATAGGAGGGTGAAGTTGAACTCGGCAAATTTGTTTAAGTAGAGGACCAGCCTTCTGAAAATTGGTAAGGGAAGTATCTATGATCACATCTTTAGGAAATGAAAACTTCACTAGGATGTCCAGTTTCTATAACCTTTAGTTTTCATTTATTGCTTTTATTTATTTATTTATTGTTGAACAAAGGATAGAATCCTAAGGGTTTCTAACCAAACTTCCATTAAAACCAGATAACATTTATTGCTTTTATATATATATTAGGGAAACATATATATAATGTTATATGTGCTTGAAAATATCAAGGAGCTTATGTTATCTCTATTAAAAAAGAGGTCCTTTTTTTATACTCCCTCCGTTTCACTTTAAGTGATATTCAGGAGTTTTGCACACAGATTAAGGAAGGGTGAGATAAACATTTGTTTCCCTCTACACCCTTATTAATAAGTCTCCATGATTTAATTACTAATTCTTTTTCCAATACAGATTCTAATTTCAAGAAATTGTAATTAAAGTTTTCTCAATACAAATTTAGAAAATAGAATTACTAAATTTTTTTCCAATACAGTTGGCATTAAATTTTTGGAGGAAATAAAATCTAAAAAGTTGAAACTACAATTTTCTAAAAATATTTGATAGGATTAAGATGAGTAATTAAGACAAAATTTCAACATAAATAAGGGTTTTCTTGGGGAAAAATGGAATTTTTTTGGATAATATCACTTAAAGTGAAACAAGAAAAAAACCCTAAATATCACTTAAAGTGAAACGGAGGGAGTATTACATGTTGAAGACTTTCTTCCAGATAATCATTCTGAACTCGTTACTTGGTTGATTTAGTGATAATGTATTTTGGGGTTTTATATTCTTTTACTTGCTTCTTTTAGTTGCAGTTTTCTATTCAACATTCTACCATATACTAGGTCTTATGGATTGTCTCAGTATTTGCATAGACATTTCCTTTTTAATCACAATACACTGTATAATATCTCCCAATGTTGCCATATATCAACTTGTCAAGAATGCTAAGCTATATCGTCTCTCCTTGTGGTTCACATAAATTAGCTGATTTCTACTTAGTACATACATACAAACAACAACATTTCTATAGAGATATAGGTATGTTATAATTTATTCTAGGAGCAAGGTGCCATGTGCTTTGTATGCTTTTGTTTCCGAGAATGACGTATATAAGGTAGCTGGATGCTTCGATCTTCTTTCCTTAGGATTTATAGACTATGAAAAGGTAGTTGTTACTTATTAGTATGGTGATATCCTCTTTACATGTTAATATCCTTATTTGATGATAAACAGACAAAAATTTGTCTGTCAATTGGTAAGTAAGGTAACTTATGGATTAAATTCTTCTCTGTTTCGTATAGAGCTGTTAGTCATCTCGATTACTAAATCTATTTGGATGGTGAATTTTATTGTCTATTAGAAAAGTTTTGATTAATAAATAAATATTTTTGATGGTTCTGTTCATCATTATTTTAAAGTTCTTTATTTGTATAGATATATTCCTGAACAGTTGTTTCTTTTATACATAGATGTCCAATTCTGTGAATGATTGTTAATTTACAATTAACATTTACTTCTGAATATGCGTTCTGTTAACATTAAAAAGTTAGAATGTGTAAGAATATGCACATCAAGATACCAGCAAAAACTGCTTACTAAAATGAAAGTAAACAGAGTGTATCTGAGACAAGAATATATTATATATACAAATGCAAATCAAGGATAATTTTATTGTAGGCAATAAAAATCTCAGAAAAGTATAGGTATGCGATTCCAACTATTAGATACTCCTCATTCTCAAAAAAAAAAAAAAAATAGATACTCCAAGCTAGGAAGAAAGAACTATATATTTGACTGATATTCCAGTTTGATCTTTTTCAATTTTGAGACAACTTCCAGCATCGAAATTCTTTCCGTAGGTGAGTGATTTGAGCACAACAAACCTAACTCGATGACATCTGACAGGCACCGATGCAAGGTTGCTAAGACTTGAGATGATCCCTCACTACTGGAGTTATCCTTCACGAGATTGTAGTCCACAACTTTGAATACTCCACTGGGATAATCCTTGCATACCCATTCCCTCAAACTTGATTCTTCACCAAACATGCCATCTGATGGCCTCTTTCCAGTAAAAGTTTGCAGCAATAGTATTCCAAAACTATATACGTCACCCATTTTTGAAGCTCTTCCCGTCCATATATACTCTGTTGCAAACATAATAACTGATGTATCAATCCGTTATGAAGTAAGATAGCACTGTTATAACAAATAAATCAATTGTAAGGGAGGTCGATTAAGCTATATGCACATACAGATTATCCATAATTATTGAAATTGAAACTTAATTTGATTGTTTTGATTACCTGGAGCTATATAGCCAATGGTGCCCGGCATGCTTGTTGATGCTGAAGATCGACTGTCCCCGAGCAACAGTTTGGCAATACCAAAGTCTCCAACATGTGCTACCATTTCTTCGTCCAACAAAACATTTGTTGGCTTAAGATCACAATGCAAAACTACGTCTGGATGGTGGTGGTGAAGGTACTCAAGCGCTAATGAAACATCCAGCATTATGTTTAACCTTTGCAGAAGATTTAGGTAGTGGTTCTCGGAGTACAACCATTGCTCAAGGTTACCGTTAGGCATGAATTGGAGGACAACAGCTTTGAAGTCCAGACTCGAACATACACTGATGATTTTGATGAGATTCCTGTGGCGAACTGTCCGCAAAACTTGGCATTCTGCATCAAAGCTTTTTGAAGCACCTTCAACTTCTAAATTAAAGACTTTTACTGCTACGATCAATCCATCCATAAGGCATCCCTTGAACACAGAACCGAAGCCTCCCCTTCCTAATAAGTTGGCCTCATTGAAGTTGTTTGTTGCATGAGCAAGTTCATAGCGTGAAACTAATCTATGTTCGTGCAAATGTTGTATATTATTATCGACGACGGTCTTGACCTTTCTCCTCCAGTAAAATGCATATATAAGACACAAGCAAGCTAAAAGAATCAAACTTGCTGCTATGGCAGGTAGGATATATTTGAGGGACTTCAATGCTTTCCTTGAATTGTATGGAATACTATTTGCAGGGCATGGTGCAAAGTGTAATTGTGGTGCTCCACAAAGTGCTTCATTCCCTATCAAGACTGGAATGCTAGCATTTAAGAAGATCCCACCTTTAGGAATCTGACCTACTAGCTTGTTGTAGGAAAGATCAAGACTACCAAGGTAAGATAGATTGGCTAAGAAGTTTGGTATGTTCCCCGATATAAAATTGTGCGACAAGTTCAAATAGGAGAGACTGATCAATCTATAAAAAGATGTAGGAATTTGACCTTGTAACGAGTTTGAAGAGAGATCTAGATTTTGAAGCATTTGAAGCTCTCCAAAATCACTTGGGATATTACCTGATAGACTATTCATAGACAAGTCCAGGGAAATCAGCGATTTTGCGTTTGCAACTAGAGAAGGAAGTGTGCCATATAAAGCATTTACGGAAAGGTATACCTGAAGGAGGCTTCCAGAGATCCATAAGTTGTGGGGAATACTTGAGGACAAATTGTTGTTACTTAGATCCAAACTCTGTAGCATGCTGAGGTTAGCCAATGAATCAGGTATTGGTCCGGAAATCAAATTGTAACTAACATCTAGGATGGACAAACTTGTCATCAGTCCAAGCTCATAAGGAATTGTGCCACTTATTTTGTTGGACGATAAGTATATCACTTGAAGTGCCTCTAATCTTGTGATTGTTGATGGTATCGTGCCTGTTAGATCATTCATGGCCAAAGATAGGAGTATAAGACCAGTTAAGTTGCCCAATCCAACTGGGAGGTTTCCATGAATGTGATTCCAACCAGCATATAAATATTGCAGAGTTGTTGAAAGATTCCCAATGGAATCAGGAATTTCACCCGCTAGATTGTTTATGTTGTAGTTTAGAAACTTTAGATTTCTGCAGTTGGAAAGAGATGAGATGAATTCAAGCCCTCCAGTTAGTTTATTATCACCTAAAGAGAGTCGAGTGAGGAGAGGAAGTGACATGCCTATGTTACTCGGCACCTGTCCAGTGAGCTTGTTTCCCCCAAGACTCAGATAATTCAACATGGAAGCATTTAGTAAGGAAGTTGGTATTGAGCTACCGAGATAATTCAATTCCAAGTTGAGATATTGGAGATTTGGTAAATTCCCTAACTCTTGCGGAATTACCCCTGTTAAGACGTTGCCCTGCAGAGCAAGTTCTTTGAGCATTGTGAGGTTGCCGACGGAAGTTGGGATAGTTCCACTAAATTGGTTATAATCAAGATATAATAGAGTGAGCTTAGGCCACCAGCCACCAATATCAGTAGGTATGCTTCCACTGAACTGGGTCCTAAAAATTGAAAGTATTTGGAGATGTTGACACTGAGCAAACCTTGGTAGGACTTCACCAGTATAATGATTCACACCGAGAGAGAGGACTTTGATATTAGGTAGCATGCTAGTAATGGTTTTGTTTGACGGGAGAGAACCTGAGAGATTGTTGTAAAGAACATAGAAATAGACTAAGGAAGACATGTTTAAGATGGTGGAGGGAATGGGACCAGATAGAAAGTTGTCACCAAGGTCGAGATGAGAGAGGCGAGGTAGGTAGCCAAGGGCTTGGGGGATGGGGCCGATTAGGGAGTTATTACGAAGATCAACGTACGAAAGGAAGGAGAGGTTTGCAATGTAAGGAGAGATGGTACCTTTGAGAGACATGTTGAAAAGCGAGATGGCCGTGACTCGCTGTTTGTGTCGCCGACTGCAGGAGACACCAAACCAATTACAAAAGGAGGTGTTGGTGGTCCAGTTGGTGGACAGAAAGGCTTCAGGATCCGTGACTTGAGCTTTGAACACCAATAGTGATTCCAGATCAGTGATGTTGCTGTGGTGTTGTGTTGATGTGGCTTGCTTTATATTGTAGGAGTTGAGGATGTAGAGGATGGAAAAGAAGAGAAAGAGAGGCTTCATAACTATGTAATTATAGTGCGAGGCTAATAGAATTGAAGTGATGAAATTGTGTTATATTAATTAGTCTACTTATAGATGCAGAATATACAGGCAGAGGAGTTTACGTGGAAGACCAACAAGAGTTGACCCCAAGGTCTTTTCCACAGGGAACTAGGAAAAGTGACACTGTTATGGGTGGTGATGGAATAAAAAAGAAAAAATAAACCGATCTCAATATGAACCAAAATATTCAGAAATTTTAGTGGTATATCTTGTAGGTTCCTTTAAAAACTCGTCTGTATATGCATTTGGATGCACAAATAAATCCTACAAAATCTTAGTGCATTATATCAAGAGAAAGGAAATGCTTCACATTTGATTTGTCCAATTCAATTTCTTCTGTTTGGATGTCCAAATTGATCCAACAAAACCTTAGTGGATTTGGTTGCACAAATGAATCTCATTAAATTCATTAATTACAAGTCTTTTTTAATATTCAGAAAAAGAAAGCAACTTAGAATAAATATCAGGTTTGTCGATAGTAATTTTTCTGTGAAGGAGTCCAAATAACATGATCTAATTACTATCCATCCATGCGTCGAGATTCATACGGAATTATTTGATGCTTTGGTGAAAGACTGACTTTAAAGTCATCGCTAGGACCATGGAAGGAATATAAGTGAGTCATCCATGACGTAATGACCATTGTCTCGACTAGTTGTTACTCTAAGTAAGCAAGTTCATGAATGGAAATTGGCACTATCTTTTTAGTTAATTGAGTGGAAATTTCTGTTTGATTCACACTATACATTTATATATTTTTCAAATGCAAATCTTAATCCAAAAATAATTCTTTTTTTGAATCCTTGACATGATTAATTTTAAATACATTATAATCCAGAAGTAGTACTAGCTTTTAAAGAAGGCCGATTGAGCGTGATAACACCCAGTTTATTTTTTATTTTGGAAGAAAGGAAAACAGAGACGAGAGGGAAAAAAAAAAGGAAGAAACAAGAAGAGTTGTTGGATTTGTCAGGTGACTAACATTGTTTGCTTCTGTTTATATACAATCAGTAACTCGGTGCTATGCGAGTGACTGGTGACAACAATGTGTTACCGGTTGTTATTTATTTGCCATGTTCAACTGTGAAACTATTCAGCAAGGGCATGTTCTTTTGATGTCAGTTCATTTTTTTTTTTTTTTTTTGGATTTAAAGATGGCACGATAATTGCCGTCACATATCACTAGTAAATATACACGTGCGATGCACGTATTATTTTTAAAAAAAAATAAAGTAAAAACTTCTGATTTACACGTGCGATGCATATCTTAATAAATAAGATTATATATTTTTAAAAGTAATTGTGAAGATTATAATGGGAGAGTTGGAGTTACACGTAAGTAGGTAGATTTACAACTCCAACTCTTCCATTATAATAGTTATTATATATTATAGATAGATATAGATAGATAGTAATTTACACGCGTGATGCACATTTAATATAGTTTGTATTAAAAAAAAAGTAAAAAAAAATGACGTAGTGAGGACTCGAACCTGAGATCTCCTTTATATTAATGATGCACGTGGAATGCACGCGTTGGTAGATTTACAAATGACACTAAGGCCTTCTCCCATTATAATATTAGAGATAATATTAGAGGTATAGATAACTCAAATTGATACATCAGAGCTACAAACTAACTCCAAATATGAAATAACTCACGGGACATAAAGTCTACAAATACAAAATCCATAAGGATTCATAAACAACAAGAACCCTCCAAGTAGCTCAAACATCGCCACCCATTTCCCCAAAAGTGACAAACACCCTCCAACTACACTCCCCCACAAGCAAAGGAGTGAAGAAAAGACAACATCCTAGCTGTCAGTAGTTGACGTTTCCAGTATTACCCTCTTTGGTAGGAAACAAATGTCCTTTTCGCGCTTTCTTTCGTAGCACCCGGAATGGACAACCAAGATGAGGTGAGAGAATAAATTTTATGAATCAATTGTAAAAAGTTGCAAGAGTGACTTCTAAAGCACAAATCATTTCTATCTAACCAAATAACTCATAAAGAAGCTGCAACTAAACAATCTCAATCCCACATGAACAATTTCACAGTCTCTAAATTCTCCCCATAAATGAGATACTCGCAGGGGGTAACTGTTAAGGCCAAAGCCCAAAAGGAGGGAGTCTCAAATACGTTTACTATGCGGACACTCAAGAAAGAGATGATCGATAATTTCTAGCTCATCCTCACATCTGGGACAAGAAAACACCGTTACCATTCTCTTCTTAGCAAGATTTTCCCTAGTTAAAATCGCATCTTTGAGGACCAACCGCAAAAAAGCCTGGACCTTGTGTGGAGCACATGAATTCCAAATAACATTGTTCTCAGCGCTTATCATCCCTCTATCACAGAGAGAAATATACATGGAGATGACCGAAAATTTCCCATTGGGGGCAAGACGGCAACCCCTCTCGTCCAAACGGCTGCAATCGGCTATCGATCTGCCCTCTAAAAATGTGTAAAGAGGGATACAATTGAAATGTTGATTATCGACACTTAGAGAAGACATTCTAATGTTCCAAGAAGACCTAATCCAATAATCTGCAACCAAGGCATGTTTTTTTAGGGCCAACTCAAACGCCTCGGGGAAGAGAGATGCCAACGAATTGGGACCTGCCCAGATATTAAGCCAAAATCTGGTATTTTCTCCGTTCCCCAACCTACTTGGAGAATGACAGTGGAATAACTCTTCCACTTTGTCAATCTCTTTCCAAACCGGGGAAATACTTCTACGAGCCCCCCCCCCCCCCCCCCCAAACTTGAAACGTGTACATCTCGATTTCTGGCCCAAACAACACTTGAGAATTGGTAAGGCGTGAATGTAATTTCCACCACCATTTGCAAAGTAAGACTCGATTCATCTCTCATAGATTATGATTTCTTCACTTGTTTCGCACACTTGCATGCTTGCTTGATAAGAATTAATAAAAAGTAACAAGCCGGGGTTTAAGGAAAAGATCATAGTAGTGGACAATATAGGTAAGTGTACTTGAAAGGGGGGCCCCGTGTTTCCCATAATTTTATGTTAAATAGAACTAAGTGCCATGTCATGGGTGACGGGGGTCACCTCTAGAGCCTACGGTGGCCACCTCTAGATCCCATTATATGATTACATGATATATATTTGAGATCACATGGAACTAAGTGCTACGTCATGGATGACGGGGGCCACCTTTAGAGCTTACGGGGGCCACCTCTAGAGCCCATGGTTTGATCACTTGCTTGATACTTGATGCCTGAGTACACCGCCCTATAGACTCCATTACTAGGCCTAAACGAAATTGTACTGATTGTAGCAACCATGTAGTAAAAGAATGGATGCATGAAGTGCTACCTAGATAGTAATAACTACAAGACTTGATACATGAAACTTGGTACATGAAACTTGATACATGAAACTTGAACTTGATACTTGTTCACTTGATACTTGTACTTGACAACTTGACACTAGACTTGAGACTTGTTACTTGACACTTGTACTCGATACTTGTCACTTGATGTTGGATACACCTACATGTTCACTTGTCACTTGCTCCACTATTAGTATTTGTTATTCAGCCTGTTTACTTGAGTTGTCCTTCTTGCTAGTTCTTGGATTTCCACTACTATCCATGTTACATTCTTGAATCCAAATCTTGTTCCACATTACATGTACTCGTTTTTTCTATTTGTGGCCCTAACTTGCACTAAGGGTGTTTTATCTTGTTTTCTCTATTTTTTTCCTTTTTATATTATTAAGCAGACCTTGGAGACGAGTTGCCTGCTAGAATCGGTGAGCAGAGATTTTAGGCTTCAATTGGAGGAAGAACATGTTTTAATTATTTGTTTTCTTGAATTATTCATTTCTGCTACTTAAGACTTGTAATGGGCTGATGTTCCCGAGTTTTAACTTGATCCAGACTTGAAGCTATTTGGATATTATTATTGTGTTTCAATTGTTTCTGTTGCTAATAAATTATTCATGCATGCTTAGTTATAAATATCGCTTGTTATATTCTTGTTGTGATGCTGAGTCGATCCTACAGCTTATGGATGATGTTAAAATCATTCGCTGGACTTCGTCATGCACTCGTATTCCGTATTTTGGCAAGCGGGGCACGACAAGAACTCAGCGTACTCGCTGAGCCCGAAACTTGCAACATGATCCAGTATCCCTTTCTAGCCGATGTGGAGAGGATTACCCTGATTTTGCTAGTTGTACAGTCCCCTACCCGAGCGACCTGTCCCAACCTTGCTCCCTCTCAGGCGTACATCTTGCACACACTCGGTGTCAAAAGTCGGCACTGATACCCATTTGTAACGCCCCGAGCCCGACTCAGTTGCGCACGCGGCTACACGTGCGCACACACAAAAGAACGGACACAAAACTCCAGCCATGCCCACCACAGGTACCATCAAAAGATGGGTTAACCCTATAGGTGTCTTTATCATTTGGTTTTTCCTATATAAACACACACACTTCTCCACCCTTTTTCCGATATGGGATCTCATTCCCATGCCAACTCACGGTTGACCATCCATGCATGCATACTCATTTCTCATTTTCCATCATTAAAGCCTATGACCCATAGACCAATCCTATAGGCTTTATATATATATATATATATATATATATATATATATATATATATATATGAGTTCTCACCAAAATTAGTTCTCAACCGAAGGGCATATATATATATATATATATGAGTTCTCACCAAAATTAGTTCTCAACCGAAGGGCTCCCTATATATATATATATATATATATATATATATATATATATATATATATATATATATATATATATATATATATATATATATATATATATATATATATATATATATATATATATATATTATTATTATTATTATTATTATTATTATTATTATTATTATTATATCCGTTTAAGTACTGGGTGTTAAATTTAAAGTCAACGGTAGGACCATGGAAGGAATATAAGTGAGTCGTCCATGTAAGTAGTGACCATTCATTTTGTGTGCGTATCACGGCATATCAAGTTATCAACATCACATTACACTGAACTAAGTAGTGACCATTCGTTTTGTGTGATAATCGTCCATGTAAGTAGTGACCATTCGTTTTGTGTGTGTATCACGGCATATCAAGTTATCAACATCACATTACACTGAACTAAGTAGTGACCATTCATTTTGTGTGATAATCGTCCATGTAAGTAGTGACCATTCGTTTTGTGTGTGTATCACGGCATATCAAGTTATCAACATCACATTACAGAACTAAGTAGTGACCATTCGTTTTGTGTGATAATCGTTCATGTAAGTTGTGACCATTCGTTTTGTGTGTGTATCACGGCATATCAACATCACATTACACTGTACGTAATCAGCATTCCAGAATTGTCACCTGAATTAAAAGATAAAGTGTGAATAAAGACTGAAATTTCCACAGATTAACTTGCTCTCTTTCAGTCACAACTAGCTGAGACTGAAACTGCCGAGTTAACCAGTTAATACACACGACATGCTTTCATCTTACCGCGGAATATTCACTACAAGTTCCCAAAGATAGCTAGCTTGAAATTGAATTGATCAGGTTCCTTCTTCTTATCCTTTGCCTAACACCAAACAAAGTTTCTGGACTTCTGTCAATCCTCCTGTAAACTGTAGTCAATACTAAACAGGTCTTTCCATATAAATTGAGGTGTGAATAGTTTTCTCAATTACCCTTTTAGGTATTGAGGTGCGTCGAAGAGTGTAGATTGGGATCGTGCTGAGAACATGATCAATAAGAGTACCATCCTACCATAGATAACAGATGACCGTCCCAAGAGTTGAGGTGCAACTTAATATACATGTTGTGTTTAAGTCCGTACGGAAGCAACTTTTTGAATTAAAGGCTGCATATTCACAATTTAGGACACTAAATTTCACCATCGTAATAGACAAATACAATTCTCCACCCAGATAATAGCCCTACAGAAAACAAAGAAGATTCTCCAGCTTTCTTATTGTAAGCTGGGCATCGAATAAGGAATACACAGAGACATCACTGTAATGATAGCTTTCCTTTCACAGTCTATAAATCCTTGCAGACACAACTCAATCAAAAGAATACAAGACTCCAGAAATACAACTTGCAAATCGCCTTCTTTTTTACGGTTCGAGATCCCACTCGACTGATACCACTTCACATTGAAGACCTAGACTATCAGATCCTCTACCAATGCAAACAAAAACTGGCATGGTTGAAATGATGTTCGAATCATTTCGAGAATCCCCAATAACATTTGATCCAGATATTTCAATTAGCTTCAACCTCAAAACTAAACCCCCGGACTAGTGAACCTGCATTCACAGTACCAACTGCACACTAACATTGGTGTGATGTTGATATGCGGTGATAAACAAACATAACAAAACTGTAACCATTACAATAGTACCAAAACAGTCACCTGAACTGCCTGAGGGAGGTCCTGGCCCAACTGATTGAGCCTGTATGTCACAATATGGGTGTATAAATTCCCTCTAAGTAGTAGTGCCAGCTACTCAACTTTGAGCATCCCCCAGATTTCTTAACGCTACTTGGGGGGCCATAGATCAGCTCGTGGAACTTCTTTCCCGGATCATCATCACGAAGGCGAGAGGTACTATGCATTCGTAGTCTTCCAAACTTCATCTTTAACCTGTAGATGAATCTCCAAATCCTTCTCGATGAGCATATACTTAAGGCTGAGTGTCCCGAGGTTTCCCCTGATCCGCACGAGTACGAGCTAAGCAACCTGGGTGGATCTCCCTCAAGTGGGAGAGCTCCAAATACTTTTCGAGTAGCACCTCCTTTAGACGGTCACATATCACTAGTAAATATACACGATAATTGCCGTCAAAGATGGCACGATAATTGCCGTCACATATCACTAGTAAATATACACGTGCGATGCACGTATTATTTTTTTAAAAAAATAAAGTAAAAACTCTGATTTACACGTGCGATGCATATCTTAATAAATATTGTTATATATAGATGTATACAGTAGAGAAATAAAGATATAAGAATAATAATTATTTTCCTTCAAATTTGTTTTCAATACTATGAAGCACGAATACAGGTACGAGGTGGAATACAGTGTAAGATGAAAGCATGCCGTGTGCGTTGACTGATTAACTACCGTCAAATTAGGAATGGTAAACTCGGCAAATTCAGTCTCAAGCTAGTTGTGACTTTTAAGTGAGCAAGTTACTCTGTGGAAATTTCAGTCTTGATTCACGCTATAACTTTTAATTCCACTTAATGATTCATGATTAATCTTTAAAATATATTAAAACCGTGTGGAATTAGTAGCTTACTACTTAGCCTAATCGACCTGCGTACTTGAAAATGGGACCTGTTGGTCATAAAATTCCAAACATGATGAACATAAAATATAAAAGAAAAAATATATTTATAAAATATAAAGACTCAAATTTATATGGGGCCAAACCCGGTATAGACGCTATTGGAAAGTGTAAAAGAAGGAAAAAATTAATAGAAGAGAAAAGCAAGAAATATGAGGTTGTAATAGTTTCCACTTTAGAGTCAAACCGTATGTTCATATTTAAATGTCTGTCTTTCATATTCTTCAAACAATCTATCTGTGTTCATATTTCTCAAGAAAGAAGTTGTTCATAACAGAACATTTTCCAGTACTATCCTAGCGTGAAGTAACGGAGACGACAAGGTGGAATTTTAATTTAGCTCATTATGTTAACTATTTTACTGTAGGAAAATTATTTTAAAACAGACCATAAGATGCCAAGAAAACAGTAAAGGACATGATGATAGGTACGTAAATTCTGGACAAAAGAGAAGAAGGAAAATCAATTCCAGTGAAGTAATTGTGTTAAATTAATCAGTCAAATTATATAAGCAGAAGAGTTACTTGGAAGACCAACAACATTTGAACCCAAGGACCTTTCCACGATCAACTAGGAGTGACACTGTTATGGGTGATGAGGGAATTGAAAATCTCGATAAGGTGATCTAAATATGAACCAAAACTTAATTATCATCAATGAAAACGGTGACCGGAGGTTACTTTATTTCAAAAAATAAGAACCAAAATATTTGAAAATTTTAGTGGTATATCTTGTAGGTTATATAGATTGTGCAGGTTCCTTAATATTATCACTAAAGACCGATTAATTTTGGCCCACACAATTTGGATGGATGGATTGTAAATTATTCATTGCTCTATATGACCCAAAAGGAAAAATTCATATTGGAATCTAGGGTCAAATCTAATTTAACGATCCATATAATTATTTTTTTCAATGTGGGACTATTATTCGGACCACAACATCAACAATCTCCACCTTAACTCAAATCCGAGCGAGAGCAATCATCGAGCTGGAACTTTGGAGAACTTTAGAGATTCATAGCCTCCACCTGAGACTATCTGTCATGTGCCTAGTCTTCACTTGAGACTATATTGCACACACGACTCATGTGCCTAGTCTCCATTTGAGACTATATCACGCACACGACGACTCAATAATATCCCTACATCAGCCCATTATCTTCACAATGGCTCTGTACCACTTGTAGTGCCCAATAACAACCACAAGACCTAGATGTACCAATTACAAGATTTCATCATAAACGCAAGATTTCATCATATGCAAAGATAACCAATACTTCCTACTTAAGAAATAGACAAAGATACAAAGAGATCTTTCTCTAATCTCTCACACACTTTTGGTAGTACTCAACACAAGATCTCTCTCGAAGTTGTTTAAGTTATGATTACACAAACACAAAAATTTACATATATATTTATCGACCCCAAGTTAACCCTAAAAGATAAATACAAATACAGCATAATTGAATCTAAACTCGCAACCCAAATAATAGACAGTCGCTTGATGCGGTCGATAGCATTTTATGTCGGGTCAATGCAATACTTCATCCCAAACCAGTCGACTGTTGATACTACTGATGTTTCCTCTGCTTGCTGTGTGTTGCTATTGTTGTTGCTGCTGCTGTACTCCTGCTGACTGTTAGTGCTATATTCTCATGTCTTCTCCTTCTTCTTCAAGACTCGTGTGCTTGTGTGTTTGAGTCCACAGACCCTAACAATCTCCCACTTGGAACAAATACACAATCTCCAAAATACTTGTATCTTTTTCTCGAATTATTCATGCCAATCTCCCACTTCTCGTAGAAGGCAGAGTACCCCTCACTCATGAAGAGAACCACCTGTCCCTTCACCATGTAAAGAGCACAAACACCCCACATAAGCTCATGAAGGACGTACCCCACCATTTATCGCATAGGGCACGAATAACGATGAAACACTTCTCCCTTTTCACCGTGTCATATCCCGTGTCAAAAGACTACCCAATTTGCAGATTCTCTGCTAACAGTGGACATGGTTCAAACCTCTCAAGACCAAAGCACCCTTTGCACACGAAACTTTTGTGGCTGACACCTCCACAATACTTCCAGACTGCAAAACACCACTTACAACCTCAATGTGACCAACTTAGCCATACTCATCGACATTACCCTGCAGATCGATACCAATGTTCTCAACATCACAAGAGAGACTCCAAGTTTCTGCCATATCACAAAGAACCCTTACCGCAGCAATGTCTTACTCTTTTTAGGATCGTTTCACCATGACCATCAACTCTCACTAAATGTACAACCTCTATATACGCCCCATAACTTCTAGATCTCGGTCGTACCCCCACACAACCTACGTCTTGATTTTGCCTGAGAGTCAACTACAAGAGAAACACATCCCTCGTCTATGAGAAAATACAACGATCTTTCACGCTTCCCCCTTTATACACCACTCTTCACTACCAAATATAGTTGACAAACCCTCTTTGTTTAGCCTTCACGTCGATATAAGATTTCTCTTAAGTTTGGGACATGCCACGTCTCCCGCAAGACAGTCTGTAACCCCCATTCCCAATAATTAGTATTTTTCGTGTATTTTCTACAATTTGATTTTTTATAGATTTATTTTGTGCTAAATTTGTTCGGATCTTTTATTAAAGCGTTTCTAATCGAAAACTATATATTTTTGAATAATGGCATATTTTAATTTATATTCCTAATTGATCGGTTATTTGTATTTTTACTCAATTTAAATTTAAATGTATTATTGCAATTTTGGTTATTTTAATAAATGTATATTTTGTTATATAATCTTATTATAAATATTAATATTTTTGTTACTATTATTACTGTAACTATTAGTATTATTGTTCTTATTGTCATTGTTATTATTATCATTATTATTGTAAAGCCGAACATACTTATTTATTCGTATTTTATTATTTGAATATATGCATATTTTATAAACCCTATTGCCCATTTTGTTTTTGGATTTAAACCCATACCCTTTAAACCCACTCCTATTGGATCCGACCCGTTATGTAGAACCCCGTATTTTCAAATATTATTTTAATTATTTGAAAATGAATTTAAATAATTTTTGAGGATTTAAATAAATATTTTCTAAGAAAGTTATCTTTTGTACACGTGCAAAACACGTGCAAATGACTTTTCAGAAATTTGAAAAATTAAGTTTTCTTTATGAAAAATCATTATTTATTATTTGAAGATTATTTAGTATTTTTCCAGATTTTTCTGAAATTAATTAGTACTATTTGCAATTTTTGAGAAAAGAAGGACTTATTTGCAAAAGTGACATTTTTGAGGGTTGAAGTGCAAAATGCATTTGCTGGACATTCCGATCAGCACTTGTTGAGGTTTAAAAATATATTTTTCTATTAGATCCTAATTTAAATGATATTTGGTTTAATTTTCAAGAAAAGGATTATATATGTGAGATATACTTTTGGAAAGGATTATTTTGTAAAGTGGGAATAAAACCCTAATATTCTATCCGGCATATATAAGAGAAATTTCTCCTTCAGCCGTCATTGTAAAAGAATACAGATTTTTGGTGATTTGGATTTTGAAGAACAAAAGAGGATTCTTGGATCTAGCAAGGAGGAGCTTTTGTGGATCTTTTCTTCAAATCAAAAGTGAGTGGTTTGTTTTGTTGTTTTGTTTTGCTTTGCTTGTTTTGTTTGTCTTGATTGATGAATGACGTAAGATCTTGTTATGCTTGTTTGTGATCATTATGCCATTATTTTGTTAGTCCCATTGAATGTATGGTATGGATCTTTTATTGGTTATGGAGGATGAGAACTCTTGTTGATATTTGAACCATGTATGAGAAAATATTAAGATTTGTTGAGGAAATGTTGATCTATGAGATCGTATTGTTGGGAGACATATTAAGAATTGATTTTGTCATGATTAGATGGTAAACGCCTGGATCTTATGGTTGTAAATCAGATTTGGATTAAGTTATGGAAGACATTTTGTTGAGAAAAACCCTAATGGGAGAATTAAGAATTGAGATCATGAGAATATGAGATTGGAGAAATTGATTGATTGAGTAATGTAACCATGATGGAGATTACTGAGAATTGTTTATTTGCCTGGATACAATTGATTTTATGTTCAGTGAATCTTTAGAAAACTCCAGTTTGATTTGTGTTCAGACCTATACTTTTGTAAATCTGTAGCCGACAGCCGACTGTCTTGCGAAGCAGTCGACTGGTACGAGCCTACTGTGTATTTTCAGTCTTTGAGTTTTGTTCGGGACAGTCGACCTAGACTGAGGTCAGTCGACTGATCCTCTGTTTGTGATTTTGTTCAGTCCTTTCGGGACAGTCGACCTATGACCCTTCAGTCGACTCAAGTACTTAGATTATTTTGATGAGGATTATTTGAATTTGTCTCGGGACAGTCGACTGATGACTTGTCAAGTCGACTGGTCATGCCTTAGATTATTTTTGTAAAATGTTGGGATATGTCCTCTGGACAGTCGACTGGTCCATTATGCAGTCGACTGGTCCTGAAGGATCTTTGTATCTGATTTGAGATATTTTGTTTAGTGTTTGATTTTAAGATGTTCAGTTAAGTATTTGTTTTGAGATGTTCAGTTAAGAACATGATTTTGAGATATTTTGTTGAGCCACTTGTTTAGTGGAAATTTGTTCAGATATTTGTTTTTGAGTCTCTAGAAGTATGTGACCCTAGTATACCGGTGTTGAGATATTTGTTCAGTTATTTGTTGAGGCCCACTGAGGCACATTTTCAGTATTTAGATTTTTAGTCCGGTAGGGTACACTACTCTAGGAGATTTGTTCAGTAACTCAAACTAATAAGGACAGGCATTAGTAGTGTCATGACGAATGAGAACATGAGTTATGCACCTCAGTATGGCTTTTGATGTAGGATTTAATCTCCTGAATTATCCAAGTAATTAACTTGTGATGTGTGATTTATCTCCGGAATTATCCAGGTAGTTAACCTGAGATGTGAGGTACTTCTCCGGAATTATCCAAGTAATTATCTTGAGATGTGGGATTGAACTACGGAATTATCGGAGTCGAGGCGACGCTTTTGGGGTATTATTGTGATAAGGAATCTATGTTTAGATGTGGGATGATCTCCTGAATTATCCAGGGAAAATACCTGTGATGTGGGATCAATCTCCGGAATGATCAAGCATAGGCAAATTATCACAGTTTATCTTCATCTCTTAGTAGTCATCGTTGTCAGCATGTAGTCATGATGTTTTCTTGAATCACGTTTATGCATTCGGATTTCCTGTTTTTACACACTTGGCTTTTGGATATGATATCACCCATTACTCTTTTATTGTTACTTCATACTTTAGTGTTTGATCATTATTTGTTGGATATTGTTACTTCAGTTCCTTTATGTTATTTGCTTGATTAGTTGCCACTCACACCATTTTTATGGCTGACCCCTTTAGTTTGGGGGTTAGGGTTCAACTCTAGCCTCTCATGTTGCAGGTTATTGCTTAGATTGGAGGTTGGATGCTTGAGTGGACAATTTGAGATAATTGGATTATTTAGTGATTGGTGTAAAACTGTAAAGGATATTTGAGATCATTATTGAGTTGTAAATAAAATATTAATGTGTTGAGATGTTTAGACTTCCGCTGTAATTGTAATAATTGTTGTAATAAAGAGGAAAAATTTTAGTGGTGTTGTTGGTGTTTATTGTTCTATTGAAGTGGATTGCTGGGATTTCGCCACTTATTTTCTAAGCTCTCATATTAGAAATTTGGGGCGCTACACGTTAACCCAATAACCCACACTTTTTCCTATATATACTAATCCTAATTAAAACCCTAACCTAATAACCTATTCTACCCTAACCCTGTTTCCCCCTAACACTAGCCGCCATTACCCCAAACCTACCCCATCTACTATTAAAACCCAATCCCCTACCTCTGTTCAACCCTTCTTGTTCCCCCATCTTCTTCTTCGTCACGCTCTGCCGAAACCCATTGCACCATCTCCGTCGTCTCCTCCATCCCGTCACTATGCATCTCTCTTTGCCTACAACCTCGTCACCATCCTGCCATACTCTGTCGCCATTGCCGCCTCCCTTCAGCATGGCGGATTCAGGAATGAAAAGTAGGGGGGCTAGAGAAAAAAATATCACAAAAGATAAAGTGCTAAAATTTCACACAAGATACACAAGATAACATGCAATTTTTTTTACACAGGATAGTATGGGTTTGGATTGGAGCTTGGGGTAGTTGGGCTTCGGCCCAACTATAAATGAGGGTGGGGTGGGCTGCATAATATTTTTAGGAGGGCGGAAGCTTCAGTCCACCATGATATTTCAAATAAAATAAAATAAGGGGAACCCAAAATGTTTGGGGGGGATGTAGCATACCTCAGCCCCCACCCAGATCTGCCCATGCCCTTCAGTCGTCCCCAGCTCCATCGTCGCGCTCCTCGCAATTCCGCTCGTTGCCAAAACCCATCGCCTGCTCTACCTCGCTCCCTTTCAGCGCTCCGCCCTCCCTGCTCGACCGCTCGACTCCATCCTCATCGAGCCACCATCGACTACATCCTCGTCGAGCCACCATCGACTACCGCCGACAACCCATATTCTCTGTTTCCTTCCGAAACAGAGCTTCGCTTGACCATCCGCTGTTGCTGACCTCAACTCCCCGAACTCCCCTGTCGTCTTCTTTAAAGCACTCTGCTTGAGCTTCTCCTCACCTTTGAGCTTCGAAGCTCATCGTCTTCTTCCTCTGGGTTGGTGCCAAACCCATCGAAGCTGCCCCTTCCACCGTTCTCCACCCCGTCGACGCTCCTCATTCCTCGTTGTCACTGCCTTGAGTGCCACCACCGTCACTGCCAGCATCGCGAATCCCCAGTCACCATCGTCGAAGTCGCCGTTCCCTCTCCCACCAACACTCTCTCTCTGTTGGTTGAAGAAGAAGGACGAGATTGGGTAAGTTGGTTGTTTGGTGTTTTGGAGAAGGAGGGGAGTAGTAATGGTGATTGTTGTTTGTGTAGGGGATGGTGTTTTTTGTTTAGTGAGAAGGTGATTGGAAGTTTTGGTGTATGTTGTTTTGTGTGAGGGGATTGGAGTTGTTGGGTGTTTGCTGTTTTGGAGTAGGGTGGGATTTGATTGCTGTGTTTGCTGTGTTGGTGTGAGGGATTAGGATTTGTGTTTGCTGTGTTTGGTGTTTTGTTTGGTGTTTTTGCTGTGTTGGTGTGAGGGATTAGGATTTGTGGATTTAGACCTGCGGGGTCTTGGGGTTGTTTTGTGGAATTAAGTCTGGTAGGATACACTAACTCTAGAGAGGGAGAGTTTAGTGTTTTTAATAATAACCAACCTAAGAACAGGCACTAGTGGAGATGTGATGGAACTTGGAAAATGTAAGTATATGTTCTGGTCTGTTAGTCCAACGGATGCATTCCAGGACTGTTTGTTGTTCTGCCTCGAGAGGATATTTGTATGTTCGCGTGTCGAGGGTTTGCAGACCTATTCACGGAGCATGCAGGGTGCATTCGCGTGTGGAGGATTGGCAGGCCTATTCACTGAATGTACCTGGTGTATCTGCACGTCGAGGACCTTACAAGCCTATTCGTAGGGTACACGGTTGGGAGGTGATTCTCCAGTTGTTTTTGAGCTATTCTTACATGATGCTTGCGCATTGAGGGCTGTGGTTCCTATTCGCAGAGTAGTCTGGATCTTATTTTCTATCACCGTAGTAGGATTAGTTGCATGGCGAGGGGTTTAACTCTATAATGTGGTGAACGTTAAGGGCTTGCACCAGACCTATGTAGTATGAAATGCATAGAATCCGACAAGTATGCATTAGAGAGTCAGCATATAGCAATTGTGTTTTCTTGACTTGGTTTTATGCTTGTGTTTTCGTGTTTTCCTACACTTGACACTTAGACTAGATTCACTTGATGTTTTCATGTATTACTTAATACTATCTTATATTCCTTGAAGATTTCATGTTTTATTTATTGATGTCTCTTATTTTATTTATTCTTGCTAATGATACATGTTGTTTATGATTCCATGTAATGTTCTATTCTTGTTGCTTTTGTTTTTATGTCACTCACATAGTTATGGCTGACCCCTGTAGTTTTGGGGGTTAAGGTTATCTCTAGCCTTATGTTTTACAAGTGAATACTTGTAGCTTGGATTTTGGATGCTTGAGTTAAAGTGGTGTAATGGTTTATGTATTGTTGTAAAGAAAGAATTTGTAATTCAAGGTGTTTTGTATTCCGCTGTGTTTGTAAAGATTAATGTAATGGAAGTTGAAATAAAAACTATTTGTGTTTTTGGTTATGTTTAATATTGCAATTGAAGTTGATGCTGGGAATTGTGCCATGTATTTCTAAGATATCATATTAGAAATTCGGGGCGCTACAAGTTGTAATTTATCAACCTTCCAATTCGTGCGTTGCACGTCCAACTCCAACTCTCCCATTAATTACAACAAAAATAAACAAACAATTTTTTTTACCTATTTAAATGTGCAATGCATGTGCAAAATAATTTTTCAATATTTTAAAACCAAACAAACACATATATTGCACGTACTACTCCAATTCTACTTATGAACACGTGCAATGCACGTACAAATCATAGTTTTTTCTTCAAAATATTTTCTCTCAATTACGTGTAACGCACGTCCAACTCCAAAGCTATTTCTTAACACGTATATCGCATGTGAAAATTCTACAACTCTTATCAAAACGTGCATCGCACGTGAAAAATACTATTATTTAAATGCAAACAAACTTACATATATTTATAAAATAAAAATACTAATTAAATGATTTTAAGACATACTGCATACAAACAATAGAAACTAAATAAATTTAGAAGGAAATCAAAAGGTAGAACATACCCTATTTTAGAACATATCCACTTCGATCGAGTTGAAAACCGCACAACAGAAGGAGACCAGGACGGTGAAGGGTGGGAGGCAGTCTCATATTGGGGTCGTTTGTCGGCAAGGAGTGGAAGAGGTCAGCAGGTCGGGGTCCTTGGGAATGATGGAGGAGGTCGGTGTGATGAGATTTTTTTTTGGTTCAGTTGGAGGAGGATGATGAGAATTTAGAGAAAAGAAAAATAAATTGAAAAGACGTGATAATTGATAGAAAAGAAGAAAAAAAACTGAAGAGATGTTTTTAATTCTTAATCTTATGGACCAAAAAACTGATCCAAAAAGCAAACAGTATTATTTTTCTAGCCCAATATTACATACATGTATATAAGGAACTTCAAAAAATATGAGGTCCCTAAAAAATTGGGGGCCAAAAGCAGCTGCTTGTGCTGCTTTGGCCCAGATGCACCATTGGTTGAGTTTCTATGAGACCAAATCTATCTTACTAGCTGTTGTTGAAGAAAGAAAAAAGATAAGAGAAGATGAGCAAAAGGGAGAAATAAGAAGACTTGGATTTGTCAAGTGACTAACATTGTTTGGCCCAAATGCACAAACAAGTAATAATTGAGGGCCGGTGAAATGAGCAAATCATTATAGGTTTCCTCTTGCCTTGTGCATGCATCTCTCACTATGCGAGTGACAAATGATAACAGCGGGTTGCTTGTTATTTATTTGCCATGATCACTAGATAGATTAATTATCACAGCCTATCCTTGCGAAACTACCTGTGAAACTATTCAACATAGGGGCATATATGTTCATTTGAAGTCGGTTCACGTTGTATCAGTAAATTTGTAACAGATGTATCGAACTCTAGTATTTAACATGTGAATCTCGACTCTTGATAATGCCCTTTAAGTAGAAGCTATGCCAGATGTCCCAGCCACTCCACTTTGAGCATCCCCAAGACTCCTTAACTTTAACATGAAAATCTCCAAGTCCTTCTCGACGAGCATAACCTTAAGGCGAGTGCCCCGAGCTTTCCACCGATCTGCATGAGTACGAGGTGACTAACTAGGATGTGTCTCCCTCAAGTAGGGGAGCTCCAAATCATTCTCGAGTAGCACCTCCTTTAAACGGTTCTTCTCAATCCTCTCATCCAATAATTCAGCACGTAGTCGAGTAATCTCAAAGTCCTGAGCATCTCTTCCAGTGTATATAATAATCTGTCGACAGAAACGATCTACAACACTAGTAAATGCAAACAACATTTTTAACTTCGGTTTTGAGAATTTTTTAGAAGATTTAACCAAACATGAGAAATTTGTACTAATAAAAAAGAGTTTGACACAAAATGTTTGCATTGCTTAAAAGAAAGATAAATAAGCAGTGGTCACTCTGCAATTTGGCGAGTTACAACACAAAAACTATAAAGAGAAATAAAATGGAGGAATAAGATCAAAGGTCTACCTCGGTGGCCGCCGCAAAAGCGATGGAAGTCTCATCCTATCCCGTCTCCTCTGCGTCCTCAGCCCTCTCGGCCTCCTTCTCCGCTTTATCCCTCTCTTCCTCCTCCTCCTCATCGGACTCAGACTCAGACAAAACCAGTTGCTCCGTCAGTTAATGGAGCGTAGTCACCAGTGAAGAGCGGATCCAAAGAACCTCCTATAGCCGAGCTCGCCACTGCCTTCGTCGGTGAATCAAAAACATCGATCCATGTGGGAGCATGAAAGGTCTTGGCAACCTTCGAAGATATTCCTTGGTCACGGCCCTCTTTCTTTTCTTGTCTTCTGGCTTCATGTTGCGCAAGTTGGTGCAAGAAGTATCGAAACTTTCAAATCCATGTCTTTTTCTACTGCAAAAGAAACAAACAAGAATGTGAGAATAAGACAAAATAATAAAGGCAGTGTACTTAAGGGGGAAAACTAAAATTTAACTCAACACCCCCCCCCCCCACACACACACGAAAAAGAAAGAACGCCATTTCAACTCTCCATAATTATACTCTTAAAAGTTGGCATTCTATGATACTGTTCAGTGTTCACCGTTCAGTGAAGGAGGTTTGAAGTATTAATGTACTTTTGGTTTACTTATTCCTCCAAACTAAACTAATAAGATGTACATACAGGGCCGACCCTGAGTTTCCGGGGGCCCGAGGCGAAAGGCCAAAACAATTATTTTTTGGGGCCCTTAATAACAATAAAAAAGATTTACACGCAAAATATTTGCCTATATTTACAAGGAAAATACAAATTTGGAGGCTCCAAAAGTTCAAAAAAATTCGGGGGCTTGAGGCAGCCGCCTCACCCGCCTCAAGGCGGGGGTTGGCCCTGTGTACATATATGGGAGCAAATGAAGGATAAGAGGTCATTGATTGAACACATGCTAGCAAATAACCTCATTCCAAGAAACTATTTGGAAAGCCTAATAATTGCAAGAAATGAAAATGCTATTTCTATAACAATAATTTGATATGATTATAAAGTCCCATCTCCCCCCCCCCCCCCAAAGGATTATGATGTCTATATGTTATGCTCATCGACAATTATGGCAGTCCCCTCTTTTCATAGTTATTTATATAAAAATATAACAAATGTTGATCTCAATCGCTACAATCATTAGTAAAATTTCGTCGAAATTTTGTTAATCAAAAGCACTCATTTAAATAATGCAGTTTTAGTGATCAATTGCTGTATTATTGTTCAATTTAATCAAATAAACCTTGCCAAGAATGAACTAATTCACAAAATAAGAAAGCAAAAGAAGAAATCCAAAATTTAGAATAAAACATGAATAATAAATGACAGGGATTTCACAACCAGTTGGATAGAAGACGATTCAGTTACAGAACCAAAGCAACTCACACATTCACACTAGTTGCAATACAACACTCACAACAAAAGTCACCCAATGAATCTGGAAATAGTCCATGATCATTCACAACTCAAATCAACTCACTCCCATTCACATATCAAAAGTACAAGTATTTGCTATGCTATCTTCTGAACCCTAATTCGACATTGAGAGCTGAGCAGGGACGCGGGGGGGGGGGGGGGGGGGGGGGGATGCACCCCCGACTTTGTGGATAACCTCCTACATTTTAAAATTTTCATTCCTGATCCGTCCTCAATATTTCTACAAAACCCCTTATTATATTCAACATAACATCCACCTCCCTCCACTCCCACCTTTAATTTATGGTCACACTCCCACCTTTAATTTATGGATGATTAATGCAAAATGATATCTAATATTTGTTTTGTATTTTTTTGGGACCAATAAAAGAATTTATGAATTTGTTGTCAGCTACGCCCCCTGCGAAAAAATTCTGGCTTCGTCCTTGATTAAGAGAGAGAGAGAGAGAGAGAGAGAGAGAGAGAGAGAGAGAGAGAGAGAGAACTAGCAAATTTACACTCTTGCTCATCATGTTCAGTGCACGATTCGAATCTACACCCTACGAAGGACCTCAATGCCTAAGCATCTACTCCTTGGACAAATTAGACTATTTCTAATAAAAGGAAGATACCACTAACCAACTTGAAGAACAATTTCAACTTGGAAAAGTCATCAATGGCTTATTCCATTCTTACTTCGACTCGTTATCGATACCTTTGATATCTTTTTTTAACAAATTATTGCATCCTGTAAAATATAAACCAAACAAAAAAAAATTCATAAAATTTGTTAGTGCAAAAGAATAAACAATAAATTCGGTTTTAAAAATCATAGTCATTGCATGAATCCACATAACATGTAGAAAATTAAACATAAATACTTTATTGAATCAATGAATATATAAGGAGAAAAACTGATTACTAAAATGAATAATATTTTATCAATTTTAATACTCATCTTGGCCAAATAATTGTAAATGATTTGTATTTGTCAGTTTCATGTGGTACTTCATTTTGCCTTCCAAAAATAGTTCTTGACGAAACAAACTCAAAAAATATTCATTAGTATTGTAGATGCAGCATTCTTCAAAATTAGCATAACAAAGAGGTAGGGGCTTAAAGCTGAACCTTATTATAAACCTGCTGTAATAGGAAAATCACTGGTTTCTCATGTGAATGTTGTAATTGACGTCTTTGCCCCTTCATACATATCCTTAATTATCTCAATATACCAAATAGTTACTCTTTTATTATTTAACGTCCACCATTCTATGTCTGTAGGGACTTTATCATATGCTTTTTCTAGATCTATAAATATCATATGTAGATCTTTCTTATTCTCCCTATATTTTTTCATAAGTCTCCTTAGTACATAAATTGCTTCTATTGTTGACGTCCCAAGCATAAATCAAAACTGATTCTCGGACACTGTAGTTTCTAATCTCAGTCTATGTTCGATTACTTTCTCCCAAATTTTTGTCATTTGACTCATTAATTTAATCTCTCGGTAGTTGGAGCGATTTTGTATATCTCCTTTATTTTTATATATAGGTACTAAAATACTCTTCCTCCATTCATCAGACATATTCTTAGTTCTCAAAATCTCATTAAATAATTAATCTTGTTAGCCAGCTCACTCCTACATCCCCAAGACACTTCCGTACCTCAATATGTATATCATCCTGTCTTAAAGCTTTCCAAATTTTCATCATTCCTAGAGCATTTTGAACCTCTAAGGTCCTAATTCTATGGAAAAATATATGCTTTCGACTCTTCCATGTGTCCTATGTACTTAAGTTGCACATAACATTTTTATTTAATAACTTCTCAAAGTAATTTCGCCATCTTTCCTTAATTTTCTCATCTTTTACTATGACTCTAGAATCATCGCTCTTAATACACCTAATTTTATCATAATCTTTTTGTTTTCCTATTCCTTTATTTAGCAAGCTTATAGGTGTTATCATAAGCTTTTCATTTTGTATCTCTTACCGCTTTCTTAACTTCTTTTCTAACGGTTTTATCTTTCCAAATCATCTTAATTTCTACTCTTTTGCCATATTTTGAAGGTTGATTTTTTTTCTCTCACAATATTTTGGACTTTTTCTTACCACAACCTTGTTTCTTTACTTTGCGACCCTCTGCCTTCAGATTTTTCACGTACCTTCTTCGAGATTTCTCTTATGTACGTAACCAATTTAGTCCACATCATACAAGATTAATTCAATAGCTACATTAAAACAATATTAAATAAACAAATATAATTACATATCGGAATAAGTACTAATAGAAATAATATAGGCAAAAGCATGGAATATAAGACCGCATAGAATCCAAAAATGATAATGGGCCTATAGAAATGCAAGATCTTTAAATAATAAGAAAAACAATGCTAGGCACTGAATAGTTTCAAGTAAGGGTGTGATATGGCTAAAAATGGGGGTAAATCGGAACCGTCCAAATTGAGCACGAATCTTGAGACTTGGGGGTAAAATGGTAATTTCGCCTACAAGAGGGTCCGAAATGGGTATTGGGTCTTCTCCCCAAGGACCCAATAACCCACGAACGGACCCACCAACAAGAGGGTGCGGGTTTTAACCCGCTGCACACTCAATCCAACAAGATAAAATCAGGGTCCCTGATTAATCTTGATCAACGGCCCAGATATACATCTATCTTTTCACCGGGATTTGGGGATAAAATTCCTTATCTGATTACGGGGAATATACCTCATCAGATTACATTTCTCATCTGATTATGGGAAATATTCCTTATCAAATCACGGGGATTACATTCCCAATCTGTTCCCTGAGACGCCTATAAATACCCCCCATCCATCTCCATTAAGAGGTAATCAATCTTTCACCAGTTTTTACGCTCATTCATAGTTTCCCTAGATTACTGACTTGAGCGTCGGAGGGTGCGTCGCCGGGAACAACCCCGGTGTCTCGCACTTTTTGCAGGTCTACAGCGGGATCGACGATCGAAGACCGACAGAACAGGTATACAGGTTTTCTATTCAGTTTCCCTAAGAATCCACAAATTCATCTGTTTGCCCCCACACCAGATTTAGTGGCAACAGATTGGCGCCGTCTGTGGGAAACTCACGAATAGGATCCTTTTCCTCTTCCCGTTCAACAGATCTCCTCCAGCCATGCCTCCTAGGAAAGTCAGATCAAGGGGCTCCACTCGAGGAGCCAATCCTGAACAACAGCAAGAAGTAATCCCTAATCCCGCACAGCAACAAGAGCAACTTCCCCCAACCACGGAAGAACCGCTCCAACAGAATCTTCCCCCTCCTGATCCAAAGGGTCCTAACCCTCAGAAACAGCCTCTTCACCAAGGGAACCTCTCCGTCCACACCGCCTCCACTGACTCCATGGCCTCCCATCATCCCCGAGCCTCTGGTCGCCACCATGCGGCCTGCAATGGCCAGAAAGAGGTTGACCTCCGCCGTCACCTGGATGAAAAGCGGGCACGGGGGGAAGCCTCCCGCCAGCATGACCGGTCCCCGCGCCACCGGCGATACAGGTCCCCCTTTCGAAGAGATAGGAAAGAATCCCCCGATTATTACCGGAGAAGACGCTCCCCCGCGGGTCGGCAACAGCCCCGAAACAATGAGGTACCAATCACCCGGGCCGAGTTCCAGCAGTTCCAAGCGACCGTCCTGCAGGCCCTCAATCAGCGTCGAAACCCTAACGAGCCTAAGGTCCCTTCTCCTCCTCCAGTTCGAAGCCCCCGCCGATCTCCTCCTCCTGTCCGCAGCCCTCGCCAACGGTCCCCATCTCCTCACCCTGCTCCCAGCAACTCCCGACATATTCAAAGTCCTCGCCGCTCCCATAGTTACCATCGCCGTAGCCCCCGCTCTCACTCATACGAAGATGAGTCTAGGGGCTCGGCTGATTATCGTCGGAGAGATGACGCCATGTTCCGCCATCTCCACGAGGTAGAGAGGCGCCTGGGACAGATGAACCAAGAAGAACTTAGGGGGAGAACTCTACGACCTACCAGACCTCCTTTCTGCCGGACCATAGTGGATGCACCTGTACCATTCGGGTTCAAACCTCCCCAGTTCGAGATTTATACTGGAGAGACTGACCCGGTTGATCACATAGAGAGCTTTAAAACTCTAATGCTCCTTCACCAAGCTTCCGATGCCCTCCTCTGCAAAACCTTCCCCGCAACTCTCAAAGGGCCGGCCCGAGAGTGGTATTCTCGCCTCACCCCATCCTCGATATTCTCTTTCGAACAGTTCGAAACCCTCTTCATCACCCATTTTGTCAGCAGCCGAAGGGCTGACAAGACCAGCATCACACTATTGCACCTCCATCAGCAGAAGGGGGAGAAATTGAGAGACTACGTGAAGAGGTTCACAGCAGAGGCCAGAACCATCGCGTCCCTCGACTAGTCGGTTGCTACCGCAGCGTTCCAATCCAATATCCTCAATTCCAACCTCCGCTCCTCCCTCGCCAAGAAGCCACCACATGACTTTTCCGACCTCCTCCTTCGCACAGAAAAGTACATTCGGGCCGAAGAGGCCGAGCAACAACCCAACTGGGAGGTGCCTGCCTCCGGGTTTAAGAGGAAGGGAACGGAAGAAGAAGGAGCCAAGAAGCTCCAGAAAGATAATGCCGGCCAGCGCTGACCTCCCCCTAGATTTGAGAAGTTCACTCCCCTCACCACTAACATCTCCGCCATTTTCATGGAGGTCGAAAAAGAAGGGGTCTTGCCTCCGGCTCCGAAAATGAACACCCCCGCCAAGAGAAGAGATAGAGAGAAATGGTGCCGCTATCACCGGGACCATGGGCATGACACCAACGACTGCCGTGCTCTGAGAAACGAGATCGAAGCCCTTATTCAGAGGGGGCAGCTAACGAAGTTTGTAAGAAAGGACCGAGCCGAGCTCCCTCCCCCGCCTCGGGGGGCTAATAAGCGTCCAGAAAGGGAAGAGACGCCAGACTTCGAGGAAGAGCGAGTCCTCCACCTCATCCATGGGGGTCCAATGGGAGGCTCCTCGAACTCCTCTCGGAAAGCGTTTATCAGAGAGGTCAATTCAGTCCGAGCCACACCTCCTCCCAAAGGCCTCGGAGTGCCAGTCACCTTCTCCGACGAAGATCTCGAGGGAGTTCGTATCCCACATTGTGACGCCCTCGTCATTAGCCTCCACATGGCGAATTTCAAAGTGGAGAGGATCTTAGTAGACAACGGCAGCTCCGTCAACATCCTCTTCCTCTCCGCTTTTAAAGGCCTAAAGCTCTCCAGAGACAGACTCAAACCAGCCGGTTACACCCTCCATGGGTTCACGGGGGTTCCGGTAACTATTGAAGGGGTGATCACCCTCGATGTAACTGCCGGCCAAACTCCTACCACCAGGACAGAGTCAATGGACTTCATGGTGGTGGATGTTCCCGCTGCCTACAACGTCATTTTGGGCCGGCCTGGCCTCGCAGCTCTGGAAGCAGTTCCCTCAGCATACCATCTGAAGATGAAGTTTCCCACCCGATCCGGGGTCGGGGAAGTAAGGGAAAATCAGGAGCAGGCCCGGAAGTGCTATATGACCTCAACCCTTGGGCCCGTCCTCTCCTTAGAGACCCTGGAGATTCCCCAAGATTCTGCAAGACCAACCTCCGAGCCAGTGGACGAACTGGAAGAGGTGCTCTTCTCTGAACAAGAGCCGGCCCGCAAGTTCTTCGTAAGCAAGACCCTCCCGTCCACCCTATACTCAGATATTGTGAAATGCATCCGAGCCAATCAAGACCTCTTCGCATGGTCCGCAGCAGACATGCCCGGTATCTCCGAAGAACTCCTAGTCCACCGCTTAAGTGTTGATCTGGGGTCCAAACCGGTTCAGCAGAAGAGGCACAAGTTCGCCCCCGAGCGTCAGCTCGCTATCAAAGAGGAGGTAGATAAGCTGTTGAAAGCCCGATTCATACAGGAGGTAAACTACCCGGAGTGGTTGTCTAACGTAGTGATGGTGAAGAAGTCCAATGGGACGTGGAGAATTCGCATTGATTTCACCGACCTCAACAAAGCCTGCCCCAAAGACCCTTTCCCTCTACCGAGCATCGACACTCTGATTGACGCAACCTCGGGACATGAGCTCCTCAGCTTCATGGATGCCTTCTCAGGTTACAATCAAATAAGAATGTTCCCTCCAGACATCCCGAAGACATCGTTTGTTACCGACCAGGGCCTTTATTGTTACAGGGTCATGCCGTTCGGTCTCAAGAACGCCGGTGCAACATACCAACGCCTAGTCAACAAGGTCTTCCAGGCCCAGATCGGCCGAAACATGGAAGTGTACGTCGATCATATGCTTGTAAAGAGCATCCGAGGTGTTGATCATGTGGCCGACCTTCAGGAAGCCTTCGACGTCCTAAGAAAGCACAATATGAGACTCAACCCGAATAAGTGTGCGTTCGGCGTCTCATCAGGGAAGTTCCTCGGCTTTATGGTTAGCCAACGAGGGATCGAAGCAAATCCGGAAAAGATCAAGGCCATATTAGACATGGCCCCTCCCAGAAATGTCAAAGAAGTTCAGAGATTGACGGGTCGCCTAGCCGCCACAGGGCGCTTTCTGTCGAAGTCCGGGGAGAAGTGTCTCCCGTTCTTCAAAGCCCTCAGGGGGGCTAAAGGATTCGAGTGGGGACAGCAGCAACAAGACTCCTTCGACCAGCTTAAAGCCTACCTCGTCAATCTGCCTCTGCTCAGCAAACCGATACCTGGCGAATCACTCTATCTCTACCTGGCAGCTTCCGAACAGACGCTTAGTACGGTCTTAGTCAGAGAAGAAGAAAGGGCTCAGAAGCCCATTTACTACGTCAGCAAAGTCCTACGGAACGCCGAGCTCCGGTACCCGAAGATTGAGAAAATGGCCTATGCCCTGGTAATGGCCGCGAGAAAGCTTCGACCCTACTTTCAGTCCCATTCAGTGGTCATCCTTACCGACCAGCCGCTGAAACAGGTCCTTCACAAACCTGAGACTTCCGGTCGCCTCATGAAGTGGTCGATCGAGCTGAGCCAACATGACATAACTTATCAGCCTCGGACCGCAATTAAGGCTCAGGCGCTGGCCGAATTCATCGTTGAAAGTACAATCCCTGAGCCCTGCCAAACAGCAAAGGGGCCGCCGGTTTGGTCGATCTATGTTGACGGATCTTCTTGTAATGAGGGAAGCGGGGCAGGAGTCATCCTGGCAGGCCCAGATGACTTCATCCTCCAATACTCCCTCCGCATAAACTTCAAAGCCTCGAACAACGAGGCCGAATACGAGGCGTTGATAGCCGGCCTCAGAATGGCTCGAAATGCAGGGCACAGCGGCTGCAGATCTTCAGCGACTCCCAGTTGGTTGTCAACCAGGTCCTCGGTGAGTATGAAGCCCGCAATGATAGAATGGTTAAATACCTGGCTAAAGTCAAGAGCCTCATGGCGCTGTTCGAGGAGGCCATCATCCGAAGGATCCCTCGAGAAGAAAATGCTCAGGCCGACGTCCTATCGAAATTAGCTTCCTCTTCCCTCCAAGGTCTTGAACAGACCATATTGATAGAAGTCCTCTTGAAGCCAAGCATAGAGGACGAAGCGCCAAACTCCGTTGAAACATTGCCTGTCCTCCTCGAGGACAACTGGATGAAACCCATCGTCGAATTCTTAAGAGACGGACTCCTCCCTGAAGATCCGAGGGAAGCAAGAAGAATCAGGACACGAGCCGAGCGTTTTGCTTTAATCGAAGGCATCTTATATAAACGCTCTTTCACCCAGGTGGACGGTCGGCCTTACCTAAGGTGCCTTTCCCCCAGGCAGGCTGACTACGCCCTGCAAGAGCTCCACGAGGGCATCGGCGGAGCTCACTCGGGGTCCACAGCTCTAGTGCGCAAAATATTAAACTACGGGTATTACTGGCCCACTCTTTTACGGGACGCCGAACGACACGTTCGGCAATGCAGCTCCTGTCAAAAGTATGCAGACATCCGACGTCTTCCACAAGCACCGCTCACCTCCCTATCAAGCCCGATCCCCTTCGCCATGTGGGGGATGGACTTACTAGGACCGTTTCCACCAGCTCCCGGACAGCTAAAGTTCCTAGTCGTGGCGGTCGACTACTTCTCTAAATGGATAGAAGCCGAACCTCTGGCTACAATCACCGAGCATAGAGTCGTTCAATTCTTCTGGAAAAGTGTGATTTGCCGGTTCGGCGTTCCCCGAGTCATAGTCACGGATAACGGGACACATTTCACTGGGGCCGCCTTCCGAGCTTTGTGTGAGGACCTCTCCATACAACACCGATTCTCCTCCGTCTCCCACCCTCAGTCGAATGGCCAGGCTGAGAATGCCAACCGACAGATTCTTTCAGGCATTAAGAAGAGATTAGACAAGTGTTCCAAAGGACTATGGGTCGATCAGCTGCCGAACGTGCTCTGGAATCAACGCACCACCAAGTGGACCCCGACAGGCGAGAGCCCATTTAATCTCACCTATGGGGCCGAGGCCATCATCCCCCTAGAAGTCGGGATACCCTCTCCTCGCCTGATCGCTTATGAAGAAGAGCAGAATGCGAGAGAGCTCAGAACAAGCCTAGATCTGATAGACGAAATCCGAAAGAGAGCTGCCATACGCCAGCAAGCTTACCGAAGAAGGATCGAGCTAGCATATAACAAAAGAGTCCGCCCAACGGACCTCAAAGAAGGGGATTTAGTCCTCCGGAAGCTGGCCATCTCGTTCCCCGGACAGAAAAGCAAGCTGGCCCCGAATTGGGAGGGACCGTACAAGATCTCGAAAGTGATCCGCCCCGGTACATACAAGCTGGAAGATCTCGAAGGCAGAGAAATTCCCAGGACTTGGAACGCCGACCATCTTTTGAAATACCAAGAGAAGGCAACTACGTCTCTCTAAGTAGCTCGAGATGTCGAACCGTTCCCTTCCTTTTACTAGTAGTGAATTTTCCTTTTGTTTTTTCATTGTAATAACGGCTAGCAACTTTAGAAGCAGCCGATCATTAGATATTAATAAATGAAGTCTCTTCATGTTTTCACTACTATTACATCTCTCCGCTTTTAACTCTTTAATCTCACAATGGTTTCGGAGTCCAACACTTGGCTCGATTCTACTTCGCGAGTTCGCTCCCAAGCGAGCTAGAAGTAGCTCGCCATTCGAAACTGCTCCCATAGCCATTGAATGGTTCGGAGTCCAACACTTGGTTCGACTCTACTCCGCAAGCTCGCTCCTAAGCGAGCTAGGGGTAGTTCGCCATTCGAAATTGCTCCCACACCCCTTAAATTGACAATGGTTCCGGAGTCCAACACTTGGCTCGATTCTACTTCGCGAGTTCGCTCCTAAGCGAGCTAGAAGTAGCTCGCCATTCGAAACTGCTCCCTCAGCCGTTGAATGGTTCGGAGTCCAACACTTGGTTCGACTCTACTCCGCAAGCTCGCTCCTAAGCGAGCTAGGGGTAGTTCGCCATTCGAAATTGCTCCCACATCCTTTAATCTCACAATGGTTCCGGAGTCCAACACTTGGCTCGATTCTACTTCGCGAGTTCGCTCCTAAGCGAGCTAGAAGTAGCTCGCCATTCGAAACTGCTCCCTCAGCCGTTGAATGGTTCGGAGTCCAACACTTGGTTCGACTCTACTCCGCAAGCTCGCTCCTAAGCGAGCTAGGGGTAGTTCGCCATTCGAAATTGCTCCCACACCCCTTAAATTGACAATGGTTCCGGAGTCCAACATTTGGCTCGATTCTACTTCGCGAGTTCGCTCCTAAGCGAGCTAGAAGTAGCTCGCCATTCGAAACTGCTCCCTCAGCCGTTGAATGGTTCGGAGTCCAACACTTGGTTCGACTCTACTCCGCAAGCTCGCTCCTAAGCGAGCTAGGGGTAGTTCGCCATTCGAAATTGCTCCCACATCCTTTAATCTCACAATGGTTCCGGAGTCCAACACTTGGCTCGATTCTACTTCGCGAGTTCGCTCCTAAGCGAGCTAGAAGTAGCTCGCCATTCGAAACTGCTCCCTCAGCCGTTGAATGGTTCGGAGTCCAACACTTGGTTCGACTCTACTCCGCAAGCTCGCTCCTAAGCGAGCTAGGGGTAGTTCGCCATTCGAAATTGCTCCCACACCCCTCAAATTGACAATGGTTCCGGAGTCCAACACTTGGCTCGATTCTACTTCGCGAGTTCGCTCCTAAGCGAGCTAGAAGTAGCTCGCCATTCGAAACTGCTCCCTCAGTCGTTGAATGGTTCGGAGTCCAACACTTGGTTCGACTCTACTCCGCAAGCTCGCTCCTAAGCGAGCTAGGGGTAGTTCGCCATTCGAAATTGCTCCCACATCCTTTAATCTCACAATGGTTCCGGAGTCCAACACTTGGCTCGATTCTACTTCGCGAGTTCGCTCCTAAGCGAGCTAGAAGTAGCTCGCCATTCGAAACTGCTCCCTCAGCCGTTGAATGGTTCGGAGTCCAACACTTGGTTCGACTCTACTCCGCAAGCTCGCTCCTAAGCGAGCTAGGGGTAGTTCGCCATTCGAAATTGCTCCCACACCCCTTAAATTGACAATGGTTCCGGAGTCCAACACTTGGCTCGATTCTACTTCGCGAGTTCGCTCCTAAGCGAGCTAGAAGTAGCTCGCCATTCGAAACTGCTCCCTCAGCCGTTGAATGGTTCGGAGTCCAACACTTGGTTCGACTCTACTCTGCAAGCTCGCTCCTAAGCGAGCTAGGGGTAGTTCGCCATTCGAAATTGCTCCCACATCCTTTAATCTCACAATGGTTCCGGAGTCCAACACTTGGCTCGATTCTACTTCGCGAGTTCGCTCCTAAGCGAGCTAGAAGTAGCTCGCCATTTGAAACTGCTCCCTCAGCCGTTGAATGGTTCGGAGTCCAACACTTGGTTCGACTCTACTCCGCAAGCTCGCTCCTAAGCGAGCTAGGGGTAGTTCGCCATTCGAAATTGCTCCCACACCCCTTAAATTGACAATGGTTCCGGAGTCCAACACTTGGCTCGATTCTACTTCGCGAGTACGCTCCTAAGCGAGCTAGAAGTAGCTCGCCATTCGAAACTGCTCCCTCAGCCGTTGAATGGTTCGGAGTCCAACACTTGGTTCGACTCTACTCCGCAAGCTCGCTCCTAAGCGAGCTAGGGGTAGTTCGCCATTCGAAATTGCTCCCAAATCCTTTAATCTCACAATGGTTCCGGAGTCCAACACTTGGCTCGATTCTACTTCGCGAGTTCGCTCCTAAGCGAGCTAGAAGTAGCTCGCCATTCGAAACTGCTCCCTCAGCCGTTGAATGGTTCGGAGTCCAACACTTGGTTCGACTCTACTCCGCAAGCTCGCTCCTAAGCGAGCTAGGGGTAGTTTGCCATTCGAAATTGCTCCCACACCCCTTAAATTGACAATGGTTCCGGAGTCCAACACTTGGCTCGATTCTACTTCGCGAGTTCGCTCCTAAGCGAGCTAGAAGTAGCTCGCCATTCGAAACTGCTCCCTCAGCCGTTGAATGGTTCGGAGTCCAACACTTGGTTCGACTCTACTCCGCAAGCTCGCTCCTAAGCGAGCTAGGGGTAGTTCGCCATTCGAAATTGCTCCCACATCCTTTAATCTCACAATGGTTCCGGAGTCCAACACTTGGCTCGATTCTACTTCGCGAGTTCGCTCCTAAGCGAGCTAGAAGTAGCTCGCCATTCGAAACTGCTCCCTCAGCCGTTGAATGGTTCGGAGTCCAACACTTGGTTCGACTCTACTCCGCAAGCTCGCTCCTAAGCGAGCTAGGGGTAGTTCGCCATTCGAAATTGCTCCCACACCCCTTAAATTGACAATGGTTCCGGAGTCCAACACTTGGCTCGATTCTACTTCGCGAGTTCGCTCCTAAGCGAGCTAGAAGTAGCTCGCCATTCGAAACTGCTCCCTCAGCCGTTGAATGGTTCGGAGTCCAACACTTGGTTCGACTCTACTCTGCAAGCTCGCTCCTAAGCGAGCTAGGGGTAGTTCGCCATTCGAAATTGCTCCCACATCCTTTAATCTCACAATGGTTCCGGAGTCCAACACTTGGCTCGATTCTACTTCGCGAGTTCGCTCCTAAGCGAGCTAGAAGTAGCTCGCCATTCGAAACTGCTCCCTCAGCCGTTGAATGGTTCGGAGTCCAACACTTGGTTCGACTCTACTCCGCAAGCTCGCTCCTAAGCGAGCTAGGGGTAGTTCGCCATTCGAAATTGCTCCCACACCCCTTAAATTGACAATGGTTCCGGAGTCCAACACTTGGCTCGATTCTACTTCGCGAGTTCGCTCCTAAGCTAGCTAGAAGTAGCTCGCCATTCGAAACTGCTCCCTCAGCCGTTGAATGGTTCGGAGTCCAACACTTGGTTCGACTCTACTCCGCAAGCTCGCTCCTAAGCGAGCTAGGGGTAGTTCGCCATTCGAAATTGCTCCCACACCCCTTAAATTGACAATAGTTCGGAGCCCAACGCGTGGTTCAACTCTGCTCCGCGAACTCGCTCCTAAGCGAACTAAGGGCTGTTCGCCGTTCTAAAACACTCCGACAACCCTAACCTGATCAAACAAAGGCGCCGAAGTCTAACACTTGGCTCAATGCTACTTCACGAGCTCGCTCCTAAACGAACTAAGAGGAGCTCGTTATTCGGAGTCCAACACTTTAGAAACTGCGACAGGCAACAGTCACAAGAGTAAAACACACAAGTTCGGCAACGACACGTTTATTGATGAAACAGACGCGGTACAAAGGCAAACACAGCGGGATCACAACTCATCAAAGAAAAGTTACAATGCCGACTTATTACACTTAGCGAAAAACAAAAAATAAGGCAAGGAACTCGCGGAATCGATCACTTCAGCGCTTCTTTGGAGCCGGAGCGTTCCGCTTCAAGGACACTCGAGAGTGACGGCGCTTGTCCCCGGAGCGCGACCCCAGGCCGGCAAATTGGGACGTATCCTCGGCACCACTCCTAGTAGCTACTCCGACGGACGCCCCACTCGAGGAGATTGCCACCGAGCTCTGCGCGTCCCCCGGGCTAGGTTGGCCGATCCGCTGACGGGTCGCCATCTCATAGAAGGTAATGCCCCGCTCACTCTCAGCGCGAGTGCATGACGTGCTTCGAACGTTGATCGGCCCTGAATGCGGTTTAAGACGGGCCACTTCCGCCTCCAACTCCGAGATCCTGTCTCGCAGCGAGTCGTCTTTGACGTCGACTTCGAAACGTGGGGGTATCGCGGAGTCCGGCACTCCAGATCGGCTAGCGATGAGGCGCCGAAGGTGGGTGACCTCGATGCTTTTATCCACCGTCGCTCTCTTCAGTGCTTCGACTTCGGCAGACAACTCGACTCGTTCGGTCATCAACTTGGCCACCTCGGCCGTCAACCCCTCGCCCTCACTCCGAAGCTTCGCCTCTACGGACTGCAGATGCTGTATCTCGGAGAACAACTCATCCTTCTCCGCTGTCATTTTGGACAAGTTATGACGAATGCACTGAACTCGAATCTCATTACTGAAATCAGTTGGCAAATGTTCACCTTCGGGTATGAGTTCGGCGATTCTGCTTTCCAAACGACGAATCTCGATATCTCGCCGGCCGAGGATGAGCTGGAGATGCTTCCTCTCGCTTTCAGCTCGGCGTAATCCGAGCTCGACCTCATAAAGTCTCTCTCTACACCTAGCCAGACACAGCCTCGTCGCCCCTAGGCCGACCTCGGCTGGAACCTCCTCGTCTGGGCGAGAAAGCTCGCCGTCTTGGGCAATCACCATAAGCTGCAAAGAGATCGGAGTAATCAGCAAAAACGTCGAACATGGCCGAAGCACCGCACTTGGAAAAATTTTCTTCTCTAAAAACAAGAGGGGATAGTTCGGCAAAAGAGGGGGCATAAGACAAAAACTTCCGAACATCAACACTTGCAAAAATTTTCTTTTCATTAACGTCAAAAGAAGCGGTGGCCAGTCCGCTATTAGGCATTACAAAGTTTGAAAGGAAAAACAAAAAAGCAAAGACAAAAAATCAAAAAGAACAAAGCGAAAGGCGGATTCAGGGCCCGACCTCTTTCCCCGGGCGACGAGGCGGAGTAGGCGTTGACTTTGCCGAGGGAGACGCTGCCACCATCGGAGTGGTCGTGGTGCTGGGGACTTCGCCAGTAACCCCGGCGTCGGCATCAGCGTCGCCCTCCTCCTCCTCCTCTTCCCCTTCGGACTCGGGGTCGAAGTCCTCGACGTGTCCGGGGAAGAGCCGCCATCCCGAGACGTCCACCCCGGGGTATGCTTCTCGCACCCGGTCGAGGGCGGTGGCGAAGGCCTTCGCCATGTTCTGCGCGAGGTACCCCTGGGCCTTCTCCAGGGTTGCGTCCTTCGCCGCCTTCACGGCCGCCGCCTGCTTCGCCTCGGCCTCGACCAATTGGCTGGCCGACCCCTCCTTCTCCCGGAGCAGTTCGTCCTCCAGCCTCTTCACTTCGGCCTCGAGATGCTGGATCCTCGCCGACCGACCCTCATGCTCGACTCGGAGCTTGTCGAGCTGGTTCGACATCCGAGCCTTCTCGTTCCGAGCCTGGTCGGACTCCTGCTTCAGCTCCTTCTCCAGAGCAGTCAGCCTCTCGGTGAGGTGGCCGAAATGGACGACGATCTACACAAAAAAAAAAAAAAAGAAAAAAAAAAAAGAACTGAAAGAGTTAGAAAAATTTTCTTTTGTGATTCGAAGGGATGAAACGAACGAAGGGGACTCGGAACTTACCGATACCGCCGAACGGGCGATCTCGATCACGTCGTCGCCTTCTCTCCCCGCGTCCATGGCGGCGCGGTCCTTCGGGGTGGCGAGATGCTTGACGGCCTGCATACTCGCCAACGAGTTCCCGAGGAACCCATCGTGCCTCCGGACTTGCCAGTCCGGGATATGGATCCGCTTGTGCTCCTCCGTCAGGAGCTCCTCGCCTGCCACGGTCAGCGGCGGGTTCGGCATGGCGAGGGCGGCGGCAATGGGGAACTCCCCCACGGGTGCAGGAGCCGAAGTTCCCACGGCGACGACCGGGTCGTCGACAATCTCCACCGCCTGGACGGGGGCCTCAATCCTCGGCACCTTCGAGGTCGAGGGCAGCTTCGACGCAACCCTCTTGCGCTTCTTCGGCGCCTTGCTGGCGAGCCCCGCCCTGAGCGCCAAGACCGCCTCGTAGTCCATGGACTCTGCATCGAAAGCAAAAAATGATTAGTACAAAAAACAACAAGGCAGCAATTACGGAAAAAGAACTTGACGAGAGCCGCGTACTAGGATCTACGCGGCAGAGCCCTCCCCTGTAGAGAACGTCCTCCGTCAAATCCTTCCAATCATACTTCGGCCGGTCAAGGAGGGTCCGGACCGCCTCTTCTTCTTCTACTGTGAGCCTGGGCAGCGCCGTCGCCCTCTTGGGCACCCCTTCTGCCCAATTAGTGGGGATCGGCCAGGCCTCTTGACTCCGCACGACGAACCACTTCTCTCGCCAGTGCTTGATAGAGTCGGGGCAGACGACGAGCCTGCCGTCGTGCCTCGGAGTCAGATAATACCGGTACTCCGACTTGTTCCCTTGATGAAGCCGGTATATCGTCCGAAGCACGTTCAGCTGCGGCTCGATCCCTGCGGCTTGGCAGTGGAGAACGAAGCCATTAATCACTCGCCACACGTTCGGCATGAGCTGAATGGGGCTGACCCCGTACCAGCTCACCACGGTAACAGCGAACGCGTGGAGAGGTAGCCGAGCACCGGCGATAAAGGCATCGACCGGCCAGCAACACATGGTCACTGGCAGCGGCGAATTAGCCCTAACCCCGGGGCCCGGCAGCATGATTTCGTACTCCTCCGGGATGAAAAAAGAGTCCCGGATCGCAGCCAATTCCTCCTCGCGCAGGATTGACGCCGCATCGTCCGCCTCCGTCGTCTCCCTCGCTTCGTTCTCCTCGAAGGACCTCTCCCTCCCATGGACGATTCGCTCGGCCTGGTCCTTCGGGAGCTCCCTGACCCTGTGTAGCCCCGTCAGCGGACCTGGCAGCTGTCCGAACTCCCCCATCCTCTTCGGATCCTCGACAATTGAATCCTTGCCGAACACCTTGCCCTTGGTTGGAGTCGGAGTCGAGGCCTCGGCGCCTTCAAGGGAGGGCTCGGACCAAGAGACTTCATCTGAGACAGAGGCTACAGACATAATTTATGAATTACCTTAAAGTAGAAAGCTGCTGAAAAAACTTCGCCTGAGTCAAACGCCGGCCACCGGAGAAACTCGCCTGAAGCACAAGAAAATGCCTGAGCAAATGAGAGGAGAAATGAGAAATGAGAGGGGGGGGTGAGGATTTATAGAAGGGGGGCACTCCCAACGAGGCTAATGGGCTCGTACGACCGGCCCATCTAAACCAAGCGGCGGAGCGATCCCAATCGTCTTATCGTCGCCTCGCTAACTGCAACGAATCATGAGTTGAATTTAATGCGCATCCCATCTGATAGAACACCAGAGGTCACTGCAATTAATGAACGTCCCATCTGTCAGGATTGTCAGAGTTGTCAGAGTTGTCAGAGGTTCAAATGGCGCACAGAAAAGACAAACTCCCAGAAACGACAAGTCTGGCTGCTCGGCACTCACTACCGAGCGTTCGTGACACCGACCCTGTTACAGGGTAAAAAACTGGTTCGGCGCTCAGTGCCGAGCGTTCGTGACACCGATCCTGTTACAGGGAAAAAACAGGGTCGGTGCCCAGTGCCGAGCGTTCGTGACACCGACCCAGTTACAGGGTAAAAATCAAGTTCGGCACTCACTGCCGAGCGTTCGTGACACCGACCCTGTTACAGGGTAAAAATCGAGTTCGGCACTCACTGCCGAGCGTTCGTGACACCGACCCTGTTACAGGGTAAAAAACTGGTTCGGCGCCCAGCGCCGAGCGTTCGTGACACCGATCCTGTTACAGGGAAAAAACAGGGTCGGCGCCCAGTGTCGAGCGTTCGTGACACCGACCCTGTTACAGGGTAAAAAACTGGTTCGGCGCTCAGCGCCGAGCGTTCGTGACACCGATCCTGTTACAGGGAAAAAACAGGGTCGGCGCCCAGTGCCGAGCGTTCGTGACACCGACCCAGTTACAGGGTAAAAATCGAGTTCGGCACTCACTGCCGAGCGTTCGTGACACCGACCCTGTTACAGGGTAAAAATCGAGTTCGGCACTCACTGCCGAGCGTTCGTGACACCGACCCTGTTACAGGGGAAAAAACAGGGTCGGCGCCCAGTGCCGAACATTCGTGACACCGATCCTGTTACAGGGAAAAAACAGGGTCAGCGCCCAGTGCCGAGCGTTCGTGACACCAACCCAGTTACAGGGTAAAAATTGAGTTCGGCACTCACTGCCGAGCGTTCGTGACACCGACCCTGTTACAGGGTAAAAATCGAGTTCGGCACTCACTGCCGAGCGTTCGTGACACCGACCCTGTTACAGGGGAAAAAACAGGGTCGGCGCCCAGTGCCGAGCGTTCGTGACACCGATCCTGTTACAGGGAAAAAACAGGGTCGGCGCCCAGTGCCGAGCGTTCGTGACACCGACCCAGTTACAGGGTAAAAATCGAGTTTGGCACTCACTGCCGAGCGTTCGTGACACCGACCCTGTTACAGGGTAAAAATCGAGTTCGGCACTCACTGCCGAGCGTTCGTGACACCGACCCTGTTACAGGGTAAAAAACTGGTTCGGCGCTCAGCGCCGAGCGTTCGTGACACCGATCCTGTTCCAGGGAAAAAACAGGGTCGGCGCCCAGTGCCGAGCGTTCGTGACACCGACCCTGTTACAGGGTAAAAAACTGGTTCGGCGCTCAGTGCCGAGCGTTCGCACCACCGACCCAGTTACAGGGTAAAAATCGAGTTCGGTGCCCACTGCCGAGCGTTCGTGACACCGACCCTGTTACAGGGTAAAAAAACCAGTTCGGCGCTCAGTGCCAAGCGTTCGTGACACCGACCCTGTTACAGGTAAAAAACAGGGTCGGCGCCCACTACCGAGCGTTCGTGACACCGACCCTGTTACAGGGTAAAAATCGAGCTCGGCACTCACTGCCGAGCGTTCGTGACACCGACCTCGTTATAGGGCAAAAAACAGGTTCGGTAGATCGCCAGACTCACGCTTAGTGCTCGCAGCTATGCCGAACTCACTTTTCTCTCCGGAAAAGCTTGCCGAACTACATATGGACCTCGGCCTCCTAGTCAGCAAGCCACGGGAGGAGTCTAAGGCGCAATACAAACGTATGAGACCCATTGATACTTCGCAAGAATACCACATGACCATAAGAGCTCGTAAGCAATTCGGAGCTCAATCCACTGGGCAAATCACCTCACTGCCCCTTCAAGATTCACAACCCTCCATTTGAACTCCAATATAACTCCACCAGCCATTAAAACAGTCAAACTACTCCTCAAAGGCTGATCAAACTCAGTCTTTAGGAGTGGGGCGCTCGTGATATGGCTAAAAATGGGGGTAAATCGGAACCGTCCAAATTGAGCACGAATCTTGAGACTTGGGGGTAAAATGGTAATTTCGCCTACAAGAGGGTCCGAAATGGGTATTGGGTCTTCTCCCCAAGGACCCAATAACCCACGAACGGACCCACCAACAAAAGGGTGCGGGTTTTAACCCGCTGCACACCCAATCCAACAAGATAAAATCAGGGTCCCTGATTAATCTTGATCAACGGCCCAGATATACATCTATCTTTTCACCGGGATTTGGGGATAAAATTCCTTATCTGATTACGGGGAATATACCTCATCAGATTACATTCCTCATCTGATTATGGGAAATATTCCTTATCAAATCACGGGGATTACATTCCCAATCTGTTCCCTGAGACGCCTATAAATACCCCCCATCCATCTCCATTAAGAGGTAATCAATCTTTCACCAGTTTTTATGCTCATTCATAGTTTCCCTAGATTACTGACTTGAGCGTCGGAGGGTGCGTCGCCGGGAACAACCCCGGTGTCTCGCACTTTTTGCAGGTCTACGGCGGGATCGACGATCGAAGACCGACGGAACAGGTATACAGGTTTTCTATTCAGTTTCCCTAAGAATCCACAAATTCATCTGTTTGCCCCCACACCAGATTTAGCGGCAACATGGTGGCAATTGGTCCGAACCCGATTATCAGCATGCTTGAGCTAATAATTTTCATTTCGGGCCGAACTCGAGCTGAAGTTTTTAGGCTTGAAGGAAATTTAGGCTAGGTTCGAGCTCAAGTTTTTAGGCCGAGGGAAATTCAGGTCGGGCTCGTGCTCAATTACTTAGGCCTGATGGGCCCACAAATTTCTGCATATGCATGCATATATTTATATGAGTTTTTTAAAAAGAGAATAGTCATATACGTAAGTTAAAATGTGTATTAAGTTTTATAAAGAGAGAAATTATGTCTTATATGTAGAGTTAAAATGAAAATAAATAAATTAAATATGAAATATATAAAAAATTGATGTATTATTCCTATTATTGCTTTTTTTTTGTCGTATATTATTCTCGATTTAGTTTTTTTTTTTTTTTTGAAAATATATTAAAACATGCACTTGTTGCCTAGGCTCGAGAGTAATTTTTTAAGTCCGAAGAAAAGTCGGGCTGGACTTTGGTCCATGTTTTAAATTTCAGGTTCGGGTCCGTGCCTATATGGGTCCAGCCCAAACCCAGAGCCCATTGCTCCCAAAAGCTTACGACATATAATTCCCTAAACGGCTTATAATTACTTTACCAGATTTAAACGTCTTAATGGATCCGAGAATTGAAATGGGTCTAATAATCAAAATGGATCCAAATTCAATTAGAAGAAGGAAAAGAAAAGGACAAACCACTAGAAATTGTATTCAACACATAAATCTGTCAAAAATTAATCAGAAAATAAACAGATTAATTTAGTGAGATTGAAAATAAAATAAACATTAATACAAGGAAGATTATGTTTTTTTTTTTAGGAAAAGGTGGAATAAGGCCACCCTGTTTCATTAATAAGCAGTTAATAAAACAACCCCGCCGTACTGGGAGAAAACAACAGTACAAAACAAAAGTACAATGCGGAAAGAAAATGCAAGAAAACAAACATACACCCCCAACAAGCCCTGGGGGATGGGACAAGCTACTCAAAACATCAGTCCTCCTGCCTAAACAGTAGGCGTAACCAAGCGGACACCAGCTGGCAAAAGCACTGTCGTGACTGGTGTAGCCAGTCCCTCAGTCCAGCGTCGGGCCTATCTCCATCTCCTCATCATCGAACTCCTCTACCTGGAATGCTCTGGCTATCCTCCCTCTCGCCCCCGTTGTCACAGCTGCAGTCCAAAAAGAGATAAGATGCATAATGTGAGACAGGTTACCAGAAATACTATTACATTTAGCATGAAAATAAAAATTGTTTCTGTCAAGCCATAACACCCAAGTTGTAGCTGCTATTGTGATGTACCACGCCTCTTTCATATCATGGCGAATCGTTGCAAATTTGTGGCCAATCCACAATTCCTCATATACGTTGGGGTAGTCACCTGTACCTAAGGCTCGGAGTACCTCAGCCATAGTTGCCTTACTTCTGGGGCAATGGATGAAAAGGTGATTTAGATCTTCCACTTGTACTTCGCAAAAACCACAGTTGGTCGCCACCTGTGGCTGTCTCTTGGCCAGGTTTTGCCTCGTAAAGATAGCATTATTGAGCACTAGCCATAAGAACACTCTGACTTTAAGTGGAGTTTTCGCCTTCCACAGCACCTGTGCCCAGCTTGGTCTGCAACCTCGAAAGTGGATCCGATGATACAGAGACCTCACCGAAAAGGCCCCCTTGGTTTCGAGTCCCCATCTCTTCTGGTCTGGGCCTTGAGTGCACCTTGTGCCTGCCCGTGAGATGTGTGCTTTCATGTCAAGCAATTGCTGTTGTAGATATGGGGTTAGCGTACCTCGGAATGCTGGCTTCCAGCGTCCCCTTTTCCATCCTTCAGCAACGGACAAATTCGGTCGAATCGACCTCTCGTACAGTTCTGGGAACAAATCCTTCAGGGTATGGGTTCCACACCACCTATCCCACCAAAATCTGGTGGACCGGCCATTGCCGATAGTAGACGAAACCGTCGAGTTGAAGGGACCGCTAGCCTTGGCAATTCCTTTCCAGAGTCGCGAAACTTTTGCACCTACATGGAAGCCGAGGTTTCTCGTGCCTTTTCCCCTGAGATAAGGTTGGATGAAGTCCTGCCAACCTTCTCCACTGTTGTGGAAAACCTTCCACCACCACTTCCCTAGCAGGGCAAGGTTCATATCTCTGAGGTCGATGATGCCTATCCCTCCATGCCTCTTCTTCATGCAGGCGATACTCCATTTGATAAGGTGGTAACCTCCTTTATCCGAGTCCGCCCCCTTCCAAAGGAATCGTTTACAAATTCGGTCAATCCTTTGAATCACCCACCTTGGGAGTTCGAAAAATGACATGTAGTAGATTGGCAGGTTAGACAACACTGAGTTGATTAGTACCACTCTGCCCCCGATAGACAGCGATTTACCTTTCCAACCCGACAGTCTGTCCTCCACCCTGTCAATGATAGGCAACCAGTCTGCTTTAGATGATTTCCCAGGTCTGAGTGGTAGCCCCAGGTATTTGATAGGGAAGCCACTCGTCGTACAGTTCAATATAGAAGCGAGTTCCCCTGCTTCATCATCGGATAGGGAAATTGGAGTCAGCGCACTCTTGTTAAAATTAATTCTAAGGCCTGACCATGCCTCAAAACAGTACAGGGTCCCTTTAAAGCAGGAAGTTTCTCGTCTAGACCCATTACCAAAGAGTAGGGTATCATCTGCGTATTGCAAGATCGTACACCCTTTAGTAGACGCGGAGCCGGCCACTGGCGCGATCCAACCTTTTTCCTGGCAATTCTCCAGCATAACCCTCAAGACATCCGCTACGATAGTAAACAGTAGCGGCGATAGTGGATCCCCTTGTCTGAGGCCCTTCCTGCAAGGGAACGGCTGCCCCGACCTACCATTCACTGATATGGCCGTTTTGCTAGTCTGCAAGCACTGTCTGATCCAGCAGATCCTTTTGTTCCCAAAGCCCCTACCCCTGAGCGCTTCCAACAAGCACTCCCAATCGACCGAGTCATAGGCTTTCTCAAAGTCCAGCTTGAGCAGAAAGCTCTTCAAATTGGTCGTATGGCAGCGGTGGATAACCTGTTCTGCCGTTGCCACACAATCAAGGATATTTCTGCCCTTAATGAAGCCCGATTGAGATTTGTTAATGAGGTTGTCCATAATATCCCCCAGGCGGATAGCTAGTATTTTCGTAATAATCTTCGCCGAGCAATTTATGAGGCTGATCGGTCTAAAATCGCCCACTTTCGACGCCTCATCCCGTTTGGGAATTAGGACAACCTCCGCAAAATTGAACATACCCAATCTGAGCTTATTGTTAAAAAAGTCTTCCAGAATCGCCATATAGTCCCCTTTAATTTCTTCCCAGAAAACTTGGAAGAACATCATTGGGAAGCCGTCTGGCCCTGGCGATTTATCTGCTCCCATTTGACTGATGGCCTTTTTAACTTCCTCCTCCGAGAACGGATACTCCAGGTCGGCTAGCGAAGGCTTAGACTCGTTCTGATAAGAGTGCCAGAACTCATTCCTTAGTGGGACCCGGAAGTCATTCTTCTTTCCCAGTAGGTCCTTGTAGTATCCTTGAAAGGCTGAGGAAATCAGATGTTCCTCTTGTACAGTCCCCAAGCTTGTTTCTAAGGATAAAATTAGATTGGACCTGCGCCTAGCGCTTGCTACACGGTGGAAGAAGGCAATGTTCGCGTCTCCCTTTTTAAGCCACGAAATTCTAGATCTTTGCTGCCATTTAATTTCTTCCATTTTATATAGATTGCCAATATTCTCACGGAGTACCAGGAGTCTATTTCTTTCCTCCTGTGACAGGTCTCTCGACTCCTCCTCTCTTTCCAGTTCGTCAATTTCTTCCAACATGGAATCTTTTGCACGCCAGACGGACGAGAACCTAGATCGGTTCCATTTACGAAGCCGCTTTCTTAATCGGCGAATTTTTTCACACCATCGGCTCGCAGCATCAGTACCAGTTACTGGGAGCGCCCAGTTTTCCATCACCAAGTGGTGAAACCCCTGAATCTCCAGCCAGGCCTTCTCAAATCGGAATTTTCTAATTCTTTTGTCTCCCTGAATGCCAATGTCAAGTAGGATTGGAGTATGATCTGATGTTGGTCTAGGGATTGATCTAGCAGTTGAAAGGGGGAATTTAGCTTCCCAATCCATAGACACGAGAATCCTGTCCAATTTAGCCATAATTGGAGTAGCCTGCATGTTCGACCACGTGAATAGTCTATCATTAATGGGGATATCTATCAATTCCAGATCCGTTATCACCCTATTGAACTCTGCTCTATATCTGTCGCTGGAGCCTCTACCCCTGTGCTCGAACGCAAATCGGGTAATATTGAAGTCCCCCCGACAATCCACGCCCCCGGCCATCGGAGACGTAAATTGTACAGCTCTTGCCAAAAGGCCTCACGCCCTGAAGCCACGTTCGGCCCATAGACAACTGTGATAGTCTGCAAATACTTATCCACTCTTCGTTCTAGACGAGCAGTAAGGGAGAAAGAACCCATGAAGACCTCTAAACAAGTGAGCAGGTCCGAGTTGAAGCCAATGGCAATTCCCCCAGAGGCTCCCTCAGATGGGCGAAAAACCCATTCCTTGATTCTATTCCCCCCTACTCTCTTGAGCTTGGTCCCATGAGTCCATGACTGAGTTTGGTCTCCTGCAGACCAACTACATCCGCCTTGGACTTAGAGATAACATCTCTAACCATGTCTCTTTTACCTTTATCCCCCAGACCCCGGACATTCCAGAATAGTGTATTCATTGGGGAACCAAGTCCGGAGTATCAGCACGTGAGGGACTCGGGCGGGTTTCGCCCTCGGGTATCGTTATCCCCCTAGAGATGGATCCTAGATCCGACAGACCACTAGCTTTAGCCCTATCAGATTCCCAACCCCTCATTTTGTTAAGTAGTAAGGCGTTGCGTTCTTTATCATGCACTTCCAACCCACAAGTCGTAGCTAATATAAAAATTTCAGAATCTGACATGAAATTTAAAATATTGGCAAGGAAAGTTTTTGTACCTCCATTGACGTGCTTAGCCGCTTTGCCCTCCGTAGCTCTCTCCAAAAAGTCATCCAAGGACTCCGCATGAGCCCTCTTTGGTGAGCGGAGAACTCTGAACCCCACTGTCCTCTGAGACGACCCAGTGCTTCCCCTGGGGTCAGACTCTGGTAGTGTGGAGAGCACCATCTCAGGGGAAATCTCCCTCTGGGTGTTTGCAATGCACTCGAGATCCTCCGATTCCTCATCCGTGAACGAGAATTCTTCATCTAGGTTGAGCCGCCCTTCTGGGTCCTCCTCACTATCTGTGAGTTGTACCACCCTCTGTGGGCTAGCCGCTCTCAAAGCAGACTCCTCATTGAGCCCGTAGATTGAAGATTCCTCAATAGAAGAATTGCACCCCAATATGGTCCCCACAGTGGGCCCACTCCCAAAATGTACTTGATTCTCACTGTCCGAAACTCTAGTGTTGCCTAACTCAAAATCACTAACAGTCTCTTTGGACCCCTCAATGGGCACATTAGATCCTATAAAAAGCCCAGTAGAAGACCCCTGTATCCAACCCTTAAACGGTGCAATCTTAATGTTAGACCCGCGGTATAATGTATCGCCTCCCTCGAAGACTGCGGAATCTGTCACTTCACAGCTGTCAGCTTCGCCAGCTGGCGGCACGCTATGTGCGAGAGCAGCGGCAGATGGCATGCTCTTCGAAGCCAACACTGCCATCGTCTCTTTGGGTAAAGCGTTAGAAATTATCTCTGCTTCTTCACCTTCTTTCCCCAAATCGTTCATCCCCTTCGCTCCACAACCTCTGTCCTCTTTTCCAAAATTGCCCCCTTCTAAAAGCTGCTCCATCCTACCAACTCCTTCAGCGCTCAGATCGAACTCTAAAGCGCTATCTTCCCTGGGTTTGGACAGGTCTGAGTTCGCCTCTTTACCCAGTGGCAGCTCTGGCACCTGACGCCCCTGCACCTCAGATCCTTCTTTTTCTTTAACTGGTGCATACCAAAGCTTTTCTACCCACTCCTTGGTCGACAGCTTTCCAACTTCTGTCGCCTTCCCCAACCCTGTCGTCTTGCTAAAGGTTATCGCTTCCTCAGTGCCACCGGTGCTCTGGGACTTCTTTTGACTTGCTTTTCGGTGTGGCGCCTGCACCGCATACTGCGAATCAGTGAGAGTTGTTGGATTGTCTCTAGTGCTGGGAGCGCTGTTGGAGGTATTGGGGGGCCCACTACTCCGGTGGTCACCAGAGGTCGGCGAAGTTGAGCGCCGCTGTGTCCCCACCATCCTCAGATCACGGCCTCTTTCCTTGGTTCTTGCCTCCATGATGAGAGCTCTATGCGCCCTTTCAAGCTCGTGATCCCCGTCTATAGTCGTGTCCCTCTAAGGCGATGCGACTTGACTATAGGAGCGCCCGTCTCTGAGGGCATTGGAGGGTTTGGGACAGTTGATGGCCGGGCTTTCCGCAACCGCGCCTTGCTTGTCTAGAACAAAACGGATAAGGTATGAGTCGTCATAGGAGTATACTTTGGCGAAGCGTGGCATCAATGAGATGTCCGCTTCGGATAAGTACCTTTGCCGATACCAGGTCGGAGCGACGCACTGTTTTAACGTCAATCTCCTCCACCGTTCCAAAGTCAGCTATAATCTCTTGTATCGCCTCCTTCCTCCAAAAGTAGAGCGGCATGTTGTGTATCCAAATCCAGAACAGCTCCCCTTGGGGTAGTTCCGCTCCGAGGCTAGGAGACCATGCCGAGAAATCCACCCTGAAGTGGCCGAAGTCCACAGTGTCCATCGCTGTTACTTCCCCCACCTTCTCTACTGAGGGGAAAGAAACAAGAAATTGCAAGTGACAAAGTTTTTTAACCACCCATTCTCGATGTGCCTGCATCGGCCATTTGTTGCATAGAGCTTGCAGTAGATGTGATTCGGAGGGGCGCCCCTCTCTCACTTTGGCGATCGCACACCACTTTCTGAGCCAAGTTTCTTCATTCATAATGGTTTGGAGGCTTGTGGCTAGTCGAATGACGGTGGGGCTATCAGGTGATCTCCCTCTATGCACTGTGCGCTCACCGTCAGTATTCGATTCAGTCACATTGGTGCATACGTATGATAGGTGACCCCATTTCATACATTTTAGACAATGTACTTCCTTTGTGCAATCTTTGCGGTAGTGGCCAAGGTCACCGCAGTTAAAACAAGGTACCGCTTACGTTTGCCTCTCCGTTGTCTTTTTCTGTTGATGGTAAGCGCCGGGGGGGGGGGGGGGGAGTAACACTGTGAGCGTTTTGAATTCCTGGAAACAGTCGTCCATTGTTCCTCTACCTCACTTGCTCCCACCGCCATGGAAACCGCGTTTGGTGGGACCCCCTCTTGGGCCCGCACCACGTAGGACTTCAGTGGTGTTTTCGGGAGCACTTGAGGCGTTGAGGCAGAGTGGTGGTTGTGAGGGAAATCCATGGTCGGAGAGTTGTAGGCATTGGAGTGGGATTTATTTGTGTACCGAAGGTGAGCTTCAGACTGTTTTGGGGCATGATGATTATAACTCTTGTACCTGTCGTGATTCAAGTCACGGCCTTCGGAAGGGCGTTGACGGCCCCGTTGGTGGTCACTCTTCCGCTCACCTGAGCCAGGAGGAGGACCCCCTCTGTGGGCCCAACCTCTCGCCGATGGTCTTGCTTGACGGGGACGATGATGACCACCTTCATAGATCCCCGGTTGCTTGTGAGCATCCTTGAGAGGATCATGACTGAGTCCCCGCTCCCCAACCTCCTCTCTGGGCCTAGAAATGTTATGTGGTCGAGGTTGGGGGATCCTAGCAGTGACGGAGTCCAAGAGTGTGGGGAAGTCGACTGTGGAAGTAAGTGGTGTGGGGTTTGATGGGTTTTTGGGTAAGTAGGGGGGGGGGGTGAAGGGTTCTTGGGGAATTCGACTGTGGGAGTAAGAGGGGTGGGGATTGATGGGTACTGCCTTCACCGTAGCAGGCTGGACCTGGGGTAGAAGTGGCTTGGGAGAAGAGGATGCTGATGCTATGGTGGTGCTGCCGGAGGGCAGGCGATAAGTTGTAGGGTTGTTGGCTTCTTGCTGTGAGGGGAAAGGTGTCACCGCCCGGAGTGAAGGGGATTGCGGGGCAGTCTGCTGTTGTGGGACCTCTTCCGTAGGCTCGCCAACACAACGTGACAGAGCGCCTCCACAGAGCTCGGAGATGGTGAGTTTCATCGCTCACCGGTAGGTCAGAGGAGTGAGGTAAGGGTGATGGGGAGGAAGGTCAGCAGAGGAGGGGGCGGGTGGGTTCAATGGTGGGGGGAGATTAGTGCAGGCTGGTGAGGGAGGAGGGTGGAGGAGGAGAGTGGAAGGGAGTTGGTAGGAGACATTTTTTCTGTGTGATTAGTTCTAAAAGTATGGTGCCACAGGGCTTCGAACCAGATGTTACATATATTTTATATAAAAAATCCTAAATCATTACCCTACAATAAGAAGAACAAGCCTAATAAAGTGAAACAAGTGTAACTAATCTTCCATAAGAACATACTGCCCCCATTACTAGGGTTGGCCCAAAGTTCCCGGGGACCCGAGGCGAAAGACCCAAATAATTATTTTTGGGACCTCTAATAACAATATAATTTTTTTACGAGCAAAATACTAGCCTGTATTTACATTGGAAATACACATTTGGGCCCCTTAGAATTGCAAAAAATCTGGGGCCTGAGGCGGCCACCTCATCGGCCTCAAGGTGGGGGCCGGCCCTGCCCATTACGTGCAGGGCTTTTCGGCAAATTTGCATGTTCTCAAGGTAAAGCACCCTTCGGCTCATCTGGATCCTTGTTAAAGCACTCATCTGGATCCTTGTTAAAGCACGAATATCAAAGAGGCTAATTTTCTGAAATGTATTCCGTGGTTGAGCCCTCGTAGTTTGAAAGTAAAATAAAGAATTTAGTGAAGGAGTTTGAAAAATAAGAAAGATGAGAAGTTGGGTTCTCATTTGGGTTAATAAGACAGATGTTCTACATCTGTCAAGAACATCTGTCTTTTGCGCGCCTTTAAAAAAATTCACAGCGTGACTTCTTTCTTCATCAACCGTCACTTCATTCTAACGATCTATAATGTAAACGCAACTATTTCATGATCTTGCAATCTTAAATTCCATAGAATATCAGATGGAAAATATATACACTGCACGCCAACTGTTCGACAATTCGCTTCAAAGAGGCCCTTCCCCACCACGAATCCTATTCTTGCATTTTTTTTTCTTTCAAGGCATGTGTTACCATAGGTGTGTGTCTTTTCTTAACAACTTGTTGCTTGCAATTTCGTGCGCATGTTGCGAAATGGTGAACATTGTTACGCTTTTCGAGGTGAATGATTTTTTATTTGCTTGGTTAATAATTCTGCAAGTGGGAGGGGTTTAAGGAGGATATGGTCTAACAGGCATTGTGCATGCATACACGCACTCTTTTTGGAGTGATAGTAGTAATGGTTGTAGAATCGTCAAATTTCAACATATTGGTAATTATAGAATGTCGTTTCTTATTGCTAAGTCTTAAGGAGTTGGTTGGCATTTGCCTTGAATTTTGGCTTTTGGATTTGATTGGCATTTGCCAATCGACTAATTAAAGGCAAACTCAAAGTCTGAGAGTTTTTCTCTCTATATTTGGATTTGGATATGGATTTGACTGAAGTTCTCTGGAATGGCTTGGAATTCGAGAAACCAAAATTCACATTTAGAGTTAGGAACTTATTTAAGGAGGGGTCTAGGCCTATCTTGTTTTCTGGTTTTAGCGACCTTAGCAACGACTGCTCTTTGTTTCCTGATCATCTACAACTTGTTGAGGGTTGAAACTACCATAAAAGAGGAGAGTGATGATGGTCAGGATCTAGTAATCAGTCTCTCTAGATGACTTTATATCTCTAGCAGTTGCGGCCATATCTGGTTTATTATATTATGTTTGTGCATAAGACTTATACAAATCAGACGATTCATATGTAGAGTTAAGCGGTGCAATGAAATGTGGAGCCCACTTATCAAGGGCAGACTCTCTTACCGAGTGAGGTGCGATGTGGACAATACTATTTTGTTATAAATCAGCTTCTATTACCTTAATAATTATCGGTTTATAAGAAAATATTCCTTCTTTCCATGCATAAAGAATGTCATTGGATCACTGAGTTTCTAGTTTTCATGGTGTGAAAGTCTCTGCCAATAGACTAAAATTTCAAAGTTGTAGAAAGATTGAGAAAAATTGCACTTGTATTCTAACATGCCCCAATCGGTCGAGCGCCCTTGTTTAATATCTTTTTAAGGGCCAAAGAAACGAGATAAATGTCCAACAAATTGTGGGCCAAGATCCATCTGTTTCTTAATGGGCCAAATAAACGAGATAATGCTCAACATATTATGAGCCGACACCTGGATGTGCGCTAACAACCAAATAGGTAGAATGAGAATGATCAGAAGAATAAGAAAAGGGAAAAATAGTCTTTTTCGAAGGATGTTCTGGGAAGGTCTAGTGAATTGGATGAAGGGGGCTTCATACAATATTAAAAAATATATGTAAGCTGACTACAAAAAATCAGAACACTGAAGAATTTCATTAAGAAAAATAACTACAAACTAAAACCATGTCTGCCTGCCAAGATGTGAAGCATAGCCACTTTTTATGTATGTGTCACACATGTATCTCACATAATACTAGCTATTTTGTCGTAGGTTTTTATAAGATTTCTTGTGACGGTGTGTCATTTCATGTCTGCCAAGGCTAGACTTTGGAATGAAAGTCTCTATATTGAATAGATCTATCTTGAACATAATTTAGCAAACGATACATGCAATATATCTGCGGATTATAATACTAACAGTTTCAGGTGGTTGGAGCAGTTGCATTTCAGAACAGAAGGCTTATGATTCCACCCAAAACTTGCCCTGAGTTAGCTGCCCTTGTGGAATCTTGCTGGGCTGAGTAAGTACTCTTCTTTTCTTCGCCTTTTCTTATGAACAGTCGACCTGTACTGCATAATTTTCGCATACAACACAGGCTCTAATAACCAAGCTTTGATAGAGTATGATTGGAAAATGCTGTCAAGAGTTCTAATAACCAAGCTTTGATAGAGTATGCTTAGAATATGTTGTTCTTGCGGTTGGACTTGGAGACTGGCTTATTCTTAACTTCTAATGAAATTCATAAGCCTACAGACACGCACTGCACTAGCCTCGATGGAGTAGTGTTTCGGTAATAATATACTTTTATAAAATAAAATTTCAATTTAAGAAAGAGAAAAGTGTGAAGCAAGTAGAATGGGGGAGACAAAATGGGAGTAGCTCCTCCTCCTCTTCCTAAAAGAAAAGAAAGGAGTGCTACTTGAGACCTACATTATTTATTTCTCATACTCAGGGATTAAAAATATTCACATACTCAGGGATTAATGTTGGTACATTCGCTTTTCTGAAAACTGACCAATTAACAAAGTGAAAGGTTAGAGAAGTCAAATTTACATTATCCAGTTTGGTTACTTGAAGGTGAACTTCCAACTTGAAGAAGTCATCTCTAACTTTGACTATTGTGAAGAACTTTGTTACATTCTTGCATAAAAAATGCATTTCTACATGCTCCCGATCAATCCACATGCTGCAAGGTTTCTTATCCATCTGTTTCACCCTACAACAGTAAAACTAGCTTCTTTTTGTGATCTAAATTGTTTGATGTTTTAATGTATAACATAATTACTGGCTTCCTGTGTGGGAGTGATGCAGTGATCCTAAGCAGCGGCCACCATTTTCAAGAATTGTAGATTCTCTGAAGAAAATGCTAAAACCACCGGTACCACCATCGTGACATATGGGAAGCTCTTGAGAAATTAATGATGTATGTTCTCGGCTCTTGGTTGCTAACAGTCTTTATAAGATAATGGAGCTACCGAGTCAAGCTAAACAATGTAGAGGCCTTTCTTCCCTCGTCACTTTCTCGTGTAACACGGACAGCAACTCGTTCGGAAACTGGCAGGCTCGTCTCTCAATTTATTTTCTGTGTTCTCCTACTTGTTACTATGGAGGATTGTTCTTTGTAAAAGTAGAAATTACTAGGTTGCTATTTACTCATCCATAAGTTCACAAGTTAAAATTTACCTGGTCTGGTAATGGGTTATCTAGAAAGGAGTTATTCTTGCAAAATTTCAACCCAGTATGCCCAACAGAGAGCATGTATTTCATAAATCTGATACCATAGTAAGTAAACCGTAGATAAATGTATCAGTTCCTCTACAATCTTGAATTTTTGAATGTTCATTGTAATTCTAACTTTATCTTGAGTGGGACCTGCGGTTCCATGGACATGTGTATCTCAGATACTATAACACTGTTTTGTATCATAATAATTGTAGTTAAAATGGTTTCAGACATTGCACATAATTGTAATCGGACAGTAACTGAACATTACATTCATTCTTTTTGTCATACTGGTGAAGATGTTCGCATGGTTACCAAGAATTGAGGCAAATGAACTTTGGTCATGTTCTCATGCAGCCATATTACCAATACAAAGGAAAAGGAGCTAAATCTAACAGAAGCGATAAAACAACGAAATGATCTCAAACTATGCGCTCCAGTTCTTTGGCGTAGCTTAGCGTTTGATTAATTAGCTGCAGTGATGGTATCTCCTTGCAAGGTTGAGATTCCTTAGCCTTCACAAAGTAAACACATCCATTCTTGATCTCCCAATCTGGGTGTTCCTGCAAAATTAGAAAAGAAAAAAATAAAATGCATTCGCTCTTAAGCTACAAATTTCATGTCATTTTTTAATGGAAGGATATTGCAACCTAAGAAAACATGGGGGCAATTGGTTTATAAACTAAGCAGCCAACTAGTGGCAATTCAACCTCTCCCTGAAGCTGAATTAAGAAACTAGCAAACACAGCTTTCGGTGAACACATTAGATGCAACTTGATGGAAGGAAGATTGAGTTGAACAAGAAAGAAAGAAACAATAATATCATACTTCTGATTAATTCACAAAGCTTTAACATGTACAGTACCCTCAATACTAATTTGAGACTGCATATTAGCATATCTTTCGCAGCGTAATTCAGATGCAACAAGTCAGCAGTAAACAATCACTAAAATTGCTATATGCTTCAGCTAGGTAAAAACTTCAAACTAGTGACACAGAAAGAAAGAAATATTACAGTCCCAATTTGATGTCAACCTCCTATTTTTCTTTTTAGAGGCATATGATTCTTTTTTTTTTTTTTTTAGAGGCATATGATTCTTTTGCAGTCCTAGTTTGATGTCGTGTCGACCTCCTATTCTCCTTAGCTTATTGTCTAAATTCTTGCACATTCTCTTTTTCGGGTTTTATTGCCAACATAACTAAGAAAAAATTCTTTCGAATCCTATTCATATTCTACACAAGCTATCCAATCTATGCTGGACTTATATCGCTTCCTGTAGCTACTAAGTAACCATTTTATATATGGAGAACTATCATTTCTAAATCAGGGTTCACTAATGAACAAATATGAAGAAATACATGAACTCTTGATACCTGTTACATTAATTGGGTGTGAACACAGAATAATAAGAATAAACAAAGATATCAACATAACAATCATGGATGAAACAGGTATCCTATTGATCTTCAACGGTAAAACATAGTTTGTTTCTCGATCTAATCAATTCCAAGTAATTTTATAAAATAAAGAGAGGCTCAAGGAACCACAAAATGTAGAATATAGGAAATTCTATGGCATTACGACTATTCATTTGTAGGATTACAAAAAAGGCAAATCCATAGTGTATCAATATTTTTTTTTGAGTCAAGTAATTTATCAAATGTGATACCGCCAAATGTTACTCCCTAATAATATAAATGATTGTTTCTTCTAGCTGAGTTTTACACTAGATAAAATTGAAGTATCACACAGAATAATCTGATTAAGCGGAATAAAAAACTGCTGAAGAGAAGTACATGCTAAAGTGAGCATAAATAATGTACCTCTGTGATATAATGAGATAGCTCTTGGTCAGTGGAGAACATAAGGATTTTCTTTGCGTTGCTAATCGATAAATAGTCATAAGCCTTTTCACTACACCCAGCAATCTCATCTCTGCTAGAGTGAAATCAGGGAGATGAATAATAGATTTAATTTATGCCAACAAAATAAATATGATAAATAACATGGTAAATTGGTAATTACAAATACCTTACAGTCTTTGCGAGGAGATCCATGAAATAAACATAAGTCTCATGTGGGACAGTCTGCCTAGCACTCAGAACGCGATTGTAAGCGCCTTCCATGAAAGATTGTTCCAATTCAACAGCGTGCTTGATGCACGGGTTTTCTAGCGCACTAGCTGTAAGTAGTTCCAATTCTATGTGAAATTCGGCTATTCTATTCTGAACGAGGAGCCTCAGAAGGTTCAGGCCCAGGATTGGGTACTCTTGTGGTGACAGGGGGATTATGCCACTGGTAATGGGGGAGAAGTTCAAAAAGGAACATAAAAACATAAAGAAGCGAACAAACATGTATGCATCAAGTAAACTACACTGAATGCCTACAATCTTAAGAACGAAACTAGCACTTTCTCAAAATTCTTGAGTGATCAACAGATAATAATAAGGTCAATTATCTTGGAATAAGTGCATGATAAAAACCTGGAAAATATGAACGTGATATGAGCATGGTGTTGATACATATATTTCCTTCAACTGTGATAAGACTAAATATTTAGACATTATAACCAACTAAAACACACAGCAATTCTTGTTGAAAGAATCTTTAGAAGCAAAGGTTTAGGAGCATAGTTTGCTATGCAGAAGATATGGACAGTGATACATAGCAATCTCTCCATATATATAAAAAAGGTGCATTGACATCTTCCATCATCCATGGAGACCTACTGACTCTGAGCCATAGCTCAAAATTAACACTTTTGTTGCGAAACAAATTGGATAATGTCAAAAGCAGAAATTGTATTCACATACAACTGAAAAGCATCTGTTCGGTGTTCGGTGTATAATATGGGAAAACAGAATTTCGGGATGCAAGTGAGCTTTCAGCATAAACAAGTACGAATCAACAGTTATAACAGCTAAAACTGTTATTTTAAAGGGATGATTATCATTAAAAATACAAAAAATAAAGAAAAGGAAATAAGAACAACATATTTGCATGAGTAGTTTAATGTGAAACACAATTTGTTACCGTGTATCTGTATAATAAGGTTTCAGTTGACAGAAGTCTCTTTCGAATGCATCCTGATCTTCCACCTTGACACTTAAAACAACTGCATGCTCATATATATCTCCTGAAAATTTTCCAAGAAAGAACTACATTAAGTAATTGATATGACATAAAGAATTTGCTTTGCTTGTCAATTTAATGAACAATCACTACAGCTTGCGTTCAGATAGTTATAAGACCTATGAAAGATTAAAGAAAAAGGACCTACAATTTATACTCTAATGATTAGCTAATACACACATGACAATGGTTTAAACCTTACGTGCTATACTTAGCTCCTGAACTTTGTTAGGTGTTTCCTGAAAGGATGGTGGCAGGCTAGGAACCTTTGTCAAGAGGACCTGCAAACAAGACATAAAGATCAAACGAGTATCCAATGAGACATGTGAAAAGGAATATGTGTAGAAAATTTCAAATGATGTAAATCTAAAAACATCATTTCTGATTGATCTTATCAGCATGATACATTGATTTGGATTGCCGATATAATCATAACAATTTGCTGAAGGTACACATAAATCCAACAATAATGAATATAGCAATAATTTACATGTATAGATGCATATGTTAATGTTCTTCATCTACATATATATCTATATAATAAAACACAAAGAAAGCTATCAAGTGGCTCTCATTCAATAGAGTTAAAATCAATGGTCCAGATCTAACCTCACAAAACATATTTTCCCGCCCAAAAGTTTTCCCCCAAAACTCAAATTCAAATCCCCAAAACAACTCCTTTATTTATTTATCTCTCTCTCTCTCTCTCTCTCTCTCTCTCTCTCTCTCTCTCTCATTCTCTCTATTTACTCAGAAATTTATATTTTCAGATTTCAAATTTGTAAATTTTCAAATTTTTTATGCATTTTTTTATTGCTCATGTTACATTGAAAATAGCAAATATCTCATCAACAGTTAAATTTTCCACACTCAAAGTTCTAAGAAGTTGAATTTTTACACCCTCATTTATAATTATTTCAACATATACTAATGGAAACATGGACTTTTATTTACAACTAATTATTATTTTACTATTCAAACTTGAGCTACATAATTGTTGTTTTACTGTTTACTAGACTTTCATATGTTGTATCGTTCCGAAGACGTGCCTACTTCATATGCTGTATCGTTCCGAAGACCTGCCGTAGGCACGTGCCCACAGACAAATCTAGTATATATATATATTACATTGCCACTACTCCCTTATAGAAAGGATTACATTTAGTCAGTCTGACGTGCTAATCATCTAGTACCCATTAATTATCATAAAGCCCTAAACTTTTCCACCACACTACTTCAAATAGATTCCAAATATAACAACCTCAAAAAGCTACAGAAACCCTAACAAGATCTCACCTTTCTCTTACAAGAAAGACAATGGCAGCATATAATCCAAAATTAACCAAAACCCAAAAACTAAAACAGCCCTAATTAACAGAAACAAACTCATCCAACTCAAACTTAGAGTTTTCTGAACCAATTTCAGATCAAAAGATCTCGAAAGAAAGAGAAAAAGAGTACCTTTAGATTAGGGAGGAGATTGATGCATGAACTGAAGTCGTTTCGAGCGAAACACTCCTTGAATCGAGTGAAAAGCTGCAAAATTTCGTTGAGTTGGAGATCCATCATCACGAGCCTAATTGGCGTCTTCTTTCTCTTTGGTCTGCTCTTCAAGTTAACTAAAAAAAAGACCTCGCATTGGGTTTTAATGAGACTATTAGCACGCGTGATGCACGTGACTATTTCTTTTTTATGTACTCTTATATGATTATCATATGGAGAAGGGTTGGTGGGCTATTGGATTTCCTCAATGTTTGTGCTTTAAATATGATTGTTCTGATTTTGCGAGGAGATTATTAACATGACATTTGGCACGTAGGCTGCACACCCGCGTAGTACATGAGCATGTTGACCCAAGCTACTGAACCCATCGTTGAGTGATGCTAAATTGTAATATAGCAGATATTATTTCTAACTACAGTATATATGTGCACTGGATATGTATGTATGAGTAGTTTTTTTCTTTTCCTTTTCTTTTCTTTCTTTTCTTTTTATCAAAAGGATAGCCTAAACCACAGAATAATAATTTTTTTCTTTGTTTGGATAATTATACAAGGAATACTTGCTCATACCCATCTCGCATTATGGAAGTATAGACTTTAGCACATGTTGATGTTTTTTTTCTTCACAAGTCATTAATTAGCAGTCTAACTTATGACATATTTACATAAATATTTGTATCTTCTAGTGTTCGTATGTATCCTTGGCCATCAAACAAGGTATCCTCCTTTCCTTGCACTTTTAGTAGCCATGTATTATCTCCAGTAATGCACTAGAAGAAGTAAAATGGTTCAATAACTACAACTCTGAATCTATGGGTCAGGACTATAGCTAGACCGAAATGACTTATGTTTTCGTAAAAACAATCATAAATTTTCTATCATCATGCATAAAATATTCAGTTATATTCTTGCATGGGCAGGTCAAGGAAAGTGCAGTGGAAGAGGCTTCCTATGGAAGAGGAGTAGGATCAGGACTTTGGGTGCGCAGCAGTTTTTGGATTTGTATCATATTTACAGTTGTAGTTGATAGTGGTTGTACTTTATGCTTTGATGTTGTTGCTTTTGGTGTGTATTATTTTCTCTTATAGTCAACTTCTTAAAAAACTCAACTAATAATGTTAGTCTCATTCATGAGATGGAAGATCATAATCAAGCTGCGCATAGGCAAGCTAATGCTTCTCTCACCCACCAATTCCATAATTTCTGGATAACAATAAAAAAAACAGCAGCAGTAAAATTCTTTTTAAGAAAATATAATCTTTTGATCTTTTTGTTATGTTCCTGTATATACCTTCAATAGACATACTGAGAGAAATAAGCATAAAAAGTGCAACACGTACAATTATTTGAATGCTAGGCATGTACGGTGTATTTTGGTTCTTTAAAAACCAATTTGTTCGATAATTTGGATTTTGGACTAGGAGTAGTTGTGACGAGAACTCCTAATGACGGACTGCAGAATGTGGTTTGGGATAAGGCGTTTGTTATTCAGCTTCAGATTGGTCATTGGCGATGTCTCATGCCCGCTACTTAACCATTCATTTATTGCTTCCAACTCGTACGAGAATCCATCTGCTGCCACATGTGGGTCTTTCATCACCTCCTGTTAACAAGTATATATAAAAGTTTTGGATCAATTGATCAAATTTTATGAGTAATTTGCAAAAGCTTATTATAACAATAGATGTGAGGAACTTATAATATATCTCAACTTGTTCGATTTCACATCTATACCAATGATTAGCCATTTAGAACTCATAATAAGAGGTAGGTAATGTGAACATGCGATTTCAGAAGATGGCGATCATTTACAGAAACATGGCTGTATTTTGTATGCTTGAAAAAAATTTGTTAGTGATAAAAAATGTTATTCTTCATGTTAGTTTGACTTAGTTATGTACATGAAAAACAATTAATGGTGTAACCACATAGTTCATTAGATCCTCCTATGTAGGATACAAACACTCATTGATTAGGGTAAAAATAGTGGACGATCTGTACCGCTCGATTCTAGAACGAATCTCTAGGAGATCACATAACAGCTTGTGGGCTGATTATTTGCCCGTCACCCAAATCCAACCCAACGTGAATCGGGTCCCCCGTAATTAGGGGATCGGGGAATAGTCCCTAATCAGACTCTCACTAGCTTATAAATACAGCTCTACCTCTACAATAAACTAGAAAATCACAATTTCACCACTTGAGCGTCGGAGGGTGAAACCCTAATCAGACGCTCAAGTCTCTCTTAAATCCTCTGATTATTGACTTTAGCGTCGGAGGGTTTGTCGACGAGAGTACTCCCGGTATTTCAGACTTTTTTGCAGGTATCCGATGACGATCATTCGTTCCCAGATCCATCAAATCCAATCACACATCAGCATCACAGTAGGGTCAGATCGACGGCCGAGATCTGAGTTTCCTCTTCACCACAAGAACTCATTATCTGTTGCTTTCACACCCAAAAACAAGCAGCATCAGATTAACGCTGTCTGTGGGAATAAAAGATCCGAGCCTCCTCTTCAAACTCTACTCCGTGACCAACACTTCCTATGGCTCCGAAAGCCAAGAAGACCACACCCGGGGGGCGTCAATCCAACCCTCCATATCCACCTCTGTGCCCGACATGAAGTCGAGCGGCCACTCAAGGATCGTGACAGCCACAGGACCAAAGGTTGCAGAAACCTGCCCCGAGCGCGTCCCACTCGGTAGCACGAGAGGTCACCCATACAGCGGTGTCTGATATGAGAAATGTCATTAACAACCGACAGAATGAGGATGACCTTCGAAATCGTCTCAACCGATCCCGGAACGGAGGGAACCCTCGAACCACAATCCGGGTCGGAGTCACCACTCCTCCCATGGTCGATACAGAGAGCGCATCCGCTCCCCGAGGGACCGTCTTTTGGAGTATGTCCTAGAAGCCAATTGTGTATTGACATTATTAGTTTACATTGTATCATTACATTTATTCATATTTAGGCATTTCATTTATTGTGTTATTTATTGTGAATTAAATGAAGATAATAAAGTCATTATAATAGTAAGTTCAATGCCATGAGATACCAAGTGCATGACTTGATTGTGAGATCCTATTGACTAAAATCAGAACACTGTTTTTAAATGTCCCTAGTCAAGTATTATTGTGAATTAGAACAACGATAATACATAGAAACTAGTGTGTGCATAGACCGATGACCATTCTCATGGGTCATGGATATGAGATATCAAATCTTCACATGGGTACATATTAGAGTAATAATGAACTGGACTGACCCACCATGAGAAAGCTGCATAGATCGTTACGTGAGTATCATAAGCGGTTCTCACAATGACCATGGTGTACGTAGTCCTTTGACTTGACGTCACTACGGTTTCCTACATGAGAAGTTATATATTTTAATGCTGTTAAACGTTGATTTTAATAAGGTGATTATAAAGTCGAATATTGGATATACTACAAATCATGCGGAAGGATGAGAGTGGCTTAGATAGGATTTGTCCCTCTTACATAACAGGAGCGATATCCATGGGCCCCTTGATTGAGCGAGACTACAAAATGCATGACTATGCTGAAATGAGTCAATATGAGATATTGAGCTCATTTGTTTTAGTAAGTCTACTCGGCCATCAAGAAACCAAAGATTGAACTATACAAGGGTGACACGCTCTTAGCCTTGTGGTCAATTAAGATATCTAGACAAAGAGACTAGACTACATGGTAACATTGGTCATGAATAGCTAGGTTATGTCGAATCACTGATATTCTCGTTATTTGAGTAGCAGTAATGTATTGCTAGATACCGCTCACTGTTTGTAATACTTAAATATGATTTTAGTATTACTGTCAACGTAATGGGAACCTACAGGGTCACACACTTAGAATGGATCGAAATTGGGATTTAAATTCATAAGATGAATTCAATTAGGGATCCAAGTAAGACTTGGACTCCTGACATTGGTTGGACATTTAATTAGATTAAATGGGCTGACTAAAGTTCAAAGACTCACACATGAATCTGACCCAGATCAGATTACCAGCCCAACATCCTCCTTACTCTTTTAGGGTTGATTTTCTGCACCTATATATATGATATATACATATGTGAAAAAGACACATGTGAAAAAACCATAGCTGTAACAGAAAGTGAAAGAGAGAGAGAGAGAGAGAGATCATGAAGAGGAGAGTCATTATTATCTGCTAGGACCGCGGTCTAATGGAGAGCCATTTTTTTGTTCTGTTCGTGTGGATACTGTAGAGGCACCGCAATATTGCAGTGCTATGATCGGCATACTACAGAGACAGCAGATCCATCTTTAAGATAAAACTCATAAACACGATTATGGTTTTCGCATGGAACCATGACTAGGTTTCGATATTTTTATAATTTTTCTGTTGTGTATTTAATCTGTGATTGCCTTCGAAACCTAACACCGTCGAACCTCGAACAACTGTGGGCACGGAGATCATATGACGAGGGCGGAGTTCCATGAATTCAGGGATGAAATCCTCCAGGCCCTCCGAGGTGGGAGCCGGACCAAGCATCACACTGATCGAGCAGGATGGCCAAAAACAGGAACAATAAGTCCCACGGGTCAACCCGATCTGAGGGACGAGAAGACCCAATCCTCAAACGACTGCAAGAAATGGAAGATTGCCTTGCTCGGATCGGTGAAGGTGGGAGGTAGTCCGAATAGAGATACCGGTCGGACAGGCCACCATTTTCCCTCCATATCCTCGACACACCCTTCCCGAGGAGTTTCAAACCTCCACCATTCAAAACCTACAATGGAGAAATGGATCCTGTTGATCACGTTGAGGGCTTCAAAACCCTCATGATGATTAACAGTGCCTCGAATCCCTTCTCTGTCGTGCGTTTTTGGCCACCCTGAGAGGTCCCACACAAGAATGGTTCACCAAACTCGCCCCCAGTTCAATTTACTCCTTCGACCAGCTCAAGGAGAATTTTCTCGCTCACTTTGTGACCAGCCGAAAGGCTAATTAGACGAGCGCCTCCTACTGGATCACAGACAGAAGCACGGGAAATCCCTTCGAGATTTCGTCCAGAGGTTTACGGTCGAAGCACAGTCGATCTCCTCCCTCGATGTTGGGGTAGTAGCAGTGGCTTTTCGACACATGTCCGTCATGACTCGTTAAAGGCCTCCCTGGTCAACAAGCCACCCATCGACTTTCTCGATCTTCTACATAGGAGTGAGAGTACATCTGGGCTGAGGAGGCCCTCCACCCCGGGGGTCAGAAAGGATCCCCCACTAAAGGAAAGAGAAAGACGAACAACTCCAAGCCTCCCAAGAAGGCCTAGAAAGACGCCTCGGGGCAGAGGTGCCTTCCCCCCACATTTGTGGTTCGATAAGTTCACTCCGCTCAATGCGAGCATGTCAGCTATCCTGATGGAAATAGAAAGCGATGATATACTCCAATGCCCTCCTCGGTCCAACAACCCCAACAAGAAGAGAGACAGAAAGTTCTACTATCGTTTCCATCGGGAACACGACCACAAAATCGATAACTGCCGAGCTCTGAAGGACGAAATTGATGCTCTCATTCGGAGAGGATATCTTGCCAAATTTACTCGGAATGTCTGAGAACCTCTCCGCCCCCTCAGGGAGTGAACAAAAGTCCAGAGCCAGAGCCCGAGCATAAGGACACCGAGAATCTGGTCATCCTCCACTACGTCCATGGCGAACCCATGGGGGGAGAATCGAGCTCCTCCCACAAAACTTTTATCTGGGAAGTAAACTTTGTTCACAATTGCCCTCCTCAGAAGTAAACTTTTATCCGGGAAGTAAACTTTGTTCGACACGAAGGCAGTAATATCCCTAAGAGTCGGGTTGTCATCGCCATGGATTATGAGCTTTGACAAGGATTCAAACTCAGACGGCTTCAGGGCCAACCTGAATCTCCTTGACGAAGTTCGCGAAAGGGCGGCCACCAGAAGAAACGTCTACCAACAGAGGATAGAATAACTTTACAATCAGAAGGTCCGACCCGCCAACATCAAAGTAGGCGATGTAGTGCTCAGGAGACTCGAGATATCCGAACATAGCAAAAAGAGAAAACTCTCGCCCAACTGGGACGACCCGTATAGGGTCTTGAAAGTGGTCTGTCCAGGCACATACCGACTTGAAGACCCAGAGGATAGGGTAGTCAAAAGGACCTGAAACGCCGAGCACTTGATGAAATTCTATGTAGGCCCCTAGGGGTCATCACTTGTAATGAAGGCCCAAAATGCCTATGCATGTACTTGCCCTTCGGCATCCAATGAATATAAATTTAATTTTCATTTCAAATCCAATTTATTGGATCACTTAAAATGGGCACTCGAGGCCTGACCTCGATTAGAAAAGGCTTGAAGGATCTCCTTCGGGTTGGTATCCGACCACGAAGGCTTTAATGCCAAATATCCTTGAAGGATATCTCCTTCGGAATGGCATCCGACGCCAAAGGCTTCAATGCCAAAAATCCTTGAAGGATCCTCTTTGGGATGGCACCCGAGGCCGAAGGCTTCAACGTCAAAGTCCTTGAAGGATATCTCCTTCGGCATGACATCCAATGCTGAAGGCGTCAGCATCAAAAATCCTTAAGGTTACCTCCTCGGACCCACCCCATCGGAATGGTGTCCAATGCTGAAGGACCTCAGTGCAAGAATCCTTGATGTCCCCTCAAAGCCATCCCCCCAGGATGGCATCTGATGCCGATAGTTTGTGTCAAAAAACAATATGCAAACAACAGTCGTGCAAACAAAGACTTGGGGCAAAATACTTTTCATAAAAAAAGGAACAATTACAAAGGGAGTGGTGGTCAGTCCGCAATTGGCAAGTCAAGTACAAACAAAATAAGTGAACTATCACCTAAGCTCTCGCATGATCGTCTCGCACTTCAACATCAGCTATTGCCACCAGTCGGCCGTCATGTGGTCATCTCGCATTTCAGCGTCGACTGTTGCCACTAGTTGACCAGCGATTCCACTCATGTTCGCCTTGTGCCTTGGCTCATCGCCATCTCTAATGCCTTGAGTGCAGAAGAGGCATCATAGAGACGGAAAGCGATGATGATGAAGGGTACCGGATCGGCCGAGCGAGGCAATGATCCCTACAGGGGATTAACTTGCCATGCAGAAGAGGCACCATACATGTACCCCTGCCCCGATTGCGAGTTCTTCATCTGGAGAGAGTTCTCTGATGATAAGAACTCTCTAACCTCTGCTCCGACTAGGGATGTTAGATCCCAGAATTCGGTATATCCTTGCTGACCCCAAGCAGGAGTACCCCGGTCCTTTCTGAGTCTCGATGAAGCAGCAACATCCGCACGAGGGGTCCTAGCCGGGAAAGCCACACCAAGTACCGAAGGAAAAATATAGAGCAACATGGTTGCCCATCAGTCCCAGCGAGTAAAACTTTAGATCTCAAAATTCAGGACAAAAACAGGTTCCCTGACTGAATACTGATCCCGGTGGGACTAAGCCCAGTCTCTCTAGACACCGCCCTACAGTCCTCGACCCGCAAAAGATTATTTGGGTTGCCCAATGTAGGCCCCGCTGAGTATTGAGACATCGCAAGATGAAGACGAAGTTTGAGAAATTTGTTAGTCAACCACCTAGCAACAAGGGAATTTATAAGAAACAATGGAGAACTCCCCCTCATTTATTGTGGACAGTGTACAACTCCCTAGGCACCTCGAATGCCTCAACGGGTGACACAAGCAAACACATGCCATGTCACGCGACTGGCGAAGCCTGGATTCGCTCCTCGGCGTGACATCCGAGACAGAGCTCTAGTGACAAAAGCCAGAAGATCTCCCCCCCTCTCGACATAACTCTTGGGATGGTATCCGATCCCGATGGCCTCTAACAAATCCTTGAATGTTCCTCTCAAAATCGCGCCTCGGCCTAGTATCCGAGACCGAGACTTGGTGATGAAACCTTGAGGATCACTCCTCGGGTTAATACCCTTAGCTTGGTATCCAACTTCGGATCTCTCTAAAACCCATTGTCTTGGACACAACACCTTGCACCAACGCTTCAACAAAAAATGACTCAACTAGTTCAACGACTTGCACAGATTTGTAACAAGTCTTCTATTAAGCAAAGAAATTACAAGATGGGCGGTTGCCAGTCCGTAGTCGGTAAAGGATTGTATGCCCTAGAGGCCAGTGGTGTATTGACATTACTAGTTTACATTGTATCATAATATTTATTTCATAGATGAGGAATTTCATTTATTGTGTTGTTTATTGTAATTAAATGAACATAATAAAGTCCTTAGAATAGTAGTTCAATACTATGTGATATCAAGTACATGACTTGATTGTGAGATCCTATTGGTTGTAATCAGAACACTATTCTTAAATGTCCCTAGTCAAGTATTATTGTGAATTAGGACAACAATAATACATAAAGACTATTTTGTACGTAGACTGATGACCATATCTCATGGATCATGGATATGAGATATCAAGTCTTCACATGGGTACATATTAGAGTAAAAATGTACTAGACTGATCCACCATGAGAAGGTTGCATGGATCGTTACGTGAGTGTCATAAGAGGATCTCACAGTGACTATGGTGTATGTAGTCCTTTGACTTGAAGTCACAACGGTTCCCTACATGAGAAGTTATATGTTTTAATGTCGTCAAACGTTACTAGTAATAAGGTGATTATAAAGTCGACTATTAGATATACTACAAATTATGCAGAGGGATGTGAGTGACTTAGATAACATTTGTCCCTCTTACATAACATGAGCGATATCTATGGGCCCCTTGATTGAGTGAGACTACAAAATGCATAGCCATGCTCAAATAAGTCAATATGAGATACTGAGCTCATTTGTTTTAGTACGTCTACTCGAATATCAAGAAACCAAAGATTGAACTATACAAGGGTGACACGCTCTATGCCTTGTGATCAATTAAGATATCTGGACAAAGAGACTATACTACATAGTAACGTTGGTTACGGATAGGTTACGTCTAATCACTGGCATTCCCGTTACTTGAGTAGCAGTGATGTATTGCTAGATACCGCTTACTGTTTGTAATACTAGAATATAATTTTAGTATTACTGTCTACGTAACGAGAACCTACAGGGTCATACACTTAGAATGAATGGAAATTGAGATTTAAATTCATAAGATGAATTGAATTGGGGATCCAAGTAAGATTTGGACTCCTGACATTGGCTGGGCATTTAATTAGATTAAATGGGCTGAATAAAGTTCAAAGGCCCACACACGAATCTGAACTAGGTCAGATTGTGAGTCCAACAGCCTCTTACTCTTTAGGATTGATTTTCTGCAGCTATATATATGATATGTATATGTGGAAAAGTGTTACATGAGAAAATGTTAGCCATCACAGAAATTGTGAGAGAGAGATCGTGAGGAACATCCCCTTCCCGCAGCTAGCACCACAGCGCGAGGGAAAGCTTGATTTGATCCGTTCGTGTGGATACCGTAGAGGCACAGCAATATTGCAGTGCTGTGATCGACATTCATTAGAGACCGCAGATCCATTTTCAAGGTATAACTCCTAAACACGATTTATGGTTTTCGCATGGATCCATGGCTAAGTTTCGATATTTCTTTGTATTTTTTCCGCTGTGTATTACATCTGAGACTACCGTCGAAACCTAACACTAAGTAACAGCTAAACGCTTGCACAATTAGCCTTTCGAAGTAGCTCCTAGAAGCCCTGCCACCATCGACACGCCGAACCAAACGCGGCTCGGCAGCAGAAGCCCAGAAGGAATATTTGCAAGAATTTTCGATCCGCCCGCATGGACTGGTCATGTGCGCCCCTGCAAACTCCCACCTTGAGGGTTGCTTGGACGGCGAGTTCGGGAAGTCGCACCAAAGATGTCCAAGCGATGACAAGCACCAGATCACCGTCCCCGCCTCTTAGGCAGGCCCTCGAGCTCGCAGCAAATGGTGCATACTTGGTCCCAACCTACAAAAAATGATGGCAACCATCAGGTCTCGAAATCCGAGACATACCTGATGAGGCTTACGGGGTCATCCAGATCCTATCCGAGTCCTCGGGAACCGAAACCGCCAGTACGAGAAGCCCCAGCCGGGCCGAATACCCCAAGCCGTTGATGAGCCTAACCATTAATAGGTCATATCTCTCGGTCTTGGGGGTAAATCCTCAGATTTCGGAATTCGGGACAAATGGCCCGAAGCAACATGCACGAGTCTCGATCCCCTCTGGGTCGAACACTCGGACCGCGAAGTTCCCCCTCAACATCTCGACCATTCCCTCCATGTGATGTGGGAACCGCCTGAAGGATAATGGGATTTATTAGCATTTGGAGATCGCCCTGAATGTCTCATCACTTATTGCGGTCAACGCTCAACTCCCGAGATCAACAGTTACCACAGTCGTTAGAGAGCATGACGCAAGCAGGACCACGTGGCTCTTCAAGAAGCATGAGTGTGTCAGACCCCTGCTCCCAAGGCGGCAAACCGGGAGTCTAAAGCAAAGACTACCAAACTCAATATCAGAAGGCAAACACGTTTTATTCATTAAACAAAAGGCAAATACAAATGCGGTGTCCAGTTCACAAAAAGGCAAGAATACAAGTGACCTAATTTCCTATGTTAGGGACGGGGTGCTCCTCCTCGGTTAAGGGGCAGGGACGATCAGCCATGATTTACCAAATCCTCCCCAACTTTGGGGGTGGCAACTTCATCATTCAATTTTTCATAGGGAAGGCCACCGAGGTCGATCCCTGGGTGCTTCGACTTGACTTCTTTGAGGACGCACCGTATCCCTTGTCCTCGGCATCGACAATTTCAACTAGGGTCCCCCTGGTATTCCCTCTTCAATTTCGCCTCCTCCGCATGCCATGCCACTTTCTCAGAGATCAACCGATTATTTCCTTTGAATTGGCCTATGCGGCCTTCAAGGCTCCCAGTCCATGAAAGGAGTTCTGCCTCGGGTGCTTCTGCGCACTGCGCCTATCGAAGAAGCCGATCATGCCTCTATTTCAGCTCGGCCCCATGAATGGTGGCCTACAAGATATCATCGGGGTACGCTTAGCAAAGTGCAAGGAAAATGAGTATGCAAGATTGACCCTGTGAGAAACTCACCAGAACTGAAGCTTGCGTTCAACTGCCGTAAATCTCCTCCTTGTTTTTTCTATCGAGGTCGGCAAGGTAGTGAGAAGTGGCAAGATGGAAAACCATCTCCAATGCAGCAGGCTGGCTGATTGACACGTCTGCCTCGGTCACAGACCATGAGTGGACCCACACCTTTACCGACTTGAACGGTTTTGCAGCCGCCGTGGTACCAACCGCGGGCGATGGAGGAGGCCTCTTGCCCTCCTTTTTGGAAGTCGATTCGATCACCTTAGCTTTGGGGGGCTCAGCACCTTTAGCTTTCTTATTCGAGAGTTCCTCCACTTCTGCGACGTCTCCCCCTCAGGGGCCTTGACATCAACCCCTGCCATCATCTTTGCCACAGCCTCCACCTCTCGCGCCTTCTTCTCGACCCTTATTTTTCTACGCTTTGCCTTAATGAGTTCAGAAGCCACCACCTTTGATAGTCTCACACGAAAGACGAGATTCAAGGAAAACCGAGGTGGAAGAAGAACGAATGAGCAAAATCAAAGAATAAAAGATGTATATATAGAAGTGAAACATCGATAACTCTGTCAGGTGCATGATTCCATGTGGAGACACATGAGCGCGCGCCAAGTGCAACTTTTTCCACCGTCGGCGTGGTTTCCGAGACCGAGCCTCAAAAGGAGAGATATCAAAGCACTGCCTTCTCTTCCACCCTCGGCGTGGTTTCCGAGGCGAGCCTTAGCAGGAGAGATATCAAAGCACCGCTTTCTCTTCCACCCTCGGCGTGGTTTTTGAGGCCGAGCCTTAAGAGGAGAGATTTCAAAGCACCGATGCCTCTTCCACCCTCGGCGCGGTTTCTGGGCCAAGCCTCATAAGGAAGGCATCGCCTCTCCCCATTCTTGCAACGATATCCGAGGATGACTCTCAGGAGGAGAACTATCAAGAAGCCATTTAACAAAAATTAAAGTTCGAAAAAACATCTTTATAATGGAACAAAGACGAAGTGATTACATTCACACAATTACATTGGGAATCGCAAGTTCAAGGCATGGAGGTTCGAACCCCGGGGTCCTCGTCCGGTCCTGATCCTGGGAGCGCAACCTCAGTTGCCGAGGGATTGGCTCCCAGGCGGAGTACCTCCAAACCCCTCACACGGGCTACACTAGTGGATCATGCTACCCCACTCTAGGCATCCCTCAGAGTTCCTGCTCTCAAACGGATCCCAAGGTAAGGCTCCAACCTCAGAAAGGGGTTATAAAAGGTGGACGTCTGGCCCACCTCTCCCAGCCTGGCCCTCAACCCGAAGATTTCAAAGTCCTTTTCCACAAGTATATGTCTAAGGATGGAGTCCAAGGACAGACCGCCGAATGGACGAGTAAGCCCACCAACGTCAGCTTGAGTGAGAGATATGTCGACGTCGAAAAACAGCGCCTTCAGACGAGCTAGTTCTCGAGCTACCTCTTGCGACCAATTGATGTGAAAACCAAATGCCCCTTCCGATTAGTCGCCTCCTTACGAAAGCGGGCGATCGTCTCCTCGGCCTGAGTCAGCTTGCTACGGAGTGTGCGAATCTCGCTCTCGAGGTCCTCATCCCGAGGTTCATACCTCACCACCTGTTCAGCAAAACGCATCTTAACTCAAATGAACACGAAATGGATGATCAAAGCACGTTGTGAAGTTTCATTGAGAAAAAATTTACAAGGTATGCAGTGGCCAGTCCGCGCCCGATGTGTACAAAATTGAGGATATATATATAACTCTAAGTTAAGGGAAGACCTCCCGGAAAGGAGAATGACGGGGTTCAGCCTCGAACCCCGCACACTTAACAGGGTTACCAACATCGAGAGAGATTTACCTCAGGGTTGGGGGAGTGTCGTCAGAATCTGCTATCCGGGACATCAAGATTGATGTCGAGATGCCAATCCCGGACATGTTGAAGGGCCCGCTGGTAGCTCTCTTACTGGGCCCGCTCAACTTGGCTCGCCATGTCATTGATCTCTATCTACAACTCCTTCACCCTCTTTTCTAGCCCATCGATCCGAGACTTATCCTTCTGCCACTTCGTATCGAACTGCTAAGCTCTGCGTTCGGCCAGTTCAAATCATCATCGTATTGCCTTATGAGCTCACCCCCATAGAGCATGGCCTACAACGAAAAGGAAAATAATGAGAAAACGACCAAAAAAGGGATACAATTATTCCGGAACGAGCACTTATCACCACCAAGTGCTAAGCATACCGAAGGTAAGTCGAGCCGAACATCTTCTTAACAAGTGCTTTCCGGTCCCTCGGAAGTGCAAGGTTATTTACCACCTCGATGGTCATCCGGGACTCCATGATAGAGTCAACAACCTTCACCGGCCAATCATGCATGAAGGTTTCATGGGTCTTCTTAGGAATGATCTCTTCGAGGAACGGGTGGACCAGTGCCACAGGAGATTCCATCAGTTCTTGAGCTCGGATTGAACTCTCGCTCGGCACTGCTCGGGAAGAATCCTCTGAATCCCGGATAGTTAAGGGTCTCGCCCCCCTCACCCTCTTCGCTCGCCTTTTTGGGGATGCTTCGGCACTCGGTGTCGCCTCTCTCTTCTTCACCTTATCCTCGGTGGCTTGTTGTGCTGCTAGAGCTGCCAAGAGGACATCGACATTTTCGTCTCCCAAGGCTAAAAAGGAAACACATCAGAACCGAATTGGAAATCCCATAGAAAAATAATCGTAAGCATTATAAGGGGAGGAAACTCACAAGGGACGTAAGGTCTCAACTCATTAATCACAAGTGACATCTCCGTCACCCTAGACCAATCGATGATAAAGTTATAGTCGAACAGCCTGCCAAATTCCACCTGCTCCTCTTTAGAGAGATTTTCAAGGTTCAAGAGATTCTTCAGAGCAGGCCTGTACAACCATGAGGTTGGTATGTCCCAAGGCTTGGGACTGTAGACGATAAAGTACTTGGACCTCCAACCCTTTATGGAGTCCGGATGGTTGTGCATTATACACAGCTTGGACTGAGGGGCGATATACCACCGGTGAAAACTGCTGTGAAGTGTGCTCAACCCCAGACATACTTGGAAGTACCTAAAACTCAAAGGGACGCCCTTCCTTTGGCTCAGCATGATGAAACTGGTCAACTGCTTCCACGAGTTCGGCACATACTGCATCAGACTCATTCCTGCCCAGTTTAAAACCTCCTTGATGAACGGGTGGAGGGGGAGACGCAGTCCCAAAACAAAAGCATCTAGAGGGAACAAACAGAACCTCTCTTCCAGCTTATTGGTCGAACGAACACCCGGTTTCGGGAGTATTAGAATGTACTCCGAAGGTATATAGAACTTGTCCTGGATGTCAATGAGATTGCTCTCCGACTTGGTATTCTGCTTCTGGTCGGCCTCTATCTTAGGCCTATTCAACAAAGATAGGGCTACACCGAACCAAACTAGGTCCTGTAAATTTTCTGGATATACCCAAGAAGACTTATAGCCCGCGGGATCATCTTGGTAGGCCATCGACACACGCCCCTTATCAGGAGAAAGGTTTTGCCTCCTACTCTTGGCAGGGCAATGACCACGAGGGGCCCCTATAATGTTGTCCACAGCTGAGGCTCCCTCTCCTCGCACAGAAGAGGTCCCTGCAACCTCGCCTTAGTCCCAGCTTACGTCATTGTAACTCTCCTCCCATTCTTCTTTTGTCTTCACTGATAGTAGGGGAGTCTCCTCCTGAGTCCCGATCTTCACAAATTTCAAGCCTCCTTTCGTTAGTTCTATCGCAATCTCCTCTACTCGCAACTCGGGGCCGACCGCCCTTATATCACATCTTCGATAGCAACATCCTCCAATGAGTGGGCCCATGAGAGTTGCTGTTCGGCTTCGCTAGCCCTCGACGATGATTGAGAAGAAGCTCCGAAGAAGGACCCATTCTCCCGAGGATGAAGACGAAGCTGAGCTACTAGATTGGCTCGCAGACATGTTCGATCGAATTCTCAAAAAACTTTTGTTGAGGGAAGAAAAAGTGGTCCTAGAATGAGTGGGGTAAGAAGACTTATAGAGGAAAAGAAGAGCAACTTCTTGAATGATAGGTCACGTGACGCCCCTTCAATAACCGCGAGCGAACATGAAACGTCACCTTGGAGACCAGTGCCACGTGACAACTAGACTCAATGCCTTAACTCGCTGCGCCCTCGGCGCGGTATCTGAGGCTGACCCTCATGAGGAGCTCTCACAATGTCTTAACTCATTGCTCCCTCGGCGTGGTGTCCGAAGCCAACCCTCATGAGGAGCCCTCACAAGGCCTTAACTCGTTGCGCCCTCGGCGTATCATCCGAGGCCGACCCACATGAGGAGCTCTCACAAGGCCTCAATTCGTTACGTCTTCGGCGTGATATGCAAGGCTAACCCTCATGAGAAGCTCTCACAAGGCATCAACTCGCTGCGCCTTCAGCATGGTATCCGAGGCCAACCCTCATGAGGCCTCAACCCGTTGTGCCCTCGGTGTGGTATTTGAGGCCGACCCTCATAAGGCATCAACTCGCTGTGCCATCGGTGTGGTAATCGAGGCTGGTCCTCATGTGGCCTCAACTCGCTATGCCCTCTGCGTAGTATCCGAGGCCGACCCTCATGAGGAGCCCTCATAAGGTCTCGGCATAGCATCCGATGCCGACCCTCATAAGGAGCTCTCATAAGGCCTCAACCCGTTGCGCCCTTGACGTGGCGTCCGAGGCGGACCATCATAAAGACCCTCACAAGGTCTCAACTCGCTGCACTCTCGGCATGGCGACCGAGGTTGACTCTCATAGGGAGCTCATATTGCCTCAACTCGCTGCGCCCTCGACGTGGCATTCGGGGCCGACCCTTATGAGGATCTCAAGCAGGGGGGCTCACTCTGACCTCAGTATGGTATCCGACCCCAAGCTTCTCGTAGATTCACACCGCAGCGGGACTCCCAATTTCGATGTGTGCAGATCGTCGTTGTCTATGCGGCACCCTCAATGAGTCAACTACTCCTCGAAGAAGACCGAAAGGTCACCTCCGAGAGTGGGGGGGCTTATGATTAAAGTAAATATAGTGGATGATTTGTACAGTACAACTCAATCATAGCACTAATCTCGAGGAGATCTCATAATTGCTTGTGGGTTGATTATGGGCCCATAGCCCAAATCCGACCCAACGTGAATCAGGTCCCCTCTAATTAGGGGATAGGGGAATACTCCTTAATCAAGCTCTCACTAGCCTATAAAATACAGCTATACCTTTACAGTAACCTGGTAATCACAATTTCACCACTTAAGCCTCTCTTAAATTATCTAGCTATTGACTTGAGCGTCCGTGAGTCTGTCATCAGAAGTTCTCCCAGTATTTCAGATTTTTTTGCAGATATCCGACAGCGGTCAATCTTTTTCGGATCCATCAAATCCAATCACACATCAGCATCACAGTAGGATCAGATCGGCGGTCGAGATCTAAGTTTCATCTTCATCAAAAGAACTTATTATCTGTTGCTCTCACACCTAAAAACAAGCAGCATCACTTATTAATAGTCATATCTATATAATAAAACACAAAGAAAGCTATCAAGTGGCTCTCCTTCAATCTCCCCAAAATTAAAGGCCCAGATCTAACCTCTCAAAACACATCCCCCCTCCCTCCCCCCCCCCCCCCCCCAAAAAAAAAAAAAAAACTCAAATTCAAATCCTCCCCAAAACAACTTCTTTATTTATTTAATTCTCTCTCTCTCTCTCTCTCTCTCTCTCTCTCTCTCTCTCTCTCTCTCTCTCTCTCTATATATATATATATATATATACACACACTTATGGAAACATGAACTTTTATACCTCAATTTATAATTATTTTTCAACATATACTAATGAAAACATGGACTTTTATTTACAACTAATTATTTTCATACTATTTAAATTTGAGCTATATAATTGTTGATTTACTATTTACAATGCTTTTCATATGCTGTATCGTTCTGAAGACGTGCCGTAGGCACGTGCCCACGGAAAAATCTAGTTAAACTATAAGGTGTGAACTTTATTTTGCAATGCATAACCAGTCTTCAAGTAGGAGAATGTAAGAGCATCCACTGTCGTTGGCTAAAAACTCAAAATTTAGAAATCGATTTAGAAATATGCCTCACAGTCGTTTGCTAAAAACCCATAATTTAGGATAGAAATGAATAGGAGTCCACTAAACTTAACAGCGCCTTTAGACAATTGCTAAATATAGGAGACAGACGATGTTCATCCGTTTGACGAAAGGGACGGATGAAGATATGTCGTCTAGTTTAAAAATAAAAAAAAAGAGATGGGTGAAGATCTTCCGTCTCTCGTCGAAAAAAAAAATTTAAAAATCACTGAAAACACGCCAGACGGATGAAGGTGTTCCGTCTGGTGTTTTTTTTTTGTTTTTTAAATTTTTTTTAAACAAACAAAATCAAAAAACACCTAGACGGATGATGTTCATCCGTTTGGTGTATTTTTTAATGATCTTTTATGATTTTTTTATGATTTTAACAAACTTATAAAAAAAAGACGGATGAACATCATCCGTTTGGTGTGTTTTTGACTTTTTTTTATTTTTTTTAATTTTTTTTTTGTTTACCGAATACCCAAAAAAAAGAGATATTATTTTCTTATAAGAGGTTCTTCTAAGAGGTTTTTTTTATGTAAAAAGAACATCTCAAAAAGAGGCTTTTACAAGAGGCTCTTATTATAAATCTCTTATAAGAGGGGAAAAAGAAAAAACAAAACAGTACCTTAGAGTACTATTGTATCTAGGCTACAGTGAAAGTGACATTATGTTGTGGGTCATTACTATATCGCGTATGATTTAGTAGGATTGTATGTACTTGACTAAATGACATGGTAGAAAATAATGTAATGTCCATTGTAACTGGCTTTTTGTAGCGTAGTATTTTACATGACGAACCTGGAAGATCGGACAGAGGAAAACACTCGGAACATCCTCTTCTCTCCGGTTGCCACCTTCCTCATGCAACATTTTGTGCTCTGCTTTCACTCTCAGGTCTTCAACCTCATTCATCACTCTCCCTATCACCATGACACCCTCCTCCTCATCTCCTCCTCCATTCCCTTGTTCAAAACATCGTAGGCCAATTCTTGCAAATTCCGACGCAAAATCTATAGGCCAATCTCTCGCTGCTCTCCGGTCCAAAACCATTTCTATTGTCCCTGCTTCGGCTACCTGTTTCATCTCTTGAAAGTCAATCTCTCGAATTCCTGTAAGGAGCTGGAGAATTAGCAGTCCAAGTTCTTTAATATCATCCATGGCAGTGGCAAGGTTATCAGAGTTAATAGTCCGAATGCCCATGATCTTGGCAGTGAGGTTGTGATCTAGGAGGACATGAGAGGAGTCGAGGCGACCATGTGCAGTTGGATTAGGCTGGCTGGAGTGGAGAAAACCCAAGGCACTGCAGAGACTGGAAATTATTTGTATCCGGGAATGCCATGGGAGATTAATCAAGTGTTGGTTGCTGCTGAAAGAAGAGGCGGCGGGGAAGAGAACGCTTTGGAGGCTGCCATGGTTCATGTACTCGAACACGATGCACCTGAGCTCTGTGCATGCACCTATCATGGTCACTATGTGAGGATGGTTGGCATGGCTTAACAAATTGACCTGAAAATTAATTAAGGTACGTACGTGATAGAATTGCATGAATGAAAAATCATGTGTTCTGTGAATGTTAATCCATATGCATGCGATGACAAATCTTGAAATTGTAATTAACTACTTAATTACCTGGGCCTTGAATTCCTCTAATGACTGCACGTCTGCGTTCTTCAACTTGATTGCAACACTACTTTGAAGAATCTTTCCTTTATAAACTGCCCCTTCTGAACTTCCATAAATCATCATATTCTCTGAAAAACCGTCAGTTGCATCGTTCAATTCCTCTTTACTGAAATCCCTGTACTCATAATCCAATCCATTTGTTGCTGTCATCGCCTTTCTCTCTTTATAATACTCCAGCTTTCGCCTAGCAAAACCCATCTGTTGGCGAAATTCCTCCATTTCTCTTAGCACCACAACTCTTTTGCGCTCTGTGTTAGCGATTTCAGCCTCTACCCATGACTTCTCTGTAGACTGAGATTGTAGCTTAATCAAGAGCTCGCCTTTTTTATCTGATTCTGATGTTAGTTTGTGGTTGTTATCTGTCATGTTGCAAAATAAAATTTCCATCTGTTCTCTTACTGAGTCATGTTCTTTCTTCAAAGTTGCTATCTTCGCCATCTCTTGTCTTAAGCTGGCTTCAATATCACCTGCCTGAAACACGCGGTAAAATAATTAGTCAACATGATAAAAATCAGTATAATCAGATTAATAAGATGATTTGTTATATAATTATTAATTAAGTTAGATTTTTGTTACATGTTGATTACACATGGAAATGATTTGCTCAGCTTTTGTTCGTCTTTCTTCCTCCGCTTTTCTTTCTTCTTTTTTCTCTTCCACCGTCTTCTTAGCTCGCTCAATTTCTCTCAAGTGTTCAGTTCTGTTAAGAGAGCTCTGAATCTGGGTCATAAGAAGCGCCGTGTGTTTTAGACCGTTAAATTCTTTCAATAGTGTAACTCTTGTGGACAATGCTAAGGAAAGAAAGAATATCAAACCCATCTTTTTTATGTTTGTGACTTTACCATTTTAGCGTCAGTGACTTCATGCTTGTGCATACTCTCCTCGCCTTGCTCCAATTCTAGTGAATTTGCAGCTAGCAAGCCTTGGATATATCTCTCAACCTCTTCGGCTTCTTCTTCCCACTTATGAATGACTTCTTCAGCATTAGAAGGTGAAAGCACACAATGAGAAGGTCTTGTTTCGTCTGCATTTGATGCATTATCAGTCTGCTTTCTCCCAAACAACCCCTTTAAACTGCCCTTAGATTTCTTTCTAAAATCAACAACTATTTTGCCTGATTCATCCACAAAATAAACTCCATTTCCATTTTCCTCTTTAGGTAAGAGTAGCTTCCCCCCACTTACTATGAATAGCTTGCAAAATTCTGGCTTGTGCTTGCGGACATAGCAGGAATCACTCGTGTCACTACTCGGCTTCCTGCTAAACATGACATGAATATATTGATCGTTTTATGTGGGGAATTAGGTAGCTCTAAATTATAGCCATTAACAAAAGAAGAAGAGTCTAGCAGAAAACTATACATTTCATGATTAAGAAGAATTAGTTGTTTAGTACTTCATAACTAGGGAACATTTGTTAGTAAACGTGAAAATTTTTAAACAAGAAACTGTGAGAAGAAAATTCTACCTTCGTTCAATGCAATGAAACAACACAAATTTTATGTTTATATATATATTAAAAAAAACCTATGTATTTCGTGTCCATAATATGTGGAATACAAAAGATGGGGCATGATCTGCAAGTTTAACCTTAACAGAGCGGAGTTAACATAACTAGTATGACGAGCGAAGAATATCCGTGCAGAATGAATTAAGATCCTCTTACCAAGATAATATTCTTGTGTGCTTGAATCCCATGACCAACTTCTTGATTCCAAATTTCGTAATCTGCTCAACAAGAATCTGATGAATAGGTTCCTCGTATGCTTCTACTTTCAGAACTTCTGCTTCCACTGCTACTGAGATCACATGATGTGAACCGAGTTCTACATCATCATCTGCAAGGAACTTCACTTCAGTTGGTGTTGGCTGTACCTCAGACAGTCCAGGAACACCTAGTTGACAATCCCTGGCGTTTCCCCACATGTATAGCTTCCCTTTATCTGATAGGACCCATGAAAATGTCATAAGCAAAATGTAGGCTTGGTTGTTATAACTATTAATTAGTGTGTGTATCAATATATCATTATTTGCTAGCAACAATTAGCTATGAAGCACGGACACTTGTTTCGAACACAGGTCTGACATCCTATTCCAAGAAGTAACTAAGCAGACAAAGAAATTAGAAGAGTGAAGAGCGAGTACATATATTTGACATCCTTTAGTCTACTAGGATAAGCAAGCAAAAGAAAATACAGTGAAGCACAAGCAGCATTACAGGTGAAGAACATAATGGGTAGTTCATCTAGTAGAAATAGATATCGGTTCTGCTGAGTAAAAATCTACTAGTCACAAGCCATTTCACTTAGAATGAAGTTATACCCGCAAATGAGAAACAGCAGGATACCATGTTCCCCCAATCCATCAAACTATGAATATGGAAAAATTAAATTTGGTTTTTGCAGCTCAAATTGGTGTAGACAAAGCAGAAAACATATTCCGCTATAAAACACATTCAAAAGGGAGATGGGAATCACTATGAACAGTTACAGGTTGCATGTGTAAAGAGCATCCACACTCGTTTGCTATTTTGCCAAATTTGCCAAATGATGAGAAAGTGAGCGCTACACTCGTTTGCTATTTTGCCAAATTATGAAAAATGAGAAACAGTAGATTCTCATATTTGAGAAACGGATTTGGCAATTGCCAAATATAGGAGACGGTACATAATGTTCCATCTCATATTTTTTATAATTTTTTAAGAGGATCGGACGCATCTTGTTGTTCCATTTAAGTGGTTTTTTTTTTAAAATTAAAAATTGATTGGATGGTACATCATGTACCGTCCAAAAAAAAATTTAAAAACAAAAAATTGCATCATGGTGTAAGTATTGTACCGTCCAAAAAATTGTACATGTCCCATCTGACACCAAAAAATTCTTGGACGGGACATGTCCCGCCCCAACAAATGACCCCACATCATGGTTTAAGTATTAATTTAATGGTTTAGTGTTAATTTAATCATGGTTTAATGTTAATTTAATAACTAATTAAATCACTAATACCATTTAATAAATAAAACCATTTTAATTGACCTAAAAATTACCAAAAAAATTCTCGGACGGAACAACATGTTCCGTTCGTTAAACTTTTTTTCCCTCATATTTTGGCAAGTGATCACTACAAAGAAACTCTCATATTGCCATTTCTCATTTTGCCATTTTGCCAAATTTGACAAAAACTAGTGTGGATGCTCTAAGAAGGCTAAGCATTCCAAATTAGAATCTTCCCAATAATATTAGTGAAGGTCTTAAAAAAAAAGAAACTCATACCTGTAACAGCAGCTGATGATGAACCTCCGCATGCAATGTAGACAATGCGTTCCTGGGCCAAAGCCTCAACAGCAAGTGGAACTTTCTGAGTTTGGTTCGAACCATGACCTAATTGACCGTGCCCTCCATGGCCCCACGAAAGAACTTCACCTTTGTCTAAGTTCAAAATTCAAATGTTTATTTCCACTATAATTTCATACAAGAACTGAAAATGACAGTTTAATAATTTCCCAAAGATTAGATATTAGTAGTACTGTAGCAGTGATAGAAACAACGGAATTACTAGATGCAACAAAGGGTGAAAATGCTAGTTTCACTTTTTACAAATTGATAGAGAGGGAAGGGATTTTAATTGCATTACCGGTTAATGCCAAGGAATGGTATCCCCCACTAGCTACCTGAACTACACTGACATCTTTGAGGCTGGGAATTGGTCGTGGCCGCCAATCACTGATATTATTTCCCCTTCCTAATTCATAGTTTGAATTTGCTGCAAATTGCAAAGAAAATGCTCCAAGTAAGGACTGGGAATGCAAAAAAGGAAATGGTTATATTTACTAGATTTTTGTGAGTTAGCCCATAATGCTGTAAGAAACATATATACTCACCAAGTATCGACTGCTTTTTAATTATGCCATGCAGTAGAGGCATGCACAGCAATTGATAAAGTATAACTATATCACTTAACAACATAAACATCTCGTACTAACTGAAGTGAAAAGGACTAGAAATATTGAAATATTGAAGTAGATTGAAATATTGAATAGACTGAAATATTGAATTAGGTATGCACATGCAAGTTGAAGTAGATTGAAATATTAAATTAGAAGGAAATTTGTCTCAAGTGAAAAGGACTGGAAGTGTATTTCTACCTAGAAGGCTGTAAACGTATCTTCCACTTTCTGCTAATTAGAATTCAGTTTCATGAGGTTTATCTTTATTTCACTAGTTAAATATTAGTGTGTTTACATTACATTTCTTGGTTTGATATCTTATCTAGTAATGACTGTATATTGGACGGAAAATCATTTATGGTGAGATGGAAGTGTTGTCATTTCTTCTCCTTCTCTAACATTTTTCTTTAATGTACCTCTTTTAATTCCTTCTCTGTCTCACGTTTTCCTCTCTTTTAATTATTTGATCCGCATCTTTTCCCATCATGTTTGTCACAAGGCTCCATTGAAAACCCAATTTAAATGGGAAAAGGAATGGATTAGGTTGATAATAAATAAATTGTGCTGAAAATTATTAATAAGATAATGACATTGTAAGAAAACTACGGTATTGTAGCCTTCCAAGACAGTAATCTAAAGATTAAAAGGACACAACTCTAGAGCACAAAGACAAGATTACAATGGAATGGAGCATTAAAAAACTACTGAAAAATGTTCCTGTTATACACTTATACTATTAGGTCGAAAAAAGAAAAGAAACTGATTGTGAATCCTCCAGATAATAACATAAACCTATTTAAATTACGAGCATAGAATGACATATTTTAAGACATTCTCCAGTCCTTACCTCCCCAGTTCCAGACTTCGCCTTCTGAAGTTAATGCCATGGTGAAAAACCCACCACAACTGGCTGCAGTGACAGGCACAGGCAATGCACTTACTTTGTAAGGGGTACCAAGAGAACCCGCTTCTCCTGGGCCCCCACCACTGCTAAGACCCAGTCTCCCTTCCCCTTCATCTCGTCCCCATATATAAAGCTCGCCTGCAATGATAGGTGACATGCACCATTATATGTAAATTGTAAAGTTGTGAATATCAAAATAACATGAGAAATAAAATACCAACAATTGTTTAGACTTAATAATTTACAATTTCCATGTTAATAATACTTCATCACATCTAGTAATGATTCAGTTCTTATTCAATCAAATCTTGGAATACATTTAAATATTTAATGGCAACTTCCAATGAACAATAAGACATGCAAATACCAGGAATTTTCAAACAACAAACTACCACAAATTAGTGTAATAAGCTTTTAAGAATGTAAACCTAAGAAGGTACATCTACATTCCATGAGCTATTACTTGCATGGCATGATATAGTTCTAGGAGATGTATGTCCACATGACAAAAAACGTTGAAGTAAAAAAACATAATGCCACATTTGACATACTATATTGCATGACTAGATGAGCAAGGGTATCAATATGTTGTACAGATGCACAAACTCACTCGGTCAATGCATGTTGTACATGCTGTATAGTAGTATTCTATCCAGTATGCTTCTCAATGTCGACAAACTCCAAAAAAGTATCCATATACTACATGGTGGCAAGTCCAATGTACAAAGTACAGTTATTCAGAATTTGAATTTAAGTCAGCTTCAGCTTTTTCTAATTCGAGGAAGGCCAAATCCAATATGATCAAGAATACTACTTGGTTGACTATCCTAAAGCATTATTTCCTTCAAGAAAAAAATTCCAAATCATTTATTATGTTTAAATTGGAGATTGCTTTGATAATAAATAATACATGAATCATGATGATGAAAAACATCAGGTAACTAGCTAAAATCTTCACATCTTGCAATTATGTCTTTCTTTTCGTTTTCTTTTTTTTTGGGAAACTATCTTTGCAATTATGTTAGTTGTTGTTTGTGGTAGTCTACCACATCTGGTATGTAACTGGGTCTGACATATGGTTTTCCAGATGAACAGAAAAAATTAGTGATGGCAAACAACTGAGATGTAATAACTGGTTAAGCTTTAAAGCTATAAGAACACATAATAAATTAGTGATGGTAAACAACTGAGATGTAATAATTGGTTAAGCTTTAAAGCTATAAGATCAGAAATGTTTCTCGAATCTAGAGAGAAATACACCATTAACTTCGAAAAAATTATATATAATGAGCTTAAATATCCTGAAAGAAAATGTGATGCATTTATATAAATACAGGGCAAAGATGTAACTGCCAAAGCAATCCAAATGTGTCCATTAAACTTACGAAAACTAATTCTAAATTTTCATGATTAGCAGAAAACTGACCTGCGCTAGTAATAGCTGCAGTGTGGGCTCCACTAGTAGCAAGATGGGATATGGTTCCTTTCCAAGTACCATTCACAAGCCTAGGCCAAAGTTCCCTGTGATAAACAGAATGCCCTAGAGCTCCAAACCCTCCATAACCCCTGCAAACTTCATCCAATTGAGTACAAAGTCATTTTAATGTTCCAAAATCCAAATAAGCCAAACACACACGCGCACGCGCGCGCGCACACACACACACACAAAAGTGATTAGAATAACCTTCATATCGTTTTTGCTAAAGGCTAATCCATATAATACTTGAACCATTTAAAAAATGTCCACAGAAATTCAACTAGATTTCCAATGCAACTAGATTTCCTAGTTCCTACTAACCCGATTCAGATATGCACATAATGAATTTCAAAACTCAATCTCCCATGTCACATTAGATTAAACTATAATTTCAAAACGCTTATCATGCAACATCAAAACAAGCCTCAATATGCAAGTATTAAGTATTAACCATTTCGAATCTAATTCAGTGACAAAAAAAGGTTTCCCTCGAGAACCAAAAGGCCAGTTCCCAACATTATTCAATCAATCATTGAATTTTTTTTGATCGATGACTTGCTTTAGCCTGAAAATAAACAATTTACTATCCAACCCATTTCTGCATTACGTAGCCAACTATTTGCATAGACATACTATGTTCGGCTCCAAACTTTAAAACGCCTCTACTACTGTAACTCCAATTGGACAGTTCATGCCGACCTTTTGCTCCCACATGTGTTGCATCAATGTGACAATGTCATTGAACTATTGAGCTACTACAAGCGATTCGTACAAAATTACGACTTGCACGTGCTAAACAAACTAATACTCCAAAGAGGGAAGAACAAATCTGTTACTGACCAGGTGAAGACCTCTCCAGCTGCAGTGAGCGCAGTCGAGTGGACCCCACCGAGCGCAACCAGCCTTACCTTCTCAAGATTCGTGTTCTCCACAGGCTCGAATGCCGACCGCTCGTCCCCTAACCCTAGCCTGCCCCCGTCCCCCTTCCCCCAAACCCACACCCTCCCATCGGCGACCAACGCGGAATGGAACAGACCGCAAGCAACACCCACCTCAACGCCGACGCCGCCGGTGGTGGGACCCTCGGCATCGGGGAGGCGGCCGGGAGTGGGGGAGAGGGAGAAGGCGGGAGGGAGGAGGAGGGAGGAGAGGCGGGTGGGGTAGAAGCGGATCTCCTCCTTGCCGCCGCCGAGCTGGCCGGAGCTGCCGCGGCCCCAGGAGAAGAGCTGGACGGTAGTGCTTTGAGATTGGGGATGGGTGTAGATGAACGGAGGGGGTTTGACGGAGGTGGAGAGGACGCGGAATTTGAGGAGGCGTGACATTTTGGGAGGGATTTTGGTTCGAGAAATTGGGAGAGAGAGAGGGTTTTAACTCACAATGACGGGAATTTTTCCCAAACTGACCCACTTTTTAAAAAAAATCCGAACTGGCGTACTCGCTTTCCCAAATTGGAGTGCGGTCAAAATTCAATCGCCATTTGAGAAAGCGAGTGTTGGTTTTGGATTTTTTTGTTTTCTTCTTTAGCCAATATTTGTTGTCTCAACAAACAAGTTTGTTTTAATTAAACTCATTTTTTAAGACCGCGAGTATCGATTGAGAATTTCTTAAACCTCAGTCTCGCTGTTTCGAGCATTGAGCACTCCCTTTATCTCTTTCTCTTAACTCTCCCTCTTCGATAACCAATAAACCCTAGCCCCCAAATTTGAGCGTTTGGGTCGATTAACCCATCGAAATTTGTTTGAATCTTCCACATCCCTCTCAAGCATTTCTCCTCACACTCTCAACCCTCTCTACTCACACTCGCAAAACCCTAAGCCCCAAAATCGAAAATAATCATGAATTCGTGATTTTGCTAAAAGGAGTGTGGTGGAAGGCTTTACATTCCCATCATCTGCACTATCTACATACTAAAGCACCAAACTTTAATGGTATTTTTCTATACATTTGCATTTTAAATTATCAGTTAATTTTGAGAAATGTTGGAAAATTGTTAGCGAAATCGTCAGAAATTAGTAGTGATTTTGAATATAAATGTTGAGAAATCTTACGTTATGTTGAGAAATTTTTCAGAATTTTCGAATAGAAAGTTTGATAATATATGTAGGTATGTAGTGTAGAAATGTTTGAGAAATTTTGAATATAAATTTTGATAATATTTGTAGGTATATAATGTAGAAATTTTTGATAAATGTTGAGAAATTGTGAGAAATTTTGTATAGTTTGTATAGTTATATAGTTTGTATTTAGTTTGTATATGGTTATATAGTTTGTTTAGTTTGTATATAGTTTGTTTGTATATAGTTTGTATAGTTTGTATATAATTTTAGAAATCTCACAATCAACATACACAATTCCTTATAACATTGGTATATCTAGCTATATTTGTAGGTTGTATTTGTTTTAAATTGTTGATAACGATTTGTTTTAGTGGTAGTGTACTATTAGTTATTATATATGGCACGCGCGCGGGGTAATGTGGAGGAAGGAACGAGTAATAAACACCCCAAAAACTTGTGGCGCCGGAGCACGTACTTGTTATGGCCCACCTATAGGTGACAGACGTGGTGATGGTAGAACTGAGCGTACAAATGTCAGCGAATTTTTTTTTGTATTCGATCATTTTGATTATCATTTAATAAAATGTCATATCGGTGTATTGATTATAAAAAAAATTGTAGGTATCAACTAATCCTACCGCTTCACCAAATGAGGCGAGCCCTTCTTCATCAGCATATATTCCAACTGGAGGTCCAGGTCCTCTTGACCTTAGACTGTGACTTTGTAACTGCAACACCGCTCAAAAGCCGTGTGGGAAGGCGAATCGAAGGAGTGTACATTTAGGGGGCACAGTACATTGCTTATGCACCCACGGATTCACGAGCTTTTACGAGACTGCGGCTTATACGGTATTGGACTGATGAGCTTAATTAAGGCAGATCGGCATCTTCTAATCGCACTTCTTGAGAGATGGTGGCCTAAAACCCATACTTACCACTTGCCGTTCTGGGAGTTGACCGTAACACTAAAAGAAGTCTCGGTACTCACAAGTCTTACAGTGATGGGCAGACAGTAATCGTGTCACGCCTCGCTTCCCAAAAGTGAATACGAAATACGGATATGTGACACAAGTCCAGCGAATGGCTTTCACCATTCATAAGCTGTAAGGATCTTTACAACATGCACAAGAATAAACAAGAGATATACAAGGGAAATAATCAACCACACATCAATAAATGAATTAACATAGTCAACGGATTACTTAAAAACAAGAATAATTAATCTCAAATAATCAAGTCTGGAACAAAATACACATCTGGGACAAAAAGCCCAATACAAGATCCATAAACAAATATAATTTATTCCAACAAAATCAACAGGAAAATAATTGTAGCAAGAGCTCCAGCCAACTAGAATGTTTGGTCACCTACTCATTCGGGCAGCAGGTCACCAAAGTCTGCAAATTTAATATTTTGCAGGAAGAGGAAAGAGAAACAAAATGCCTGTCAATGTAAGTTACAGGTCGCTTGTAGTGCATGCAACAAGTACAGGAAAAACAGATAGACAAGTATAAAGTAACAGCGGAAGCAAGTGCAGAAGTAAGCATGGAAGGAATGTGACAACAAAATAGGGCAAACAATTCTTAATCAAGAACAAATCACATAGCATGGCAAGATAATCGGGTGCAAGTAGCATGTAACAAGTGTAAAGTAACATGCAAACAAGTGTCAAGTAGCATGTTCAAGCAAGTACAAGGATGAGCAAGTGATCATGTTATTTTCAAGTCTTGTATCTAATCCTATATAGGTAGCACTTCATGCATCCCAAATTTTTACCACATGGTTGCTACATTCAAACAAGTTACGTTTAGATTTCGTAGTGGATCGTAGAGGGCAGTGTACTCAGGTACAAATATCAAGCAGTCATGTTTCAAGTATCAAGTATCATGTATCATGTGTCAAGTAATCACGTGTCAAGTATCAAGTGTCAAGTAATCACATGTCAAGTATTAAGTGTCAAGTAATCACATGTCAACTAAGAACTATGGATCCCTTCCGAGTACACATTTCTGTATTATCCACTACTAGATCTTTCCCTTTAACCCCGACTTGATTTCTTGTTATTATTATTAAAACAGGTATGGACGTGCACAAACAATGCAAGGAACATGGTAAGATAACAAGGGACAAGTTCAAGTTGGATAGAAGACACTAACGGGGGATAAAATAACTCATAATAGGCTAGGACAACGAGACTTTCAATTTTGGACAGCAAGACAGTACTGCACCAAAACCAAGATTTCCGTTGCCACAAGAATACAAACCTGAATCCGTTAGAAAATATAGAAACTAGACTCTCAGCCGAATAACAACTACAGAAACAGGGCTTAAAACAGCGTTTTATATAAATTTCATGTTCAGCCAGAAATCACAAAGTTATATTTATAAGCATGAAAATAGCATTAAAAATTACTGATTAAATCTAAGGAAAAATATGGGGTATTCCCTAGTATGTCTAGTATCAGCTAATAAAATTTCATAATATTCTAATTCAGATAGCATAGTCAAATAAATTTGAAAAACAGCGAGATACGGCAAGTTTGTGAATCTGAAACCTTATACACAGTAGTACTAAAACAGCAATGGATTACAAGGTATAACTCGAAAACCAAATCCGTCAAAAGGGTTGCAAAATAGATATAGCAGGCTATATTTTATATTCACAAAGTTTTAATCAACAGCAACTGGAATCGGGTTGAAAATATGGTTCTTTACTGAACAGCATACAGTTTTGGAAATATATTGGTTTGTTCACAAGCATGGAATAGTTTATAAAAGTCATTAACTAAATTCACAAAAATTAGGGGTTAATCCCAGTCAAGTCTAGTCATAAACAGAAAAATATTGAATCCAAATTTTATCTTTAACACCAGTATTAAAATGAATAACTATACAGAAATCACATAAAACAAAATCTAGAATTTTCAACACATCTGTAGCAAAACAGCAATAACTCATACCTCACAAATCGAAACTGAGATCTGTCAAAAATTCTGGAAAATAGACAACGAGATCTACGCATTTATATTTACAAATTAGTTTCATTTACTCACTTTAACAGGGTCAAAAATGCTGAAACAAAACAGGGCAGCAGCAAAAATAGAAATCTCTTCTCATGCATTAAATCAAATAGTTCATAGGCAGCAAATTCAAAGTAGAACAAAGTACAAAGCATGGTATAACAGATGTCCAAAACAACATGGTATGGGTGCTTAACAAGTTTACCACAAGATACTACAATTAATACATCTAGCATGCAAGAAGTATACACCATATCATGGATCACAAAACAACATACATACATGCATCAAGAGTCTAGTTAGATCTAAACTAATTTCATGTCGTGTGTGTAACAAATGATGACTACGGATAGATCAACAAATAGAGTCAAGATCTAACAAGGGTTCTTCATGAGAATGAATCTAGAAACGAAAGCGACACTACAGGTGGAATTTGGTACTTGTATATACAACAAAAATAATACAAGTTACTTACCTTAGATAGTCGACGAATCTGACTAGGAGATGAGAATAACCGGAATAGATTCCCGACGATGAACACAATACTAACGATCACGAACGAGATGATCACAAACTCAATGCTTGAGGGATCAACTGCAAGCACACGAAAACCAAGGCAGACAGGGGTGTGCTCTGCGATAGGAGGACGACGGCAGATAGGGAGCGACGACGGACGGCGGGTGCTGGCATCGGAGGGGGGCATCACGGCTGTAGCGCCCCGAATTTCTAAATACGAAACTTTAGAAAATACGTGGCACTTTCCCAGCGATCCACTTCAATGTAACAACATACATAGCCAAAAACTCAAATCATTTTATTCCAAATCTTTATTACAATAATCTTTTCAAATTGCAGCGGAAATACAAACACCTTACATTACAATAATTCTTTTACAACACTATTCTTTACAAAATTACACATGGCTCTATCATCTCACTCATACTCTCTAAAGCTAACCCAAGCATCCAAGCCTCCAATTCTAAGCAATAACCTGCAACATGTGAGGCTAGAGTTGAACTCTAACCCCCAAAACTACGGGGTCAGCCATAAATGGTGTGAGTGATATAAACAACAAACATAAACAAACAAATAAACATAAGCAACATGTACTAAACAAAATACATAAACTGAACATGTAATATGAAACAAGAACGATAGGCCAGTACATGCATGAAGCCGAGTCGAGAAACAATACCAACGATCAATATCCTTCAATCAAATTACTCTCAAAATAGTACAGTTCACTGTACGGTACAGTCGACTGTCTTAGGAACCAATCGACTGATCAGAACCAACAATAATCCTCACGTCTCTGAACATGCCCAATTGTCAATAAATCTCAGTACCACGATGTATGTTCAACAATCGATCACCCATAATGTCATAGATCAGATACCCATGTATCCATCCACAAAAACTAAAGATAGTATAGATCGAATACATACCCGGTATGCAATCACTAATAGTGACTCTTACACCGACGAACATATTCATCTACAAACAAACTAAAGATGGTATAGATAGAATACATACCCGGCATGCAATCACCCATAGTGACTCTTACACCGACGAACATATTCATCTACAAACAAACTAAAGAGGGTATAGATAGAATACATACCCGGCATGCAATCACCCATAGTGACTCTTACACCGACGAACATATTCATCTACAAACAAACTAAAGATGGTATAGATAGAATACATACCCGGCATGCAATCACCCATAGTGACTCTTACACCGACGAACATATTCATCTACAAACAAACTAAAGATGGTATAGATAGAATACATACCCGGCATGCAATCACACATAGTGACTCTTACACCGACGAACATATTCATCTACAAACAAACTAAAGATGGTATAGATAGAATACATACCCGGCATGCAATCACCCATAGTGACTCTTACACCGACGAACATATTCATCTACAAACAAACTAAAGAGGGTATAGATAGAATACATACCCGGCATGCAATCACCCATAGTGACTCTTACACCGACGAACATATTCATCTACAAACAAACTAAAGATGGTATAGATAGAATACATACCCGGCATGCAATCACCCATAGTGACTCTTACACCGACGAACATATTCATCTACAAACAAACTAAAGATGGTATAGATAGAATACATACCCGGCATGCAATCACACATAGTGACTCTTACACCGACGAACATATTCATCTACAAACAAACTAAAGATGGTATAGATAGAATACATACCCGGCATGCAATCACCCATAGTGACTCTTACACCGACGAACATATTCATCTACAAACAAACTAAAGAGGGTATAGATAGAATACATACCCGGCATGCAATCACACATAGTGACTCTTACACCGACGAACATATTCATCTACAAACAAACTAAAGATAACAAGAACCCTCAAGATCACGAAAACTCATCATAACCAGTCGACTTATGTTATAGTAAGTCGACTGCCCCGAGAACCAATATTCAAGATTATAACAAGTGCAGTAAGTCGACTCAAGAAAACCATCAGTCGACTTACCCGAGACAATTATCAACAATTCTCAAGAAACGTTCCAAGTGCTAACAGTATAAGATGACTTATAAAAACATAAGTTGACTTATCAACAATATAAGATGACTTATAAAGATCATAAGTAGACTTATCAAAACATAAGATGACTTATAAGAATCATAAGTAGACTTATCGAAAGTATAAGATGACTTATAAAGATCATAAGTAGACTTATCAAAAGTATAAGATGACTTATAAAGATCATAAGTAGACTTATCAAAACATAAGATGACTTATAAAAATCATAAGTAGACTTATCAAAACATAAGTCGACTTAAAAGGGGACATAAGTCGACTTATAAGAACATAAGTCGACTTATAAAAACATAAGTCGACTTACCCGAGAGAAATTCTACGATAACTTTGAAAAATAAATTCTAAGTGTACCAGTCGACTGAGAAGGGTCTAAGTCGACTGTCCAGAACGAATTTTCGAGAAAAACTAAAGATACAGCAGCTGGGTCGTACCAGTCGACTGAATAGTAGACCAGTCGACTGTCGGCCTACAGTTTTCATAAATTAGGTCTGTATGCGAAAACAAGTCTGATGTTCTTCTAAAGATTCATTGCTTTGGAAATTAACTTATATTTAGTTAAAAGTGACAATCTCAAGATGATCTGCATCATAGTTACAATACTAAATTCTCATGTTCTCAATTCTTGAATCTCCCAATAGGGTTTCTCAATACTCGATTCTTTCACCATCAATAACCAAGATCTGTTTATAAACCCCAGATCTAGATGTGCATACACCCGATCAAAACCATACTTAAATCTTAACACGTTTCAAGCAATCAATAGTTGTCAATCGAGATCTACTAATCTTTCATGGATTTCACATGCATATTTCGAATAACTACCATGGCATCGATTTCATACAAGATACGAAAACATCAAACAAAACAGCATACAATCACACACACAAACAAAACCAAGTTCATATCACTCACCTTTAGAATTGCAAAGATCCAATGGAAAGCCTTCTTCTTGCTAGATCCAAGGACTCCTTCTTCAATCACCAAGAGAATAAGAGGTATAATAAGATCTGAGTTGTGCAGCGAATGACGGCTGCAAACTCCCTTATATAGGCCGGGAATCAAGTATTAGGGTTTCCAAATATATTTGCAAAACAATCCCTTCAGAATACAATTATACATATATATATATCTACTCTTGGAAATTCATCTAAAATTCATTAAATTTAGGATTTAAAAGAAAATATACTTCTAAATCTTAACCAATACTGTTCAAAACGTCCAGAATGCTAATTTTGCACTTTAGCCCTTAAAAATGTCAATTTTACAAAAAGGTCCTTCTTTTCTTAAAATTTGCAAATAGTACTAATTAAATTCAGAAAAATCCGGAAAAATACTACATAATTCCAAAATAATAAATAATGATTTTTCATAAAGAAATCTTAATTTTTCAAACATCTCAAAAGTCATTTGCACGTGTTTTGCACGTGTACAAAAGATAAACCTTCTAGGAAAATATCAATTAAATCCTCAAAACTCATTTAAATTTCATTAAAATAATATTTGAAAATACGGGGTTCTACAACGGCTATGGGTGCTGCTGTCGTCGCTGGCTTTGGAAGGAGAAGGGAGAGGTCAAGAGGGGGCTGTTGGCTATCGTCATGGGTGCAGGCGGCGCGATAGTGGGGTCGCGAGGAGGTCACTACAGGCGGAGGGCGGGCGGTCGAGTGGTTCAGTCGGGATGCAGGTCAAGGGAGAGAGGGATGAAGAAGAATTAGGGTTAGGGTTTAGGGGATAACAATTAGAGATAGGAGTAACAAAATTTGTTGGGGGTTTAATAAAGAAATTTGGCAAGCAGGATTTTGAGGAAATCAAGAGAAGATAGGGGAGAACGTGATCTGCTTGTTAGGCAGCTACAGACGTGAAGAAATATCTGGGGAAGACTGGGTCAAAGAAGAGGGTATAGGGTAGCGGGTTCGGATCCAATATGTCAGGTATAAGGGTTCAATTAGGGTAGACTGGGTAGAAAACTAGATCCAATAAGGCAGAATCAAATAAATAAGCGATTAGGCGATGAAATACAGTAGAATAGAAACAATAAATCATCCAGAGAATAAAATAATTGGCAGTCAAATTGAATCACAAGAATCAAACAATAGATGGATACATATAGGGAAAGAAGAATAATACACGGTTCAGGAAAAAGAAAGAGTACAAATAGATAGGATACCCAGGAAGAAAGAATACAGTACAAAATACATTAATGGGGTACAGGAGTTACAAACTGGGATGATGGACTTCGATCTGAAGTATCTTGTATAACAATACCTCGGTGTAGAAGTCGAAACGGGGGCAATAAATGGAAAGTTCATTCGTTTGAAGTGGTTGAATGATACATTCAAGGATAGGTTGAATGAGGATTCGACTGAGTTCGATGTTGAGTGCTAATATAAGGCTCATATCATGACACTTTTTGGCGGCGTTATGCTTTGTTAAATCTCTTAATGCCATATTTTGGGCCAATAAAGTAAATTAAAACAAATACTTAATCTTTATTTTTCAAGCAATCTATACTTCTTTTCTTTTTTTTAGGAAATAACTCAAAAACAACAAAAAGAAGTGAATTCAAGACTCATTCATGATTTGATATTTCTCAAATAACCATATGGAGATTTTTAGAAGTAAATCAAGTGGTACTCTCCTTGAGTCACCACTATTCAGTTCGAAGAAATACAAGATCAACTCCAAAGCAATTTGTTTTGAGATGTATCTCCAGTATCAGCTGTGCACATCAGTATCTACAGTGCACATCAGTTGCTACAGTGCACATCAGTTGCGGCAGTTGCTCAATTTGACATTCTCCAACCTTTTATCGAGTATGTCTCCACCTCAATTGAAAAGATGGGTGAACTTCATAAGACTGGAGTTGCATATTTACAATTGGAAGAAGTGCTAAATTCATCATGTGCAGGTCTCCAGTATCAGTTGTGCACATCTGCATATGCAAAACTAAGGGAAACTTCACCTATGGTTCTGTGAGTTCAAACTCAATCCAAAAGCTAATTGTGCACATCCTGATACCTTCATAATAGTGATGAGATTTCTTATTCACTTCCTTCATCTCTGTTCAAGTGCCCACTTCCTTCTCAGAACCAATCAGATATGCACAATCAGATTTTCACACTTATCAATTGTGCACTTTCATGAGGAAATCCAGATATGTGGAGTATCACAAATTGAAATTAGAATATCAAAAGAGCCATAATAGGCAGATGCAAAAATCTATAATCAAATAAAGTATGCACTTGATCCCCATCAGTGTCATTGCCCAACTTGAGATCTGCTGGTATCGGTTGTTATACCAAGTATCAGTTACACAAACTCAGTACCAACCAATTATTTATCTCCCCATATCAAGGAGATTGCAATCAAAAGCAACAAGAGGAAGATTGAGATCTGCAGACTACACAGTAGCTAACAAGATCCCTAAAATCAAGCTAGCAGTTGGCTAATATCTTGTTACCAATTGAGTTGCTGAGCTGCAGTGGGAAGAGGATTTGACTTAATCCTCTCCTCATATCAAGGGAAAAAGAATCATCACAAAACAAACAGAGTGACTATAAAGATGATGGGGGGAATCATCACTAGCCAGGATGAAAACTGGGGAACAACCAAGAGATCGAATACGAATTGAAGGATGAGGAGTTTTTCACTCAGTCACACAAGAGGAGGGAAATTTTGGACTCATTGCTGATCATCACCACCAATCAGTGTTACTTCTTCTCCCAAAATTTTTCTTGAGTTGTTTTAAATTATTAGAGTCTTGTATCCAGATTTGTCAGTCAATAAAAGTTGGATTATGTGTAACTAAACTCAGTTGGGCAGATTGAAACCCTAGTCATGTATGGTTTACAATTCACTAATGCACTACTCCTAATCACTTATTGATTAAACCTGGTAGCTCTTGATTAAAACTTATAATATGCAGTATTTGATGCTTGATTATTTAATTATTTAAGTGTCTGTTAACTCAACTTATTTATTGATGAATATGCTACCTCACTCTACTTTTGCACACTGATATACACTAATATATCAATGTGCTCTTCTGATATGCCATAGTTAACACAAACCAAAGTTGAGTTATCAAGTTTTGCATATTATAGAATTGAATCTGTAATATGAGTAGATTGAGATGACCGAGTCTTATGCTCATAACTAGTAACACAAGAATCAACTAGGTTCTTTGGTTTAATCAACTTGGAGGTCTAGAATTGATGATATCCTTTAGATCTTTGAGTGTTTGTCAATTCCCACCATTTCTTTGCTTTCTTCAAGTGCAACTTAGTAGATATCATGCTAAACACTTAAGGAGAGAAATGAATTAGAGTAGATACCATGCCTAATTCTTAGCTTAGGGAGATCTTTAATTTACAGAGTAGATACCACACTCTTAAATGTACAAGCATGAGTAATCAGAGTAGTGTAGAAGTTGAATCTAACATACATGACTAGAGGTGGAAATCCAGCCCAACTAATTCAATAGATATTTCTTGATTTAAATTAACAAATTTGAGTACTTCTTGATTTATATTTTAATCTCTTCTTTCCTTCACATATAAAAAAATACAGTTAAAAAATAAAAAGAGACTTTATATCAAGCACTCTGATATATTAATTAGTGAGTTATTTACTACAATCTCTGTGGGATCGGCCCTTGTTTTTCACTACGCTTCTGTAAACTATTTGTACACATGCGAGGTTTTAAATTTGTGTTCAGATTATTTATTCACTTAGATAACTCTGAAACTATCAACAAGTTTTTGGCGCCATTGCCAGAAATTGTTTAGTATTTTAACTTGCAAATCAATTTAAAAAAACGATTACTTATCTACTGAAAACTCTAAATTTTTTGTAGGTATGGTCCAATTAGAGGCTAAATGACTTTGGTGTATGCACAGGAGACGATCACTTCATCCCAAGCTACTACCTATTGATCAAGAGATAGAGCACACTCTGCACAAACTAAAACAACAGCTAAAACCACGAACCATTCCAAAGGCAACAATGGGTGAAGAAGTACCAAATCGAGTACCAATGCAAGACAAATTCACTCCTAAGAACATTGAGCAACCTTCATGCATAGCTTATCAACCTAATGTCACGGGAAATATGCACCTATCACCACAATTACTGAGCATGGTTCCCCACTTTAGTGGCAAAATAGACGAGGATCCTCATCTTCACCTGCAAGATTTCTTTGATCTTTGCAGAACTCAAAGTGTCCAAGGGCTCACTCCTGAGCAAATCAGTTTAATTTTGTTTCCATTTTCATTAAAACTTAATGCTAAATTGTGGTATAATTTTTTGGAACTAGGATCAATTCAGTCATGGGAGCAATTGGCAACAAAGTTCTTGAAGGAATTTTTTCCAGCTCAAAAAACCAAACAACTAAAAAGGGAAATTCAACTCTTCCAACAAAAAGATAGTAATTTATTCTTCGAGGCATGCAAGGACTTTAAGAACAAACTTCTCAAGTGTCCTACGCACAACATGCCTAAGGATGATCAGGTACAAGCATTCTATGAGGGTTTAAATGACACGAACAAAGCAATTGTAGATTCAGCTTGCAATGGAATCTTAATGAGGAAGAGTGGTGAGGAGGCCATCGAGCTATTCAAAGAACTCAGCGAGAACTCACAACAATTCTCAACAAGGGGAAGGAGTTTTTCGAAGAAACATGGAGTTTACGAAATTTCTACTAGTAATAACATGCAATTAGAAATGGTAACCATGAACAAAAAAATTGATATGTTTGTTAATGCAATTTCGACGTTAGGTTGCGTAAAAAACCAAGCAAAAGAAATTTGTGCAATTTGTTCCCATTCTGATCATACAACTGATGCATGTCTAATGTCTTCTTTCACAGATCAGGAGCACGCAAACTACGTAGGACAAGGAGTGTACCCACCCAAGAACAACTCATTCTCGAACACGTACAACCCAGGGTGGAGAAACCATCCAAATTTCTCATGGAACAATAATCAAATAATCAAAACACTCAAATCGCACAAGGGCATGCATGGCAATTCCAGATCGGAAATAGCCAGTTCAAGAACAAAAGAAATTGAATTTCGAATCCACCATTCTTCAATTGCTCCAACAGCAACATCAAACAAGCAACCAACAAGGATAGGTCATTCAAAAATTGGAGACGCATATTGGTCAAATCACTAAGGAATTAAGTGAAAGAAAGGTAGGAGAGCTCCCATCACAAACCATACCAAACCCTAAAGGACAAGAACAACTCAAATCGGTGACAACCCTAACAAGTGGTAAGATAATCGACAGCAAGGTTGGAACATATGCAGAAGAATCAGACAAAATCGAAATCAGGGACACACAACCAGCAAAATTCTTGGTTTCCAACAAGGTAAGTGACAAAGAAAGGGTAGTATTGCCACCATTCCCTCAAAGGTTAGTCAAGCAAAAGAAAGAACAACATTTACTTGATATCTTTGAAACTCTCAGGAAGGTAGAAATCAATATTCTCCTACTTGATGCTATTAAACAAATTCCTTCTTATGCCAAATTTTTGAAAGAATGTTGTACTCACAAGAGAACGTTTCAGGTTTGGGAGAATGTTGCTCTAACAGAGGAAGTGAGTGTGGAATTGTTGAGGAAATTACCTCTTAAGTTGAAGGATCTAGGTAATTTTACCATTCCTTGCAGGGTTGGTGAGCATCTTTTTGAAAAAGTACTGCTAGATTTGGGGGCAAGCATAAATCTTCTTCCCTACTCTGTTTACTAAGAACTAAGATTGGAAAAACTCAAACCAACATCAATCACTTTGCAATTGGCCGATCGCAGCATCAAGAGACCTAGAGGTATTTTAGAAGATGTCTTAGTCCAGGTAAATGATTTTATTTTGCCTGCAGATTTTGTTATTTTGGATATGGAAGACTCTTCTATGCCATCTTCTTTACCTATCATCTTAGGTAGACTCTTTATGAGTACTGCTGATATAAAAATTTGTGTTAAAAAGGGCACTATAAGTATGAAAATAAATAGTGAAAAGATTGAGTTTAAAATGTTTGATGCACTGAAATTACCACACGATGATCATGAATGTTATAATATTGATGTGGTTCAGGAGATTGTTGACCAAGCATTTCAGGTACATAGCGTCGATCCACTACAAGCCACAATTACACACTCGTTAACACTATCTCGAGTTGAACAGGAATATGATGACACTGATTGGTGGATTAAAGAGGTAGTACACTACCTTGAAACTCCAAAATCATATCTAGGTAAGTTTGCACCTGTTTTTGAAAATCTTGTGTCTAATAGCACTTTTGTTTCTTCTGATACCAGGACACCAGATTTGGAGCTAAAGCTGCTACCTGAACACTTGAAGTATGCATACTTGGTGAAAACCAAACGTTACCTGTGATAGTGGCTACAAACTTGAGTATGCAGGAAGAAGAGAAGCTGTTGAGAGTGTTGTGAGAAAACAAGGGTGCATTAGGGTGGACCATTGTAGACATCAAGGGAATAAGCCCATCCAAGTGCATGCATAAAATACTTCTTGAAGATAATGCAAAGCCTAGCAGGGAGGCACAAAGAAGGCTTAATCCACACATGAAGGAAGTGGTGAGAACAGAGGTTCTTAAGCTACTAGATGTTGGCATCATCTATCCTATCTCAGATAGCAAATGGGTGAGCCCAATACATGTAGTGCCTAAGAAAAGTGGAGTCACAGTGGTCAAGAATGATGAGAATGAGCTTATTCCTACAAGGATGACCACAAGTTGGAGGGTCTGCATTGACTACAGGAAGCTAAATAATGAAACCAGGAAAGATCACTTCCCTCTTCCTTTTATTGATCAAATGTTAGAAAGATTAGCAGGATATAGTCATTATTGTTTTTTAGATGGTTATAGTAGCTATAATTAAATTGCTATTTCTCCAGAAGATCAGGAAAAATCAACTTTTACATACAAAAGGATGCCATTTGGATTGTGCAACGCAACAGCTACATTTCAGAGATGCATGATGAGTATATTTTCAGACATGGTGGAGAGGTTCATTGAGGTATTTATGGATGATTTCAGTGTTTTTGGATCTAGTTTTGATGAATACCTTAACTATTTGCAGCTTGTGCTTGAGAGATGTGAAGAATGCAATTTAGTGCTAAATTGGAAAAAGTACCATTTTATGGTACAACAAAGCATTGTCTTAGGTCATGTGGTGTCCAAAAAAGGCATTGAGGTGGACAAGGCAAAAATTGACATCATATCTAAGCTACCCCGTCCTACTACAGTCAAAGGTGTAAGGAGCTTTCTTGGGCATGCAGGGTTCTATAGAAGATTTATAAAATATTTTTCCAAGATCTCCAGACCCCTTTGTGGATTGTTAGCTAAAGATGTTGAGTTTACATGGACAGAAGAGTGCACGAATGTTTTCGTTACATTGAAAAATCTTCTCATTTATGCACCTATCATCATGGCACCAGATTGGACCCGTCCGTTCGAGCTTATGTGTGATGCAAGTGCTTATGCTTTGGGAGCTGTTTTAGGTCAAAGAATAAATAAGGTATGTCCAGTCACGAAAGAAGGCGATTGGTGGCCATGTGTAAGCACTATTATTGGGACTATCCTTACTTATTCAAATTCTGCCCTGATCAAATTGTAAGAAGGTGTGTGTCAGAAGAAGAGCACATGAGTATTCTGCAACATTACCATCAGTTTGCGTGTGGGGGACACTTTGGGACAAAAAGAACAGCACTTAAGGTATTACAATCTGGTTTTTATTGGCCTAATGCATTCAAAGATGCTTTTTCTTTTTGCAAGACTTGTGATAGATGCCAGAGGACAGGCAACATCTCTTCCAGAAATTAAATGCCACTGAAAAATATTCAAGTAATTGAGCTTTTTGATGTATGGGGGATCGACTTCATGGGTCCTTTTCCTAACTCACTTGGTTATTTATATATTCTCGTTGGTGTGGATTATGTATCTAAATGGGTCGAGGCTGTCCCCTAAAAAACTAATGATCACAAAGTTGTTGTCAAGTTTTTACAGGATAACATCTTTACCAGGTTCGGTACACCAAGAGCAATAATTAGTGATGGAGGTAGCCACTTCAATAATCATCCATTTGCTTCTTTGATGAAGAAGTATGGGATTACACCTAAAGTGGGTACCCCATACCATCCTCAAACCAGTGGGCATGTGGAAATTAGCAACAAAGAAATTAAGAACATTTTGGAAAAGACCGTAAATACAAGCAGAAGGGATTGGTCGCTACGCTTGAATGATGCATTGTGGGCATATAGAACTGCATACAAGACGCCCATTGGCATGTCACCATATCGTTTGGTCTTTGAAAAAGCATGTCACCTTCCAGTGGAATTGGAACACAAAGCTTATTGGACTATTAAAAAGTTCAATTTTGATATGAAACAAGCATGTGACAAAAGAAGATTGCAGCTGAATGAGCTAGAAGAATTAAGGCATGATGCATATGAGAATGCAAAGTTGTACAAAGAACGGACCAAGATATATCATGATAAGCAGCTAGCAAGGAAGGAGTTTCATGAGGGACAAAAGGTATTGATATACAGCTTGAAATTACGACTCTTTCCGGGCAAGCTTATGTCAAGATGGTACGGTCCGTATATTGTTACAAAAGTTTTCCCACATGGAGCTTTGGAGGTTCATAGAAAAGAGAAAAATCAAACATTCAAGGTGAACGGGCATAGGGAGAAACCATATATTGAGATGAGTTTTGCGCCGCGAGAGGAAGATATATCTCTTCAAACTATTCAATACATTGCATAAACTTGTCAAATCTAGCTGAAGACATGAAGCGCAACACTTATTGGGAGGTAACCCAATTGTCAGGGAAGTTCTTACACTTTTCTTTTTATTTATTTCTTTACTTTTTTTTTTCTCTCTTTCAAACTGGGATGGGGACACATGCCTATTTTAAGTTTTTGTTTCAAACATTGAGGACAATGTTCCATTTAAGTTTGGGGGTACATTTAGAGTCTTAAAAAAAACCTTCCAACAACAATGATGAGAACCTCATATGGATCATGCTTGAAATTTTTACTCACTTGGCCATGTCAATTTGGCGAATTATGAAAGAGAATAGCAAGTTCAAATATGTGTAAACTTAAATACACATATTGTGAGTTTTGAGCCTAACATATATTTTTGAGAGAGTCATACACTAATTCTATATTTTGCCTGACATATTTGAAGATCTCAGTATTCATGATTTAGTTGACTGCTTGTATTTACATTCTTGAGATGAACTAGAACTTGTTTTTGTTACTCTTCGAAACTTATTTTTGATTTTGCATGAAAACTTGGAAATGATTAAGGCACTTAAGAATCTATCACCAAAGACAAATAGCCGACCCAACATCAATTATTCACTAGTTGCCCCTTTGAAGCCTATAAGAGCTTTCTTTTTGTGAAACCACATCATCCCTAACCATGCCTAGATAAATAGGTTACCTTACCTATATCTATTGAGTTAGTAGAGCAAATTGTAAAAGAGATGTGGTATGTCAAGGTGAGGGGATTGAAATATTTTAAAGAGAGAAGTTGGAGGAATTGTTATAAGAAATATGAAAAGTTGTCCATCAAATAAATGAAAATTGCTATTCTTTTCAATGAGTTGTGGGTGGTTGAGAGGTGTTGGTAGAAATTAAGTATAGGCCCTTGATATATGGCCTCATGATTAAAAACCAGCTTTGAGAAAAAGTATTTCAAAAAAAAAAAAATGAAGAAAAGGGAAGAAATATAATCTCTTAGAACAATACAAGTTGCTCTACCAATTCTTTAGGAATTTGTTTTCCCTTGATCCCTTATTTGTTTAAACTCTCACCCATGGCCCCATTACAACCTAATGAAGACCTATTTGATCCAAGTTGTTTTGCAAATCAAAGGTGTGAAGATGAGTAGCAAACACAAGCCTATGGTTTCACTTCACTTAGTCAAGTAATTAAATTTGCTAAGAGATCTAATTTGTTGAAGTCCATATGTTGATATCCTCCCTTCGTATCTATTCTTTCATTTAACCTTGAGTGAACCTTTAAAACAATTTTTTTTTTGTGAGTGTATGTCATGATGAGAATTTGGAGTTGAAACATAATTGAGCTCACTAATCTTAATCATGATCATGTTGTATAGGCATTGGCCAGTTTTCATATTTTTTCAAGATGAAGCATTATGAGTTGAAGTTAATGTTTGAAGTAAAAATGTTGGTAGACCTATTTTAATGTGTGTTATAATCTAAACACTTAATCTATTAAGTTCTCTGAGGAAAATGTTGGAAGGTCCAGATGATTTCATGATGGTTGGTGATTAATAAATTCAGCTTCTTTTTGGTTTACTTGAGGACACGCAAAAAAACAAGTTCCGAACCTGACTGGTCATTCGGTTTCATTGATGTACTTGTCTTTGATAGTCGATCTGCAAACAGTCGGAGTGTACAGTTGGGGTAGTGCGTCGTTGGCCTCACTATACAGGAGTTTGTGCAACTGCTCTCTCAGTTCGGTGCAGATGAATGGACCAATGATTTTGCTTCCGGTGTGGAGCTGGAAATGTATTCATGTTAGTCGGCTCGTTGTTAGTAGGCAATCACCAAATTGGTTGCATGCCCCTGAGGACCAACACATGTTACCTCCACAAGGTGTGTACTGGTCTGGGAATCTCACATGGAAGGCAAACCCAAACAGATGCCTGACGTACTATCGAGATAAATTGGATAGATTGAAAGATGAGTGAGTCAAGTGGGAACCCTACACGGAGGAGTGTTTAGGTCGAATACCACCTATTTGCACGTCAAAGCGTGAGCTGTGGCTGACAAGGGCACCCCTATTCAACTTTGGTACAGTCGAGTTGTACTTCGCTGATAGAGTGCTTCGGCAATTTGGACTCCTTCAAGGTATTCCGATTTTTGAACCATATAATGCCGAGATGCATGTTGTTACTGGGATGGGTCGACAAGCAGTTCATGATTTGGCCACATGTTTGGTTACATATGTCAACATATGGAATGCGCATTGGTTCGATGAAATCATTGGAAACCTTCCTCCGTTCGATGCATCATTGCATGGAAATTATATGGCTTGGTATGAGAGAATGACTAGACATTATATCTCTCCCACAGTGCAGACTCCAGCGGGTGTGGAAGTCCCGATTCACCGACGAGCTGCCGAACCAGCAGATGACCATTCAATGATTGCCTATGTTCCAAATGTAAGGCATCAACTATTTGTAAACTCGTAAGTTTTGTTGTGTTATTTTATTAATTTGTAAAATTTATGTTTACATATGCATTTCACCCAATACTGCAACTTTTTTTGTTGTGTAGATGGCCCAGACTTGGATTCAGGCGAAAGAATGCGTTGCTGTGTTGAGGAGTAATGTTGCTGAACCGATGAAGGACTTCGCACGTAAGGTGATTACGTCATGTCGTGCACAAGCTGATGTTGTGGGCGAATGAGCTACATTAGATGCTATACTAGCGACTCCTGCATACCGAACTAGTTAGCATGGTCGTCGTCATAAGAAAGTGGCGTATAGAACCCCATATCGTCAGAGAATATTGGATAGCAATGACGAAGAAGAACCTGAAGATGATGAGGTACAAGAAAATGTTGAAGGGACACAAGCACATGAAGATGATCAAATTTCCTTATCCGGTGTCACTCAAGCGACTCCGGGTCGTAATAAAAGGCAAAGGAGACCCCCCAAGTTTTTTACACCCGATCCATGAATGTATCCCTTGAATTGAAGTCTTCGAAATTTTTGAATGTAGTCATGAAGGTGAAGGAAGTGTATGTATTCAAATGATGTGTATTATGAAGGAATCGTATGTGTTTGGTTAAGGAACTAATTGATATTTGAAATGTATAAAGCCACATTGTTGAGTTCGGAGTGTGTGTGTGTGTGTGTGCTTGTTTATTGTGTTCATGTTTATCTATGATTTGTTGTAAATTGATTGCATGGTTTGAGTTGTATTTGAATTGGTGATGGAATAGAAGTTCGGGGTAATGAATATGTTGGAGTTTATATGAATGTAAAGGTCAGACTGCAACTGCAGTTTTGACTTGAAAATTGTAACCCCTGTTTTCCCAAATACGTATTTTCTGTGTATTTTTCTGTATTTCAAATTTGTTGTAAATATTTTTTTTTCTTTCGTTTTCAAATTCATTGTTAAAATGTATTATTGATCTTCTGTTAAAATCTATTTTTAATTAATAATTTTACTTATAACTAGCTCCCAATGATTCTTTTTATAATACAAATTATTATAATTATTATTATTATAGTTATTGTTATTATTTTTATTATTACAAAATCCTATTGTATTTGCTAGTATTTGAGTATTAACTCGAATTATACTATTTGATTTATTATTGTATTACTAATTGTTATACTTGATTTAATTATTTACTATTAATTTAAATCCTACATTGTATTGATTATTTTATCTATTCTTTTGGATCTTATTAAAACCCAAACCCATTATCTTGTTGGGTCTTTTAATTAAACCCTACCCTAATTCTTATTAGATCCATTAACCCATTACCCATAACCCTATTATATAAGTACCCTACTAAACCTAACCCTAAACCTATTCTACTGTACAAACCCAAACACTCAGCCGCCAACCTCTTCACCTTCCCTTTCATCTTCCTGTTTATCTACCCTAATAACCCATCTTCCCTCTGCCGCTTCGTTTCCCGACTTTAGCCTCCCTGCGCAATCGCCCCCAACGCTCCTGTGCTGAGTGACACCCGATGCTTCCTCCACAAACGACCGCCCCCGTAACCCCTAGATCCCCGTGCTCTCTCCCTTCTACTCCACTGCGCTGTCTCCCATCCTCTACCCTGAGTCGCTCGCAGCCTCGCCTTCAGCGCGCCTCTCTACAGTGCGCAGCCCCGATGACAGTACGCTCCCTGCCTTCCAGCAGCATTGCAACCCCGAGCTCCCCCTGTACTGCTCCCATCTCTTGTCGCAACACTAGTTCCCCGGCGCTCCCCTCAGCCAATCGCTGTGCTCCCCGTGTTGTCCCCCTTATGTGCTCCTTCGTCGACTGCAGTGCAACAGCCGTCTCGCCTCCCTCCTCCTATCGACGTGCAGCACGGCAGCCAGTAGCTCCACCCAGGTCGCTGACAACTCGAGCTATCTCTCCCCTCGCGTCAACCAGCCCTCGCGCCGCCTACCGCCAAGCCAGAGCCAGCCAATGGGTTGCTGTTGATCAAAGTGAGTTGATCACTTTGATTTTGGACCGTCGGATCTTCCTCGATCATCATGATCGCAATCATCATCTTCGACCTCATCTGATCAGATCTGAGCCGTCCGCTTGATCTTTATCTTGGTGATGATCGTCTTGATCCGTCGATCGTGGCCATTGAATTTGCATTGATCATCATCATCATCATCATCATCAAGCTAGTTAATCTCGATCGTCGGATCTCTTTTGATCATCGCGATCGTGATCATCATCTTGATCTTGATCTTCGATCTCAGCCGTCCGATCGACCGATCACACTTGATCTTGGCTTTCGATCGTCTCGATTGGCTCGTTCGTCTTCTACTTGGTAGTTAAGCATTTGATCCACTTTTTATTCTCATTCATCAAATTGTCAATCATAGTATATTTACTCTTTTGGTACTCTTCTAATTCTTATATATTTTATGTTCGATCTCGGCCATTAGATTCGCTTGATCTTTATCTTGATCACCGTCTTGATCGACGAGATCCGTGCCGATCGTGATCATCGTGATCGTTGCTCGCACGTGTCTTGGATTCTTATTATTATTGGAGCTAACGTCATCTAAAGGCAAGTCATTTCTTATCAAATATTTATTGTATTATATTCGAGATTTTTATTGAATTCCGCAAGTGGATCCATGTTGAATATCGTATAATGTTGTTGTCATCTATCGTTGGGATACCACGGATTTACACGAGCGAATCCAAGTGGTAGTCTTGACTTCGTGCTGTCTTTTTGCCTCTAATATATAGGGATCTTACATGCACCTATGTAGTTAGTTATTGAATATAAGAATAGGGAATTATTGTTACATTTCATCTCATGACATTAAACACAACTATTGTAGATTGTATATTAGGGTTGATTGTTCATGTGATTTATAATGATTAATTAGTTGATCGAAATTAGTAGAGTTATGGACATTTTATAACTTAATACCATGTTCACATAGGAATGGCTTGCTGTGATTTATGATTGTTAAACCCTAATTCATCATTCTTAATTTTTCAGTCATTTTATTCAAAAAGAACATGTTGACACCCTGAAAATTACGCCAACCTGAACCTTGTCGTGCCGTTTCAACCTAGATAATGTCATTAAAATCATTCACTTCCTGAATATGAAACGTAGCCCTAAGTGTCTAGATGTCAATAACATCAAGAACTTTGAATTCCGACTTTTCTTGCCTGAGTTATGACCCTTTTGCTACTGCTGCGCTGTAATTTCATATTCATGTACATACCATGCTAGGCTAATGAATTAAGTGAACTAATGATCAAATATTGCCATGATAAATTCCAGATTAGTAGATAACATGCTTAGGGTGATAAAAATTACTTTTACTGATTTTTACGATGATTATTTACTGCCCTTATAACTGAAATTAGTCAATATCGATAACCAGCCAAAAACTAAAATCTGTAAAGAATACTGAAATTCACCTAGCTACTGTTGTCGGAATGTAGACTTTAAATATGCATTGGAACCGGGCAGAAGTCTAGTTTCAAGAACTTCTGTTGGATTTGCATTTGCTATCCTAGCAACGGGAATTCTGATTTTAGTATAGCAACCTACTGCTGTCCAGAATTGGATTCCTATGTTTAATAATATATAATTATATCTATAATGTTATGTTTGGTGTATCTAATTGTATAAAGTATATTCGATGATCTTAGGATTGTTTTGTCATCTTTCTAGTATCCCTTATTAATTACATTATTGTATGTTAATTGAATAAAGAAAATATTAATCAAGCGGGGTAAAGGGTTGGCAAGGGTAGTTGATAATATAGTGATTGTACTCGGTATTGTGGGCTTGTTCCCAAAATATTGTGTCGGCTAGTGCTATCGATTTATTGTTGGATTACTGAATGCAGTATCCCAATTCATCGTGTATTGTTTAAGGACCTATCGTGCCGACTATTGTTATCGTTATTGTGCAAGAAATTGCTATTGTTATCGTGCGAGTACATGACCTATAGAATCTACCACCTTAGTCGAAACGAAATTAATTGTATGCATGGAACCTGTAGTATGGGATGCAGTAGTACGTGCATTAGCTCGGATTAAAATGAATAATAGACTTAAGACTTCATCACATTGTCATTGCATTTTGTCATCGATACTGAACAGTGTTATCGATATTACATACCGTTATTGTTATTGTTTATTGTTATTGTTATAAATCATTGCTATTGCATATTGTACTACTACAGTATTGCCACTGTTCAAAATTGTTGATTTCATCGTCCATTGTATTTATCGTTGTACCATTATTGTCATTGTTCTCCGTTTCTCTACTTGTTGTTCACGACTTGCTCTAAGGACATTTTTCCTCTCTTTAGATGAACAGCTTACAGGTGAACTAGGAGAATTGCCATGAGGCATTGGTGAGCAGTTCTTTTAGGATTGGAGTAGGAGCCTCTCGAGCTATTTGGTAAGTCCTTATATTCTAGATGTTGGGTTATTTTGATGTTGGTTATTTTTATGCTTAATATCCAATATTGTTATTTATGTGATTATTCTTTCATTGCATGCGTGGTTGTATTACTTCTTGTTTATATAGTTGAGTTGGATCAATAACAGCCTATGGATGACGCAAGTCATTCGCTGGGCCGTGTCACGTGCCTGTATTCCGTATTTTTGGAAAATAGGGCGTGACAAAAATATTTGGTTCAAACTTCCTCGCTTTCTGAGAAAGCGAGTTTGAAGGCTAGATATTTGCTAAGAGCATCAGACTCAAGACTCGCTATCTCATATGGCGAGTTTGGGTCAAAGTGCCTCGCTGTTTGAAATAGTGAGTTCTGAGTTAGAGATTTTTGTAAACTAGATGGTCTCTGGATATCTCACTATCCACACAGTCGCTATCTCAGAAAGCGATGAGATTTGGCCTAAACTCGCTTTTTAAGATAGCGAGTTTAGGCCAAATTCCATCGCTTTCTGAGATAGCGACTGTGTGGATAGTGAGATATCCAGAGACCGGCTAGTCTTTGGAAATCTATCAACTCAAAACTCGCTATCTCAGATAGCGAGGCACTTTGACCCAAACTCGTTATCTGAGATATCGAGTCTTGAGTCTGATGCTCTTAGCAAATATCCAGCCTTCAAACTCGCTTTATCAGAAAGCGAGGAAGTTTGAACCAAACTCACTTTCTCAGAAAGAGAGTTTGGACCAAATATTTCCAACTCAAAACTGCAGTTGAAGTCTGACCTTTACATTCATATAAACCTTTACATTCATATAAACTCCAACATTCATAAATCCAAATTCATTCACAATCTCTCAACTTCCAATCATTTTGAAATGAATGGGAATTATCATAGCTCAAAATGAAACACATACAAGCTACTAGAAAGTCCACATCACATAATAAAATAAATACAAACTACTATAAATTCCACAAAACAAAGACAAACACATCGGAATTTTACATGGTTGAACTATTTTGAGATCCTCTAGTACTACATCGCTGCATATTGTGTCCATGCAACCCACATTTCGAACATTTCATTCTCGTACCCGTGTTATACCTATCTGATGCGGTTTATTTCTGGGAGACGTGTGGATGCACCAGGTGTGAGTTCGGACTCGATTTGTATTGAAGAAGAATGCTGCTCGTCTGCCGACCTTCGGTTGACCTTCTGGAACCTACGATGAGCTCGGAATGATGTTGAAATCTGGGCTCGGATCAGAGGGGTCGGATCCGAGGTCTTGTGTACCTGCAGACGGTCCTGAAACACCGGGGTTTATCCCGGTGGCGGACCCTCCGACGATCTAGTCAGTCTCTGTGAGAGAGTAGCAATAACTAGGTATATTTAAGTGGCAAAAGATTGATTACCTCAAAAGGTGGGTGTGGGTCTAGTATTTATAGAGAATCCCAACCGGGTTTGGTTCCTCTTGGGGACCGGGTCTGGATCCGAAAGCCCGTGGGCCTGACGTGGCAGAAGGCCCAGGGGGTTTAGGGCAGACGTGGCAATACCAGGAGTGGTATAGGGCTGACGTGGCAAAACCTTTGGTGGTATTTGGAGCTGACGTGGCTGATCGTGGGTCTCCTGTGCTTCTGGGGGGATCGGAAGGTCTGGACTGTGCCAGGTCATCCTTCTGCTCCGCCAGAGAGGGGGGACGGCCTGTGAGACTGTCCCGGATCGGACTCCGAGGACTATTGAGGCTCGTCGGTATGAGGAGGCCAGTACTGTGAGGGCAAACATGAGGTTCGGCGCCGACCCTGAAGTGGTTCGGAGCCGAACTAGATTGCTATTTTTACCTTTTTGAGTGAGAATTGTGTTGGGCCCTGGTTGGGCCTCAGGCCATTTTTACCCTATCACACAAGCCCCCCACTCCTGCGGGGGTGCAGGAGCAAGCCTTGGAGGAGTGCTCATGGTTGTGGAAAATGGGAGGGCGAATCACAGGGCCTTCCTGGTGGGGTTGCCCTGAGGCTTTGACCGGACCTCGAGCTTGTCGAGGGTTTATGGGTAGGTGAAGGCGATGGCGAACCGTTGTATCTTCCGGAGAAGAGTACCCTGGTGTCTGACAGAACCTCGAGAGGACGAGAGATTATGTGTCGACAAGGGTGATGGCGAGCCGTTGTTTCTTCCTGAGAAGAGTACCCGGGTGCCAGACCGAACCTCGAGATGAGGGGGAATTATGGGCTGGTAAGGGTGATGGCCAGCCGGTGGATCTTCCGAAGAAGAGTACTCGGGTGCCAGACCAGACCTCGAGCTGGCGAGAGATTATGGGTCGGTAAGGGTGAAGGCGAGCCGTTGTTTCTTCCTGAGAAGAGTACCCTGGTGCCAGACCGAACCTCGAGACGAGGAGGGATTACGGGTTGGTAAGAGTGATGGCGAGCTGGTGGATCTTCCGAAGAAGAGTACCCTGGTGCCAGACCGGACCTCGAGCTAGCGAGGGGATTATGGGTCGGTAAGGGTGAAGGCGAGCCGTTGTTTCTTCCTGAGAAGAGTACCCTGGTGCCAGACCTAACCTCGAGACGAGGAGGGATTACGGGTTGGTAAGGGTGATGGCGAGCCGGTGGATCTTCCGAAGAAGAGTACCCTGGTGCCAGACCGGACCTCGAGCTGGCGAGGGGATTATGGGTTGGCAAGGGTGAAGGCGAGCCATTGCTTCTTCCTGAGAAGAGTACCCTGGTGCCAGGCCGAACCTCTAGATGAGGAGGAATTACGGGTCGGTAAGGGTGATGGCGAGCCGGTGGATCTGTCGAAGAAGAGTACCCTCGTGCCAGTGAAGGCGAGTCGTTATTTCGCCCGAACCGACCCCCGTACCGAGCGGCCAGCCTGGCACTGGGTGACGTCAGCAGCGCACATTTCGAGGACGTGGCGTGATTTCCCAGGTGGCAGTTGCACGTCAATCGGTGAATAGTAACTGCGAAAATCGAGGAGTCGTTCCTATCCTCTATAAATGTTCTCCCCTCTCCTCCCATCGCCCACTTCTTTCTTGCTCCTTATTTTTCAAAAAACCTTTCAACTCTTCAGTGTTCGTCCCTTCAGTTTCCTGCAGCAGGATCGTTATTCCGAGGTGACCCCAGGTTAGTTGGTAACCCTATTTAGCTTAGGCACAGATGGACAGGGCTCAGTCCGGCTCGTCGGCGTCGACATCTGGGGGGGGAGTGAAGCCTGTCTTGAAACCGACTTCGGGGGAGGATCCGGTAGGCGAGGAGGAGGTTGTACACAATGTGAAGCCGTTGCGATCTCGGAGGCATTTCGTGGTGGATAGTAGCGACTCTGAGGAGGGGGGCGGTAGTTCAGACGAAGTCCGGACCCTAGGGTTGGCTTCCGGAGAGGAGGGTGGTTCCGAGGGGGATGGCACCGCAGGGCCTCGGAATCCGCCCGTTCTGGGGCATTTGTCTACACCCTCACCGGAACGGGCCAAGAAGAGGAGGGCTCCGAAGAAGAAGGGATCGAGGATTGGCGACCCGAGTGACTCGGTGATAGGGTCGTCTGCACAACCCCAGTCTTTCCGTCGCTACCCTGACGATCTCTCAGATAAGGAGTCCTCGGGGGTCCAGCCGTCGCCGCCAAGCCGGAAGAGGTTGAAGGTGGACGCATCCCCGACCGTTCTGGAGGCAAGCGACTTGGGGGCTCTGCAGTTGGCATACTACATAGGGTCCGGCTATGAGCTCATGCTGCCGAACTCTACTCTTCGGCCGACCGACCCCCTGCCGGATAGGTATTGTATCTTCCCTGTAGACGCCTTTATCTCCGGCCTGAGGCTGCCAATCCATCCATTCGTTCGGGAGGTGCTAAATTGGTCGTCCCGGGCGCCGATGCAGTTTGGACCGAACTCCTGGAAGCAGATCATCTGCTTCGTGCTGATGTGCGAGGAGCAGAAGGTACCCCTGCGGCTGAGTGTGTTCCGAGCGATGTTGATGATCGGCTCATCGGCAGAGGGAGTATACTATATCTCGCCTCGAGGTAAGGCGAAGGTTGTCCACGGTCATCCAGATTCCATCAAGTTTTGGAAGAAAAAATATCTGGTGATCCGGAGTGAGGATCCTTGGGCTATCCCCACTCGGTGGAACCATTCTAAGCCGAGCCACGAAGCACCGAGGCCGGGGGACCTTACGGCGGAGGAGTGGAGATTCGTTGAGCGCCTCCGTCTGTCGTATAGCATCAATTGGGGAAAGGTGACGGAGGCCCATCTGGCGAGCGTCGGACTGAGCCCGAGCCCGGCCGTACCTCGTACGTGGTTGTTTCTTTCCTCTCGCTCTTCTTGTACTTTCTTGCTTATTGTTCTTAATGGATCTTTTTACAGATATGGATGAAGAATCGATTAAGGCGCTGAGGCTCGCTATGAAGAAGAAGAAGGCCGAGAAGAAGGAGGACGTGGCGAAGACGACCGAGTTGTTCCAGGTGGTCTCCGAGGCCCCAATTCAGCCGAGGGTGAAAAGGACTCGCTCGAAGACAGGCGGGGACGCGGTGGTCCAGGGGGGCTTGGATCAGGGTAGGGCCACCGACCTTGGTAAGGGGAAGGGTCCCCTGGTGGATCCCGGACTAGAGGAGAGACTTCGGCGACAGTGGGCGCCGGATTGGTCGATCCGCGAGGGTGATTGCCTGGTCCGGGGGCGCCAGGCCGTGGAGGTTGCAGATAAGCCGGCGACCCCTCGGGACCGTTCGGATATGAAGTCCCAGACCCTGGACGAGGCGTACGTGCGTCTTGCGCAGGCCACTGTGCTGGTAAGTCAATCGAACCCCCTTGCTTTCAGATTATGTCGCTAAGAAGGATTTCTTAGTAGTGTCTGGCATTGGCAGGCGACCGTGCAGGGGGCCCATGTGAGGGGCCTCTATGAGGCGGCGTTGCAGCGAGAGCGAGACCGGGCTGACAAGGCCGAGCAGGAGGTGACGGAATTAAAGGGAGAGCTCGAAGGCTCTCGTAAGAAGGAGGCGGAGACGAAGGCGTCCTTCGACAAGGAGAAGGAGGAATGGGCGAAGGCGAGGGTGGCTCAGGAGAAGATGTCGGAGAAGGAGAAGAAAGAGGTGATGGAGTCGTGTCAGCTCCTGGTGATCAAAGCCCAGGATAGCAATTATGCAAAGGCCCTCAGCCATGTGAGGCACTTCTATCCGACTATTGACCTGTCCAACTTCGAGTATGATATGGAGATTGAGGGGACACCGAAGACCCCTGGCGAACAAGGGTCCGATGATAATCCGGTTGCCGACCCCCCTGCGGATCCGGCTGACATTGAAGTGGGAAAATAAGCTGTATAATTTTTGTCCTTCTTTTTCCTTCTCTCGATTGTATTTGCCTTCCGCGGACTGGCCACCGCACTTTTTTGTATGGGGAAACTAAATTTATAAAAAGAGGGTTTTTGGCTGGCCAAGTGTTCCAACTTCGAAGAATTTCCGAACCTCCTTGCTTATATGTTTTGAGTGGGCTGGTTCTCTTGTAGGTTACGGCTCCCCCTCCTGAGGCGGACCCCCTTCGTTCTGACGTGGCGTGGCTTCGGGGCAAGGTTGAGGTCCTAGAGGCCACTTTGGTTCGGTATCGAAAGAGGGCTCGTGACACTGATGCGGCCTTCCATTATTACAGGAACAAGTCTGAAGCCCTAAGTGAGGAGGCAAGCCGGCTGAGGAGGGCGATGGCGGATCGGGAGCTCGGGGGCGTTGGTCTTGGATATACTATGTCGAGTTCCTCGGTGCAGAGGCCCTCCTCTGAGAAGCTACTTCGTGACGTGATAGTGGAGAAGGAGATGGAGATACACCGCTATAGGACTATGTTGGGTGTCTCGATATCTTCCTTGGGGGGTCGGCGAGCGAAGGGGGCTCCCTCGGCGTTGCTACTGATGGAATGCATGCGATCCGTGGATGCCCAGAGCTCCGTCGCCGGTGCGTCGACTGTGGCAGAACCGATTACCGTCATGACGAAGAGAGAGCTCCAAGTCGTTTGGTCGGAGTGATTCCGTCCTTCGCCGGATCCGAGGGGCCCTAAGTCGGCGGTTTCCTTTAGTTTGAGATGAGTGGAGTGGTCCTGTAACGGTCTTTGCTTGTTTTCCCAGAAAAATAAAAGAGTATGAATAAAGAAATCTTTTCCTTCTTTGCTCTGGCTAGCGGTGTGGTGAAGGGCGGTGGAGGCGAGGTTGGGCTCCGCCGATTCGTGAGGGATCGATGCGGGGCGATAGGAAGACCCCCCGGTCCGGAGCTGGGTCGAACCTACCGAGACGCTTGGGGACGAGACCTGAGTGAGAACCCAGGTGCCGACCCCATTGCCCGGTACCAGGTCGGAGCTGCCAAGGTTATTAACTTTTGACAAAAAGAGACTTCTTTTATACCAGACAGGGAGGGTCGTTGAAGTGGCCCTTTACACATGAATGCTTACAAAAGATTTAATTTACTTTAGTCAGGCTAGAACCTAGGCTCGCTCTCCCAGGAATTTCATGAGGTGCTCGGCGTTCCAGGGTCGGCTGATGGGTCGGTCGTTCATATCCGTCAGTCGGTATGTACCAGGGCGTACAACCTCGACTACGCGGTATGGGCCTTCCCAGTTGGGAGCCAGTTTCCTCTTCTTGGTTGGATCAGAGACAGATAGCTTTCGTAAAACCAGGTCCCCCGCCTGGATGCTTGTGGGGCGGACCTTCTTGTTGTAAAATCTCTCGATCCGTTGCTGGTAAATGCTCCTTCGGATTGAGGACTTCTCTCGCACCTCGGCGACGAGGTCCAGGTTGGCCCTCAGGCCGGACGCATTGTCATCTTCATCGAAGGCCATGATCCGGGGAGAAGGCAATCCGACCTCGACGGGAATGACTGCCTCAGTCCCATAGGTCAGACTGAATGGCGTCTCCCCCGTGGGGATCCTCTGTGTGGTTCGGTGCGCCCATAGTACGCTGGGCAGTTCCTCGACCCATAGCCCTTTGGGGGAATTGTCAAGGCGCTTTTTGAGGCCGTCGAGGATTTGCCTGTTCGCGTTCTCCGCTTGGCCGTTAGACTGAGGGTGGCAAATGGCGGAGAAACGCTGCTGGATGCCGATGTCCGCACAGAAAGTTTGGAAGTTTTGACCTTGGAACTGGGTTCCGTTGTCCGTGACGAGGATTCGAGGGATTCCGAATCGACAAATGATGTTCTTCCAAAAGAACTGTTGCACTTGGCGCTCGGTGATGCGGGATAGTGGTTCGGCTTCGATCCACTTGGTGAAGTAGTCGATGGCGACAATCAGGAATTTCTTTTGCCCTACCGCTGGGGGGAAGGGCCCCACAAGGTCCATACCCCCATGGCGAATGGCGTAGGGCTCGCCAGGGATCGGAGATTGGCTTGAGGAAGCCTTTTGATATGGGAGAATCTTTGGCAGGGGCCGCACCTCTTGACTAAGTCTTGTGAGTCTTGGAGCATGGTGGGCCAATAGTTCCCTTGATTCAGGGCCTTCCGGGCAAGTGTCCTACTCCCCATGTGGCATCCGCCGATCCCCTCGTGCAGGTCTTTGAGGGCGTAGCTGGCCTCGTCGCTGGCGAGGCAGCGGAGGTATGGTTTGCCGTCGGCCAAGGTGTACGAGCGTTTGAAGAGGATGTTATCGATCACGACGAATCTTTCAGCTCGGATTCTTATTCGTCTGGCCTCGGCTCTGTCTTCAGGAAGCTCGGCCCTGCTTAAGAATTTTCGGATGGGAGTGGTCCAGTCGTCCGGGCTGGTCCCCTCTTGCACAGACATCGCTTCCGGCTCTGGGTCACTGATGCTTGGCTTCAGGAGGACCTCGACGAGCACCGTTTGATCGAGACCCTCGAAGGAAGAAGAGGCAAGCTTGGATAACGTGTCTGCTTGGGCGTTCTATTCCCTGGGGACTCTGATAACCGTGGCGCCGTCGAAGGACGCCAAGAGTCGTCTGACTGCCGCCAAATACCTCATCATTCGTTCGTCGCGGGCTTCGTATTCTCCGGCGATCTGATTGACCACGAGCTGAGAGTCGCTAAAGGCCCGGATTTGCTTGGCACCGGCTCGGTGGGCGAGGGTCAATCCGGCGATCATGGCCTCGTATTCTGCCTCGTTGTTGGAGGCCGGAAAGTTGAGGCGGAAGGAGTATTGAAGTAGGAATTGGTCGGGGCCATGAAGGATGATGCCAGCCCCACTCCCCGTTTCGCATGATGAGCCGTCGACAAAGACCTCCCAGGTCGGATCCGACCCTTCAATGTCAGGCTGCTCGGAGACAGTGCACTCAGTTATGAACTCGGCGAGGGCCTATCCTTTAATGGCCGCCCTCGGATGATAGCTGATGTCGAACTGGCTCAGCTCGATCGACCATTTGACTAACCGGCCGGAGTTTTCGGGCTTGTGGAGGACAGTCTTCAGTGGCTGGTCGGTCAGTACTTGGACGGAGTGGGCCTGGAAGTAAGGTCGAAGTTTTCGGGCTGCCATGACCAGGGCATAGGCCACCTTCTCTATTTTTGCATATCTCGTCTCGGCTGGGAGCAGTACTTTGCTCACATAGTACAGTGGTTTTTGAACTCCTTCCTCCTCTCGGACGAGGACGGCGCTGAGGGCGCAGTCCGAGGCGGACAGGTAGAGCCAAAGCGGCTCGCCCGGCTCGGGCTTGCTGAGGAGAGGCAGGTTGGCGAGGTATTGTTTCAGCTGTTCGAAGGCTTCTTGTTGATGGGTACCCCACTCGAAGCCCCCTTTTTCGCGCAAGGCTTTGAAGAAGGGGAGAGACTTCTTCCCTGACTTGGAGAGAAAACGGCCGATTGCCGCCAACCGACCTGTGAGCCTCTGAACCTCTTTGACATTCCGGGGCGGGGACATGTCAATGATGGCTTGTATCTTTTCGGGGTTTGCCTCAATGCCGCGTTGGCTGACGATGAATCCTAAGAACTTCCCTGTGGAGACGCCGAAGGCGCATTTAGCCGGGTTGAGCCTCATGTTGTGGCGTCGGAGGACACCGAAGGCTTCCTCGAGGTCGGCGACGTGGTCCGGCCCAGCCCGGCTCTTGACAAGCATGTCGTCGACGTAAACTTCTACGTTGCGGCCGATCAGGTTTTTGAAGACTCTGTTGACGAGTCGCTGGTACGTGGCTCCGGCATTTTTCAGCCCGAAGGGCATAACGCGGTAATAATAAAGACCTTGATCGGTGACGAACGAGGTCTTGGAGATGTCTGGTGGAAACATCCGGATCTGATTGTACCCCGAGAACGCGTCCATGAAGGACAGTAGCTCATGCCCTGAGGTTGCGTCTATTAAAGCGTCGATGTGGGGGAGGGGGAAAGGATCTTTCGAACATGCTTTGTTAAGGTCCGTGAAGTTGATGCAGATCCGCTAACCCCCTGTTGCTTTCTTCACCATGACGACATTGGCCAACCACTCGGGGTAGCTGACTTCCTGGATGAATCGAGCGGACAAGAGTTTGTCCACTTCTGTCTTTACAATTTGTTGCCTCTCCGGGGCGACTTTGTGCCTCTTTTGGACGATCGGTTTAGAGTCAGGGAGGACGCTCAGTCGGTGCATGATCAAGTCTTCGGAGATCCCGGGCATATCGGAGGGCTTCCAAGCGAAGAGATCAACGTTGCGGCGAACGCAGGCGATGATGCCTGTCTTCAAGTCTTCGGTGAGTGAGCGGCTCACCCGGAACCATTTTGATTCATCCTCGGTGTCGAATAGGACCTCCTCTAGTTCATCCACTGGCTCGGGAACGGGGCCGTCTCTCTTGGGTTCGAGTTCAACGGCGTCGAGGGGGAGTACGCCCCCTCCTACAGCGGTTACGTAGCACGACCGTGCTGCTTCGTGGCTACCTCGGACGATGCCGACCCCTTGGGGGGTGGGAAATTTGAGTTTCAGATGGTAGGCCGAAGGTATCGCCTGGAGAGAGTTTAGTCCGGGCCGGCCAAGGATGGCGTTGTAGGCCGCCTTGACGTTGATGATCATGAAATCCATGGACTCGGTCCTCTTGACAGGGGCCGATCCAGCGGTGACGTCGAGGGTAATAATCCCCACTACTACGACCGGGACGCCAGAAAATTCGAGCAACGTGTATCCGGATGGTTTGAGTTTCCCTCTGGATAATCCGAGACTCTCGAAGGCTTTGAGGAAGAGAATATTCACTGAGCTGCCGTTGTCGACAAGGATTCGGCGAACCTCACAATTGGCCATGTGGAGGCTAACGACGAGGGCATCGCAGTGGGGTAGGTGAACTCCTTCGAGGTCCTCTCCTGAGAAGGAGACTGGCCGCGGTTGTAGCTCGGGAGAGGGGCTGTACTGAACAGCGTTCATCTCCTGGATGAAGGTCCTCTGGGAAGTATCGGACTCTCCCCCCATTGGGCCCCCGTGGATGTAGTGTAGGGTAAATGGCGTATCCATGGCTCCCTCGGATTCGAGGTCCCGACCCTGGGTGCGGTTCGGATTAGGGTTCGGGGTTGAGAATCCCCGGTTCCTATCACCTTGCCGACCCCGTGGGCCTTCATCCCCGTGGGTCTGTCTTGGATGGTTCGGAGCTGGGTTGGAAGCGGCCCTTCCCCAGCTGCGGGTGATCTTGCGGTTGAGGATTATCCCCCGGAGGTCGGGCTGGGCTGGCTGGACGACGCTCCTTTGGGACTCCCGAGGGGGAGCCCTGTGTTTCGACGTGCGTGGCCCGGCGTTATCAGTTGGTGGTGGCGAGCCCCGTCGGTTGACGGAGGAAGCAGCCCCCTTGCCCTTGGAGGCCATGAGGGTTCGGCTGTTTAGGTCCCTTGATGGTCTGGTTCGGATCGGCTTCTGAAGCAGGGTTCCCACAGACGGCGCCAACCTGATGCGGTTTATTTCTGGGAGACGTGTGGATGCACCAGGTGTGAGTTCGGACTCGATTTGTATTGAAGGAGATTGCTGCTCGTCTGCCGACCTTCGGTTGACCTTCTGGAACCTACGATGAGCTCGGAATGATGTTGAAATCTGGGCTCGGATCAGAGGGGTCGGATCTGAGGTCTTGTGTACCTGCAGACGGTCCTGAAACACCGGGGTTTATCCCAGTGGCGGACCCTCCGACGATCTAGTCAGTCTTTGTGAGAGAGTAGCAATAACTAGGTATATTTAAGTGGCAAAAGATTGATTACCTCAAAAGGTGGGTGTGGGTCTAGTATTTATAGAGAATCCCAACCGGGTTTGGTTCCTCTTGGGGGCCGGGTCTGGATCCGAAAGCCCGTGGGCCTGACGTGGCAGAAGGCCCAGGGGGTTTAGGGCAGACATGGCAATACCAGGAGTGGTATAGGGCTGACGTGGCGAAACCCTTGGCGGTATTTGGAGCTGACGTGGCTGATCGTGGGTCTCCTGTGCTTCTGGGGGGATCGGAGGGCCTGGGCTGCGCCAGGTCATCCTTCTGCTCCGCCAGAGAGGGGGGACGGCCTGTGAGACTGTCCCGGATCGGACTCCGAGGACTACTGAGGCTCGTCGGTATGAGGAGGCCAGTACTGTGAGGGCAAACATGAGGTTCGGCGCCGACCCTGAAGTGGTTCGGAGCCGAACTAGATTGCTATTTTTACCTTTTTGAGTGAGAATTGTGTTGGGCCCTGGTTGGGCCTCAGGCCATTTTTACCCTATCACACTATCCCTTACATCCATGTTATTGCGAATTCTTGTAGTTCTCGGCTGACCTTTTCTTGAACGTCGTAGGATTGCATCAGCTATGAGTCGTGGTCCATCAATAATGGGCCAATATGATGGATCTAGAGTACGATGAAAGAGGGGAGCCCATGTTTGTGCTAAGGTGGTAATTGAGTAAAATGTATCAACATAAGGTTTGTAATCAGTTGCACGATATGCACAAGCTGTCTACACATGTGAACATGGAATATGATATTGTAATGCCCCGAATCCCAAAACACTGAATTCGAGATGTTCTACAGGATCTTTTCACTTTCTTTGAGTACAATTTCACAAGGAATTTAAACTTTTCACTTTACATCAGAGTTTACATCATATTACACTTTTCATTTGCACAGCGGAAGTAAAATATACAACATTTACATAAATGTACAACAACGTAGTAAACATCTTTATGCATCCATTCCTCTTTAACATGTAATTTATCCTGCATACAAAACTGTGGGTACGTCAGTTTATTCAACCGACGATAATTATACATGGCCATCCTCTCTATGCCAGAAACAGTATAACGAATCTCATTTCTTAACAGATCACAAAACTTGTTCACATAACAATTAAAGTAAAGGGAAAAATCTTAATGATGTCGTGTCGTGATCGTGCACTTAATCCTTAATGCAATTACTTAATTTACATGACACTAATGCGCACTTGTTCGGATTCTATGCATCCCATACTACATAGGTCCGAGGGCAAGCCTCTTAACCGTTCTTCATTTTTGTAGGGTTCAATCCCTCCCCATGACTTATTCTACTTCTGTAATTACAGTGAGTATCCTAGATGATCTATGAGTACAAGCACGTATCCTGGACCCTGGAGGGGAACCCTACGCCATGTCTTGACTCATCAAGCATGCATTCTGTGGCAATTCAGCCTCCTCCCTGAACACGATCCTCTTGCAGTCACCAAAACATTCCACAAGCGTGACTAAAGTCCGATCATTCTGAGTTGTGCCCGCGCCATGTCTTGACTCATCAAGCATGCATTCTGCGGCTCACACACCCGCACCGTAAACTCTAGTTCTCATACTTATGTTTTCCGTCACTTTCATCACATCTCCACTATGTACTAAAATCATTAGAATCATGAATAAAAATCAAAGCTCTAGAGTTAGCCTCTCCACCAAACCGGACTTATCATTTCATTTACACTTGACCAACCTTGGTCCTCTTTTCAATATCATTTCATTTCATTCATTTCACTGCCGGGGGAGACTTAGCTACTCTTCGTTTCAATTTACAATTCACAATTTCCAATTGAGCACTTTCAGCTCATAATTCAATTTAGAGTCTCACAGACTTTCTTATCATGATCTTAGCCTTGCATGTTCATTTAATTCTCAACTCACATCTATGATTCTTTTCATATAAATTCATACAGCCATAAGAGTTCATTGACATCAATCATAAAGTTCACAACTTTCAGCAATAATCAAAACTGGAATCTCTAACATATCAAAATCTACTCTGTACAGTTGACTTGGAAAGATACCAGTCGACTCGTACAGTCAATACAAGTTCATCATAAACACTCGAGAGAGTCGACTGCTGCACACGGCCTGTCGGCTGTCCCGCAACTTTTCATGTTCAAAATGTTATCCACGTGACAGTCGACTGTTCATCCATCAGTCGTCTGTCCTGGGATTTTTAACAGTACATTATCAGATTCAGCTCAGTCGACTTGCTACGCGCATTCAGTCGACTGGACAGATTCATATTTCAAATTAAGGGATCATCTTTCTTACAGTTCTTACATGCACTTGCATCATGATGTCAAATCACAATATACATACATTCATATTTCATAAGCACAACAATTCTTACTTGTTCAGTAACACCGCAGCATGGGATTTGTCTTCTCTTTAAGAAAATACTTTAAACATGCATTTACACTTATTCATAACTTTCGTGCAGAGATAAAACATGATTCTCAATTACACTAGGACAATCACGATGAAAACATATCTCATTTCATGGAATTTCAAGTATACTCATGGTTTAATCAATGCACCGGTCGACTACTCCGAGCATCAGTCGACTGTACCAGTCATTCTCAGTTTTATTAATTATCCCCTAGTTCTTTTTCCACATGCCCATGTCTACTTAGCCATGTACATCATGAAGGATATGAGTTTAGCCTTACTACTTCATTTTAATAATACACATGTATGTCTTGAAAACATGTAACAGATGTCTCGTACCAGTCGACTTATCCTTACGGCAGTCGACTGTACCGACCCAATTTGTCATTGTTTGTAGTGTCATTATTTCACTAATAGTCCTCCACAATTATCATCATAAATATATTCGAGCAATTCTAGTACGTTAGAATTTACTTCACAAGCAATAGCAACAACCATCATAATCATAGCATAATTTCTACACTAGAAGTCCTGAGAAACACCCACCTTATTTGACGAGATAATCGAAATCCAGCAAAAGCTCCTTAATGTAGTGAACGACTCCTCGCTCCTTGCTCCTTGCTCCACACCGAAGTCTTCAGGATGCTACTCGGCCTCCACAGAAAAGCACACACACACAACTCACAAAATACCTCTCTTTACAATAATAATCTCATAAAACAAATCTTAGTGTAAGGAGTAATAGATGAGATGGAGTATTTATACACCAAGGGGAGTGAGATGAAAGGCTAGGATGCACTAGGGAGTTGTAGGATCAAGGGCTAGGATGAACTAGGGGGTTGTGAAAACTACCCACACCTCATAATAACCGCCCATGATCTCACACCCACTTCACCGCAATCCGGCCAAAAAGTGTGCTCAATGCACGTGTATGTGAAATGCACGTGCATGCACAAATCACCCCTACAAGAACTTGTGCATAAAATAATAAGTCTCTTTAAAAGAAATGTTACACATACAAGTTATAGAAAATAATAAAAGATTAATTTCATGGGCTTAAAATTAATTGGGCCAAAATAGTTATTTTGTAGAAGTAAATACGTAAATTAACATTTGGGCTTTAGGGAAAATAAAAAAAAACAATGTTCTTATTCATCATGTTGAAAAATAATAGCCAACAATATTACACGTGCACACCACGTGCAACAAAATAAATAATCTTCATATATTTGGAAAATCGGGGTATTACATCACTCCCTCCTTAGAATAGTTCCGTCTCCGGAACTACAGTCAAGAGCGAGAAAACAAAGATACAACACAACACAAGAACAAAAAGATACAAAAATACAATCAAGCAAAAAGCTCAGGATAATCCTTCAACATCTTCTCCTCAGATTCCCAAGTAGCCTCTTCAACCAAATGGTTTCTCCAGACCACCTTGACCATCGGTATCGTCTTATTCCTCAAGACTTTCTCCCTACGGTCAACAATCTCTACAGTAGACTCGATGTAGTTCAGATCCAACTGCAAACCTTCTGGCACTTCAGGTAAATGATGACTCGAATCTGGAATATAACCTCTCAGCATGGACACATGAAAGACATTGTGCACCTGAGATAACTCTTCCGGTAATTCAAGCCGGTAAGCAGTTTTCCCGATCCTTTTCAATATCTTGTATGGGCCTATAAACCTCGGGGCAAACTTCCCGCCTTTGCCAAATCGAACCACTCCTTTACTGGGTGATACCTTCAGAAAGACGAAGTCACCAACCTCAAACTCAAGGTCCCTTCTCTGGTTGTCTGCATAGCTTTTCTGCCTGCTCTGAGCTTCCACCAACCTCTTCCTGATCAGAACGATCTTCTCAGAAGTTTGCTGCACAAGCTCAGGACCAAACAATTGACGCTCCCCAACTTCATACCAACAAAGAGGAGTCCTGCACTTCCTACCATACAAAGCTTCGTACGGCGCCATCCCGATGCTAGCCTGAAAACTGTTGTTGTAGGCAAACTCCACCAAAGGTAAATGCCTTTCCCAACTGCCTCCAAAGTCTAGTATACAACACCTAAGCATATCCTCAAGAATACGATTGACTCTCTCGGTCTGCCAACCGGTTTGCGGATGAAAAGCAGTGCTGAAATCTGTCTTGGTACCCAAAGCTGCCTGAAGACTCCTCCAGAAATGCGAAGTAAACCGCGCATCTCGATCAGACACAATAGTTGAAGGAACACCATGAAGTCGGACAATCTCACCAACATACATCTCAGCCAACTTGTCCATCGAAGCAGTGAGTTTCATCGCCAAAAAGTGAGCGGACTTGGTCAGTCGATCGACTATAACCCAAATCGCATCATTGCCTTTCGGACTCTTAGGCAATCTCGTGATGAAATCCATACTGATGTTATCCCACTTCCATTCCGGAATAGGTAACGGCTGTAATAGACCTCCGGGGATCTGATTTTCGGCTTTAACTTGCTGACAAACCTCACTCTTCGCAACAAATTCAGCCACATCCCGCTTCAATCCTGACCACCAGAAATGCTGTTTGATGTCTTTGTACATCTTAGTACTTCCAGGATGTACAGACCGAAGAGTAGCATGCGCCTCCTGAAGAATACTCTCTTTCAGGTCCGCCTGATTTGGAACACACAGTCTATCTCCGAACCACAGCACTCCATCCCTGGTTTGAAATCCGGGCAACCTGCCAGCACCAACCTGCTCCTTCATCTCCAAGATATCAGCATCAACCTCTTGACTTGCAATGATCCTTGCATTCAGTGTAGGCTGAAGCCTCAACTGAGCCAAAGATGCTCCCAATCCTTGCAAGACAATCTCAATACCTGCTCGATCCAACTCCTTAATCAGATGCCTCTGAGTTGTAATCAAACTGGCCAAACTGCTCTTGCGACTAAGTGCATCAGCAACAACATTAGCCTTTCCAGGATGATACTTGATCTCAGGTCGCATATCCTCGAGCACTTCCAACCACCTCCGCTGCCTCAGATTGAGATCCCTCTGCTGATATATATACTTCAAGCTCTTGTGGTCTGTGTTCATATTCAACTTCTCACCGTACACGTAGTGCCTCCATTGCTTCAAAGCAAAGATAATCGCAGCCAACTCCAGATCATGAGTCGGGTAATTCTTCTCATGCGGTCGTAGTTGCCTAGACCCATAAGCGATTACTCTTCCTTCTTGCATTAAGACACAACCAAGCCCACGATGTGAAGCATCGCTATAAACATCATACTCAACACCTGCTCTAGGCAGAGCCAAAATAGGTGCAGTAGTCAGCTTCTCTTTCAATTCCTGAAAGCTCGCCTCACATTGCTCAGTCCACTTGAATCTCACATTCTTCTTGGTCAGTCCAGTAAGCGGTACAGCTATCTGAGCATAACCTTGAATGAATCTCCTGTAGTATCCAGTCAGCCCAAGAAAACTTCTGACTTTCTTCACTGTAGTAGGCCTAGCCCAATCTCTCATTGCCTCTATCTTCTGAGGGTCAGTTGCCACTCCCTCCTTAGAAAGGATGTGACCTAGGAATGCCACTTCAGATTTCCAGAAATCACACTTGGATAACTTGGCATACAACTTCTGCTCTTCCAGCTTCTTCAAAACTGCTGCCAGATGTTCAGTGTGCTCCCCCTCTGACTTGGAGTACATGAGAATATCGTCGATAAACACCACGACGAAAGAATCAATGAACGGCCTCAGAACTTTGTTCATCAAATCCATGAAGATGGCAGGTGCATTCGTCACTCCGAATGGCATAACTAAGAATTCGTAATTCCCATGCCGAGTTCTAAATGCAGTTTTGTGCACATCTTCAGCTTTCACTCGCACTTGGTGATATCCTGATCGAAGATCTATTTTGGAGAATACAGCTGCTCCTTGTAGACGATCGAACAAATCATCAATTCGAGGAATTAGATACTTATTCTGAACAGTGACCTTATTCAGCTCTCGGTAATCGATACACATTCTCATCGATCCATCCTTCTTCTTTACCAAAAGCACTGGTGCTCCCCAAGGTGACGCAGTAGGTTGAATAAAGCCTTTCTCCAATAGTTCCTCAATCTGCCGTTTTACCTCATCCTGTTCCACTGGAGCCATCCTATACGGTGCCTTAGAAATGGGTGCACTTCCCGGTTGGACAGTGATGCTGAACTCTACATCACGATGCGGGGGTAACCCAGGAAAATCTTCTAAGAACACAGTCGGATAGTCCCGAACCACAGGAATCCCTTGCAATTCCACAGGAGTCTCTTCCTTGCGGATAGTTGCCACCAGCTTAGAACACTTCTGCTTCCCTTGGAAAGTGACTTCAGGTCCACCTGGAGCCTTCACTGTTACCGTTTTGGTCTTACACTCGATGCTTGCACTGTACACCAACATCTAATCAATGCCAATGATAACATCGACTCCCAAGATAGTCAGCTCGATCAGATCAATGCCAAAGATTCGATCTCCAATCACAATCTCGCAATCAGCGTAATACCGATCAGTGGTCAAAGTTTTCCCTGACGGAGTAGCTACTGCTAAGATCTTGCCTGGAAAAATCTTCGGTTCAACTCCCAACACTTTAGCAAATCTAGGAGACACAAAAGTATGAGAGGATCCAGTATCGAACAATACAACAGCTTTCATTCCATTAAGATAGAGTTCTCCTGTTACATAATACACACCATTACATAATAGTTTCACAATATGGACGGAAAGAAGAAATGACAAAAACCACTAAACATCAGCCCTCGTACCAGAGATGACCTGATCTGCCTCCTCAGCATCAGCTTCCGTCAAGGCAAATACTCGCCCTGATTGGTACGGCCTCTTCCCAGTCTGCTGTATTGGCACATTGTGATTGCCAGCCCGTGGTTTGAGATATCGAGATTGGTGATGTCCCATTTCACCACAGTTGTAGCAAGTGACTGCAGAAGGTCTCACCACATTGTTCTCAGGTCCTCCAGCTACACTGATAGCGTTCGCCCCTGTCGGTTTGAACCTCTGTGCAGATGGTTGCCCCTTGAAACTCCCAGAATTGGCGGGCCTCTTTCCAGACTGCCAGTTGTTCCTTCGGTGTTGAGCAACATGGAACTGCTCCATATCCACCTCCGTCGCTGCCGCCCTCTTGACCAACTTGTCAAATCGCCTAATACCAAGGGGTATCATCCAGGACCTCAAGCTTAGTCTCAGCCCATGCTCGAACTTGCGAGACTTCTTCGCCTCATCCATCACCAGTTCTGGAGCATACCTGGAGAGCTGAGTAAACTTAGTCTCATACTCCCTCACTGACATGCTGCCTTGCTGAAGTGACAGAAACTCCATTGCCTTCTTCTCCTGAACATCGGAGGGGAAATAATGATTGCGGAATTCTTCCAGAAATTCCTCCCAGCCAAGTAACATGCCTCCCATGGTCCTCTTCATCGACTGCCACCAAACAGCCGCATCCTTCTCCAGTTGCAAAGTCGCCAACTTGACCTTGCTGCCCTCCGGTGTCTCCAACACCTCAAAGATTGTCTCCACTTTCCGAATCCAGTTGTCAGCCGCATCTGGGTCTGACTTTCCCTCGAATATAGGTGGTTTCATTCTCTTGAACGATTCCACTAGCTTAATCGCCTCGGGCACTGGATTCACCGGCCCCCTTCCTTGGTTCATGGCCACTGCATTCAACGTCTGGTAAACCCTTGCAAGTTCGGTCTCCAGATCCAAACCTTCCCCATTCCTAGCTCCTCTTCTCAACATATTCTGATGCAAAAGATCCATTAAATTCGAAGTATAAGACAAGAATTTAAACCAACTTGCATTTCTTTGAATTCCAAAGTTTATACATTCGAATTAAAAACATTTTCGACATCAAAATAGAAGGTAGTAGAAACTAAGACAATCTAATCCCTACGGGTCCTCTTCGCTACTCGAAGTTCTTCCCGTAGTTCATCGACTTCATCCTTCAGCACATCTGCCAAGTTCTTCATCTTCTCGAGTTCCCAAACCCGGTGACTGAGAACAGAGAAGTCGTCCTTTCGCTTCGCCAGTTGAGCTTCCAATACTCCAACTCTATCTTTCAGGGTCTCTACCTGCCTCTGAAGAGAAGCCACAGTGCTACTCAGAGCTGGTCCCTCTTCTTCATCGGAAGAAGAATCGTCAGACGAATCTGGAGGTGGGGTGACCTATCGAGATTCAGGCCACTCCTCCTCATCAGAATCTGCTTGCCCAGGGTGATACTCATCCTCAGAATCAGCCTGTCCAGGATGGTACTCTTCCTCAATGATATGCCAGTCGTCGCCTCCAGTAGGGTCGAAGTGATCAGCCATCTTAGAAATAGAGAGGAAGAAGTATAAGTCATAGAGCAACACAAATGTAAGTCTCTTACATTTAAATCTCTAAACTCAGACACACACTCTAATGTCCACTTCTAGGGTGTCGTTCCTTATAAATTTGTACCAACAGGAAAGCGTAGAAAGCGTGGCTTTGATACCATTCTGTAACGCCCCGAATCCCAAAACACTGAATTCGAGATGTTCTACAGGATCTTTTCACTTTTTTTGAGTATAATTTCACAAGGAATTTAAACTTTTCACTTTACATCAGAGTTTACATCATATTACACTTTTCATTTGCACAGCGGAAGTAAAATATACAACATTTACATAAATGTACAACAACATAGTAAACATCTTTATGCATCCATTCCTCTTTAACATGTAATTTATCCTGCATACAAAACTGTGGGTACGTCAGTTTATTCAACCGATGATAATTATACATGGCCATCATCTCTATGCCAGAAACAGTATAACGAATCTCATTTCTTAACAGATTACAAAACTTGTTCACATAACAATTAAAGTAAAGGGGAAAATCTTAATAATGTCGTGTCGTGATCGTGCACTTAATCCTTAATGCAATTACTTAATTTACATGACACTAATGCGCACTTGTTCGGATTCTATGCATCTCATACTACATAGGTCCGAGGGCAAGCCTCTTAACCGTTCTTCATTTTTGTAGGGTTCAATCCCTCGCCATGACTTACTCTACTTCTGTAATTACAGTGAGTATCCTAGATGATCTATGAGTACAAGCACGTATCCTGGACCCTGGAGGGGAACCCCACGCCATGTCTTGACTCATCAAGCATGCATTCTGCGGCAATTCAGCCTCCTCCCTGAACACGATCCTCTTGCAGTCACCAAAACATTCCACAAGCGTGACTAAAGTCCGATCATTCTGAGTTGTGCCCGCGCCATGTCTTGACTCATCAAGCATGCATTCTGCGGCTCACACACCCGCACCGTAAACTCTAGTTCTCATACTTATGTTTTCTCTCACTTTCATCACATCTCCACTATGTACTAAATTCATTAGAATCATGAATAAAAATCAAAGCTCTAGAGTTAGCCTCTCCACCAAACCGGACTTATCATTTCATTTACACTTGACCAACCTTGGTCCTCTTTTCAATTTCATTTCATTTCATTCATTTCACTGCCGGGGGAGACTTAGCTACTCTTCGTTTCAATTTACAATTCACAATTTCCAATTGAGCACTTTCAGCTCATAATTCAATTTAGAGTCTCACAGACTTTCTTATCATGATCTTAGCCTTTCATGTTCATTTAATTCTCAACTCACATCTATGATTCTTTTCATATAAATTCATACAGCCATAAGAGTTCATTGACATCAATCATAAAGTTCACAACTTTCAGCAATAATCAAAACTGGAATCTCTGACATATCAAAATCTACTCTGTACAGTCGACTTGGAAAGATATCAGTCGACTCGTACAGTCAATACAAGTTCATCATAAACACTCGGGAGAGTCGACTGCTGCACACGGCCAGTCGGCTGTCCCGCAACTTTTCATGTTCAAAATGTTATCCACGTGACAGTCGACTGTTCATCCATCAGTCGTCTGTCCTGGGATTTTTAACAGTACATTATCAGATTCAGCTCAGTCGACTTGCTACGCGCATTCAGTCGACTGGACAGATTCATATTTCAAATTAAGGGATCATCTTTCTTACAGTTCTTACATGCACTTGCATCATGATGTCAAATCACAATATACATACATTCATATTTCATAAGCACAACAATTCTTACTTGTTCAGTAACACCGCAGCATGGGATTTGTCTTCTCTTTAAGAAAATACTTTAAACATGCATTTATACTTATTCATAACTTTCGTGCAGAGATAAAACATGATTCTCAATTACACTAGGACAATCACGATGAAAACATATCTCATTTCATGGAATTTCAAGCATACTCATGGTTTAATCAATGCACCGGTCGACTACTCCGAGCATCAGTCGACTGTACCAGTCATTCTCAGTTTTATTAATTATTCCCTAGTTCTTTTTCCACATGCCCATGTCTACTTAGCCATGTACATCATGAAGGATATGAGTTTAGCCTTACTACTTCATTTTAATAATACACATGTATGTCATGAAAACATGTAACAGATGTCTCGTACCAGTCGACTTATCCTTACGGCAGTCGACTGTACCGACCCAATTCGTCATTGTTTGTAGTGTCATTATTTCACTAATAGTCCTCCACAATTATCATCATAAATATATTCGAGCAATTCTAGTACGTTAGAATTTACTTCACAAGCAATAGCAACAACCATCATAATCATAGCATAATTTCTACACTAGAAGTCCTGAGAAACACCCACCTTATTTGACGAGATAATCGAAATCCAGCAAAAGCTCCTTAATGTAGTGAACGACTCCTCGCTCCTTGCTCCTTGCTCCACACCGAAGTCTTCAGGATGTTACTCGGCCTTCACAGAAAAGCACACACACACAACTCACAAAATACCTCTCTTTACAATAATAATCTCATAAAACAAATCTTAGTGTAAGGAGTAATAGATGATATGGGGTATTTATACACCAAGGGGAGTGAGATGAAAGGCTAGGATGCACTAGTGAGTTGTAGGATCAAGGGCTAGGATGAACTAGGGGGTTGTGAAAACTACCCACACCTCATAATAACCGCCCATGATCTCACACCCACTTCACCACAATCCGGCCAAAAACTGTGCTCAATGCACGTGTATGTGAAATGCTCGTGCATGCACAAATCACCCCTACAAGAACTTGTGCATAAAATAATAAGTCTCTTTAAAAGAAATGTTACACATACAAGTTATAGAAAATAATAAAAGATTAATTTCATGGGCTTAAAATTAATTGGGCCAAAATAGTTATTTTGTAGAAGTAAATACGTAAATTAACATTTGGGCTTTAGGGAAAATAGAAAAAAACAATGTTCTTATTCATCATGTTGAAAAATAATAGCCAACAATATTACACGTGCACACCACGTGCAACAAAATAAATAATCTTCATAAATTTGGAAAATCGGGGTATTACAGATATAGCTAAAATTTCATACATGTGCATGTTTTAGTACCCAAGTTAACATTGTGCAAGTTCCCACCCTTTCGATCTCCACCTACCATGCGTATACCTGTTTTGATGGAAAAAACTCCAGGATCATGATGAAACATTATACCCTCATGTAGGTTTTCTATCTCACGCCGAATATCGATCAATTCTTGTACCCTCTGAGCGAAAATCTTTCCTTCAGATAAAAGCTTATTGGCTTCCTGTTGACAGGTGGTAAAGTAAGAATTTAGACGATAAAAGATCATTTCAACAATTGCAGTTACCGGTAAACTACGAACACTTTTCAATACTGAGTTGAAAACTTCTGATAGGTTCATAGTTATTATGCCGCATCGTTGACCTCCATCTGCATAAAAGTGCTTATTTCTCAACCGGTTTCTCTTTCAACCAATTAGCCGCCTCAACATTGATTGTTTCAAGTTTAGCAAGTTTGGTGAAGAACTTTTTTAGGTTGGTTTTGACACTATAATTTTAGTTTTTTTCCTCATAGCCTTGCTATCAAATTTACTGAAGATATTTGTAGCAAAATGTCTCATACAATAACGATAATATGCATTAGTTACGTTTCAAGCTCCGTATTGCAATTCCATAGTGGACAAAATACCAGCATGATGATCGCAGATAACACACAACTCAGTTCGATCGGTGACAAAATACTGAATGCAACTTATGAACCATGTCCAAGTATATATACTCTCTCCGTCAACTAATGCAATGGCAAATGGAAATACACTATCATTCGCATCCGAAAAAACAGCAGTTAACAAACAACCCTTGTATTTACCGTAGAAGTGAGTTCCATCAACCCTAATAACAGGTCTGCAAGACTTGAATCCTTCAGTGGAAGCACCAAATGTCCAAAATACTCCCTTGAATGTTTCCTCGCTGGGACCATACTGATATTTATCCCAGTGGACAGTGGTTCTTGGATGTGCTGCTTGTATTGCTGATAGAAGATAAGGCAACTTCGTATATGCTTCTTCGAAGGTACCGAACAACCTCTCATTTGCTTTTTGTTTTGCAATCCAAGTCTTCTTATATGAAATCTGTTAATTATATTGTAGTTTTACTAGCTCAATAATGGCTCGCAGTGTTAAACCTATCTCAGCCTTCACCACACTCACAATCAAATTGCAAACAAGGTTAGAATCAACTTTACAGTGATCCTGATTCTGTGTGGGATTCGTACAAGTATGAGGCCCAACTATATTCTTCACCAGGAAATTTTTCCCACCTTTTAGAATGATTGCACGTAATCTCCAAGGGTAGCCACCCTCACTTACTACGGGGGAAATTTGCACCATCTCCTCAATTATACTTTTCCTAGGTGTGTAACACCTTGTAATTTAAAGAGATATACTATAGTGTGTTTGTGTGTGTATGTGTGTGTGTGTGTGTGTGTGTGTGTATATATATATATATATATATATATATATATATATATATATATATATATATATATATATATATATATATATAAAATATAAATAAAGTGAATGGCAAAAAATGTAAATAAGTGGAAATTGGGGGGGGCACGTGAAGAATAGCAGTGTAAGTGCTGCATGCATGCTGTGACGTCAGCAATGACATCACCGTGGGAGCCCGCTCGTTTGTGAGAAGAGCAGCGTTCCTGTTGCTTGTGAGTGGTGACGTAGGCATGGGGCCCACTACCTGGGTCGCTGTGCTGACGGGAGAAAGAGGAGAGAGGGGATTATTAGTCCCATATCGGGATTTCTAATAGATTAAAATAACTATAAATAATATAGCCTATGATCAAGAGCCACTGATCCGGTTAACCACCTTTTGAGAGGCAGCTTGTGGTGGGTAGTTGTACTATACTATAAATAATTTGTCTAATGAATTGTATAAATTGTCTAAGCTTGGGGTAGGGGCGTTACAAATGGTATCAGAGCCGACTTTCGATACCGAGTGTGGGGTATGTCTATATAGTCGGGCAGTGGATTCGGTGATTATAGACCAAGTCGGGCGGTGGATTACGGGACTGTGGTGAGAGAGCCTAGTCGGGCAGTGGATTCTTGGACTGTAGTGAGCGAGACAAGCCTCAATTAAATTCGAGACTATGATTGATCGGGCGGTGGATTCCGGGATCATGATTAGTCGGGCGGATATGACAGTAGATGTTCCACATCGGCTAGAATGTAGAGCCTGCACTAGATTGTGCATTCCCCATGCTCAACGAGGACGCTAATTTCTAAAGGGAGGTGTATGTAACACCCCGTAATTTCAAGAGATATACTGTAGTGTGTGTGTGTGTGTGTGTGTGTGTGTGTGTGTGTGTGTATAAAGTGAATGGCAAAAAATGTAAATAAGTGGAAATGGGGGGGGACTGCTGCTTGTGAGTGGTGACGTGGGCATGGGGCCCACTATCTGGGCCGTTGTGCTCATGGGAGAAAGAGGAGAGAGGAGATTATTAGTCCCATAAATTGTATACATTGTCTGAGCTTGGGGCAGGGGCGTTACAAGGTGCGAACTTACATTTAATGGTATACAGTTTCGGTGTAGATTTCAATGTGACGAATTCCCGATGTTTCTTTATAGAGTACAGCTTCACAGCCTGTTGAATCGATTCCTTACCCAAAGTCCTGTCCAATGTACAATTCGTTTACATTGAATAAACCGGATGACTCATGTGGAACTTGATGTACTCTAGCACCTTGTGTCATCTCCTCGGCAACATGAGCATCAACATTAGCATAGCTATCATTATCTCTCACGTAATTAGCCCTCTTCTCATCTGTGTTTACATTTGTATATTCATCATCTTCGTCATCATCATCATTTTCTATACTCTCATCAATTTCATCGTCCATTTCTTCATCTTCTTCATCATCATCTAATAGGTCGTTGTTAATGGTAGCATTTTTAAATAATTCATAAAAAGTGTCATTTTGAACATAGTCATGAACCAAACTAGGTTGACATGGCAACTCAACATCTGTAGAATTCGGGCTTGTTCTATTTTTGAACGTGTCGTCTTGTGGGGACAGTGGGATTGCTTGTGAAATTTGAACTGGGTTAGACCTCATCTGCTATGTCGGTACTTCCCGTACGAAGCTTGAACTAGGATTAGCACGTGCCTGAGCATTCATAATTTGGATTTGCTGAATATATAACTCCAATGCAGACCAACTACAATTGGGATCAAGTGTTCTAGCAATCATTGACTTTATAGAATTATGAGTAGATGCGGGCACTGTCATAAAATACTGACCATCTCATTTTTTCGCTGCATACCGAGCTAAAATTTTCACATTTCATTGAGCCCTATCCCAATTAGTAACTTCATAAATTTTCTCAATTACTTCTGCCAATGTAATGATACGAGGTGCCCAAACTATTTCAGGATCAACGACACTATAACAACAACCTATCTTTGGATTACGAATTATTTCACCACCAAAATATAATAAAATAGGAATATCGTAATCCATACCTATATATATTTATACAAAAATACGAGTAATTATCTAGTCACAAACAAAACCTAGAAAAATGTAAAAAAGAAAAGGTGATATAAATCATACCTTCAAAACTCTCTATCGGAATGACATAGCCGTAGAAAAACGAGTAGGAGAGTTGAAGTTGCTATCCTCTTGATGTTTATCAAAATTCCAAAATATGGGTCTTCCAAAGGATGAGTTTAGGGTTTTGAGAGTAGAAGGAGAGAGGGTTTGAAAAGATTAAGTGAATAGATTTAGATTTCTAGGAGATTTTGTAGGGAGAAGGTCGAATTTGGGAGGCTAGGGTTTCAGGTTTCGGAGTTAGGAGTAAGAATTGAGAGAAGAAAATATAAAAAAATCGAGGGATTTAAGAAATCCCCAATGGACATTTGCTGTCTCAAACGGCGAGTTTGGTTAAAACAAGCTCGTTGTTTGAGACAGCGAGTCTGGGTTGAGAAAGTTAAAAAACTCCAATCGGTACCCACTGTCTCAAAAAACGAGTTTGGTTAAAACAATATCGCTTTTTGAGAAAGCGAGACTTGGCCAAGGAAGAAACAAGAAAACCCAAAACCAACACTCGCATACTTAGACAGCAAGTGGATTTTAACTAAACTCGCTAACTGAGAAAGCGAGTGGGTCAGTTTGAGTTTTTTTAAAAAAAGTGGGTCAGTTTGGAAAAAACTTTCAAAAAGTGGGCCGGTTTGGGAAATATTCCAGTGACGGTAGTGGATACGATTACCCGAAAAGTACCAAATTATTAACACGTGCATTTTATAATTTCATTTTTGGTAAAATGTTTATTTGAAAACTAATTTGTTAGAGAATCTGCTGTAACTCAAAATTTGGGTATTTGGTATTTAAAAATAGAAAAATTAGGTATGAGTTATAGCCGTTTTAACCCAAAATTTGGATTTTGATTTTAAAAAATGGACGGACGGTAGATGAAGTCTCGTCCCACAAATTATCTATCTTTTTTTATATAAAAAAAGACTCAGACGGAAAATGATTTCCCGTCCAATGGATTTTTTTATAAAACAAAAAACAAATGATGGGAAATCATTTCTTGTTTGAGTATTTTAAAAATTATTAATCATCATCACGGACGGGGAATCATTTCCCGTCCGATAGTTTTTTTTAATATTTTTTTCAAAGAAGAGACGAAAAATCATCTTAAGTCCGATACAATTTTTTTTTGAACGGACGAAAGATGATCTTTCGTTAGCTATATTTTGCAAATTCCAAATTCTCCTCCCAAATATAGCCGACCACTGTTCCTCTCCAACCCAATTTGCCAACGGCTGCAAAACTTTTTTTTCCCGAATTTTGCAAAATTTGGGAAAATAGCCAACGAGTACATATGCTCTTAGTACCCAATTTTTAGAAATCTGGGCACGCATCTCAAGGCTACTAGGAATAATATAGTATTTTTGCATGAATAATGGGCCAACTGGAAGAATGGGGGTTGTCTCCAGGTCTATTAACTCAACTATATCTACAATTAGGGCTTGTTTGCTGCCCCAAAAGAAAGAGATTTCCAGCCAATCACAGTTGCTAGTCAAATTCCTCAAATCAAAGATTTGTTGCTAATTCTATCCATTTACCAAATAAACTCTAGCCAAAGGAGTGGAAGACACATTTATGGTCTATCTTCCACAACTGATTCTTGGCCTATAAAATACCTTCCACCTCCATCAGTCAAAGGTGCTTCATATTTTCTTCACTAAAAAAAAACCATAATCATTGTTCTGATGACTGACTTGAGCATCAGAGGGTCTTACACCAGAATAACTTTCGGTGTGATACTTTTTACAGGTTTACTGATGTTTCCAACCAGTCAAATTCAGATCCTGGTCAACGGTTCATATTGTTGCTTTCTCCATCAATAAAAGAACTCATATCTGACTACTCCCACACTAAACTTAGCAGCAACAACTAGCTTTCTACAGAGGGTGTGCAACTGGTTGGGTTTGGCCCGAACAATGTGAAAAGTCTTTTGTAAGTACTCTGTTTTGGGAAATTTAGGAAATGATTAGCTTTTTATAGAGGGTGTGCGCCCATTCGAACTTGAATAGGTGGGTCTGAAGAAGACCATTAGAAATCCGAGTCGTATTTGAATTTTATAGAACTCGCCCATTCAAACTTGAGCTTCATACCTAAGGTAATTTTATATGCTGTATTTATATGTATACTGATTATAATTTTCAAGCATTCAGATATAATATTACAACTTATATTATACATTAGCAACTAATTTTCAACCATTGATCTAATTTGCTGGAAGGTCAAAAATTCTTGATATAATTTGCTAGAATGTTGGAATTTATTGATTCTTTGCAAATTGGGCAAGTTGCAACTTTACCATTCAACCAACGGAGATAATGTATCAAGCCTAAAAGTTCCATTCAAATGGTGACTATTGATGCTACTTGTTTTTGGGTGTGGGAGCAACAGGTGTGAGTTCTTATAATTTGTGAAGAGGAAGACGCAGTACTGGTGCTGATCCCACCCTCGGCTGTAGGACCGACTCGGGGGTAGCAGGAGTAAGGTAGAGGCCAGATGCTTGGCTCGGATCTCGTAGCTCGGCTCGGATCTTCGAGGCTCAGCTCGGACTTTCGTACCTGCACACTGCCTAGAAACACCAGGAGAAGTTTCGGTGACAGGCCCTCCGACGATTTAGTCAGTCACTGAGAAAGCAACAGTAGCTAGGGTTCAGGTGGGGAAAGATTTATTACCTTTGAAAGTGAGGAAGGTGCCTGGTATTTATAGGCAGGAGTAAACGGGTCTGAGACCTTAACGGACCGAGTCGGACCCGTTTGCTTGTGGGCCTGAATGGGCTGAAGCCCGTTGCACCTGCTTTGACCTAATGATCATGGAGGAGCAAAATTTAAGGGGATCTGATTGCCCGGATGGGGCCACGTCATCTACCCTACATCAGGAGACCCCACTCCTGGAGGGCTGCGTAAGCCAGCCGTGGAGGAGTAGTCTGTCTCCGTAGGAAGAGTGGAGCAATGTGTTTGGCGAGTATAATTTGTAGTTTATTGGAGTGGTAAGTGGGGTAGGACGAAGGAGATCCCCTGGAGAAAAAAAGGGGGCATCGAGAGCCGAGAACCAAGGATCGGGAGCCAAGCATCAAGCGTCAGGTCCTAGCCTGTGATAGAGCTAGGAATTGGCTCGGAGCTCATGATGGGCGTTCGAGGTTCGAGCATCGGCGGTCGAGCCTCCGTGTTTGGGCGCCGAGTGTCGAGCCAGTACCGAGCGTCGAGCCCCCTACTTGTGTGAAAGTTAGGTGGTGGCTCATGGTCACTGTCGAGCGTCGATCCCCATTGCCTGTGTGAAAACTAGGGCGTGGCTCGAGGTCACTACCGAGCGTCAAGCCCCCCTGCCTGTTGTGAATGCTAGGTGGTGGCTCGAGGTCACTGCCGAGCGTCGAGCCCCCTGCCTGTTGTGAAAGCTAGGGCATGGCTCCAGGTCACTGCCGAGTGTCGAGCCCCCCTGCCTGTTGTGAAAGATAGGTGGTGGCTCGAAGTCACTGCCAAGCATTGAGCCCCCTGCCTGTTGTAAAAGCTAGATGGTGGCTCGAGGTCACTACCGAGCGTCGAGCCCCCTTGCTTGTGTGAAAACTAGGACGTGGCTCGAGGTCACTGCCGAGCATCGAGCCCCATTGTCTACGTGAAAGCTAGGACATGGCTCGAGGTCACTGCCGAGCGTCGAGCCTCCCTGCCTGTTGTGAAAGCTAGGTGGTGGCTCGAGGTCACTGCCGAGCGTCGAGCCCCCTTGCTAGTGTGAAAACTAGGGCGTGGCTCGAGGTCACTGTCGAGCGTCGAGCCCCCCTGCCTGTTGTGAAAGCTAGATGGTGGCTCGAGGTAACTGCCGAGCGTCGAGCTCATATTGCTTGAGAGAAAGCTAAGGCGTTGTATGTGATGCTGAAATCATGGGGGTGGAATTCGAGGCGTTGAAATCTTATCAGCCGTTAGATCTTGATGATCAAGATTGAATCGATCAGGATTCTAACGTAGACCATTAAAATCTCATCAGTCATTAGATCTTGATGATCAAGATTGAACGGTCAGGATTCTAACGCGGAATTTGAGGCGTCGTTAGTCACTCTATAAATCCTCCACCCCTTGCCCATTTCTTTACTTTGCTTTATCTTTCTAAAAAAAGGAACTTCTCTCTCTACACACTGGCGACGACTTTTCCGTTGATCTCTCCATTCACGAAATACAGGTTAGTATTTTTTTGTTATGTCGCACTCTCAGTCCGGTTCCGAAGTGAGTTCTTCTGGTTGGGGTGAAGGGGATCGTTAGTCGGACTCCACGTCCTGGGATTTAGACGAACAAGTTTTGGAGGGGGATCATTAGTCGGACTCCACGTCCTAGAATTTAGTTGACCAAGTTTTGGAGGGGGATAGTTAGTCGGACTCCACGTCCTAGAATTTAAATGACCAAGTTTTGGACGTGGTGCCGCTCCAAAGCCACAAGCTACCCGTGGTAGATTCCGCTTCTACTGGAGAGGTCGAGGTATTAGGTGAGGAGGTTGAGGTAGGAGTGGTGGATCAGGGAGGCAGCGAGGGAGGAGTCGAGGGAGAGGCAGATGAGGAAGGTAGCGAGGAAGGAGAGACTCCCCCTTCTCCCACCTTTGGCGACACCGTATCTGCCAAGGCTCCTCGCATCCGGAAGAAGAAGAGGAAGTGGCGCCTGCCAGATAGTCCGATGACACCAGATGAGTTCGAGCCAATGCACGGGCTCGACATCCCATACTACAAGAACCTACAGTCTATCAGGATGTACCCGGACGATATCGATAACTTGGTTCAATTTGGCATAGAGGTATCCTCACCAGCCCGGACACAGATACAGATGGACAAGGTTCAGTGCCTTCTGAAGGCCGACTACCTGCCTGTGATAAGGGCCAGTTATTTCATCGGGCGGGAGTACGAGCTGATGATCCTGAGCCCTGGTCTTTGCCCTACCACCGAGTTGGCCCCTGAATACTGCATGTTTCCCGAGGATGCTTTCGTCTCGGGGCTAAGGCTGTCATTGCATCCGTTCATCAAGAGGGTGCTGAGGTGGGGGAGCTCTGTCCAATGCAGTATGGCCCCAACTCGTGGAAGCAGTTGGTCTGCTTCATTCTGAAGTGCGAAAAGAAGAAGGTGCCCCTGAAGCTGAAGTATTGTCGGGCCGTCTTAGGGGTGAGCTCGCTCGGAGATCAGGAGGGCATCTACTACATATCGCCTCGCCCCCACAAGAAGGTGGTGCACGGGCATCCGGATTCCATCAAGGGGTGGAAGGCTAAGTACTTCGTGGTCCTAAGCAAGGTGCCATGGGAGATTCCCACAGTTTAAAATTTCTACAAGCTGAACCACAAACCTCCGAGGTGGAGGGACTTGACTGAGGCGGAGTGGGTTGATGTTGATAGGATTGTCGAGGGACACAACATCGGTTGGACGAATGTGATAGAATCGCACTTAGCCTGGACCGGACTGAGCCCAACCGAACCTTGTATGTTTTCGTTTCTTTTTTGTTTAACTTTTTGCCTTCGTGTTAACATTTCCTCTTTTTTCTCTTCAACGATGGATCAGTCAAAGCTCGATGCAAGGAAAGCCCTGCAGGCTCTAGCCTAGAAGAGAAAGGCCGAAAAAGTAGCGCCGACTGCGGGGTCCGCCCAGGGGGCTCCGAGGGTCCCTCGGAGCGACTCCATAAGAAGTCGAAGAAGGCCCCCTCGGCTAGAGACGCGCCCGAGTCGGTTCCGAGCTCCAGCAGCCGTAAGGTTACTGAGGTATTGAAGGCAGGGACCCCCGCCTTGTGCCTCGACGCCCAGTAGATGGTGGGTAAGAGGGGGCTCTGATCGTTTGCCCCGGACTGGTCGGTAAAGGAGGGCAACTCGCTTGCGGAGGGCCCAATTTTGGTTGAGGTCGTGGATCACCTCGCCACGGCGCGCGACAGATCCATCCTAGCGATCGAGACGGTGTAGATGTGTTATATGAAGTGGGCTCAAGCCCACGTGATCGTAAGTGTTTGTTTGCGTGCTTTAACTTTTCTTGTGCTTGGCATTATTTTCTGATGTTCGTCTCTTTTCAATCAGGCATCTATGGATGGGGCACAGCTGAAGAGGTGCTTCGAGAAGGAGCTGGCAATCGAGAAGCGGAATGCCGACAGGTACCTACGTGAGGTGAAGGACCTGAAGACCGAGCTAACGACAGCTCAGGGGGCGGCACAGGCCCTTCAAGGTGACCTCGCCTCCGAACAGTTCCAGCACCTCCGTGCTTTAGCGAAGGTCCGAGGCAAGGCGGCTGCAGAGTACGAGGGGCTGCAGGCCGTGGCAGAGGAGGAGCTGATGAACGCCTAAGACGAGGCGTATGATCGGGCGAAGGAGCTCTTTCTGCTCCTTTACCCTCAAGCGAAGATTGACTACCTCCACTATGGCTGGTAGCCGCCCATGCTCCTACTGACCCCCGGAGGTGAGGGTGACGAGGCGTCGAGATACCCGAGCATAAAGAGAGAGAGGCAGGGGGGGTGATTATCGACGAAGAGGTGCAGATCCCTCCTAAGAAGTAGTCTTTATATTTTCTTCTTTTTCTTTGTATTTGCAGAGCGCGGACTGGCCACTGCTTTTTTGTAACTACTTTTTGAGATTAAAATAAACATGTGTTTTTTGGCCGACCTGTTATGACTTGTCATTTTTGAAAGGCTTGGAGTGAAATCTTGTTTCCTCTCCTTTTTGTCAGATGGACGAGACCCTAGGAGCCGACCTCAGTTCTGCCGAGGTCAGGCAACTTCGAAATAGGCTGGAGTCAAAGGAGAGTGTCTTGATTCACTATCGCAAACAGGCTCGTGATTGGAAAGCCGCCGTGCATTATTTCATGAACAAGTCCAAGGAGCTCAGCTTAGAGGCGGCGCGTCTGAAGAAGGCTATAGCCGATCGATACTGGGGGAGTGCCGAGACAAACTGGTTAATCTGATGCCTCCACCAGGCGACCGACCTCTGAGTCCGTTCTCCGTGAGGTCGTGGTGGAGAAGGAGTTGGAAATTCAGAGGCTTAAGGTCATGCTTGGCACAGGCGGATCCCGATTCGGCCATTTTAGGGGAGGCGACCCCTCTGTCTCGGGTTCCTCACCGACCCTGTATCTGGAAATGGCGAGGTCGGCTGATGCGCAAAGCTTCATTGCTAGAACGTCTACACTGGCGATGCCGGTGGTGCCAGACGAGCACCCTAAAGGAAGGACATGCTCGGTGGAGCTCAAAATGGTCCGTGTTAGCCAAAAAAACCCCACGAGAAACACTTAGGTTGGGGTAAAAAAAACCTTTGTGATAAACCTTTATTGTACTGTGGCCATTTAAGGCATTATGATGAATGAAATTTGATTTTTCCGTCCCTCTGACTTGTAAGAAAGCATAGGACGCTGCCTGCAGTGTACGTCAAATGTCGAGCCCCCATGCTTGTAGAAAAGCTAGGGTATGGCTCGAGGACATTGCCGAGCGCCTAGCCCATACAGCTTGAGAAAGCTAGGGCATGGTTCGAGGTTAATGCCGAATGTCGAGCCCCCATGCTAGTAGAAAAGCTAGGGTGTGACTTGAGGTCATTGCCGAGCGCCTAGCCCATACAGCTTGAGAAAGCTAGGGCATTGCTCGAGGTCAATGCCGAATGTCAGCCCCATGCTTGTAGAAAAGCTAAGGTGTGGATCAAGGTCATTGCCGAGCGCCTAGCCCATACAGCTTAAGAAAGCTAGGGCATTGCTCGAGGTCAATGCCGAATGTCGAGTCCCGTGCTTGTAGAAAAGTTAGGGTGTGGCTCGAGGTCATTACCGAGCACCTAGCCCATACAGCTTGAGAAAGCTAGGGCATTGTTCGAGGTCAATGCCGAATGTGGAGCCTCCTGCTTGTAGAAAAGCTAGGGTCTGGCAAATGTACGGAAAGTCACACAAAAATAAAAATATTAAGGGAAATGCCAAGGTTTACACTTTATTATTTACAACAAAACACAAAGAAAAGGAAAGATGCACGTACTGCCGATTACAGGGGCTTGGTTACATAAGCTCGGTTACTAGAGGAGTCTAGTCCCCATCTTCAAGGAACTTGATGAGGTGTTCCGCGTTACAGGGCATCTTCACCATTCTGCCCCTTGATCTGTGAGTCGGTACATGCCGGGGCGTACCACTTCGGAGAGCTTATACGGGCCTTCCAATTGGGGCCAACTTTCTTTTTCTGCTGGGGTCAGATACCGCTAGCTTTCTGAGCACAAGATCACCTAGCTTGATGTCAGTGGGGCGGACCTTCTTGTTATAAAACCTCTCGATCCGTTTTTGGTATATGGTTCTTCTGATGGCGGATTTTTCCCTGACCTCGTCGATTAGATCCAAGTTGGCTTTGAGGTCCGTAGAGTTGTTCCTCTCATCGAAGGCCATGTTCCTGGGCGAAGGGAGCTCGATCTCTAGGGGGATAACCGACTCTGTGTCGTAGGTTATGTTGAACGGTGACTCGTTCGTGGGGATTCTCTTCGTCGTCCGGTGCGCCCAGAGTACGCTCGGCAACTCGTCGACCCCCAGCCCTTAGATGAATTATCCAACCGCTTCTTGAGGTCGTCAAGGATTTGACGGTTCGGGTTTTCGGCCTGACAGTTTGAATGAGGATGACATATTGATGAGAAGCGCTGCTGGACACCGATGTCTTCACAGAACTTTCGAAAGTTCTTGCTTGCAGATTGGGTCTCGTTTTCTGTGATGAGTACCTACAGGATTCCGAATTAGCAAATGATGTGCTTCCAGAAAAATTACTGAGTTTGGTATTCTGTGATCGGGGCCAGGGCCTCTGCCTTGATCCATTTGGTGAAGTAGTTGATGGCTACTACCGAGAACTTCCTTTGGCCCATCACTTTTGGAAAAGGGCTGACCAAGTCCATTCTTCACATAGCAAAGGGGGTCGGACTGGACAGGGAGCGGAGGTTGGCTTGTGGAAGCCTTTTCACCGAGGAGAATCTTTGGCAAGGGTCGCACCTTTTGACGAGGTCCTATGCGTCTTGTAACATGGTAGGCCAGTAGTGCCCTTGGTCTAGGGCTTTTCTGGCGAGCAACTTGCTCCCATGTGACACCCCCCCCCCCTAATTCCTTCATGTAGTTCCTTCAGGAGCGTACATGGCCTCATCGGGGGCTAGGCAGCGAAGGTAGGGTCTTCTGTCCGTCGTTGTGTAAGAGCGCTTGAAGAGTGTCTCGTTGATTATGATGAACCTTTCTGAACGGACCCGTCCTTCTTACCTCGGCCCGATCCAGAAGAAGCTCACCATTCGCCAGGAATTTCTTGATGGGAGTCGTCCAGTTGTCTGGTTGAGGTTCAGTGGTGAGGCAGAAGGCTTCGGGGAGGTTGATGCTGGGCTTAAGGAGGACTTCGATTAGGATGGTGTGGTTGAGGCCTTCGAAGGATGATGAGGTAAGTTTTGACAAGGAATCAGCCTGGGCATTTTGCTCCCTAGGGATCCGTGCCACTTAGGAGAAATCGAAGGACGTCAAGAGCTGCTGGACTACTGCCAAGTATCGGACCATCCGAGCGTCACGAGCCTTAAACTCCCCGGTGATTTGGTTGACCACGAGCTGGGAGTCACTAAAGGTCCTGATTTTCCTGGCCCCAGCCTTGTGTGCTAGGGTGAGCTTTGCGATCCTGGCCTTATATTTCGCCTCGTTATTAGAAGCTGGGAAATTCAGGCGAAGAGAATACTGGAGAATAAAGTTGTTGGGACCTTTGAGGATGACGCCCGTGCCCTTCTCACCTTGCAAGACGAGCCATCGACATAAACTTCCCAAACCGGATCTGCCTCTTGAACATCGGACGGCTCGGAGATAGTGCACTCCGTGATGAATTCGGCGAGGGCATGTCCCTTAATGGCTGTCCTGGGCTGGTAGCTGATGTCGTACTGGCTCAGCTCGATCGACCACTTGACTAAGCAGCCGGAACCCTCGGTTTTGTGGAGGACGGCCTTGAGAGGCTAGTCTGTAAGGATCTGGATCGAGTGGGTCTGGAAATAAGGACGGAACTTTCGCGTGGCCATGACTAAGGCATAGGCAACCTTCTCCATCAGTGCGTATCGGGTTTCAGCAGAGAGCAAAACTTTGCTCACATAGTAGAGAGGTTTCTGAATTCCGTCATCTTCCCGGACGAGCACAGCACTGAGTGCATTTTCCGAGGCTGAGAGGTATAGAAAGAGGAGTTCGACTGGTTCGGGTTTGCTCAGAAGTGGGGGGTTGGCGAGGTAGGACTTTAACTGGTCGAACACCTCTTACTGGGGGTCACCCCATTCGAAGCATTTTGCTCCCCGCAGAGCCTTGAAGAAGGGAAGGGACTTCTCTTCAGACTTGGAGAGGAAGCGGCCAATGGCCGCTAGTCTTCCCGTGAGCCGTTGAACCTCCTTAATATTTCTAGGAGGGGCCATGTCGATTATGGCCTGGATCTTCTCAGGATTTGCCCCTATGCAGTGCTGGCTAACGACGAACCCGAGAAATTTCCTGGAGGAGATGCCGAAGGCACACTTGGCAGGATTGAGCCTCATGTTGTGGGACCGAAGGATGCCAAAGGCTTCCTCGAGGTCGGCGACATTGTCACGCCCCGCTTCCCAAAATGAGGAAATACGGGTGCGAGACTAAGGCCCAGCGAATGGTGCGAACACACCATTCATAAGCTGTACAAGTAAACTCAACAACAAGATAATAAAACAATCCATGCAGGCATGTAAATCACAATTTGATAATGAAAATTCATGACATAGTCCATAAATAACCAACAACTGGGAAATACAAATAATTACTGGTCAAACAAGCTGGGATTACAATAAAGAGTTGTAAGAAATAAAACACAACTAAAGATAACATGATGATGATAAACTAGAATACTTGGTCAGCGACACCTTCTGGTAATTCTCCATTTGGGTCTGCAAGTATATTATAACAAAAAGAAAAGAAAAGGGAAACAAGGAGACCCGTTAATACAAGTTACGGGCCGCAAGGGGGTACAAGCTAAGGAAAAAGAGGTACAAAACAAAACAAAAGAAAAACATGAAAGTGCAAGGAATCGATAGTCATGAAATAGGAACAAAAATACAACATGTAAACATGATATGAACAAAGCAATATGGAACAGGTGACATATAAAACAAGTAATCAAGTAAACAAGTATCGAGTCAACATGAACATGTAAAATATAGTTGGATTATGCAAATGCACGTGTTAATCTTATGTCTAATGTCTTGACTCTAACTAGGTAGCACTTCATGCATCCATCCTTTTACTACATGGTTGCTACTTACAATCCGTTTCGTTTAGATTTAGTGGTGAGTTTTATAGGTCACGTACTCGGGAAAACATGTCATTCAATATTGTATCGAGATACGTGCAAACATATAACGTGAAACATATCGAGTCAAACATAGTGTAAACATATAACGTGAAACATATAAACATATAATTCGCAAAATTGCAACTTGTAATTTGCAATTTGCATCGGGAAATCACGAGCTCCCGTCCAAGTACACTCTTCTATATTGACCACTACTTAAATCTTTCCCTTATACCCCGGCTTATTACTTTTATTAATTTGTTAACACAAACATAATGCAATGAGACGAAGTCGAGATATGGACATGGAACATCTAAGAATTGTGCATGAGTTTTGTTCTAAGTCATGAGATGTGAAACGTATAGTTTTAATGTCATATTTGGGTCTAATTTATTATTACATATATGGGTCCATAATATTTTTGGGTCATATAAAATAATATTGCAACTATAAAGTGACTAATTACATATATAAAACTAAATCAAAATTTAAGGGATAATATACAACACTTAAATAATTATCAAGGGCAAAATAGTCATTCACACCAATATGTAAAATCGCTAAAAGTACATATGTTTGTATTTATTTGTGTTCGTGTCATGCATAGGATAACAAAGTATTCACGATCTTGTGTGAATACAGGATCGACGGATTAGGAATGGAAACGGGTATCAATTCGACTTATGAATGCGAATTAGAGTAAAAAATAATATACTTGCGGTATTTTTACAAGGGCTTATACTAGAAGAACAAAATTGTACAAGAGATACTTGCCTTAATTTGACGACGATTAGATCCACTTGTTGAAGAAAATTGGATCGAAAAATCCCGGGCGAAGTCTCCCAAAAGCACGTGTGAAACACGTGCGAAAATCAACCGTAGATCGAGTTTTTCCTGCACCAGATCGCTCCAAAACAGTGAACAGCGCTTTTGGATTCGCTGCGCCAAAACAACAGAACACCGAAACCCACCAATCGGACCGCTCCAATGCAGCAGATCCGGCCAGAACACGGAACAGCGGTGCTGGATTTGCTGTGGGTGAACAGGGTACGGCGATCAGATCTGGCTCAGTTGCGCGAATCTTGGCGCGATCCTACGGTCGAGATTTGATCCCGCCACTCCACTGTTTCTTCTTCTTCGTTCTCTTCTTCGACGAAACAACGAGCGAGAGAGATAGGGGGGATATCGGCGACGGCGGCGGCTGGACAGCGGCGACTTGATTGGGGTTCGACTGGGGAGCAATCGATGACGTTGACGACCGGCGAAGGGTGGCGCGCATCGAGCTTTTGGGTGACTCTGCTTCTTGGGTTCGAACAGGGGAGGAGCTTGGTAATGGCGGAGGTGGTAATCGTGGGGACGACGGCGGGGCGATAAGGAGGAGGGGTGAGGGGATGATGACGGAGGATTGGGTTCTGCGAATGGGTTCAAGGATTGGGACGATGGTTAATTGGGCTTCGGAATTTGTTGATGGTGGAGACGACGGTGATGGAGGTTGGGTGTTGAGCTCGATGGTTGAATATGTGATGGCGGTGGGGTGATGGCAGTTGATGACGAATGAAGGTGAGGAGATTGGGTTCAGCGTTGGTCGAAGGGAGAAGGAGACGGGGAATGGCGAGAGGTTGAAGACGGAGTGGGTTCGAGAGTGGGGTTCGATGAAGACGATGGTGGTGGTTGGCGAGTATGGCGGACGTCGAGAGGTTGGGGAAATGGCGAAGGAGAATGGGTTCGAGAAGATGATGATGGTGGCGGCTCTGTGGGGATGGTGGCGGCTCTGTGGGGACGGTGATGGCGAGATGGACTCGAGGGGAAGAAGAAGGCGAGGCGACGATGGGGCGATGAGGAAAGGTTGGGTTCGGTTTTGGGTTGAAGACGAACGAAGAGAGGGAGTGAGCGGGAGGTAGGGGAAGATGGAGTGAAGAAGATGGGTTTTGTTTTGGTTTGTTTGGTTTCGTTTTGTTTTGGTTTTTAATCAGAGAAGGAGGGAGGGAGTACCAGAGTGAGAGAGAGTGAGATATTAGTATTATAATAATATAAAATTATGGAGTAGAGTGATTGTAGGGGAGAGGGTTACGAGGATCAACATTAGTGGAGGAGATATTTTAGGGAGAGGGGGTTACGGGAGAAATTTAGGGATTGGTTAGGAGTAGATCTGGTCAACACACAGTTAAGAGAAATTGGGTTAATGGGTTTGAGTTTTAAAAATAGTTGGACTTTATATTTGGGCTTCACAACTTAAATAAACAATGCAAATCAATGTATATAAATTGGGCTTAAAATAAACATTTGGGTTTGGGCTTCCAATTAAATAATTAAATAATACAAAATAGACCAAGATCAATTGGGCTTTAATAATAATAATAATAATAACAATAAAGATCAAGAAAATAGAAGTAATAACAACATCATTAATTTTAATGATAACAAACAACCAATATTAATAAAAATAATAAGAATGGAAATACTAAAAATAATAGAAATGATAATGAAAATAATAAGATAATAATGTCAAGATTATATAAAGGAATCGAGTTTAACAATTTATTAAAGAAGTTTTGAATATTTATTTTAGTTTGGCTAAAATAAAGATAGTCGATCAATTACAAAATGGAAAGTAAAGTAAAATATACTCTTATTTGAAATAAAGATAATTTCCGATCAAAAATATTTTAGATAAAAAAAGTTAAATGAATTTAACACAACTAAATTCATAAATAATTCGAAATACAGAAAATTATTCAGAAATTATATATATTTACGGGAACGAGGGTTACAGACATGGTCCTGCCCTCGTCGGCTCTTGACGAGCATGTCGTCGACGTATACCTCCATGTTACGACTGATCTGATCTTTGAAAACTCGGTTGACAAGTCTCTGGTAGGTGGCTCCGGCATTCTTGAACCCGAAGGGCATGACCCGGTAACAGTAGAGATCCTGGTCAGTAACGAAGGACATTTTGGCGATGACCGGAGGAAACATCCAGATTTGATTATAGCCTGAAAAGGCATCCATGAAGGTCAGTAGCTCATGACTCAACATTGCGTCGATTAAAGCGTCGATGCTCGGGAGGGGGAAAGGATCTTTGGAGCACGCCCTGTTGAGGTCCGTAAAGTCTATGCAGATCCTCCAGCTCCTGCTGGCCTTTTTCACCATTACGACGTTAGCCAGCCACTCGGGATAGCTGACCTCTTGAACGAATCGGACGGACAACAGTTTGTCCACCTCCACTTTTACAGCTTGTTGCCTTTTCGAGACGACCTTGCATCGCTTCTGATGGATCGGCTTGGAACCCGGGGCGACGCTCAACCTGTGCATGATCAGGTCTTCGGAAATCCCGAGCATGTCAGACGGGGTCCAAGCGAAGAGGTCGATATTGCGGCAGATGCAATCAATCAGGCTTGGTGGAAGGTCGGGGGAAAGGGAGCGGCTCACACAGAACCACTTAGACTTGTCTTCGGCCTCGAATGAGACCTTCTCTAATTCGTCCGCGGGTTCTGACTCGAGCTGGCTTATTTCAGGTGGAAGGGCGACTGCATCAAGGGGAAACACCCTGCCTCCTACCGCGGTCATGTAGCAAGAACCTACAGACTTCTGATTCCCTCGGACAACACCGACCCCGAGGTACGTGGGGAACTTCAAGTTCATGTGGAAGGCCGAGGGGACAGCCTGAAACGAGCAGAGCCCAGGTCGGCCGAGAATGGCGTTGTACACTGCCTTGACGTTGACCACCATGAAGTCCATTGATTTGGTCCGTATGATATGGGTCGTGCCGGCTGTTACATCCAGTGTCACGATCCCTTTGATTTGTAGGGGATGCCTGAGAACCCATGAAGGGTGTACCCAGCCGGCTTTAGCTTATCTCGGGGGAGCTTGAGGTTCTCAAATGCTTCCAAGAAAAGAATGTTAACTGAGCTTCCGTTGTGTAGCGCCCCGAATTTCTAATATGAGAGCTTAGAAAATACGTGGCACATTCCCAGTGATCCACTTCAATATAACAATAAACACATCCAAACACCACTAGAATTTTCAACATTTATTACAACAAATCTTTTACATATCACAGCGGAAGACTAAACAACTCAAATTTAGCTCAACATGTCTTTACAAATTAACACTGAACACTTAATAGTCCATTTATCCCAAAAGCTAACTCAAGCATCCAATTTCCAACTCTAAGCAATAACCTGCAACATGTGAGGCTAGAGTTGAACCCTAACCCCCAAACTAAAGGGGTCAGCCATAAATGGTGTGAGTGGCATAAAAATCAAACAACAATATAAATGAACTTAAATCATAGTATCCAACCAATCATAACCAAAGGTGTAAAGTGTGAAATAGCAAGAAATGTAAACAACAAGTGATATCCAAAACCAAAAGTCAAGTGTGGGAAAGCAGGAAATCCAAATGCAGAAAAGGAGTCAAGAAAACATGATGACTAAATGCTGACAACGATGACTACTAAGAGATGAAGATAAACTATGATAATTTGCCCATGCTTGATCATTCAGGAGATAGATCCCGCATCTCAGGTACTTTCCCTGGATAATTCAGGAGATCTTCCCACATCTAAACATAGTCTCATCATCACAAGGATACCACAAAAGCGTCGCCTCGACCTTGATAATTCAGGAGTTCAATCCCACATCTCAAGATAATTACTTGGATAATTCAGGAGATATATACCTCACATCTCAGGTTAACTACCTGGATAATTCAGGAGATAAATCCCACATCTCAAGTTAACTACTTGGATAATTCAGGAGATTAAGTCTCACATCTAAAGCCTTACTGAGGTGCATAACTCATGTTCCCATTCGTCATGACACTACTAATGCCTGTCCTTATTAATTTGGGTTACTGAACAAATCTCCTAGAGTAGTGTACCCTACCGGACTAAAAATCTGAATAACTGAAAATTTGCCTCAATGGGCCTCAACAAATAACTCAACAAATATCTCAACACCGGTATGCTAGGGTCACGTACCTCTAGAGACTCAAAAACAAATATCTGAACAAATTCCCACTAACCAAGTGGCTTAACTGAATATCTCAAAATCATATTCTTAAAGAATGTCTCAAAAAAACAATTTACTGAACTGAATAACGTAAATTCCAATACTGAACTGAATATCCAACAATCAAATACGAAGATCCTTCAGGACCAGTCGACTTATGCTGAGGTAAGTCGACTGTCCAGAGGACAATTTTCCAACATTTTACAAAAATAAACTAAGGCATAATCAGTCATCTGGGAAGTCATCAGTCGACTGCCCCGAGACAAATACAAATAATTCTCATCAAAATATTCTAAGTATATAAGTCGACTGATAAGTTCACCGGTCGACTGTCCCGAAGGGACCAAACAAATTTACAATCAGCAGACCAGTCGACTGACATAGTCCAAGTCGACTGTCCCGAACAATTCTCAAAATACTGAAGATAATCAGTAGAGTCGTACCAGTCGACTGAACAATAGGCCAGTCGACTGTCGGCCTACAGTTTTCAAAAATAAGTCTGGATACAAAATCAAACTGAAGATTTCTAAAGAATCATGGTTCATTGTTTATCACACAATAGTTCATACACAAGCCAATGATAACTCTCAAAATAATCACCAATACGAATACATTACTCATCAATCAATTCCTCAAATCTCAACTTCTCAAGATCTAAACCACAAATCTTCCATTAGGGTTTCTCAACAAAACTTCTTCCTCAACTCTTAATCAAATCTGATCTAAAAATCATAAGATCTAGATGTTTATCATCCGATCACAATATAATTAATTCTTAACATGCTTTCCAATAATACGATTCCATAAATCAACATTTCCTCAACAAATCTTGATAGTTTCTCAAACATGGTCCAAATATCAACAAGTGTTCTCATCATCCATATCAAAATAAAAGATCCATATTATGCATACAATGAGACAAACAAAACAATATCATAACGATCCCAAACAAAGCGTAACAAAGATCTTACGTCATTCATGTAGAACCCCGTATTTTCAAATATTATTTTAATTATTTGAAAATGGATTTAAATGAATTTTGAGGATTTAATTGATATTTTCTAAAAGATTTATCTTTGGAACACGTGCGAAACACGTGCAAATAATTTTGGTGTAAATATACAATTTGATATTTTTACTAAGTTTTCATACTTATTATGGAGTGTATTCTAAATTTTGGGATTTTTCTGAATAAAGAAACTATTTTTTTACAAATATCTCGAAAGAGAGGGGCTTTTATGTAAAAAGTCGTTTGGATCTTAAATAAACTATGAAAATTCGTTTTTACTGATATTTTGGTTTCCCATGGTTAGAATTTAAATTTAAATATATTTAGATTTCATTTAAAGTCGATTTGGTGAAGATTTAAACAAAAAGGGTGTTTTTGCAAATATGGAATTTATGTAGAATCTAGTACAAATGTTTTTTTGGAAGGTAAAGGTCAAATATTTTGATTGGAAAATAGAATATGTATTACTAGATATTATTTCTGATTTTTCTAGATTTTTATAAGTATTTTATGATGTATTTGCAAATATTACAAAAGGGAGGGCTTTTGTGCAAAATCGCCACCCTGAGTGTAAATTTGGGATTTTCTTATCTCTGGACCATGCTGGATTGTTGGAAAACTTTGTGGTAAAAGGATTTTATTTAGTTTTGATTTATTTAACCTATTTTGACTAAGGAAGGTTATATATGTGAAGTAATAAATTGAAAAAGGACTATTTTGCAAAAGTACTTCAAAACCCTAATTCCTTTCAACCCCGGCCTGTATAAAAGAGGGTGTGCAGCCGTCATTCACTGCACAACTCCAGATTTAATATATTACTATTTTCTTGGTGATTGGAGAAGAAGTTCTTGGATCTAGCAAAGGAAGGCTTTTTGTGGATTCTTCTTGATTCTAAAAGGTGAGTGATATGGACTTGTTTTGTGTATATGTATGTTGCATGCTGTTTTGTTTGATATTTTCGTATTTTGTATGAAATCGATGCAATAGTCGTTATTCGTATTATGCATGAGAAATCCACGAATGTTTAGTAGATCTTGTTTAACAAATTCTTTATTGATCGAAAACATGTTAAGATTCAAGTATGGTTTGATCGGATGTATGAACATCTGGATCTTGTGTTTATAATCAGATCTTGGTTATTATTGGTGGAAGAATTAAGTATTAAGGGAACCCTAATGTAAGATTTAGGAATTTGAGAACAAGAGAATTGAGTTTTGAGTTATTGAATGATTGAATAATGGATCTGCAATGAAGAAATAATCGAGATTGTTATTTTACATGATTAAGAATTACTTTCATGAACAAGAACCTTTAGAAAACTCCAGTTTTGATCTTTGTATTCAGGCCTAACTTATGCAAACTGTAGGCCGACAGTCGACTGGTCTACTATTCAGTCGACTGGTACGACCCAGCTGCTGTATCTTTAGTTTTTCTCGAAAATCCGTTCTGGACAGTCGACTTAGACCCTTCTCAGTCGACTGGTACACTTAGAATTTATTTTTCAAAGTTATCGTAGAATTTCTCTCGGGTAAGTCGACTTATGTTTTTATAAGTCGACTTATGTTCTTATAAGTCGACTTATGTCCCCTTTTAAGTCGACTTATGTTTTGGTAAGTCTTCTTATGATTTTTATAAGTCATCTTATACTTTTGATAAGTCTTCTTATGATTTTTATAAGTCATCTTATACTTTTAATAAGTCTTCTTATGATTTTTATAAGTCATCTTATACTTTTGATAAGTCTTCTTATGATTTTTATAAGACAACTTATGTTTTGATAAGTCTACTTATGATTTTTATAAGTCACCTTATATTGTTGATAAGTCAACTTATGATTTTTATAAGTCATCTTATACTGTTAGCACTTGGATTGTTCTTGAGAAATTATCGGTAATTGTTTAGGGTAAGTCGATTGATGGTTGATGAAGTCGACTTACTGCACTTGTTATAATCTTGGATATTGGTTCTCGGGGCAGTCGACTTACTATAACATAAGTCGACTGGTTCTGATGGAATTTCATGATCTTGAGGGTTCTTGTTATCTTAGTTTGTTTGTAGATGGATATGTTCGTCGGTGTCGTGGCATACCGGGTTCGTATTCGATCTATACCCTCTTAGTTTGTTTGTAGATGGATATGTTCGTCGGTGTCGTGGCATACCGGGTTCGTATTCGATCTATACCCTCTTTAGTTTGTTTGTAGATGGATATGTTCGTCGGTGTCGTGGCATACCGGGTTCGTATTCGATCTATACCCTCTTAGTTTGTTTGTAGATGGATATGTTCGTCGGTGTCTTGGCATACCGGGTTCGTATTCGATCTATATTATCTTTAGTTTTGTAGATGGATATATTGCTATCCGATCTGTGACATTATTGGTGATCGATTGTTGGACATACATTGTGGCATTAGGACTTATTGATAATTGGGCATATACTGAGATGTGAGGATTTCTGTTGGCTCAGATCAGTCGACTGGTTCATTATACAGTCGACTGCACCGAGCAGTTGAGCTGCACTATTTTTGAGGATGAATGATTGATGGATACTTGATCGTTGGTATTGTTTCTCGACTTGGTTCTTGCATGTACTGGCCTATCGTTCTTATTTCAGATTACATGTTCAGCTATTGTATTTTTGTTCAGTACATGTTGGTTGAGAATTTATGTTTATTTGTTATTTATGTTTGATGTTTATATCACTCACACCATTTATGGCTGACCCCGTAGTTTTGGGGGTTAGGGTTCAACTCTAGCCTCACATGTTGCAGGTTGCTTAGAATTGGAGGCTTGGATGCTTGGGTTAGCTATAGAGATTACGAGTGTTATAATAGAGCCTTGTGTAAATTGTTGTAAGAAGAGTTTTGTAAAAGGAATTGTTGTAATTTAAAGTGTTTGTATTTCCGCTGCAATTGTAAAAGAATGTTGTAATAAGAATTTGGAATAAAATGATTTGAGTTTTGGGCTATGCATATTGTTACATTGAAGTGGATCGCTGGGAATGTGCCACGTATTTTCTAAAGTTTCGTATTTAGAAATTCGGGGCGCTACAATTCATCATTCAAAACAAACAAAACAAAACAAGCAAAACAAAACAAACCACTCACCTTGTTTTGAAGAAAAATCCACAAAAATGCTCTCCTTCTTGCTAGATCCAAAATCCTCTTCTTGCTCCTCAAAACAATTCTCAAAAATCTGTATATTGTAAATGACGGCTGGGAAGGAAAATCCCTTATAAATGCCGGATTAATATTAGGGTTTTACTCACATTTTGCAAAACAATCCTTCTCAAAAATACAACTTGCATATATATACATTAGTCTTGTAAATTCAATAAAACTCTTTTAAATTAGGATCTAATAGAAAATGTCCTTCAAAACCTCAGCCAATACTGCTCAAAACGTTCAGAATGCCAATTTTGCATTTCAACCCTTGAAAATGTCAATTTTGCAAATAAGTCCTTCTTTTCTCAAAAATTGCAAATAGTACTAATTAATTTCAGAAAAATCTGGAAAAATACTACATAAATTCTAAATAATAAATATTGATTTTTCATAAAGAAATCTTAATTTTTCAAACTTCTACAAAGTCATTTGCACGTGTTTTGCACGTGTATTGCACGTGTACAAAAGATAAATTTCTTAGAAAATATTAATTAAATCCCCAAAAATCATTTAAATTCATTTTCAAATAATTAAAATAATATTTGAAAATATGGGGTTCTACACGTTGTCCACGAGAATTCGGTGGACTTCGAAGTTTGCCATGACGAGGCTGATGACGAGGGCGTTGCAGTGCGGAAGCCGGACTCCCTCTAGGTCTTCCCCGGAGAAGCATACTGCCTGCTGCTGAATCTGGGGAGAGGGATGGTCTTGAACAGAGTTAAACTCTCGGACGAAGGCCTTACAAGAAGTATTAGATTTCCCTCCCATGGGTCCACCGTGGATGCAGTGCAGGATGGCCTGCCCTCTGGTTTCCTCAGGCTCGAGATCCTTCTCGGGTCACCAGTTGACTGTTCGAGGAGGAGGCGAAGGCCTCGAATTCCTCGAATCCCTTCTGTCCTTTGGGTTGGCCTGGGTAAACTCCTTCAGGTACCCTCATTGGATGAGGGCATCGATCTCGTCTTTGAGGGCCCGGCAGTTGTCCATCTCGTGCTCGTTGTCTCGGTGGAAGCGGCAGTAGAATCTCTGGTCTCGCTTCATGTTGTTATTCGGTCGGGGAGGGAGTCGGAAGATCCCTTTATCCTCGATCTCCATCAGGATTGCCGATACATTCTGGGTCAGCGGTGTATACCTTTCAAAATGAGGGACCGGAGGAATTCTTTTCAGACTGGCTGCCCCTTTGTGACTTTCTTGATGGGCTCAGCATCATCTGCCTTGCGCTTCCCCTTGACTGTGGCTTCTTTGGTGCCCTCGGGGTGTACGGCCTCTTCCGCCCGAATCTACTTCTCAACCCTATTGAGCAGGTCAGGAAAGTCGATGGAAGGTTTCTTGGCTAAGGAGGCCTTGAGCTGGCCGTGGTGAACATTGTGTCAGAAAGCTGCAGAAGCAATGCCTGTATCGAAAGAGGAGACCGACCTCGCCTCGGCAGTGAACCTCTCAACGAACTCGCGGAGTGGCTCCCCTTCCTTTTGTCTGAGGTCCAGAAGGGACGCGCTCGTCTTTTCGACCTTTCTGCTGGTCACGAAGTGGACTAGAAAACTCGCTTCTAACTGGTCAAACGAAAAGACCAAACTGGGGAGGAGCTTCGAGAACCATTCCCGAGCTGGGCCACGCAGTATGGCAAGAAAAGCACGACATAGGAGAGGATCTGATGCGCTGTGAATCAGCATGATGGTTTTGAACCCTTCCATGTGATTAGCGGGATCACCCTCGCCATTGTATGTCTCGAATTGGGGAGGCCTAAATTTCTGGGGATTTCAGCTTTCAAGATTTGAGTGGACAATGGGAGTCAAGTCGACCTATAACCATGGCCGGGCATCGTCCCACCCTCTCCGAGATGGGCGGGGTGGTTCTCCATCCCTCCGAGGCATCGAAGGACGACGTCTTCCTGTTCGAGTGTGCAGGTCGATCCATGGGATTCGCCGCCTTGGGTTTCTGGCTGAGGGATGGAGTCGTTGCGCGCCTCGGTGCTAGGACAACCTTGGATTACCTGGAGGACCTCGTCCCTAAAATTCTAAAACTCGGCCCTCGTATCTGGGGCTTGCTCCACCGGGTCACGCGATGGTTAAGGTCCTTGGGGTGAGCGGCTGTGTCCCGGCTCCCGTTCTGGGGTTGATTGTCTTCCTTGGTTCGGGGCCAAGTTGGAAGCGGCCCCTCTCCTGGTTCGACTGGCCTGCTGATTTTGGATGAAGCGCCGCAAGTCAGTTGCGACTGAGTGAGAAGCACCTGGTTCGGGTCCGACTGCGCCATTGACCGGCGGTTGATTAGAGCCCTGGGCGTCCGCGCGGCTGTGATGGGGAGGAGGATCATGATGACGTTCGGAGGTGACGACCCTCATTACTTTGGGAGCCATGAAAGAGCTCGGACTTGAGATGACGTCCCTGGCTGAGATCGGAATGGCATCAGTACCTAAAGATTCCCACAAATGGCGCCAACCTGATGTTGCTTGTTTTTGGGTGTGGGGGCAACATATGTGAGTTCTTGTAATTTGCGAAGCAGAAGACGCGGTACTGGCGCTGATCCCACCCTCGGCTGTAGGACAGGCTCGGGGGTAGCAGAAGTGATGTAGAGGTCGGATGCTTGGCTCGGATCTCGTAGCTCGGTTCGAATCTTTGAGGCTCGGCTCGGACTTTCGTACCTGCACACTGCCTAGAAACACCGGGAGAAGTCCCAGCGACAGGCCCTCCGACGATCTAGTCAGTCACTAAGAAAGCAACAGTAGCTAGGGTTCAGGTGGGAAAAGATTTATTACCTTTGAAAGTGAGGAGGGGGCCTGGTATTTATAAATAGGGGTAAATGGGTCTGAGACCCTAACGGACCGGGTCGGACCCGTTTGCCTGTGGGTCTGAATGGGTTGAAGCCCGTTGGACTTGCTTTGACCTAATGATCATGGAGGAGCGAAATTTAAGGGGATCTGATGGTCCGGATGGGACCACATCATCTACCCTATACCAACTATCATGTATGACATGGACGCTAATTGAACATGCATGCTTATTCTGTTCAAAATATGGCATGCTCATGCTTCCTATAAATACAGGAAAATGACCATTTAAAAAAGGTTGTCGAACCACCCTCACAATGCACATTAAAAAAAATGCATGAACCATGATAACATACGAGTGCATGAAATAACCACTCAACCATACTTAGAAAAGCGTATCAATTCACTAATTAATAAAATGCACAAATTCAATTGCAGAGTATGAGTATACACAAATCTCACCCAAAATAACTATAAATAGGTGCTCATGCATTGTACTTTTCACTACCACCTCTCTTTCTAATTCTCTCTAGGCTCTACCAAAATCAAACCAATTTCAATGGCAAACGGTATGGTGAAGGATCGAAACAAAGAAGAAAAGAATAAGAGGGGGCATCATGCATTGGAAATAATGTGTGTGTGTGTGTGGGTGGGGTGGGGAATAGTTTTGGTAAATTTTTTTAACTTCTTCATTATTTTCCTTTCATATATTATCAATAATCCTCTTTTTTCAATAAGAACATAGCCACCGTATTCCGATATTTCACACCTCAATCCCATGATACATTTGACACTTGTCATTCTCCAACGAATTCCCTTCAAAGCAAGTCAAAACTGGTAGTCACGAGATTACATCATCTCAAACGCGCACAGATTATTTACCGTTGATGAAGTGGAGAGTTGAAAGCAAAGGCTGCAAAGTGAAGGAAGCAGACGATTTGGATGGTTCAGATGAAGCTGATAGGTTGGCCACCGATTCTAAAAATCTTATTTTTTTTATTTTTTTATTTTTGGAGAAAAAGGTGGAATAAGGTCACCCTGTTTCATTAATAAACAGTTAATAAAACAACTCCGGCGTACCGGGAGAAGACAACAGTACAAAAGAAAAGTACAATGCAGAAAGAAACAGACAGAAAACAAACATACACCCCCAACAAGCCCTGAGGGATGGGTCCATCTACACAAACATCAATCCACCCGAAAGTGCCGTAGGCGGAGACAAAAACACCAGGTAGCAGAACCACTGTCGTGACTGGTGAAGCCAGTCCCTCAGTCCAGCGTCGGTCCGATCTCTATCTCCTCATCATCGAACTCCTCTACCTGGAATACTTTGGCTATCCTTCCTTTTGCCCCTGTGGCCGCAGCTGTAGCCCAAAAAGAAATGAGATGCATGATGTGAGATAGATTACCAGAAATACTATTACATGAAGCACGAAAATAAAAATTATTTCTATCAAGCCATAGCACCCAAGTTGTTGCCGCAATTGCGATGTACCACGCATCCTTCATATCATGGCGACTCGATACAAATTTGGGTCCAATCCACAAATCTTCATAAGCCCCGGGGTAGTTACTTGTTCCTAAGGCTCAGAGAACCTCAACCATAGTTGCCTTACTTCTGGGGCAGTGGATGAAAAGGTGGTTAAGATCTTCCACATGAACATCGCATAAACCACAGTTGGTCGCCACCTGTGGTTGTCTTTTGGCAAGGTTTTGTCTCGTGAGGATAGCATTATTGAGCACTAGCCATAAGAACACTCTGATTTTAAGGGGAGTTATCGCCTTCCACAACACCTGAGCCCAGCTAGGACTGCATCCTCGAAAGTGGATCCGATGATACAGAGATCTCACCGAGAAAGCTCCATTGCACTCGAGTCCCCATCGCTTCTGGTCAGGGCCTTGTGTGCACCTTATGCCTGCCCGGGCGATGTGTGCTTGCATGTCGATGACTTGCTGCTGTAAATTTGGGGCGAGCGTTCCTCGCAACGCCGGCTTCCAGCCTCCCCCTTTCCATCCTTCAGCAACGGTCAAATTCGGTCAACTCGACCTCTCGTACAGATCCGGGAACGACTCCTTCAGGGTTTGGGCCCCGCACCACTTGTCCAACCAAAATCTGGTGGACCGGCCATTGCCGATAGACGACGTGACTACCGAGTTGAAAGGGCCGCTAGCCTTGGTAATTCCTTTCCAGAATCGCGAAACTTTAGTTCCTACTCGGAAGCCAAGAGTTCTAGTGCTTTTTCCCATGAGGTAAGGTTGAATGAAATCCTGCCACCCTTCTCCGCTGTTGTGGAACACCTTCCACCACCACTTCCCCAGCAGGGCAAGGTTCATATCTCTGAGGTCGATGATGCCTAGCCCTCCGTGATTCTTCTTCATGCAAGCGATGTTCCATTTGATGAGGTGGTACCCTCCTTTATTCGAGTCTGCCCCCTTCCTAAGGAATCATTTTCGAATTCGGCCAATCCTCTGGATCACCCACCTTGGAAGCTCGAAGAAAGACATGTAGTAGATTGGCAGGTTCGACAATACCGAATTGATGAGCACCACTCTGCCCCCGAGAGGCAGCGATTGACCTTTCCAGCCTGCCAGTCTATCCTCCACCCTGTCAATGATAGGTAACCAGTCTGCTTCAGATAATTTCCCTGGTCTAAGTGGTAGCCCCAGGTATTTGATAGGGAAGCCACTCGTTGTACAGTTGAAGAGGGTGGCGTGTTCCCCAGCTTCCTCCTCGGAAAGTGAGATTGGAGTCAGCGCACTTTTGTTAAAGTTAATCCTAAGGCCTGACCAGGCCTCAAAACAGTATAGGGTCCCTTTAAAGCAGGCAGTTTCTAGTCCAGATCCATTACCAAAGAGTAGGGTATCATCTGCGTACTGCAGGATCGTGCATCCTTTAGAAGACGCGGAGCAGGCTACTGGCATAATCCAACATTTTTCCTGGCAATTCTCCAGCATCACCCTCAACACATCCGCTACGATAGTAAACAGTAGAGGTGACAGCGGGTCCCCTTACCTGAGGCCCTTCCTGCAGGGGAATGGCTGCCCTGACCTACCATTCACTGATATGGCCATTTTGCTAGTCTGCAGGCACTGCCTGATCCAACAGATCCATTTATGCCCAAATCCCCTGCCCCTGAGAGCTTCCAGCAAGCACTCCCAATCAACCGAGTCATAGGCTTTCTCAAAATCCAGCTTAAGTAGAAAGCTCTTCGAATTGGTCGTATGGCAGCGGTGGATAACTTGTTCTGCCGTTGCCACACAATCTAGGATATTTCTTCCCTTAATGAAGCCCGATTGAGATTTGTTGATAAGGTTGTCCATAATACTCCCCAGGCGTATCGCTAGAAGTTTTGTAATAATCTTTGCCGAGCAGTTAATGAGGCTGATCGGTCTAAAATCGCCCACTTTCGACGCCTCTTCCCGCTTGGGAATCAGGACAACCTCCGCAAAATTAAACATACCCAATCTGAGCTTGTTGTTGAAAAAGTCATCCAGTAGAGCCATATAGTCACCTTTAATTTCTTCCCAGAAAATTTGGAAGAACATCATTGGAAAGCCGTCTGGCCCTGGAGACTTGTCTGCTCCCATTTGGCTAATGGCCTTTTTAACTTCCTCCTCCGAGAACGGAGACTCCAGGCCTGACAGCGATGGCGAAGGCTCGATCTGGTAAGAGTGCCAGAAGTCATTCCTGAGTGGGATCCGGAAGTCAATCTTCTTCCCCAAGAGATCCTTGTAGTATCCTTGAAAGGCGGAGGAAATCAGGTGTTCATCTTGAACAGTCCCCGACCTTGTTTCTAAGGACAAAATAAGATTGGACCTGCGTCTTGCACTTGCCACTGGGTGGAAGAAGGCAGTATTCGCGTCTCCCTCTTTGAGCCACGAAATTCTAGATCTTTGTTGTCATTTAATTTCTTCCATTTTATATAGATTGGCAATATTCTCACGGAGCTCCAGAAGTCTGTTTCTTTCTACCTGTGACAGGTCTCTCGATTCCTCCGCTCTTTCAAGATCGTCAATTTCTTCCAATATAGAATCCTTAGCGCGCCAGATGGACGAGAATCTAGATCGGTTCCATTTACGTAGCCGCTTTCTTAATCTGAGAACTTTTTCACACCATCGGCTCGCAGCATCTGAGCCAGTCACCGGAAGCACCCAGTTTTCCATCACCAGGTGGTGAAACCCCTGAATCTCCAGCCAGGCCTTCTCGAATCGGAATTTTCTTTGCCTTTTGTCTCCCTGAATCCCAACGTCAAGAAGGATTGGAGTATGATCGGACGTTGGTCTAGAGATCGATCTAGCCGATGCAAGGGGGAACTTAGTCTCCCAATTCATAGATACGACAATCCTGTCCAATTTTGCCATGATCGGAGAAGACTGCATGTTAGACCACGTAAATAGTCTATCATTAATAGGGATATCAATCAACTCAAGCTCCGTAATCACTCTATTGAACTCTGCTCTGTCACTATCACTGGAACCTCTACCCTTGTGTTCGAATGCAAATCGGGTAATATTGAAGTCCCCACCGACAATCCAGGCCCCCGGCCAAGGTAAACGGATATCGACCAGTTCTTGCCAAAATGTGTCACGCTCGGAAGCTACGTTTGGCCCATAAACCACCGTGATAGTTTGCATAAACTTATCAGCTCGACGTTCCAGTCTAGTGGTCAGGGAGAATGTGCCATTATAGACCTCTGTACAAGTGAGCAGGTCCGAGTTGAAGCCAATGGCAATTCCCCCTGAGGCTCCCGCGGATGGGCGTAAAACCCAATCCCTGATTCTGTTCCCCCCTAATCTCTTAAGTTTGTTCTCATGGATAAGTTTAGTTTCCTGAAGCCCGACTACTTCCGCCTTGGACTTAGTGATAACGTCTCTAACCATATCCCTTTTACCTTTATCCCCCAACCCCCGGACGTTCCAGAATAGTGTATTCATTTGGGAACCATGTCCGAGATGACAGCGTTTGAGGGACTCGGGCTGGTTTCGCCCTTAGAGACCGTTATCCCCCTGGAGTTGGATGCTAAATCCTTATGAACACAAGATTTAGCCCTATCCGTTTCCCAACCCCTCAATTTGTTAAGAAGAAACGCGTTGCGTTCTTTATCACATACTTCCAAACCACAGGTCGTAGCTAGTAAGAAAACATCATAGTCTGACATGAAATTTAAAATATTAGCAAGAAAATTTTTTGTACCTCCATTGACGTGTTTAGCCGCCTTGGCGGCCGTCGCTCTCTCCAAAAAATCATCCAAGGACTCCGCATGAGCCCTCTTAGGTGACCTCTGCAACCTAAAACCAACCGTCCTTTGTGATGATCCAGAGCTAGCAGTAGGTGCCTCTTCTGGGTAGGTGGAGTGGACCATTTCTGGCGACATCTGTGTGTTGGCAATGAACTCTAGTTCCTCTGACTCGTCATCGGAGAGAAAAAATTCTTCATCAAGATTCAGACGTTCTTCCAGCTCCTCCTCATTCTCTGAATGCAGCGATGCTTGTTGAATGCTTGGTGCTCTTGTTACGGATTCCTCATTGAACCCGCATACTTGAGCCTTGATAGAAATATCGCTACCAATCGTTACAGACCCCTCAGTGGGCCTGTTTTGGTTGCACACTAGGCCCGACTTTAACTGGGCCACTTGACTGCCCAGATCCACTTGGTTGCACACTCCCTCATGAACAGTACCCCCTCCTTCAGCTATGGGCCCGTTACACTTAACAGATCCTCTTGATTGCACAATGGGCCCCTCTTTGGGCCCATTAGCAATATCAAGATTAATTCCACTAGTATACACCGCACTATTAGATAGCCCAATAGAGGATAATACCACTGTACCATCGCGGTCCAACATACCGCTTTTATCGAAAGCGGAGCAGACGGCACTAGCACCTAGGGCGGTAATCGCACCCCCTCTGCCAGCTGTCACCTCCTCTATGGCAGAGCAAGCGGCAGCGATAGAGAGCGTGCTTTTCAATGGTCTCTTCGTAGTTATCGAAAGGTTAGAACACCCTGGACTTTTGAAAGCCATTTCCTCATCTGCTTTCTCTGAGGTTAGAGAAACAACTTCATCCTCAACCTCTCTGAATTCTTTCCCCAAATCGCCTAGTGCCAAGGCCACCTTTTCAGAACCTACACCATCTGCTGTGAGCTCGCTCTCAGTCTGGTGTTCTTTGCTAAATTTGAGCAGACCAACTTCAGAAGTTGGTGGTGGGTTCTCAACACCGAGGCTCAGATCTGACTTCCTAGCAAGTTCCACAGTCTGATCTGCTGCTTCTTTTGAGAACCACTGCTTTTCAACCCACTCCCTGGTTGACAGCTTACCCTTGCTTGTCTTGTTCCCCGGCCTGGCACCATCCACCACCAACTCTTGTCGCGTAGTCTGTAAGCTGTTACCCTCTGCTTGGGATGAGTTGCTTTGTTGGTTCAAGCTACGATGGGGGTCTGCTCCTCCTGAGCCCCTCCTCTGAACCACTGTAGCACCCCGAATTTCTAATATGAGAGCTTAGAAAATACGTGGCACATTCCCAGTGATCCACTTCAATGCAACAATAAACACAACCAAAATCACTAAAGTTTTCAACTTTGTTACCACAAACTCTTGCAAATCACAGCGGAAATCTGAACATCTCAACTTACATTAATCTTTCATTTACAGTTCATAATTTTCTCAAATATGCTCAATACAATATTACACCAATCTCTTAATAGTCCAAATTAACTCAAAGCCAACTCAAGCATCCAACCTCCCACTCTAAGCAATAACCTGCAACAAGTGAGGCTAGAGTTGAACCCTAACCCCCAAACTACGGGGTCAGCCATAAATGGTGTGAGTGACATAAAAATCAAACAAACAACATAAATGAACTTAAAGCATAATGTCCAACAGATAGTAACCAAACACATAAGATACGAAGTAACAACAAATAGCTCAACAGGTGATACCAAACCAAATGTCAAATGTGGAAAACCAGAAATCCAAATGCATAAAAATGAGTCATTAAAACACAAATGCTATATGCTGACAACGATGATTACTAAGAGATAAAGATAAACTATGATGGTTAGCCCATGCCCGATAATTCCGTGATTGATCCCACATCTCAAGTAACCACTTGGATAATTCCGGAGAACATCTCACATCTAGACATAAACACCTCATCACATGAATACCCCACAAGCATCGCCTCGACTTCGATAATTCCGGAGTTCAATCCCGCATCTCAAGCACCACTTGGATAATTCCGGAGATATATCTCTCATCTCAGGTAATTTACCTGGATAATTCCGGAGATAAATCCCTCATCTCAAGAAAGTTACTTGGATAATTCAGGAGATCAAATCTCTCATCTAAAGTCATACTGAGGTGCATAACTCATGTTCCCATTCCTCATAACACTACAAATGCCTGTCCTTATTGTTTTGGGTTACTAATTACTCAACAAAATCTCCTAGAGTCGGTGTACCCTACCGGGATAACTCAAAACTGAATAACTGAAAACGCCTCTACGGGCCTCAACAAATAACTCAACAAATATCTCAACACCGGTATTCTAGGGTCACCTACCTCTAGAGACTCAACACAAAAGTCTAAACAAATTCCACTAACAAGAGTGGCTCAACTAAATATCTCTAAATCATATTCATAACTGGATATCTCAAAATCAAATACTGGATATCTCCAAATCAAATACTGAACCAAAGATCAAATATATATATACTGAATTGTCTGAAAACCAATCATTCGAAATAACACTAAAGATTGCAAGGATTCATCAGTACCAGTCAACCGTACAGTAGACCAGTCGACTGTCCAGAGATCAATTATCCAATATTTTATGAAAATAGACTAAGTCATAACAGTCGACTTAAAAAGGTTAATGGTCGACTGTCCCGAAAGAACTGAACAAAATATTTCTCAGTGGGTCAGTCGACTGCTAAGAGTCCAGTCGACTGTCTAGAACTCTTAATCGAAAGACTGAAAGTACATCAGTAGAGTCGTACCAGTCGACTGCATGGTCGGCAAGTCGACTGTCGGCCTACAGATCACATATTTTAGGTCTAAATACAAAATCCAAACTGGAGTTCTAAAGATTCATTGTTCACGAAATATAGTTTGCTCACAGGCAAAATAATCAACCTCAAATAATCTCCATAAGAATACATTTCTCAATCACCCAAATATTGAAATTAAATTCTCAAGATCCATAATCACTTAGGGTTTCTCAAAACTAATCTCCTTTCACAACTAAGATCAACACCTGATTTGTATATTCCAGATCCAGATATTACCATCCGATCCTGACCATGATCAATTCTTAACATGTTTTCTGACATATAATCTCAAAACTCATGATTTACTCAATATTCACAAATTCCTCAACATGGTCCAACAATAACAATGGTTTACATATACATTCACATCACAATACAAGGATTATATCATTCATAAGACGAACTAAGGCTAAAAGATGTCATTCACATAAGCCAAAACAAACCATTTCATATCATTCACAAAATCAAACAACAACACAAACAATGTCACTCACCTTGATTTTAGCAAAGAATCCTCGAAAAGTTTTCCTCCTTGCTAGATCCAAAAATCCTTCCTTCACCGAAAATAGATCTCCCAAAAATTCTGAGTATACAATGACGGCTGAAAAAGAATTTCTCTTAAATATGCCGGATTGTAGTTTTAGGGTTTCACCCAATTTTGTAAAATAATCCTTTCTAAAATACAACTTGTACATATGATTCCATTCTTAAAATTCCATCAAAACTCATTTAAATTAGGATTTAATAGAAAATATACATTCTAAATCTCCATTATTACTGTTCAAAACGTCCAGAAATTGTATTTGCACTTTAACCCTCAAAATGTCAATTTTGCATAAAAGTCCTTCTTTTCTAAAAAATTACAAATAGACCCAATTAATTTCAGAAAAATCTGGAAAAATACTAAATAAATCCCAAATATTAAATAATGATTTTTCATAAAGGAAACTTAGTTTTTCAAACTTCTCAAAAGTCATTTGCACGTGTTTTGCACGTGTACAAAAGATAAATCTTTTAGAAAATATTTATTAAATACTCAAATCATTTAGAATTCATTTTCAAATAATTAAAATAATATTTGAAAATACGGGGTTCTACCTCACTCCCTCCTTAGAAGAGTTCTGTCCTCAGAACTACTACTAACGAGCTCAAACCACGTACCAAGCAAAAGAAACAACATCTCATATATATAGGACATACTCCAAGCAATTTCATATAACCTCACAATCAAAAATAATGGAATACATCATACATCAGTCAATGGTACAATCATTCAAAGAATTTCAATAACATACAAGAAATACCCTCATACAAACAATTCAGGAAAATTCTTCTGCATGCGATCCTCTGGCTCCCAAGTAGCCTCCTCGAACTGCTGATTCCTCCACAACACCTTGACCATAGGTATTACCTTGCTCCTAAGGACTTTCTCCCTACGATCAACGATCTCAACAGGCTGTTCCTTGTAGCTCAAGTTCACCTGTAGATCTTCAGGAACCTCTACCAACTGATGATTCTGATCGGCCACATACTTCCTCAACAACGACACATGAAATACGTCATGCACTTGTGCCAACTCCTCTGGAAGTTTCAACCTGTATGCTGTCTTGCCAATCCGTTCCACAATCCTGTAAGGACCAATATACCTTGGCGCTAACTTGCCTCCCTTACCAAATCTGATTACTCCTTTGGTCGGAGAAATCTTGAGAAATACTGCATCCCCAACCTCAAACTCCAAGTCTCTTCGTCGAGTATCAGCATAATTCTTCTGCCGACTCTGAGCTTCAACTAACCTCTTGCGAATCAGCTCGATCTGCTCTAACGTTTGCTGCACGATCTCAGGACCATACATCTGCCTCTCGCCAACCTCATACCAACAAACAGGTGTCCTGCACCTCCGCCCATACAAAGCCTCATACGGTGCCATCCCAATACTTGCATGATAACTGTTGTTATAAGCAAACTCAACCAATGCCAAGTATCTCTCCCAACTACCGCCGAAATCCATAACACAAGCCCTCAACATATCTTCCAGCACTTGATTCACCCTCTCCGTCTGACCATCTGTCTGCGGATGAAATGCTGTACTGAAATCAGTTCTGGTGCCTAAAGCTGCTTGTAGGCTCTTTCAAAACCTTGAAGTAAACCTCGGATCTTTGTCGGATATAATCGACACAGGAACTCCATGAAGTCTTACAATTTCACCAATGTACAACTCGGCCAATTTCTCCATCGACCAAGTAATCTTCATGGCTAGAAAGTGAGCCGACTTAGTCAATCGGTCCACAATAACCCAAATCGAGTCGTTGCCCTTCGAACTCCTCGGCAAACCTGTGATGAAATCCATGCTGATATTCTCCCACTTTCACTCCGGAATGGGTAATGGCTGTAACAAACCTTCAGGTCTCTGATTTTCTGCCTTGATCTGCTGACAAGTCAGACACCTTGCCACGAAATCTGCTACATCCCGCTTCATACCGGACCACCAAAAGTGCTGTTTGATGTCCCTGTACATCTTCGTGCCTCCTGGATGAACTGACAACAATGTACTGTGTGCTTCCTGCAAGATACTCTCTCTCAAATCTCCATTATCTGGAACACACAACCTCTCACCCATCCAAAGAACTCCATCTTGGACACGAAACTCCGATAGCTTGCCTTCTGAAACCTGTTGCATCATCTTCTGAATCTCTGGATCTGATCCCTGACCTTCCATAATCTTCTCTCTCAAAGACGGCTGCAGCCTCAACTGAGCCAAAGATGCCCCTAAACCTCGCAGTACCACCTCGATACCTGCCTGATCAATCTCTGCTACCAACTCTCTGCGAGTAGTAATCAAACTCGATAGACTACTCTTCCTGCTAAGTCCATCAGCCACCACATTCGCCTTGCCCGGATGATACTTGATATCGGGACGAATGTCCTCCAATACTTCCAACCACCTTCTCTGCCGAAGATTAAGATCCCTCTGCTGATAAATGTACTTCAGACTCTTGTGGTCGGTGTACATATTAACCTTCTCACCATAAACATAGTGCCTCTACAGCTTCAAGGCATAGATGATAGCTGCTAACTCCAAGTCATGCGTCGGATAATTCTTCTCATGCGGACGCAACTGCCTCGAACCATAAGCAATGACCTTGCCTTCTTGCATCAAGACACAACTCAAACCTCTGAGAGACGCATCACTGTAGATATCATAATCTTTTCCAGCTTGCGGCAAAGCTAAGATAGGTGGAGTGGTCAACCTTTCCTTTAACTCAAGGAAACTCTCCCCGCACTTATCTGTCCACACGAATGCCACACTCTTCCGGGTCAAATCTGTCAATGGAACTGCAATCTGAGAATAACCCTGAATAAATCTCCTGTAGTATCCAGCTAAACCCAAGAAACTTCTGACTTCCTTCACAGACGTTGGCCTGGGCCAATCCTTCACTGCTGCAACTTTCTGAGGATCAGTAGCCACTCCCTCTTTAGAAAGGATATGCCCAAGGAAAGCTACTTCAGGCTTCCAAAACTCACACTCCGACAACTTGGCATACAAGCTATGCTCCTGCAATGTCTGCAACACCGCTGTCAAGTGCGTAGAATGATCCTCTTCCGACTTCGAATACACCAAGATGTCGTCAATGAAGACCACCACGAAGGAATCAATAAACGGCCTCAACACCCGATTCATCATGTCCATGAATACTGCTGGCACATTCGTCAACCCAAATGGCATCACCAAAAACTCATACAGCCCATGACGAGTCCTGAATGCTGTCTTACTCACATCTTCCTCCTTGACTCGCACCTGATGATACCCTGACCTCAGATCAATCTTCGAAAACACCGCTGCTCCTCGAAGTCTGTCGAACAGATCATCAATCCGCGGCAACGGATACTTGTTCTGAATAGTCACCCTGTTCAACTCCCGATAGTCAATGCACATCTTTATTGACCCATCATTCTTCTTGACCAACAACACTAGCGCTCCCCATGGAGAAGAACTCGGCCTGATAAGTCCCTTGCTCAACAGCTCCTCAATTTGCTTCTTCACCTCATCTTGCTCTACAGGTGCCATCCTGTACGGAGCCTTGGAAATCGGCGCACTCCCTGGCTGAACATTGATGCCAAACTCCACATCTCTCTGCGGTGGTAATCCTGGAAAATCATCCAAGAACACTTGAGGAAAATTTCGAACAACCGGAATGCCCTTGACTTCATCTGATATTGCCATCTTGGATACCATTGCAGTCACCTCCGGATTCTTCTTCTTCCCTTGAAAAGTCACTGCAGGTCCACCTGGTGCTTTCACCAACACCTCCTTCTGCTTGCAATCAATTGTGGCATCATATATTGCCATCCAATCGATGCCCACGATGACATCCACTCCCAGAACTTGTAGCTCGATCAAGTCGATGCCGAACATCCTTCCACCAATCTCGATATCACAGCCTTCGTAATATCGATCCGCAATCAACTCTTCTCCTGATGGCGTTGCCACTGACAACACCCTGCCTGGAAATAACTTAGGTTCCAAACCTAAGATCCTTGCAAAATTCGGCGATACAAAAGTGTGCGATGAACCAGTGTCAAACAAAACCTTTGCCTTTATTCCATTTATTAAAACAATTCCCTGTATTACATTCTCCGAGTTACCCGCATCCTCCTCGGTTAATGCAAATACTCGCCCTTGCCTCTTCTGGGTTTTGCTCCCACCTGAACCATCTTTCTTCAGTTGTGGACAATGGGGCTTAGAGTGTCCTGTCTTCCCACACTGAGAACAAATATGCTCTGTCAATTTCGGACATGCTGACCTGTAATGCCCTGTCTCCTTGCAGTAGTAACAGGTCACTCCCTGAGCTGCAGGCGCCTTCTGTACCGCTCCACTGATCTTGGCCTGCTTCGCGGGGAATCCCTTCCTACTATGGCCCGATGCTGGCCTCTTGTTCCGGTTCCATGTATCTTGCTTCTTCTGAAATTGATCCATATCTTCCTCAGTCATTGCTGCTCTCCTGACCAGCTTCTCGAATCTTCGGATACCCAATGGAACCATCCTCGACCTCAAGCCCTGCTCGAACTTTTTGGCTTTCTTCGCTTCGTCCACGACCAGTTCTGGTGCATACCTCGAAAGTTGAGCAAATTTGGTCTCATACTCCCGTACGGTCATGCTGCCCTGCTGCAGGTTCATGAACTCGGTCGCCTTCTTCTCCTGGACGTCAAGAGGAAAGAAACGTTCTCTGAACTCTTCCAGAAAAGCTTCCCATGTCAACTGCTGATCTCCCAGAGCCCTTTTCACTGACTCCCACCAAACACCAGCGTCCTTCTCAAGCTGCATCGACGCCAACTTCACCTTGCTAGCTGCTGGAGTCTCCGACACTTCGAAGATCGTCTCCATCTTCCGAATCCAATCGTCTGCCGCTGTTGGATCAGCTTGCCCATCAAAGACTGGCGGCCTCATCCTCTTGAAGGATTCAATCTGCTTGATAGGGTCTGCGTTCACCAACCCATGTCCCGCTCCAAGATTTGGCGGCGGGTTCTGCTACTGATTCTGAACTTGCTGCTGTTGCGCCACGTTGAATGCCATCAATGTATTCAGTGTTTGATACACCTTGGCGAATTCAGCCTCTAGGTCAATCCCCGTTCCTCGAGAACTACCTGATCCATCCTCATTATTGCCACCATTTCTGCCCCTGGGTGCAACCATTTTGAATACTGCAAAACGAGGGTAAAGTTAGGGCATCATGCACACAATTCAAACTCACATCAATATCCTTTGGCAAACTCTCATTTGAATCCCAAAGGTAAAACATCATATTCAGTTCTATGTGATACTCACTCCTTAATGTCCACACCTAGGTACTCACTCTCTAGTGTCCACACCTAGGTTGGTCTTCTTACTATGTCTATTATTACCATTGAAGTAGAGCTCTGATACCAAAAACTGTAGCGCCCCGAATTTCTAATATGAGAGCTTAGAAAATACGTGGCACATTCCCAGTGATCCACTTCAATGCAACAATAAACACAACCAAAATCACTAAAGTTTTCAACTTTGTTACCACAAACTCTTGCAAATCACAGCGGAAATCTGAACATCTCAACTTACATTAATCTTTCATTTACAGTTCATAATTTTCTCAAATATGCTCAATACAATATTACACCAATCTCTTAATAGTCCAAATTAACTCAAAGCCAACTCAAGCATCCAACCTCCCACTCTAAGCAATAACCTGCAACAAGTGAGACTAGAGTTGAACCCTAACCCCCAAACTACGGGGTCAGCCATAAATGGTGTGAGTGGCATAAAAATCAAACAAACAACATAAATGAACTTAAAGCATAATGTCCAACAGATAGTAACCAAACACATAAGATACGAAGTAACAACAAATAGCTCAACAGGTGATACCAAACCAAATGTCAAATGTGGAAAACCAGAAATCCAAATGCATAAAAATGAGTCATTAAAACACAAATGCTATATGCTGACAACGATGATTACTAAGAGATAAAGATAAACTATGATGGTTAGCCCATGCCCGATAATTCCGTGATTGATCCCACATCTCAAGTAACCACTTGGATAATTCCGGAGAACATCTCACATCTAGACATAAACACCTCATCACATGAATACCCCACAAGCGTCGCCTCGACTTCGATAATTCCGGAGTTCAATCCCGCATCTCAAGCACCACTTGGATAATTCTGGAGATATATCTCTCATCTCAGGTAATTTACCTGGATAATTCCGGAGATAAATCCCTCATCTCAAGAAAGTTACTTGGATAATTCAGGAGATCAAATCTCTCATCTAAAGTCATACTGAGGTGCATAACTCATGTCCCCATTCGTCATAACACTACAAATGCATGTCCTTATTGTTTTGGGTTACTGAATTACTCAACAAAATCTCCTAGAGTCGGTGTACCCTACCGGGATAACTCAAAACTGAATAACTGAAAACGCCTCTACGGGCCTCAACAAATAACTCAACAAATATCTCAACACCGGTATTCTAGGGTCACCTACCTCTAGAGACTCAACACAAAAGTCTAAACAAATTCCACTAACAAGAGTGGCTCAACTAAATATCTCTAAATCATATTCATAACTGGATATCTCAAAATCAAATACTGGATATCTCCAAATCAAATACTGAACCAAAGATCAAATATATATATATACTGAATTGTCTGAAAACCAATCATTCGAAATAACACTAAAGATTGCAAGGATTCATCAGTACCAGTCGACCGTACAGTAGACCAGTCGACTGTCCAGAGATCAATTATCCAATATTTTATGAAAATAGACTAAGTCATAACAGTCGACTTAAAAAGGTTAATGGTCGACTGTCCCGAAAGGACTGAACAAAATATTTCTCAGTGGGTCAGTCGACTGCTAAGAGTCCAGTCGACTGTCCAGAACTCTTAATCGAAAGACTGAAAGTACATCAGTAGAGTCGTACCAGTCGACTGCATGGTCGGCAAGTTGACTGTCGGCCTACAGATCACATATTTTAGGTCTAAATACAAAATCCAAACTGGAGTTCTAAAGATTCATTGTTCACGAAATATAGTTTGCTTACAGGCAAAATAATCAACCTCAAATAATCTCCATAAGAATACATTTCTCAATCACCCAAATATTGAAATTAAATTCTCAAGATCCATAATCACTTAGGGTTTCTCAAAACTAATCTCCTTTCACAACTAAGATCAACACCTGATTTGTATATTCCAGATCCAGATATTACCATCCGATCCTGACCATGATCAATCTTAACATGTTTTCTGACATATAATCTCAAAACTCAAGATCTACTCAATATTCACAAATTCCTCAACATGGTCCAACAATAACAATGGTTTACATATACATTCACATCACAATACAAGGATTATATCATTCATAAGACGAACTAAGGCTAAAAGATGTCATTCACATAAGCCAAAACAAACCATTTCATATCATTCACAAAATCAAACAACAACACAAACAATGTCACTCACCTTGATTTTAGCAAAGAATCCTCGAAAAGTTTTCCTCCTTGCTAGATCCAAAAATCCTTCCTTCACCGAAAATAGATCTCCCAAAAATTCTGAGTATACAATGACGGCTGAAAAAGAATTTCTCTTAAGTATGCCGGATTGTAGTTTTAGGGTTTCACCCAATTTTGTAAAATAATCCTTTCTAAAATACAACTTGTACATATGATTCCATTCTTAAAATTCCATCAAAACTCATTTAAATTAGGATTTAATAGAAAATATACATTCTAAATCTCCATTATTACTGTTCAAAACATCCAGAAATTGTATTTGCACTTTAACCCTCAAAATGTCAATTTTGCATAAAAGTCCTTCTTTTCTAAAAAATTACAAATAGACCCAATTAATTTCAGAAAAATCTGGAAAAATACTAAATAAATCCCAAATATTAAATAATGATTTTTCATAAAGGAAACTTAGTTTTTCAAACTTCTCAAAAGTCATTTGCACGTGTACAAAAGATAAATCTTTTAGAAAATATTTATTAAATACTCAAATCATTTAGAATTCATTTTTAAATAATTAAAATAATATTTAAAAATACGGGGTTCTACAACCGCAGACTGTGCCTCCTGCCTAGAAAGATGCTTTTGACTCCTTTTGGGTTCTTTGTTGCCGTTTTGGGTACTCTGGGGTTTCTCCTTTATCTGATAAGCTCCTGAAGCCAGAGGAAGTGCCGAATCTGGTAGAAGACCATCATGGTCGTTGGATCCTTTGATTGGGCTTCGCGTCCGTTCATCGGCGTCCCTCCGTTCAGCAAATTTCTCTGATCCCATCACCGCCGTCACTCGCTGTGCGTCTCTCTCCCTCGCTGCTTTGATAACTTCTCGATGGGCCCTCTCCACTTCATGGCTCCTATCTAGGGAGATCTCCCAAGTTGGCGAAGCCACCTCCCTGTAGCTACGACCATCTCTAAGCGATGCTGGCGGCATTTGGGACGTGATGGAGGTATGGGCATTCCCTCTATCTGCACATTTGTCTAGAACGAATCGAATGAGATAAGAATCATCAAATGAAAAAACTTTGGCGAATCTAGGCATCAAGGCGATGTCTAAGCTTCTGATTAGAATTCTAGCCGAAACTAGATCCGATCGCCTTACTGTTTTCTCATCGATTTCTTCGACTGTTCCGAAGTCACTGACCATTTCTTGCAGTGCTCCTCTCTTCCAAAAATGAAGAGGAACATTATGAATCCACACCCAAAACCTCTCCCCTTGAGGCTTCTCCGTCCCAAAACTTGGAGTCCATGCTGTGAACTCCAAGCAGAAGTGGCCGAAATCCGCCGTTGAAGCACCGGTGATTTCTAACATCTTTTGTGGAGATGGGAAGGACATAAGAAATTGAAAGGGACATATCCGTTTGACAATCCAATCGCGGTGCGCCTTCATGGGCCATCTCTCGCTCAAAGCTTTAATCACATGCGCCTCCGATGGCCTGCCGGCCGTCACTCTAGCTATTGCGCACCACTGTCTCAGCCAGACCTCTTCCTTTTTTATCACCGCGAGGCTATTAGCTAGCTTGATCGATGACGGATTGTCAGGTGAACGTCCCCTGTAGACACGCCTCTCTTCATCCTCAGCGGTCTTGATGACATTTGTGCAAGTATAGGATATATGTCCCCACATCAAACATCTCGAACATCTGACTTCCTTAGTACATTCCGTTCGGAAATGCCCTAGCTCCCCGCAGTTGAAACACGGTGATGGTTTTCGTTTGCCCTTTCTCTTTTGTTTTTTGATTTCAGTTGTTTCTGGCGTTCGGGATTTAGACCTCCTTTTTCTTTTTTGTACCACTTCTTGCCATCCCTCAGATTCTACCCCAACCGGCGGTAGTCCGTCCCCTTCCCTAGCTCGCACATTGGACCCGTTCTTTGGGCCCATGTTGCAGTGGAGCTTAGGGGGGCGATGGACGGCCACCTTGGTGGTAGCTGAGGCTGACGAGAGTTATTGGTTGGGGGGAAAGCAGGTTGAAGATGTTGGGAATGTTTGTTTGGGCCCTTGGGTGAGGAGATCACCTTTGAGGCCGGCTGAAGGGTATCTGACTGGAAAGGATTGGGTGGTGAGTTGGACCATGATTGTTGTCGTTGCATCCGGTGATGTTGGTAAGATTGTCGGGGCAACTGATGATGCTTTTTTGTTTGTCTGTGGGTGCTTGAGCTTTGAGCTGGATCTCTGTACTTGCTTACTCTGTCTGTTGCATAGTATTCCCTGCGTAAGTGAGTACTATGCACATCTGAGGTGTAGTGCATTTGGTCGTGACGCCGGCTCATGGGGGGGGGGTTCGCTTACGCCGGGATCGGTCTGTAGGAGGACCCCCTCTTTGGGCCCTCCCTCTCAAATGCACCATCTCCTCGGGGCGATGATGATCATATGTACTACCTCCCTGCTTTGGATGCGCATCATGTTGTGCCCGGGGGGGGGGGGGGGGAAGCATTTCTGAGCCCCGAGCATGTGTTCTCAGCCTCATTAGCTCTTAGGGTCGGGATAGAAATAGCTCCGTTAGGTTGTTGGTTGGTTGTAACAGAGTTGGCAGCTTGCAACAACGCTGGGGCAGCAGCAGCCGACGTAGGTAGTTGATGATTAGGAGGGGGCGACGGAGTGTGGCGGACCCTCTCCTTGGGCCCGCAACCACTCATCTCTAACTCAGTAAGCATGGTGGGACCAGGAGATTGGTTAGGGCAGTATCGAGGTGAACTCAAGTAGAAGAAACAGTGGGTAGGAGCTGGTGTGTTGATGGATCAAAGGCTTGGAGGACCAGAGGTGGAGAGGTAGTAGGGGGGAGACCGGAGGGGGAGAAGAAGAAGGGGTGTTGGCAAAGAGGGGGTGGGAGGGGGTTAGCAAGGAGCATCATGCCCAGAGAGAGAGGGAGAGGCAGGGAAGAGCAGTGGCGGAGAAGAGGGTGGGGGTGTCGGAGGAGGAGGTAGCAGGTGGGACCTCCATGGTTGTGGCCAAATTTGATGGTGGCCAGATTCTTTAATTTTTTTCTTCTTTGTGTTTTCCCTAATTGCAATTTCCTAGTGTTAGTACCGAAAAGGCATCCCAAATGTCGCATGTGTTGGAAGGAAATATAAAGAACCTCGATTGATCTCATGTATATTGATGTTTTTCTATGATTTCGTTCTTTCTGAAAAATAGATACTATCGATACATACAATATATTATGCTAAGACCATTTTTTGTCAAAGATTTTTTCACAATTTTTTTTTAAATTAAAAAAATGAGAACAAATGTAGAAAATAATTCTTCACTCTTTCTTCATCCAAATTTTAAATTGTAATTATATAATCCTTAATCAAACATAAAAGAATACTCAATATTTCAAAAATAGTTGTGTTATATCTTGTGTAATATTTTGCACGAGGTTATACTAATATATGTTGTTGGAAAAGAATAATAATTCTCTCTCTATTTACTCAGAAATTTAGATTTTCAGATCTTGGGTTTGTAAATTTTCAGGTTTTTTATGTTTTTTTATTGTTCAAGTTACATTGAAAATAACAAATATCTCCTCAATAGTTAAATTTCATTATTTTCCACCCTCAAAGTTCTAAAAAGTTGGATTTTATACCCTCATTTAAAATTATTTTTTAACATATACTAATGGAAACATGGACTTTTATTTACAACTAATTGTTGTCATACTATTCAAACTTGAGCTACATAATTGTTATTATTATTATTTTTTTGAAGGAAAAGGTGGAATCTGGCCACCCTGTTTATTGCTTTGTTTTGGTTATCTTGAAGCACATGATTGGATGAGAGAATCCTGATGTGCCCAAATTTTAAATTATGAAATTGCTATTATTGATGCAGCTCACTTGTAAGATTTGGATGAATACTCTGTTGTTGTGTTGGGATAGTAATTTAAGGTTTTCCATGTTCCAGTTTGGCTTGTTATTCGTTCAGTAGCTCACTGATTGGCAGCTGAATAGATTAGATTTCAAATCTCTTGTTTTCAACTTGAAGAAATTAGAAGGCAAGATTCTATAGGAGAACATCTGAACACCCTTGGACAACTTTTACCATATACTATTAAGTTATGCCAAAGCCAATCTCAGGAATAATTAGGGTCTCATATGTAATCATAAGTACTTAAAGAATTTATAGAGTTTTTTATATATAAAAAATTATAACTCGGAGCTTAAAACTTTAGTAGCTCATTGATGCATGATTACACATTCCTTCATTTGTTAGATTTTAAAGGTTTAAACCGATTTATCATTGAAAGAAAGACAATTGATATATAAATGGGAGCATGTTTGGCCATATTAAAGCTTTCTTGTGTGTTTTACTTGTTCTGCTGCTGATTGTTTAATTTTCTGTAGATTGAGTAAGAACCAGAGTATCTGGTGGAGTTTGATAAAAATCCAGATATCGATGAGAAGCCACCTATGTCTCTTGAAGAAGCGTTGCAGAAGGCAAAACCATTCTTGATGGCTTACGAGGGAATAAAGAGCCCGGAAGAGTGGGAGGTACTTTCAATTGCATGATTATTTATAGTGTTTTTCCCCCCCTTAGTTTTATATTTCCCTTAATGGTAACTGTCCACGAACAGATTCTGTATAATCCGTCTGTTTAGGTATTATTTACTTACTATACATTGGTTTCAATGTTGTATTCACAGCCGTGCTTTAGCTTTTTCTTATGAGCACCTGAAAGTTTTATCTTGTGAATCATAATGCACTGCACTGCAAGGTTCAGAGTGAACAAAGCGTTGCTGGAAATCCTTAAAAGAGCCCATCTGGAAGTGCATGCCTAATATTTAGTTTGCTCGACTTTATGGTTTCAATAAGGGAAATTAGAGAAGCAAGTTTTGTGGATAACTTGGTTTGACTTCTAGTATCAATATTAGTTTTTATATACAATGGCAGAGGGTAGTGTTCTGCCGTAGTTGCGAGGGTCTATATTCTTGGTTGCGATACTTTGTGGTCATCTACTATTTCTTACTCTAAGAGAAGTTGGAACTTGGAACGTTGACTGTTCATTGGCGTAAATTGCGAATTTGCTAACTAAGATAACATACTAGAGCTTAAGGTCCTCTTTTCATTGTTTCCTCAGCAAGGGATCTACAACCAACTAACTAGACGCTGATGTTCGTTAGACCAGCAGTTGTACAATTTTGTGAAATCTCCTAAGTAGCTTTCTGTTACTTTTTTTTTTTTTGGTGGGAGCAATCTGATGATGAGTTCTTTATTTGAGGAGGAAAGCTCTGATCTGGATCGTGATGGATCGTGATTTGAGTATGGTTGGCTGATGATCACTTGAATCTCGATCTAGATGGCTGGAATCGTCTGGATCTGAATCTGGATCTGGAAGGCTGTAAAGTGTGGGAACCTGCAAAAAGTCTTTACACCAGAGGTGGCTCCGGTGAAAGACCTTGGATGCGCAAGTCAATAATCCAGAATACCTTTTACTGATTGAGGTTTTTAGTGGAGACAAATTGATTACCTTTTACTGATTGAGGGGGAAAAATTTGTAGGTTAGGAGTTTGTTGTAGGAAATAGATATGAAAATGTATTTTTTAAGATTTAGTTGGAGATTTACATATTGTGGGGATTGAATAGTAAATAATCCTGTTTAAGATAGTGGATTTGACTAACAGCCCTAATTAGTTGAATAATCATATTGATGGGCCTGAAGACGGCCACATGTTCTTCTAGTGGGCCTCTTGTTGTTGGGTAATTACTGTTCTTCCTGGGAAGCTTTCAGATGTGATATCGGTAAAATCGGAGCCACACGATCTCAGCACGCATGTTGAAAAGTGCACTTCTGTACTGACCTCGTTTTATCAATTTCCTCAGCCCCTTCTTCTCATTTTCACCACTTCCAATAGCTATGTGGCTATAAGGATATCATTGTATCTTCTTATGTATATATTAAGAATAGTGTTTCAACAAATTAGACATGAATGTGAACATTAAATTTCATATTATTTGCAGAGCAACCCAGAATGGGGATGGAACAGGAAATGTCAGTTCATGGATAAGCTTGCATGGGAGGTTACCCAGAATTACAAAAAATAGAGCATAATTTTTCAAGGATATGAAGATTTTGCAGAAGCAGGCATCTGATGCAATCAGTTTTTATTTATATATTGTACCTTTTTCACTTGCAGCTTTGCTTTATTTTCATATCTCTTCTCTACTATTTAATGGGAGAGTTGGGGTTTGCAACAAACTAACCCTAACTTTGTAACTATATAAACACGTATAATGCACGTCCAAATTATATCCAACAAATATAAATGTGCACTGCACGTGTAGCCCAAATCAAAACATTCAAATATAAACTATTTTTTTCTTATTCAATATATATTCATTTAATTTTATGACTTTACTTTTTTTTAGACGTTTATCGCACGTATATTGTACTAGTGGAAATTAATACTAGTTAATAAGCCTATTACTAATTTTTTGTTTTTTTTTTTTTTTGGAAAATAAAGTGACCGAAGTCACCGATCTCATTAATGATAAATTAACGGGATTACAAAAGTCTTACATCATCTTAAACATCATACTGTGCTCGTCAGCACCAAACTACTAATCTATTACATCATAACATCAAAGAAAAGCAAGGAAAAGTAAAGATACAATGATAACCAAGCCCTAAGGCCCCCTAAGCGACAAACTCCTCGATGCTTGATCTTGGTCGCTCGAGCAAACTACTGTGCTCCCTCCAACCTAGGCTTCTTCCATGCCCCTGCTTGACCTGCCCATGCTTGTATTAGAGCTTGCAATTTATGAAGTAGCATATGAAAAGAACATGAAGAATGACGAAAGCATAAATCATTTCTATCTAGCCATAGAGACCACAAAATTGCCCCAACAGTAATATCCCAAAGAAGTCTATACTCTATGCTAATATTAAAAGTTCTCCATTCCCCCTATACGTCATCTGCGGATGTTGGAATTGCAGACATGTGAAAGCCCAGACCCATGACCTCCCAAACCAACCTAGCTCTAGGGCAAACGAAGAAAATGTGAGTTGTGTCCTCTTCCTCCAAGTTACAGCGCTGGCACGTAGCGTCATTCAGAATTTTTCGTTTCTTAAGGTTACTCTTGGATAGGATACCGTCGTTCAGAACCAACCAAAGAAAAGCCTTTACTTTGGGAGGTGCTTTCGTCTTCCATATGTTTCTTGCACATGTACTCCTCAGCCCACCATCGTTAATGAATCCGTACATATTTGAGACTAAAAACATTTTGTTTTCCCCTATTCTCCACTCTCTGACGTTCTCCTCGGGTCTGTCTTGAGATCCCTCTTCCCGCAGTAGTGCATGAAGCTTTACCAATTGTTCCTGCCCCTCGTTGGATAGGGTTCCCTTGAACTCCAATGTTAGGCCTCTGCTCCTCCACACATCCACTACCAGGGCGTCTTCCCTCTTAACTGACGAAGCCAGTTCGGGAAGGAGGGATTGTAGTGTGTTATCTCCGCACCATTTGTCTTTCCAGAATCTGATGTTGTTTCCTTTCCCCATCTTGCATTTTGTGTTCATGTGGTAGATCTCTCCCACCTTTGCCACTCCTTTCCAAATACCTGAAACCTTTGCATGCTTTGTTTTCCCTCCAAATCTGGTATTCTTCCTCCTGCGATATCTCATGAACGAGTTGCTTCACCACGCTTTACGTTGTTTGTGCATCTTCCACCACCACTTGGACAGGAGTGCCTTGTTCATGTCTCTTAGGTTCAGGATCCCCAGGCCTCCGAATTGTTTCTTCTTGCATACCCTATCCCACCGATTAGGTTAATGCCCTTATTATCGTCTCGCGTTCCTTTCCATAAGAAATTTCGCCTGCATTTGTCAATTCTTTCAATAGCCCAACTTGGAATCTCATAGATCGACATCAGGTATGTGGGAATGCTACTGAGGACGGCGTTGATTAGGGTAATTCTACCTCCCAATGATAGAAATTTCCCTTTCCATCCATTTAATTTTTTCTCAATCTTTTCCACCAGTGGAATCCAGTCCTCCTTAACAAGCTTTCCTGGCCTGATAGGCGTGCCCAAGTACCTAAGCGGGTATTCCTTTTTCTCGCACTGCAACAACGTAGAAGTGAAATCCGCGGCTCCCTCGTTGGCGTTGCTCAGGGCCGTAACGCAACATTTTTGAAGATTAACGGCGAGACCGGACCAGAATTCAAAGCATCTTAGTAGTATTCGAATAGACAGGATTTCTTCCACCTTAGCCATACCGAACAGTAAGGTGTCATCCGCATACTGGAGGATTGACAACGGTTCGGAGATCCCTTTTACTGTGACCCCTTTCGTCAACCCAGCCTCCATGCCTCTTTTGTTCATCTCAAACAATCCGTCAGCCACGATTGCAAAAATAAGCGGTGATAGTGGGTCGCCCTGTCTCAGTCCTCTCTGACATCTGATCTCCCTTCCTATCGATCCATTAAGTTGTACGAAGGACTTGCCGTGTCTAACGCACATCTTCATCCACATTCTCCATTTATCCCCGAAGCCTTTTAGTTTCAATGCCTCATCGACACACTCCCATTCTATTGTATCATATGCCTTCTCAAAATCTAGCTTCAGAAGGAACCCGTCGACTTTGTCTTTGTTCCCTCTGAACACCATTTCATGGGCCGATGCGATGCTATCTAGAATGTCCCTTCCTCTTACGAATCCACTTTGAGCTTCCCCGACGATTTCATTTAGAACTGGATTTAATCTACTGGCCAAACTCTTGGTGATGATCTTGAATGACCCATTAAGCAAGCTGATAGGCCTGAGGTCCTTAAATGAAAGTACTTCTGCTTTTTTCGGGATGAGGACCACATTCGCATAATTAAGTCTCTCCACCTGCGCCTCCCCCCTGCATACTCCATGGAAGATAACCATGAGGTCGGTCTTAATGATGTTCCAAAATTTTTTGTAGAAGAAAATTGGGAAACCGTCAGGCCCTGGGGCTTTGTCTTGTCCCAACGCTTTAATAGCCCCTAGGATCTCCTCCTCCGTGAAGGGCACTTCTAGACTCTCACCTCCCTCAGCTGCTTCCTCGTTCCTCAACCGAGGGTTTAACTCGCATCTTAGCGCCCTCTTCCTTCCCAATAGATCTTTGAACGAATTTTCAATGTGATTTCTAATGACGGTCTCATCTTCCATCCAGACGCCTTCCACTAATAGTCCCCCGATTTGATTTTGACGCTTTCTACGGTTTGCTATCTTGTGAAAAAATGCGGTGTTTGCATCTCCTTCCTTAAGCCATTGAATCCTCGATCTCTGCCTCCAATAGCACTCCTCCACTTCTCCAATTCTATAAATCTCCGTCCTACTACCGGCCAGTTCGTCGACTTCTCCCGCATGCAAATCTCTAACCTCTTCGATTTTTTCTAATTCTTGAATTCTCCTTCCTAACCTCTCTTTCGTTTCTTTTACTTCCCCAAATTCCTTCTTTGCCCATCTCCTTAAGCGTTTCCTCAGTCGGCGAAGCTTGATGATCCATCTAGATATTGCATCGCTTCCCGGCGTCGACATCTCCCAACTGTCCTTAATGACCTGAGAGATGTTAGAGCTGAGTAACCATGCCTTCTCAACTAATTTTTTGTTGTAATCGGGAATTTTTACTTTTGTTCATTTGAAGATTTGCAATGCTTTCAGACCAAGATTGTAATCTTTATCAGATTTTGGCAATATTGTTGTTGATTTGATAACATATTTGGTATCTGAGATCTTCATTTTTTTGCTAGTGTGTATCTGTTTTGATTTCCATTTTAATTGTGCAATTAAATCTGTATTAGGAAAAGATTAAAGTACGAAGTAGTAGAAGAAGAAGATATTTTCACCTTTTTGAAAGTAATATAAGCAAACAACAAAAATATGAGTACAAAAAAACTATGCCTATATTTTGCAGACAACAACTTCTGATAAGATAAATTGAGATGTATCATACTATTGTTGAGATCTCAGATGTTGTTAAGGGGCCATTTGTTTGTTAACAATTATTCAGGAGTGAAAACAAAATCTGTGATTTTCAATATTTTGTTGTTTCTTGTTTGTTTGCTAGGAAAATAAGAGGAATCCACATGTTGAAATGTTGAAATGATATGATATTCGATTTGTTTGTTATGAAAATTACACTTGGAAATAACAAATTTAAAGTCATTGTTTTTTTTAAATGCTTGTTTGCAAGTTATATATGCTAGTAATTTACACGTGCGATGCATATTTTAATAATTTCAAAAATAAAAATAAAAACTTTGACGGAGGATTTGAATCGGAAACCTCCTTTATATTTATATATGTGCGTTGTTGCACATGTTGGTAGAATGACAAAATGACAAATGACACTAAGGCCTTCTTCCATTATAATATTAGAGATTAGATATATATATAATATGAAAATCTTCCATTGTGCACCACCCCTCCATGTGCACTCGGCCTTCCCGCCTTCGTATCGACGATCCGAACCGTTCACATTGATCTACACATCTAAATTAGTCTAAATATGTAAAATTAAATCATTTGAAATTCATTTGCCCATCCATCGTGTGGCTATAAAAAACAATGATTTTTAGCCATGCAATTTTGTAACACTTCAATGGATGAGCAAATAAATTTCAAATGATTACACTTCAATGTAAGACTGATAATAGAACACCTCACTTCGTCTGGGAGCTCTTCTTGGTAGTAAGCAAGCATGAAGTCAGATAGTAGAAATTATAAGAAATAGAAACTACTTTAAGTATTAGGGTAAGAAATCAGGCAAGTAATAATTATCTCTAACCTTTGAACTTCAGTCTCAACCATTTTTTCGTTGTTTGCCATGTTTACTATTTCTTCATCAACTCGACCCTAGTTGCCAAATCTCCAATTTGAGCTTCTTCGCCAATACAAATATACCTGAAAAAATATTGAAAAAAATGTAAATCATTGACATGATCAGGATTTAAATATTATTTCTTGGCACATAGTGCAAGGAACTATTCTAAATCATATGATGTTGTTATAACTTATAAGGCCCTTTTGAATACGGAGGTTAATGGAGGTTAGTGGAGATAACTTGTCTACATGTAGGTATCTAAATTTTAATCTGTTTGAATCATATTTTGGAGGTATCCTACCTCCATTTTTTTCACCACAAAGTTAAGAAAAACATAGGTTATGATAGGTATCTAAACTTCACTCTAATCAAGTTTATTTTTTAAGCCAAAATAGAGGTACAAGTATGCAACCTACAGGTTGCAAGCCTCTACCTTCACTTAAAAATTATCTACAGTAGTCTATCTTTTTATCCAAACATGCCTAAAAAGTTATTCTAATTCTAATGCAAGTATACTGATTATTTAATTTAAAATCCCCCAAAATTTACTCGAATATATAAATCTACCAAAATCAATAACATAGATTTTGTTACTATATTCAACAAAATGTTACTTGAGCTTGTTGTAATGAACAAAAGAAAATGAACACAATCAACTTGCCCAATTAATCAGATGCTCATAATGGATGTAGGAAACCATGTTCTTTATGCTCCAATGAACAAAAGTACTATCTGATCTAATCAGATATCACTCTCAATACATTATCACTCTCAATACAATGGTGTCTGTAAACCAAAGCAAATTAGCATCTTAAGAGATTCGACTATACATGGGAGACAATCTCCTTTTGCTGCCTTTTTTTCTTCATGTGAACAATGTTTCTCATGTTATTACTTACATCAAAGGAACTTTCTCATGAAAAAAGTGTCCTTATATATATATATATATATATATATATATATATATATATATATATATATATATATATATATATATTGACTGGAACCTTATGTATATATTTAAGTTGTCTTTTTTTAATTTGGTTTGATTTTTTTTTTTTATGTATAGCATATGTAGCCATTGACAAGCATAAACTGATTGATTCATGAGAAAATTAGATGATTCAATTTCCGTCTTAGCTTTCTCTGTATAATCTAAGAGCATGCTCCTATGGTTGATGTAGTTAATTTTTCTTTTTATCAAATCTTCGAGCCCCAAATCATCTTTTTTGATTTATTTCATAAAAAGACATAATTCAAATTGACATCCAAAGATCAACAAAGTACTTGCACCTTGAAATTAGTTTACAAAATTTAGAAAACGAATCATTGTTATATCATAAATATGATGAATTAGAACTTAATTTTTTATATAAAAAAATTAAATCGGACCTTGGAGATGCGCTTGGTGTTGCAGTATCTTATCATCGACTCCAACTTACAATGAAGGTGATCTCGATCAATGTCCCCATTACCGGCCCTATGATCATCCGCAATAAATTATTGAATGAGAGGGGGGGTGGGGGGGAGGGGGGGAATTTTTTCCCTAAATGACCCTTTTTATGAAAGTTTTTCCACAAACGACCTGTTTTTTTTTTAATTCCATAAATGACCCACTCGCTTTTTGAAAGAGTGAGTGTGGTATAATCACCCACGCTTTTTCAAAAAGCGAGTCTTAGGGTTCAGAAAATTAGAAACCTAAGACTCGCTTTTTGAAAAACCGCGGTGTTCAGACCTAGACTCGCTTTTTCAAAAAGCGAGTCTTGGGTCTGTATTATTTTTGCTAGCAGACTCATTAGTTATCAACAGATTCAAGACTCGCTTTCCCAAACACCGCGCTTATTTATACCAAACTCGCTTTCTGAAAAAGCGAGTCTGTGGCTTGTTGAAAAAAATCTACAGGCGGAAGACTCGCTTTCTGAGAAAGCGAGGTGCTCTGTATAAGACTCGGTTTTTGGAAAAGCGAGTCTTGCTTGTGTTAATGAAATCTTTAAATTAGATTACGATACTCATAAGGCAACAAACACACTAGGACAATTTAGGATCCACACAAACGAAAAGAGAAAATTAACGGGGATTAGATTACTCAGAAACAAAGACAAAAATGATTCGTGGAGGTAAATTGGTGCTGTAACTTGTTTCACACATTTGTACATGGTTAATCTATATTGTGGAGTGGTTGTGCATTTGCATTGTCAATTTTGGAATGTAAGAGTTAGAATGTCTTGTGGATCAGCCCAGGAAAATTCAAAACAGAGGAAGAAAAATCCAATATTTCTGGGCCCTACTCAATGAATGCAGCAGTTTCTATCTCTTGCTCTCTTCTTCTCTCACCCTTCGGACCTTGCACTGCAGAATGCCAGAATCCACACAGAAGAAAATAAATGCACTGATGCAAACCCTCTGTGGCCTCACAAATAGCATGCATCATATGCCAGCTTTCTATAGCTAATAACCGAAGCAACACAAGTTAAAATGGAAAAAGACGGGTACAATTCATTTACATCACTTCACTTCTAACCTAACATAAGCAGAAGATCCAATACCAAATTCCCTTGAAAAAACTGTGTCTTCATACTTCAAAGTAGTAAGGAGAATGGGAGAGTTGAACAAGAATGAATACTAACATGATTGCATCTAAGAAAGCGAGTGTTGCTAGGCAAAGAAGGCCAAGACTCGCTTTTTGAAAAAGCGAGTGTGGCATAATTACCCACGGTTTTTCAAAAAGCGAGTCTTACTAAGACTCGCTTTTTGAAAAAGCGTGGGTGATTATACCACACTCGCTTTTTCAAAAAGCGAGTCTTAGGTTTCTTATTTTCTGAACACTAAGACTCGCTTTTTGAAAAAATGTGGGTGATTATACCACACTCGCTTTTTCAAAAAGCGAGTCTTAGGTTTCTAATTTTCTGAACCCTAAGACTCGCTTTTTGAAAAAGCGTGGGTGATTATACCACACTCGCTTTTTCAAAAAGCGAGTGGGTCGTTTATGGAATTAAAAAAAAAACAGCTCGTTTGTGGAAAAACTTTCATAAAAAGGGTCATTTATGGAAAAAATTCGGAGGGGGGAGGCGAACTTCCGAAATGGGCCCCCCTATACATTTTTAAAAAAACATGTGTACAAAATTTGCACATTGTTCAAAGCAATATATGCAAAATATATATCATCGAATAACTGAGAAGAAAGAGCCAAAGAAGATTTGTTTTAGATGTGGATTTCAGGTTTCGGGTTGAGGGTAAGGGTTTCGGGTTTGAATTTGAATGTGGGTTTCGGGTTTGAGTTTTCTATTGAATAAATATGGATTTATTTTTAAATCACCCAAATTTAAAGCCTCAAATTCAATCAAGTCAAAACCCAAATAATTTAAATAAAATTCTAAAGGCCCAAATATTTATTTTTGGGGCCCCTAATAACAACTTTTTTACGCACAAAATATGTGTCTATATTTACAAGGGAGTACAAATTTGGGGGACCCCTAAAATTGCAAATTATCCGGAGGCCTGAGGCGGCCGCCTCACCAGCCTCAAGGGTGGGGCCGGCCCTTAGGGGGATATATATATATATATATATATATATATATATATGAGTTGTGGGAGGCAGAAGGAATCTACAACAAATGGCCATAAGGAGCAACCAGCATGGGGGATTGAGAGGGAAGAAAGAGGAGTGGAAGAAGAAAGCAACGAGCGAGAGAGAGAGACAGCATGGGTATTAGAGATTCTAAGTAGGAAATTAGGTTAATTAATTATCCCAAGTGGCACAAACTTTCATTTTATATGAGTGACACTTTTGTAAATAATTATGTCGTAAATAAATTTAAACTTGGAGGGTATTATGGTTACACAACCTTAACTCTCCCATTAAAATATTAGAGATATAAGAGATTTAAAAATTTGTATGGCTGACATTAGATCTAGCATATCAGACCTAAATTAAGTCTAGTCATCTCAGCCGTCAATTAGTTGATCAATCAAAGAAATGGATGGTCGAGATTCGCTCTGAACAGATTTATTCTTGTTTTTATAATAGATATAGATAGATTGTTTTTTTATTGTATTACTAGATTTGCCCGTGGGCACATGCCTACGGCACGTCTTCGGAACGATACAACATATGAAAGTCTTGTAAACAGTAAAACAACAATTATGTAACTCAAGTTTGAATGGTAAAACAATAATTAGTTGTAAATAAAAGTCCATGTTTCCATTGGTATATGTTGAAAAATAATTATAAACGGGGATGTAAAATTCAGTTCTTTAGGATTTTGAGTGTGGAAAATGATGAAATTTAATCGTTGATGAGATATTTTCTATTTTCATTGTAACATGAGCAATAAAAAATGAATAAAAAATTTGGAAATTTACAAACCTGAAATCTGAAAATATAAATTTTTGAGTAAACAGAGAGAGAGTGAGAAATAAATAAATAAATAAATAAATAAAGGAGTCGTTTTAGAAAGATTTGAATTTGAGTTTTGGGGGAAAACTTTTGGGCGGAAAAATATATTTTCTGAGGTTAGATCTAGACCATTGATTTCAACCATATTGAATGTGAGCCACTTGATAGCTTTCTTTGTATTTTATTATATCAGGTTAGATCTTGCATGCATTCATGTAGATTATTATCGAACATATGAATAGGAATTGTTATTGTAATTCATGTCATGACATTGCATAACTATTGTAGATTGTATGCTAGTGTTTGTTGTTATATGATTGATGTTAGTGTATTGGTTGATTGTGATTTGTAAGATTATGGACATTATACATCTTAATACCATGTTCACATAGATGTAACTTGTTGTGATTTATGTTGTCGACCCCTAACTCATCGTTCATAACATCTTAATTATTTTATTCATGAAAAATATATTGAGACCCTAAAATTTATTGCCAACCTGAACATTGTCATGCTGTTTCGACCTAGATACTGCCAAAAAAATCACTAACTTTCTGAATATGAAATGTAGCCCCATGTTTCTAGTTTCCAGAACATCCAAAATTTTTGAATTCCGACTTATATTGCATGATTTATTACCATTTTACTGCTGCTGCATTTTACTTCCAGATTTATACATATACCATGTTAACCTGATTAAATAGATGAACTAATGATCAAATATTCCAGATTGATAGTCAACATGCTTAGGGTAATGAAAATTATTTTTTGCTGATTTTTAAAATGAATATTTAATACCTTTACTACTGAAACTAGTTAACACCGATAACCAGCCAGAATCTATAACCTGTAAAGAACACTATAATTCACCTAGCTACTGTTTTCGGAATTTGGACTTTTAATATGCGTTGGAACCGGGTAGGAGTATAATTTCTAGAACTTCTGATGGATCCACATTTTCTTCTCTATAGCAGTGGGAAATTCAATTTTAGTACAGCAACCTACTGCTGTCCAGAATTGAATTTCCATGTTTTATAATATATAATTGAATCTATAATGTTGTATTTGGTGCATTTAATTGTATGGAGTACATTGCATAATCTTAGCATTGTGTTGTCATCATTCTAGTATCCCTTATTAATCACCTCATAGTTTTCCCATTGATATTTCGGTCCCTATTGTTCCCTATTAGTATTGCATGTTGAATTAATAAAGAATGTTAATCAAGCCGGGGTTAAGGGTTGACTAGAGTAGTTGATAATATAGTGACTGTACTCGGAAGTGTGGACCTCGTTTCTAAAATATCGTTTCGTCATTGTGCAAGAAATTGCGTCAATGGCCAGTGTTATCGTTATTGTGGAAGAAATTTTTGCAATAGCCAGTGTTATCGTTATTGTGCAAGAAATTGCTGCAATAGCCAGTGTTATAGTTATTGTGTAAGAAATTGCTGCAATAGCCAGTGTTATCATCGTGCCGAGTACACGACCTATAGAATCTACCACCTTAGTCTAAATAAAATTGATTGTATGCATCGAACCTGTGGTATGGAACATATGGGACACAGTAGTACGTGCATTAGATAGGATTAAAACGAATAATAGACTTAAGATCTTCATCGCATCATCATTACATATTGTCATCTTTATCGAACAGTGTTATCATTATTGCTACCACTATTGACACTGCTTATTGTTATTGTTATTGATCATTGTCATTGCACATTGCATCGTTACTATTTTGCCACTGTTCATTGTCATCGACTCTATTGTTTATTGAATTCATTGTTATATCATAAATGCCATTGTTTCTCTGTTTCTCTTCTTGCTGTCCACGACTTGCTCTAAGGACATATTTTTCTCTCTTTTAGATGAACAACTTACAGGTAATCAAGTAGAATTGTCTGATGGACTAGGAGAATAACAATGGTGAAAGAATTGAATTTGCATCGCCGCCTAAATAATTATTGTTTTGTTTTGAAGACTTAAATAAATTGAATATTGTTAATTGTTGTATTTGTGGGCTTTTGACCTGAATATTATTTTTGTTGATTCCAGATGTTGGATTGTTATTATGTTTGGTTATTTTATGCTTAAACTCCAAGTATTGTTATTCATGTGATTATTTCTTTAATGCATGCGTTGTTGTATTACTTTCTTGTTTATATTGTTGAGTTGAATCGATAACAGCTTATGAATGATGCAAGTCATTTGCTGGGCCAACGTCACATGCCTGCATTCTGTATTTTTGGGAAGCGGGGCGTGACAACCAAGTATATGTCACCAAAAACTATAAGTGTTCAATGTTTTATGGCTGTGGAGACAATTGGTCTCTCCTTCTTCTGAGGCACCTAGGGATCATGTAGCTGTATCCTTTACTTGCTTATCCATCGGCAATAGCTCTTGCTACGAATCCGACCTCCTTTGCACTGGCCCTGCCAAAAAGATCATGGTAGAGAAATAATATGAGTAAACTGAGTCTGATTCTTAGTAAAATCTAGGGATGGCAAACGGGCTGGTTCGACACGCGACTCGCCCATTTAACCCGGCCCGCGAAATGCCGGTTCGGGTTCGGGTCGAACCCGTTAACAGAAATGGGTCGACCCGGATCTTAAAATAGGCGAATTTAACCCGATCAACCCGGCCCGGTAACCCGGATGCACAATGCTCGACCCGCCCACGAACCCACGGGTCGACCCGTGGGTTGCGAACCGTTTGACCCATACGGGTCAAACGTTCGACCAACACGTCCAACGGGCTGATCCCCCTTACCGAGAGCTAAACGGCTCTTTCAGCCGTTATTTTTAGTTTTTTTGGTTTTTTTTGGGTTTTTTATTTCTTTTTTATTTTTTCCCTATAAATACTCCTAAAACCCACACTAAGAATTTAAACATTACTCTCTTACTTTCTCTACTATTATTACTCAATTCATTTCAATTTTTATGAACAATTGAACAAATAAGGTAGCAAGACATATATACGATCAAATGACAAATTCTGATCGTATCGAACTCAAAATTCATCTACGTCTTCAAGTCTTCAACTCTTCTCCAAGTGATCAAGTCTTCAACTCTCCTCCAAGCTCTCTTCAAGTCTTCAATTCCGGACTTCTACTTCTACTTCTATTCTTATTTTTACGGGATTTTTTTATATACGAGTATCCATGGTGAACGGTATCAAAATTTCATATCCATCTTCTTTTATTTTTATTTTTTTTGTAGTTATAATTTTGTATCATATTTGTTTGTTGTTTTTTTGATCTTCTCTCACAACCCTCTTGTTTTCTAGATTTTTATTGTAACTTATCATGCCTACATTGTGTTTAATTTTTTTACATACACTACTTCATATCAACATGTCTAGATCACGCGGTAGCGGCCATAGTCAAAGTGGACAAGATTCCACAGGCACTTCCCGTAGGCCTCCAATTGTCCCACAAAATGACCCCGCCGAAGACTATCCTAATCCTCCTCCCCAACAATGGGGTACACACGATGAGTTTGTAGGAGACATAGAATTAGAAGAAGAACCACAACAAGTCACTGAAACAACACAACCGGCTACTAGTAGGAAAACTAGAGGGGAAAGTAGTGATTGGCGCAAATTTTATGATTATACCGGGTGTAGGTTTAAAGTGTGTAAAACTTGTTCGAAGCCATACAAATGGAAGAGTGGTGAGGGCACGAGTACAATTAGGCGACACATCCAAAATGTGCATAAAGAACTTCTTGTTGACCTACCCGGCCAACAAAAAATCCATCATATGACTGGTCTAGTTGATAGCCACCCTTATGGTCCCGAACTTGTTCGTCGGGAAATGGCCCGATTAGTAATCAAGGAAGAGTTACCATTTTGCTATCCCGAGAGTAGGGACTTGGAAAATTTTAATCAAACCGCCTTAAACCCTGATTTTAGAAGAATCCATAGGAATACTTACAAATCAGATTGTTTTAAAATGTACAATGAAATTAGGGAAGCTTTGATTCCAATTTTATGGAGTTTAACTTGTAGAGTTAGTTTAACTTCCGATTGTTGGACGGGTTGCAACAATATTCCAATGATGAGAATAACCTGTCATTGGATCGACAGTAATTGGATTCTTCAAAAAAGAATCATATCACTTGCCGCGTTGCCTTATCCCCATAGTGGCAATGAAATTGCAAACCATATTATAGAAATTTGTGATGTTTTTCATATTCGCGATAAAATTATGAGTATAAGTTTTGATAATGCATCTAACAACAATGCATCAATTAGTATTTTAAAACCCGCATTAAACCCTCCATCTCACAATATTTTTCATGTTAGATGTGCATGTCGTATTTTAAATTTATGTGTTCAAGATGCATTAAAAATAGCCGAACCATATAAAGTTAAAATTAGAAATTGTGTACATTTTATTGCATTAAGTGGCACCATATTTCAAGAATGGAAAGCTTGGTGTAGGCTTAAAAATATACCTTTTAGAAAATTTTCAAAGGATGTTAAACACCGATGGAACTCTACTTTTTGATTTGCTACATGTTGTTACTGAATATAAAGAATGTGTAAATGATTTTTGTATTGCAAAAAATATGCACAATTTTGAAATGACTCCCGTCGATTGGTATTATGCCGAATCTTTGTTGAAATTTTTAGAACCTTTTAAAATCACAACTTTCAAGTTTTCAAAATCTTATGAATCTACTTTTAGTAGCATTTTTATTAATAGTTACTATGATGCAAACTTTTACAGAAATGATCGATGATGCTTTTGTTGGTGATATTGTAAAACCTGCATACACAAATTTTTTGAAGTATTTTAATTCTCCTCCTATGTTGTATTATGTTGCTACTGTGATGGATCCTCGTATCAAATTAGAAGGTACGAAGAGTTTAATTGAAATGTTTTTAAATTTACTTGGGGATGATGATAAAGAAATTGATTACGCTTCTTTTGTAGCTAAATTTGAATCAACATTAAATAACTTGTATGATTATTATGATAGATGTTTTGCTTCTAGTAGTACAACTTCTTTAGTTAGTTCTTCTTCTGCTATTTCTAAAGGTAAGGATAAGAGTAAATTTGATGATAGAACAATTAATTTACTTGCGCAAATTCAATCAAAAAAATCTAGGACTAATCAACTAAACGAATTAAATTGGTATAACCAATTTAAGATTCTGAGTCTTTTAGTTCTTCACTAGATATTTTACAATGGTGGAAAGACCATGAACACACTTATAGTATTTTTAAATATATGGATAAAGATCTACTAACTTCTCATGTCTCTACAGTTGCTTCTGAAAGTGCATTTTCTACAAGTGGCAGGGTTCAAACTGATTAAAGGAATCGCTTGAAGCCCCAATCGTTAGAGATGCTCGTTTGCACAGAAGACTGGCTCAAGACTGAAGATTGGAACCAAGGAAAAGCATTATCGACGTCCACAAGTGGGAGCAACTCGCCGGAAGAACAATAACAACAACAACAACAACAATAACAGCAACAGCAACAACAACAACAATAATAGCAACCAAAATGAAGAATTCTAGACCAACAACAACAAGTAAACAACAACAAATTGAAGGCCATCAAATTGAAGACAATTGTAAATAGATAAAAAACTGTATTAAATCTTTACTTGTTATTTCAAAATAGGAAAATTGAAGTAAATTGAAATTGTATATAAGAAATTTGTTATTGTATAAAACAAATTTTTGTAAAAAATCTTTATTTCTTATTACAATTTGTGAAACTTGTATAAGTTGAAATCATATGAATAATATATCATTTTTTGGCAATTTCACTCTTTCAATCTTATTATTATTATTACATTTTTTATGTTTATTATTAAAATTACATTTTTTTAAGTAAAAAAAAAGTTAACTGTAGCCGGGCCAACCCGTGACCCGACCCGACCCGGGTTGGACCCGAAAGGGTTCATGGGTTGGGCGGGTCACAAATTCACGCCTTCGACCCGGCCCGACCCGTTTAGCTCAACGACCCGACCCGAACCCGCCCAAGTTGGGTGCAAACCCGAGCGGGTTCGACCCGACCCGGCCCGCAAGACCCGTTTGCCAACCCTAGTAAAACCCCTAAACATCTGACTGTTTCCGCCAACAGAACTTCAGTACGAATAATTACAAAGCCCAAAACTGGTTTACAAATTAGTTTCTTTCAAATTATTGGCTAATATTATTATTTTTCGCTTTTTGAGTGATGAAAGAAGCTCTACAGTACGGCCTAAACACATCTAAAATGACAGTATGTTAATATCAGGAATCAAACAAACAGTACCTCATTCCTTGATGCAAGAATCCTCCATCTTGTAACATAATATGAAACTACCAAGTTAATACAGAGGTGCTGTTTAACAATGTCACGCCCCGCTTTCCAAAAATACAGAATGCAAGCATGTGACATGGCCCAGCGAATGACTTGCGTCATTCATAGGCTGTCATTGATTCAACTCAACAATATAAAACGGAAAGTAAAACAACCTCACATGCAATAAGAAGTAATCACATAAATAACAATACTTAAAATTTAAGCATAAAATAACCAACATAAAATAAATCTAACATCTGGAATTAACAATAATATTATTCGGGTCAAAAGCCCACAATACAACAATATTCAATTATTGAAGTTAAAAAAAAGAAACAATAATTATTTAAATGGCGCAACAACACATGTCTTTCACCATTGTTGTTCTCCTAGTCCATCAGGCAAATCTCCCTGGTTACCTATAAGCTGTTCATCTAAAAGAGATGAAAAATGTATCCTTAGAGCAAGTCGTGGATAGAAAGTAGAGAAACAGAGAAACAATTGACATTTACGGTGTAACAATGAATTCAATAAAAATAGAGTCGATGGCAATGAACAATGGAAAAATGGTAACAATGCAATGTGCAATAATGATGATCAATAACAATAGCAATAACGATAACAATGTCCAATGATGATGACAATATGCAATGACGATGCGATGGGATCTTAAGTCTATTATTCATTTTAATCCTAACTAATGTAGCACTTCATGCGTCCATTATTTTACCACATGGTTGCTACATACAATCAAGTTACGTTTAGGCCTAGTGGTGAATTTTATAGGCAGTGTACTCAGGCATCATTATATCATGTCCTGTAATCAGGTAATGGGTTCTAGAGGTGGCCCCGTCAATCCCTGACGTGGCACTTAGTTCTACGTGGCAGTTAGTTCCATTTAGCTGGTAAATAGGAAAACCGATAAACACATTCATGAATCATGTAATCATTTAATGGGTTCTAAAGGTGGCCTCCGTAGATTCTAGAGGTGGACCCCGTTAATTCCTGACGTGGCACTTAGTTCTACGTGGCACTTAGTTCCATGTAATGGATTCTAAAGGTGGCCCCCGTCAATTCTAGAGGTGGCCCCCATCAATTTTTGACGTGACACTTAGTTTTACGTGACACTTAGTTCCATTTAACTTTTAAAATATGGAAAACACGGGCCTCCTTCCGAGTATACTTACATATATTGTCCACTACTATGGTCAACCCTTAACCCCGACTTGAGTAACGTTCTTTACTTAATTAACATACGATAATGCGATTAATAGGGGACACTAGAAAGATGACAACACAACTCTAAGATCATGCAATGTACTCTATACAATTAAATACACCAAATTCAACATTATAGATTCAATTATATATAATTAAACATGGAAACCCAATTCTGGACAACAATAGGTTGCTGTACCAAAATCAGAATTCTCATTGCTACAGGATAGAAAATGTAGATCCGTCAGAAGGTCTAGAAACTAAACTCCGGCCCGGTTCCAACGCATATAAATAAGGTACATAAAAGTTGTAGCATCAGGTGTCAAAACAGCAAACTACACATGATTTGTGTTCAGCCAGAACTTGTTAAATTGTGTTTATACATATGAAACACGACTGAAACAATATTAATTAATTCCAGGAAAATTAGCAAATGTTCTCTAGTATGTCTAGTATCAGCATGCAAAATTTAAAGTCATTATCTTATAGGTAGCATGGTTAAATTAATTGCGAATCAGAGTGTGGCATCAGTTTTTAGAATCTTGAATTGTATGACCCAGCAGCAGTAAATCTGCGATATCTCACAAACCATAACTTGGAATTCAATTCCGTCAAAGGAGCAGTAAACTAGACATCTGGGTTTACATTTCATATTTAGAAAGTTATTGATTTTGGTGACATTATCTAGGTCAACACAGCATGGTAATGTTTAGGTTGGTGATAAATTTCAGGGTCTCAATATATTTTTCATCCATAAAATGATTAGAATGTTATGAACAATGAGTTAGGGGTCAACAACATAAATCACAGCAAGTTACACTTATGTGAGCATGGTATTAAGATGTATAATGTCCATAATCTTACTAATCACAATCAACTAACACACTAACATCAATCATATAAGCCATTAATACTAGTATGCAATCTACAATTATTGTGAGATGTCATGGCATGAAATATAATAATAATCCATATTCCTATATTCAATAACTAACTATATGTATGCATGTAAGATCTCTATACATTGGAGAAAAATATGGCACAAAGTCAAGACTACTACTTGGATTTGCACGTATAAATCTGTAGCATCCCAACGATAGATAACAATAACAATATACGATAATAAATAGGGATCTACTTGCGGGATTCAATAAACAGTCTCGAACACAATACAATACAATTCGAGAGAGATAACTTGCCTGTAAATGACGATTAGTTCCGATATAGGGAATAACGGGATTATGATCCCGGGCGATGATCCAAAACATGTGCGAGCCATGTGCAAAGTACCAAAAGAACAAGACACCAACAGATCGGATCTCCTACTCTTCCAAAACAGCAAACACCAAGATCCAACTCTCCCCACACAAAACGGCAAACAGCAAACAACAACTGCCCAATCCCCTATCCCAAACACCAAATAGCCAAACCACCCACTCACACTTCGTTTCCTTCTTCACATCGACAGAGAGAGAGAGAGAGCGGAAAAGTGGACGGCGACTTCGACGGCGGTGACTAGGGACTCGCGATGCTAGCGGCGACGGCAAGGGTAGCGACATCGAGGTGCTGGCGGTCGAGAAGCGACGATCAACGGCGAGGGGAAACAGTGCTCTGTTTCTTCGACGAAACAGAGGAGGAGACAGCGAGGGGATGTGCGGGGCTCTGGACGACAACGAGGAGGCGATGATGGACCTTCAGTGGTTGCGGGGGGGTGAACGGATAGGGTCGATGCAGCGGGACGGTGACGATGGAGGATGAGTGCGAGAAGACGACGAGAACTCAAGCTTTAAGTTTGGCAAATGCGATGGGTGTAGATCATGGGGGTTGCGGTGGAGTTAGGTTTGAGCGGAGTCAAAGACGACGAGGAGAGGTAAAGGCGGTGACGATGGTGGTGCTCGGAGGACGGGAGAGCAACGGGCTAAGGGCTCAACGATGGGTTAATGGGGAAACAGCGAAGGAGAGAGAGTGGGAGGGGATGAACAATGCGGGGGTTAGGGTATGCACAGGATCGGGGCTAGGGTTTGCACAGTAGGGGTTTTTTTTGGGAGAAGATGAAGGGTTAGCTGTTTAAAGAAGAGAGAGATATGGGGAGAGATTATGGGGCTGAAAATCAGGGATTCAATTTTCAATTTTTTGGGGGGTTACAGGATGTGGTGATGATTAGGAGATATTTTTGGGAATTTGACTGTTAGTGGGGATATGGAGTAGTTTTGGGTTAGTGGGTTTGGGTACAAGATCCAATAGGAGGTGGGTTATAGGGTTTGGGCACAATATGGGTCAAATAGAAGAACAATCCATAACCAAACAAGATAAAAGACTATGAAATTAAATTTTCGATTAGAAAAGAGGGAGTAAGATTCAAACAACCAACAGAGATTAAGGATAAATGTGAATAATATTAGAATTGACATTATTCGATACAATAATGAGACAAAATGAAATGTTATAGAATTACAATGGAGATTACAATGGGGATCAATAATAAAAGGAAAAAAATGATAACGGGAGTTACAAACAACTTGATGGAAAATAAATTTTAGCGTATATCAGTTGGGATGAAGTTTGAGAAACAAGTGAACCAAACGATTAAAGTAACTTATACTAACTAATATAATCAAAAGATATATCAGGTAACATATTAAATTTTTGATAATCAAAAGTTAAGAATCACAATAGTTTGGTAATCACAATATTTGTTCTAAAAACATACATGAGTACCGTGTTAACCGCAATTCGTAAATGGCCTTTTGCAGTAATTCAATTTTGTCAAACACCTTCTACAATTAAATTTAACGGTGTCACCTAAAGGTGCTATAAGAATTTCATCAAACAATTCATGTGCTAGCCAATTTGAATACAATTAGAATTGTGTATTAGGTTTTCACCTTTAACTCCTTCACTCTAGCGTCACCAAATACTAATTGTATATCATGTAGAAAATTTCTAGTTAGAGTTAGTGCATTGGTTTTTATTATTATATAAAAGCACCTATGAAGAAAAACTGAATCGATGTTTATACCTTGAGATTGAGAGAAGTAGAGATGTGGGAGACATAAGGCCGCAAGGCGGTGGGAGGGAAACACTGAAGGAAGGTGAAAACTGGTTGCAAGAATGCGAAGAGAAATAGAACAACATAGATAGCAATGAATATAAATTGTCCTGGTTATTAAGGCTTTTAGCTTGAAAATAAATTTAGAATTTGGAGGGCCATAGTTTTGAAAAGAAAGTCTTCAGAAATTTTTTCACACATAGACATGTTATTGATACAACAAATCTAATAAAGCATGTAAAAAGGAATTACACAATTGGAGAAACTAATGAAAAATCATACATATAAGCACGTGCATGGTCATCAGAACCCATGAATTCATCAATCATCACAATTATTCTCACAAATTCTCAACATAATAAAACTTCAATCAAGCCAAGGAACTTGAATCAAATCACTGCAAAGCACATACAGACCAAATTTTGACTTCAATATTCTATAAACAATTATAAAATTCAAAACTTTTTGTACATATTCAACTCCTACTCCCTCTCTAAATCTCTTTGTTTTTTTGTCTTGTTTTTCAGAGGTGAATAAGTTTTGGGCATCGGGATCGCATGAGGAGACGGGATAGATGGAGGCAAGGGAGGCTTCGGGTCTTCGGAGTAGGGGAGCCATCGAGATGGTCGAAAGCAAGAGAAATGAGAAGATAAATTAGTGGGGGTAAATTTTTTGACAAAAAGAGATTCTTAAAACAAGCTGCATTACATGTACTTGCAATTTAGACTTAAAAAACAAAAACAAAATTCCTGCTCTTACACATGAAAATTAAAATAATGGTAAAAGGATATAATATGTTGAAATGAAAATGACTTGGTAAACTTAAGTTTCTCAATTGCAAGTACAAATTTTGAACTCATTTGCTGACGATTTTTTATAAGTAATGACATCAATCATATTTTTTGATAACCAAGATACCCATGCAAACAAATATATTTGAAGCCTCTAGCGTAAGTGTCAATTAAAACAGAGAAATCAAATGGAGAATATAGAATCAAAATACTAACTTCACCCATCAAATCAATTTCAACTGACCACCCAATGAGATAGCCAGTAGCACCAACTCCTGTTGTTGATTAAAATACTCATCTACACTCAATTTCAGCGAACCCACTTGAGGTAATTTCGAAGACAGTAAATATAGCTCTCATAGTAGGTCCGTAAGTAGGACTTTCAGTCACTATGAGCTACTGAAATTACTATAATGTTCTTCAAAAACAACTATAGTGCTTGTTAAATGCTATGAAGAGTAGTATTAGTTCAATAGCATAAAGTTCTTTATTTGTGTTAGTTTGATAAGAACCACCTATTCTTTGCTTCCTTCTCCCTTCTCAGTAGTTCAATCAACATCATGTCAACTATTCAAAACAAACATATAAAGTTACAAAGTTGTTTGAAATACTGACTTTTGTTTTGTTTTGTTTTGGTAAAGCTATTAATTACTGGCTTAATAGTGTACTGTTGTCTTCCCATATCAAGTGCCAACACCTTCATATCTTGCAGAGACATCCAAACCCTCTCACTATCAATTTCTCAAAGTGTCGTAATGACCTATATAAGAAGCCTTTAAATTTGTTATCCTTCCAATTGTTACTTCAACACAATCATATCATGTTTGCCTTTTTTTTTGGTACCTTCGGTGCCAAGTTGAGCTTTTCAACTTAAGCCAATGAAAGGAAAAAAGAAGTCTTCCTGGACACTATACTGCAAGCAAAATTGTTCAACAAGCAAACGATAGAGTATAATTACTAAACTTCTGTCCACTGTTTAATTAATTATTAAACTTTCTAGGATATGTATTAATACACATAGTTTGGGATCTAAAATACTAATTAATTAATCAACTGCACTCAAAAGTTATGTTTCAGTCCTAATCTATACCTTTTTTTGTTGTTCACGAATTATGGCTAAGAAGGAAACAAATAGACCGATACTTCCATCAAAAAAAGAATAGTAATAACTCTTCGAGCATAACTCCTAGAAAATACCAAGCATACAGTTAATATAATTTTGAATCAAAACTAAACTAATGCTATTAGAATACTTCACTACAGTGTATTAAGTTTACTTTTTGCATAACTGATGGTGTAACTGGTGTTACAACATTTGAGTGTCATCAGAATCATGCTATTAGTAAACACCTCAGTATCATTAGTTTTCAATGAACTGATGATAATAGCACACCTCACTTCGTCTGGGAGCTCTTCTTGGTAGTAAGCAAGTATGAAGTCAGATAGTAGAAATTATAAGAAATATAAACTACTTTAAGTATTAGGGTAAGAAATCAAGCAAGTAATAATTATCTCTAACCTTTGAACTTCAGTCTCAACCATTTTTTCGTTGTTTGCCATGTTTACTATTTCTTCATCAACTCGACCCTAGTTGCCAAATCTCCAGTTTGAGCTTCTTCGCCAATACAAATATACCTGAAAAAATATTGAAAAAATGTAAATCATTGACATGATCAGGATTTAAATATTATTTCTTGGCACATAGTGCAAGGAACTATTCTAAATCATCTGATGTTGTTATAACTTATAAGGCCCTTTTGAATACAGAGGTTAATGGAGGTTAGTGGAGATAACTTGTCTACATGTAGGTATCTAAATTTTAATATGTTTGAATCATATTTTGGAGGTATCCTACCTCCATTTTTTCACCACAAAGTTAAGAAAAACATAGGTTATGATAGGTATCTAAACTTCACTCTAATCAAGTTTATTTTTTAAGACAAAATAGAGGTACAAGTATGCAACCTACAGGTTGCAAGCCTCTACCTTCACTTAAAAATTATCTATAGTAGTCTATCTTTGTATCCAAACAGGCCTAAAAAGTTATTCTAATTCTAATGCAAGTATACTTATTATCTAATTTAAAATAAATTCCCCCAAAATTTATTCGAATATATAAATCTACCAAAATCAATAACATAGATTTTGTTACTATATTCAATGACATGTTACTTGAGCTTGTTGTAATGAACAAAAGAAAATGAACATAATCAACTTGCCCAATTAATCAGATGCTCATAATGGATGTAGGAAACCATGTTCTTTATGCTCCAATGAAGAATAGTACTATCTGATCTAATCAGATATCACTCTCAATACAATGGTGTCTGTAAACCAAAGCAAGTTAGCATCTTAAGAAATTCGACTATACATGGGAGACAATCTCCTTTTGCTGCCTTTTTTTTTCTTCATGTGAACAATGTTTCTCATGTTATTACTTACATCAAAGGAACTTTCTCATGAAAAAAGTGTCCTTATGTATATATATATATTTTTTTGACTGGAACCTTATGTATATAGTTAAGTTGTCATTTTTAATTTGATTTGATTTTTTTTATTTTTATGTATAGCATATGTAGCCATTGACAAGCATAAACTGATTGATTCATGAGACAATTAGATGATTCAATTTCCGTCACTACTAATCGGAATGCCTATAACGGCATTTTTTTTGGTCTATGGCGGCGCTTATAAACGCCGCCATAGATGATAGCGGCGATAATAATAACGCCGCGCGTAACGCCGTTGTATCGAGCGTCGGGACAAACCATAGGTCTATCATGGCACTTTTCCAGACCGTTGTTACAAGCCATAGGCCTATAACGGCGCTTTTTGAAAGCGTCGTTATAGACCTACGACGTGTAACGGCGGTCAGAAAAAGCGTCGTTACAAGTCGTACGTCTATAACGGCACTTTTAAAAAGCGTCGTTATAGACCTATGGCTTGTAACAGTGCTTTTTAAAACCGTCGTTACAAGTCGTAGGCCTATTACGACGCTTTTTTAAGCGCCGGTATAGGTTCAATTTTTTTAAAAAAAATAATTCACCACGTTTGGTGGATCAATATGTATCCCGGCGTCGGGGTTTTTCCCACTATTTTAAAAATAGGTCACAAATTCAAAATATCTGTAGTCACATCAAATTTGAAAGTTCAAATCTTAAAATCACTAATAGAATAATAAACAACTATATAATCATGGACCACAATAAACAATAATTACTTGTCTAAAAATGGCCATACGAAGAGTTAGAAATATACATGTTATACATCAATTTCTTTAACAAAACATAAATTCAGTTTCGATAAAACATAAAAAGACTATAGTCCAAATTAAACTAAACTATGGCAAAGTCTACTGCTGTGGCTCAGCATTGCTTTCATTCCCATTAATATTTCGCCCAGATATATGTGCGTGACTAGAAGTCGATGGAATTTACTGGCTCTGTATAATTCACAATAGTGTCATTTATTAGTTTATTCACTACACTAGTCACCACACCAGTCAAATGCAATAGTTAAATTTCATACTGATATCGTAAAATGTTGTTGAATACTTACAGTTCCATGTACTGGATGGTTAGAGTTGTGGTTTTGTTGGGAGATTAAAGAAGCAATCATATCTTTCAAGCCGCCAATCTCTTCCTGCATCTTGGCTTACATCTTGAACAAGTCCAGATAGGATGTACGACTGGAGGTAGATGCACAAGAACCAAATACCTGTAATTGAACACCTAAAATTAAATTATCTCCAATGATCAATAGAAAAAATACTTCAGAACAGAAATAATTTAAATTATCTCCAACGATCAACAATTTAAAATACTTGAGAACAGAATAGAATTTGCATACCCAAGGGTACCTTTTCTAATATATATTAATCCACCCTCAAACTTGATCACAAAAAGCTTATAATAAACTCGGAATTTCTAATACTCCATTTTAGCTTTGGATTTCAGTGCAATATGCTTTTTATGTAATCAACTAGAAAATATTGATCAAACTAGTATAAATGGAGTATTAGAAATTCCTCCATTTCTAATATTCCATTCAAACTGGATCCTGAACTTCAAGGAAACTAATCAATGTCAAAATTTGTCTAACAATTTGATGAAAAATCAATATCGAGCTCCAAGTATCCCGTACTCTTCTAAAAAAAAAGCAACTTCGACCATTGATTCCAAGCAAACTCAATTATTTGTTACCAAGGAACTCAATTAGAAATCCTTTCAGATAAAGAATCTCCTAAAATCTAATAGTATATGCAAAAGGGTATCAGATAATATTGATGCATACCTTTTGCTTTGGTTGTCATTGCAGAATATCTTTACTCCTTGTTCAGGACTTTAGGAACTTTAATATATGGTTCGGCAAAGCTTGGTATGTCTGCTAACATAGCATCCCTGTAATCACATATAATCAATGTTACAATTATCAGGAGTGAGTATGATAGAAAACATCAGATGGCAAAGGAATTGGTAAGAGATTAAATATAAGCAATAATGTCAATACCTGTTGCCAAATGTTTCTGGTATGTCTTCTCTTGGGGTTGAACTAACTTCGGTATCTGTTGGCAAGCACATTAGACATCAGTGGTTTAAAAGTGAAAAAGCAAATTGTGAAAATACAATAATTTACATTAAAATTCCTCTTTATGACATTATATCAGAATCATCTTAAATATTCATATGTCGAACAAGAACTTATCTTTGACTACAAGGAGACAATCTTGGAAATAGTCTGCTACTTCTCTTAATAATAATTATCAAATTGTTAGTCTACTAATTCATGCAAATATACTGTTAATATGCTTTCCAGGTGTTAATACTTTTATAATTGATTAGAAAAGTTGTAGTTAATAACAACTCACAGAAGCTGTTCTGCAGTATAGGTAGTGTAGACCTCACTAGTCTTCGTCCAACACTTGGACCCCTTGAGACTACACTGAGCAGTGTAGATGGCAGCAGCAGCAAGCAGTGAAGGCTGGAACTTCAGCATTTGATACTCCACAAGACAAAGCTCAATGATGAAAAAGGAAAGGAAAAACAGAAAAATCAATCAGTAATAGGAATATTAATCAATTTATATCTATTCTAACTGCCCAACAAAAAATGTCTAAAGTGCACAAACTTGTTACATTAGGAATGATTTCATGAACTTACTATCAACAACTTCTACTAACACAAGGTCCAATAATTATGACATTGCCTTCTCTTAGAGGAGAAGAAAAGGAAGGGAGAAAGGTCTATTAAACTAATTAAGGGACAATTTCGTCCACAAATTAACACATGCACACACATTATCACCAATTAAGGGCCTTGGTTGCAGCAGGATGTTTCATATGAGAAATTTGGTGAAAGTTCATGTGTACTTAAGCAAATTCATAGTAGGACTATTATCAATTAATGTTTAATCAAAATTTACTAACTCCCCAACAAAAGCTTGTTCCACATTTTCACCATGAACAAACTACTCCAAACTTGTTTCAGCATGCATTACTCAGTGAATTTACTACCAACAACAGTCAACACAAGGTTAAAATTAACGATATTGATCCTTTTTAGAGAAGGAAAGGAAGGGGAAAAGGTATATTAAACTAATCCATGGACATTTTCGTAAGTTCATGCGTACTAAAGCAAATTCAAAGATGTCAGGATTGCTTTCGAGCTTGGAAATTCTAATTCAAACATTAATGAGGTAGACCATTCGTCAGCGTGTGTGTTTGGTTTGAAGTTTTTTTTTTTCTTCTTTTTCTAAAACCCAAAAACGTGTTTGGTTAGGGTGTTTTGTGAAAAGAGTTTTCACAAAACTTCAACTTCAGTCATTCTCTCACTATACGAGCGCAACCTTACATTTTTTGAAAACTGTTTTTGAAAACTCCAACTTGTTTGGTTAGGGTGTTTTTAAAAAACTGTTTTTCAGAAAACTGTTTTCAAAACAAACCAAACACATTTCCCTTAGGCATGATGTGTGAACGGAAATGTACTGACTAATAAATTGTTTAAATCGTATACAAAAGCAAAGAACACACATATATTTGTTGAAAGTAGTGCAAGTGACATTAACTTGGGATAAACAGGAATTGAGTTTTGACAGTAGCAAGCCATGCTTGTGAAGGCAGAATGAACAGACATGTTTCCATTTGAATTTTGGTATAATCTTTGAATTAATTAAGCATCAATATTTTTGACACTTCGAATAATATGTTTAATCATTATATTCAAACAATGCAGTGATTATAACAAAAACTTCAATATTTTAAAACTTAAAGAAATAAATAATGAAAATGATGCTAAAACTCTTGAAGTAAAAATAAAATAAAAATCATCACATACCGAATCCAAGGATGAGAAGCCATTTCTGCAACAAGCGACGACCAATGGATACAAAGAGAAAAAGGGAGAAAATAACTCCTCTTCGACATTTGCAGAGTTCTCTGAATTCCTATATGCAGTTTCAAATTCATTTAGAGTAGCAAAAGCACGCTGCAGATTTCCCAGTGATGCATATGCAGATATCTTTGAAAGAAAAGTCTCTGAATTTGGGGTTTTCCTTTGACGAAGTGAACGCATCAAGATTCCCCAAGAGGCATCAACGAGGGTGGAATTATATGTTCTGCCTGCAGTATTTAGAGCTGAAACAATCAAACCTTCATCGACGTAAAGAAGAAGGGGTGGTCTAGCATTCTCGCCACGATACATCCAACGAGCCAAAAATTTCAAGGCAAAATATGTCAATTTGCTATTATCTGCTTGCAATGCAACATCTGCAATACGGGTACAAATCAACCAGCTTGGACACAAGGATTTGTTCTGGTCAGTTGTCTGAGGACATCCAAACAAAAAGTTCAATTAGAGGACGGGGGGAAGGTGTGTTAGAATAATTTTAACTTTTTCAGCATTGTTGTAAGAAAGCCAGTGAGAGCCAAGCTTTTAAGTTCTTGCTTTTGTCCGATACTGCAAATATTGTCTTCTAAGATTGCTTTCGTTGCTCTCTTACAAGTTTTGTTGTGTTTTTCTTTTTTGGGAAAAAGCTTTTGTGTTAAATTAATGAATAATTTCATTGGTTATATATTACTTAAATTTCTCTTTACTGTTTCTTATGAATTAATATTTGATAAAGTTTTAGTTTTAAATAATCTTGGCTCTTTTTGCCGGTAAGGCCTAGCTTTCCTGCTTCTCTGCTTTATGCTAAATGGATTTACAGACTTGGTGAAAAAACCGAGAGCATGGCACTGATGTCAATCTAAGCCAGTATAAACAAAGACGACCTCATTTAATGGCAGAACTCGAATAAAAATCTGAATATTTTCTGTTTATCCATTTTTTAGATTTTGATTGAACCAGGAACTTGATACCTCGCATTTTTCTATGATGGATGATAAGGTGTCGAGTCTCCCAGAATTCAAGCAGCTCAAAATGCACTCTGTAAACACCTTCGATGACACCTTGTTGCCAGATTTAAGTATCAAATCCAATAACTTAAATGCTGAATCAATCTGATTTGTTGATATTAGAAGGACAATAACCAAATTGTATGATTCGTCGTCTGGTATGGTGCCTGTCAGCATCAGCATCATCCTGATATCAATCAGGAAACAATTATTTGCAAAAATAAATGCAATTACATTGATTCTAAAAATAAGATACTCCTGATCAGTAATTTTATGTCCCTACTAGATAGCTTCAAATAAAAAAAAAATTGAAACAAACACAGACAACAACTGGTGAACAGAACTCAAAAGGGAATAAATTTAAATGCAAAATTGCAAATGAATCAGTTGCATCAATTTCAGAAGCATTTCACAGCAAGCTGAAACAAAACCAATCATCAAACAGAAGGAGCATACATTGCTAGCTACTTGTACCATCTTTGCTAATATATACGATAGAGTTGGGATCTAGCTGTTACTGTGTGTGTAAACATTGGATGCATAGCCTCACACGTCTACCACATGCTTCTAATATCTTTTTATCATACTAATTGCAAGCTAAACATAAAAGATTGACATCAAGCATTACACATTCTCTTTACATTTAACTCCACCAGAAGAAAACATAATGACTCATTCTCTTTACAAACTTCTCCACTTCAACAGTCATACTAATTTTATGTTACTTTGAAAAGTTCATGACAATCATTATGCTTTGAGAGATAAAATCAAGCTCTTAATGACTAGCACTATAAAAGGAAGGGACAAAAACATGCGCACTTCCCTGGCTATAACTCATTATATAACCCTACACTGCTACTTACACTATCATTTACTATTATTACAGTGTTGGGATGTGCAGCCTCACACGTGCATTGCACGTGCTTGAAATCTCCATGTATCATATTATATTCAATCTAATGTTCCAAATCAATGACAGTTACTACTTACTACAGGTCCTCTTCACATTCAACTCCAAAAGCCAAACAGTTTACCACTTTACCTATCAATCAACTAATCACAATCATCTATAACCCTTATTGTGCATTGTGGGATAAAATGAAGCTCTTAAGTTTTGCTTCAATAACAATAAATTCATCCTGTAGCATTTCAATTGGACAACACTAAGCACCAACCTTACCTATGACCATTGGATGGTGCAAAAAAAGAAGAAAGCTCTTGGGTATTACTCACCTCATCAGAGTCATCATCAATGTCACTATCCTCACTCTCCATTTCTTCGAGACCAAAATCAAAACCAGATGGCCCTGATATTTCCAATTCCTCGAGCATTTCTAGATTATCCAATCCTATTATAACTTGCTGCACTGAATAAAACTACTAGTTGAGGCATCATGAATTTAGTTTTGATGATAAATTGAAATGAATGTGATAAAAGTTAAATGAGCAATACCACTATCTTATCATCAGCAATCAAGTTTTGCAGAATGTCTTCATTGTTGTTCACCTCAAAATAAATATCAGAACAAATATGTCATATAAAAGTTTCAAGGGATAAATAACAGTACTGTTTCAAATTCGAAACCCTAGCTTGAGGGAGAGTAAGAGAGAGAGAGATACCTTGAGTTCGAAGATGATTTGCCCAAGCCGGCGAAGGCGATTTGCGCAAGCCGGTGACGAAGTCATTGAAAGATCGATTGGATTTCAGATTTTAGGGAAAGATCGAGCGGCGCGATGGACGGAATGGAAGGGCGGCGCGAGCGGCGATGGACGGAGCGGAAGGACGGAGATTTGGGAGGAGAGGGGGTGAGGGGCGAATCGCAAGTGGCCAGAGAGAGAGAGATATTTGGGAGGCTATTAGGGTTTATAGAATTGGGGGGAAACCAAAGTGAGGGCGGGACGGGGAAATATTAGCACGTGCAGAACACGTTGCAACGAAATAGTGAAAGAAAAAAAACAGTTCAACGCCGGTGGTGCATGTATAAGCGCCGTTATAGAGTAATCTATGCCGGCGGTTCATGTACAAGCGTTGTTATATATCATATATATAATATCATATATATAACGGTGTTTTATACAAGCGCCGTCATAGATATTCGATATTAACAAAAAAATAATAACGACGATCTATCCCGGCGTTTGGGTGTACACGTCGGGATAGATGTGCCGTTATAGCCGTTACGATTAGTAGTGCGTCTTAGCTTTCTATGTATAATCTAACAACATGCTCCTATGGTTGATGTAGTTAATTTTTCTTTTTATCAAATCTTCGAGCCCAAAATCATCTTTTTGATTTATTTCATAAAAGGACATAATTCAAATTGACATCCAAAGATCAACTAAATACTTGCACCTTGAAATTAGTCTACAAAATTTAGAAAACGAATCATTGTTATATCATAAATACGATGAATTAGAACTGAATTTTTTATAAAAAATAATAATAAATCGGACCTTGGAAATGCGCTTGGTGTTGCAGTATCTGATCATCGACTCCAACTTACAATGAAGGTGATCTTGATCAATGTCCCCATTACTGGCCCTAAGAACATCCGCAAAAGAAGATTGTCTCCCATGTATAGTCGAATACTGAAGTTTTTACTATATATGGGAGACAATCTCCCCATAATGTAAGTAAAATTGGTTTTGACTTTAAATTAAGACAAAAGTATGAATTACAAAAGCATTATGTAAATTATTATATAACTTAATTAATTGATATTACCTGAATCCTACAACTGTAAGATTTTGCTTCTCTACTTCATTACCATATTTTACCAAGAGAACTTCAAGTCCAAACCCAAATAATTTAAACAAAATTCTAAAGGCCGAAATATTTAATTTTGGGGGCCCCTAATAACAATTTTTTTACGCACAAAATATGTGTCTATGTTTACAAGGAAAGTACAAATTTGGGGCTCCTAAAATTGCAAATATATATATATATATATATATATATATATATATATATATATATATATAGAGAGAGAGAGAGAGAGAGAGAGAGATCTGAAACTTTTTGGAATTGTAGTCGTCAAGCGCGTAGGAGTTGTAGGAGGCAGAAGGACTCTACAACAAATGGCCATAAGAAGCAACCAGCATAAGGGATCGAGAGGGAAGAAAGAGGAGTGGAAGAAGAAAGCAGCAAGCGAGAGAGAAAGACAGCGTGGGTATTAGAGATTCTAAGAAATTAGGTTAATTAATTACCCTAAGTGGCACAAACTTTTATTTTATGAGTAACCCTTTTGTAAATAATTTTGTCTTAAATAAATTTGAACTTTGAGGGTATTATAGTTACACAACATTAACTCTCTCATTAAAATATTAGAGATATAAGAGTTTTAAAGATTTGTATGGCTAAAGTTAGATCTGGCATATCAGACCTAAATTAAGTCTAGTCATCTTAGCCGTCAATTAGTTGATCAATCAAAGAAATGGATAGTTGAGATTCGCTCTAAACAGATTTATTCTTGCTTTTATAATAGGAATTGAGAGCGAAGAAAGAGGAGTGGAAGAAGAAAGCAGCGAGCGAGAGAGAAAGACAGCGTGGGTATTAAAGATTCTAAGTAAGAAATTAGGTTAATTAATTACCCTAAGTAGCACAAACTTTTATTTTATGAGTAACACTTTTGTAAATAATTATGTCGTAAATAAATTTGAACTTTGAGGTATTATGGTTACACAACCTTAACTCTCCCATTAAAATGTTAGAGATATAAGAGATTTAAAGATTTGTTTGGCTAAAATTAGATCTAGCATATCAAACCTAAATTAAGTCTAGTCATCTCAGCCGTCAATTAGTTGATCAATCAAAAAAATGGATAGTCGAGATTCGCTCTGAACAGATTTATTCTTGCTTTTTATAATAAACTAGTTAAAATTTACCGTGTACCAAGTGCACGTGGCTTGGTGTACGTGAATGTTGAATATATTAACTATTTTTTTTTGATAAAAATTATTTTAACTATTCTAGTTAAGTTAGATAAAACACAAATGCATTTAGCACACTCATATTTTTCAAACTACAAATTTACTTAGTCAATCATCTTAATAAGCAAACCATGAAATTCAAAATTAATTACTCCAACGACAACAAGCTCATCGAAATCATATTTCAAACAAGTATCAAGAACCCAAGTTTAATCAATTCTAGCACAATTCCAATAAAAACAACACGAATGGATCAAAATTCATACGAAATAAGAGAGAGCTATATTCGTAATAGTTTCATCTAAAACAAACCAATATAATTATTGTATTTTTCATAAGATTAATCATCATATTCGACTTTAACTTTCTTGAATTTAAAACTGACATTAAAAAAAAAGATATTAAAAAATAACAAATTAGTAAATCCTAAACTTATCATCGTATTTTTCATAAAATAAATCATCACTTTCGGCTTTAACTTTCTTGAACTTGAAATTGCTTATAACTTATAGTTCATTCTTTTTAATTTTGCATCCAATCAATGTTCTTGTAGTTGTTCTCCATCACGTGACATCTTGTGATTCGATCAAAAAAGTATACTCATCTCTAGTGCATTTCTTGGTCCTTCTATCAAATTCTTCTTGTCCTACATATAGAATTAAGTAATTAGCTCTTAATCATCTTTAACACTATGAGAATAACATATTATACCTTATTCTTAATATATTCTTGGACTTTTGCGGAACATCTAATGATGCATCCTGCTTCCTCATCAAATAAAATCAATTCTGCCTATGCACTTGTATCTTTTTTTTTTGTTGACATTTTGAATACATATCTGAAACAAATTATTCTTAGTTTTTTTATTAAAAAAATTGATTGAAAAATGGAAAAATGGAAAACTAACAATATGGTGTTTTGTATACCTTGGATCATATTCAACATTATTATTTTTACATTTTTGACAATAGGCTTCATCATTTTCAAAATTGACTTTTGTTGAACAAGCTTTGCATGCAATGTACCATAGATCTCTAACGTCTTTTGACACTTTTGATCAAAACTTTGCAATAGTAGTATTTTGCCTTAAATTATTAAATAAAACTTGAAGTCATCAAAATATTTATATATGTATAGAGAATTGAACAAAATATTTAAGAATATTTTTATTATTTATAATACCTCAGAAGAATTATCGTCTGCACAATAGAGAATGTCAGATAGTTTCACTTTTTTCACATCCTTTACTTTTTTTTGTTTATTTGCAAGGAATTAATTTTTAATAAAATTTTGTTACAGTTTATCCTGAAACAACAAAAAAATTATGATAAATGATACTCCAAAAGGCAACAATTAAAGAATTAAATGTACAAAATAAATTACACCATTCTCGAATTTTATCAGCTCCCGGTTCATTCGGATTAATCTCTATTGTAGTGTTGTTTGTTGATGTGAGAGAAAATCATGTTAAAAAATTAGTAATTAATAAATAAAATATAAAATAAATAGAATTATTAATTTTTGTTGTATATAATTACCTCCAATGTTTGAGGCTTTTATAGAGATAATTGCAATAATTGGCATGTTGGGTGATAATTCTTTCAGAACTTTTCCTTCCTTGATCGCAGTTCTCCCCATAATGTAAGTAAGATTGGTTTTGACCATAAATTAGAAAAAAGCCTATGAATTCCAAAACAATTTCGTAAACTATTATTCAATTTAATTAATCGATATTACCTGAATCCTACAATTGTAAGATTTTGCTTCTCTACTTCATTACCATATTTTGAGTCTACCTTATCTACATCTCATGCATTAATTACTGCTAAACAAAGATTTGTAGTTCATTGTAATTAGTATTTGATATCATGTATCAGTATTAGCCAATTTGATATATATAATAAAAAATGAGTAACATAACTTTTTACCTTTAAAGACAGTAGAAGATGTACTTTGAAATTCGTTTACAGTTACAAATTTGTACATATCCTTATCAATGAAGAGAACTTTCTCAACTTAATCTACAACACTTCCCAACTTCAAAATGATGTCAAATTTATTGTGCATTGGGTTATATCTTTTGTCGATATTTTTCAATATTAGAAATTAAGAAAGTTTTATGCTCCTCAAGCGTTTGTTGGAATGCTTCCACTGCTTCATTAAACAAAAGATGAAAATTTAGTAATAATAATTATTTATGCGTGTATATGTATGAATATTTTTAACAATATTTAAAGTATCTTACCTCATCATCCAGTGCCACTTTTAAGATTTTTCCTGTGCCTATACTATTTTGTATTCTTTCACACCATAATGGTTCGTACCCCAAACTTTAATAGTCCACAACTATTGATTTTCTTGCAAGGAATTGATAGAGGAGTATTCATAGTGAGAATTGTCCATTGATATAGACAATTTACAAAAAATATAATTATTAATAATTTAGTTTTTGTCAAATAAAATTTATTAATAAGTCATTAGTTAAAGTTTTAGCTTTAGCATGATCAGAAATCATATGAATAAAGGATCAACAATCTAACTAAAATATCTTATTATATTATAAATAATCCAAACTTTCAAAAACAATTTGATGATGATGAATAAAAGTTGGCAAAAAACAATAATAATTATAATCAAATTGAGAGATGGGTTATTAAAAAGAAGTCAAACTTTAAGCAAGAGTAAACTATTTGGTGCAAAAAAGTATCCCTCTTCTTCTATGAAGTTTTTTTAAGTTGTTTTGGGGCTAATCCTCACACTTCATTAAATGGAATACTATTTTTGCAAAGATTTTATACAATAGTCTCATCAAATACATGTAAAACCATAATGATATTTTGTTAATCTTTATTCGATAGTGTGGAGGGTTCTCTAATGATACCTAATAGAATTATCACTTCAATAAAAGAAATCTAGATAACGGAAAAAATCAGCATCAATAACAAAGAATTAGTCACTCGTTTGTAGTGTGTGATCAGAAGGACTTTTCTGTACTGAAAAAACAGACATCAGAAATATGATATCAAATACTAATTACAATGAACTACAGTGCCACAAATACTAATTACAATGAATTTCACTTTACGAGAAGAACAACTATTGAAAAGATGTGAGTTTTTACTGAACTTACAGTGCCACAAACAATTAGCTCCTTTTTTTTATAAATATCAAATACATGTAAAACCATAATGATATTTTAGTTGAACTTGTTCAATTAGTGGGGAGGGTTTTCTAATGATACCTAATGGAATTACAATTTTAACAAAAGAAATTTAGATAAAGAAAAAAAAGCAACATCATTAATGAAGAATTAGTCACCTATTGATGGCGGTCGTTCTTTTTCTCTCCTGATGAAAAGAAGAAGAAGAAGAAGAAGAAGAAGATTATGGTTCTGTGCTTTCAAACCCGAGCCTCACATATGTTGCTTTTATAGAAGAGTAAATTGGCAAGAAAAAATTTGTTGAAATTAGCAAAACAAATCATTTATTGGTTGAAAAAACATTCAATCAATATTATTCTGGAAACTTTAAAACTATTTTTAAAAGTAAACTGTTTAGTTCATTCAAATTCAAATTTGATATCTTATCTACAAATAAAAAAATTAATTTGTAAAATAAGCACAAATTCATATTTCTACAGTTCTATTGAGATTAATATAAATATAATTATATTTACATGATGCATATATAAATTTGTATTACTGAGAAATAACCACATTCGCAAAAAGAAACTTATATTTCTTATCACTATCCTGACTCTTAGCTTCTCATGATATTTTAAAATCCATATCCATATCCATATTTAAATTTTATCTACCTTTCTATCTTAGTTATAGTTTATAAACTAAGTGGATATAGGAGGCTGAATTTCAAATAGTGTACTGAACTCGTTTTTCTCCTAACAAAATCTATATATTTACGTCAAGTTTTCTCTTAACATGTTTCTTTTCTACAATGTTTTAAAAACAAAGGACATATAACTCAATAATGTCATTCTAAATACATATTTGTACATTAATGTGGAAAAATTAGTTGCTACGGACTTTTAAATCTATCGTGCATGCATCATAAGAGAGAGTATTGCAAGTATAATTTATTAAGTCGATACTAGTTGCTAACTGTAAACAACTCCTCATCTTGATTTGAAATAATATGATCCGAAGGAAAATACTGCTTGGTGAACCAATCAGATCACAGTATACATAATATACTTTCAAATAAATTCTAAATCAATCAACAACAAATCAGAACTATATGCCCAATTATATGCACACGTGGCCAAGGTGGCAGTTGTCTCAGCGAAGTATCTTCCTGGCTCAACGATCACTCTCAAATTAGCCCAGTCGCTGAAATGAGTTACTACCTGTTAAATATAGCATGTATATATATTAATTTATTTCATGTTTTGACTGAAATTATTTGTAGATTGAAATAATGAGATAATTCTCTGAATATTTTGAAAATGGGCATGATTTTCTAATTAATTTAGAAAAGGTATAATTCCAAACAAAGATATTATTTATGCCCAATTATATGCACCATCAGAAATGAAATAAATGAAATTAATGAAAATAAAACTTGGGTGGTTGCTATCCCTCACCTGAGAGCATCTAATTAAATAAAACTTTGGTTTTATTAAGAAAGTAGAAGGTTGAAAAAAACTTCAAAGTTGAATCAATTGAAGGAGTTTATATGCTTTCTATTATAAGGAAAATAACTCAATGAAAATAATATTCTTCTTGTTTTTAAAAAAATCTCCAAGCAGCGCAGGGAAATATAGCTTAAGAAACATGCACAATGTTGAAATTTTCATAAAACTTATTACTTTCTGAAATTGTTCAATTTAAAATTTTCAGTTTATTTAAACTTTTTGAGTTTATTTTTCTCTCCTATGAGAGAGCTATGGCTGAATGCCAAAAAAGAAGAGAAGAGGGACATTAATCCAACATTCAAGGATACACACGACAAAATTCCATACGGATGGGATAAGGTAAATGTGGTGATTTGTCTTCTACAAAGGGGAAAAGGAGCCATTAACATTTTATTTTGGCAGTTGTTTGAGATATCCTAGATTCTCTGAGACGGGGGGACAATTATTAAGTCATCCATAATTTTGACTGTGGAATAAGATACAGAATTGAACGGGCCATTTTTACGTTCGTAATTTAATATTACTAACCTACATTCCTTCAGCGCCACTGATACCGATCACTATGTCTGCTTCTTGAATTATACCTACATCGTTGGCCCTGTCATCAATTGCCAGTGTTACTTTACGAGTGCCAACTTTAACGAGTCTCGTAACCTAAAAATTATGCCTAATTAGATTGGGTTTTCAAAATTGAAAGGTGAACCCAATGAGAAGGGAAGGGGGTAAAAAGAATAATGAAAACATTGCAAGAACTCACCAGAGCTTTTTGTTTGGGGGAAGATAGGTAGCATATGACTGATGCACAACCAACTGCCAGCTGCAAAAAAAGGCTCTTGACATCATCTTCTAAAGCGTAGGTGAGAGATTTCCTGTCAATGATCAAAGCAAACAACTCCGAGCTCAATGAAATCAGTAGTTTCTTCAATTAGGAAAAAGTTTAAATAGAAAAATTTATAATCATACCAATCATTTTTTAAAAATGTTTGAAGAATAATCGTGAGATGTTTCAAAAAATAGCCTATATGGTTATTTTAATTCAAACAACTTGACTATTATATATTGCACATAATGGAGGAGAAAACATTATAAGGAATTATTAGCATGGTTCCAAATGACGTATTACACTAACACAGTCTGTATTTAAGGATAAATTTCAGCCAAACTGATAACAGTTAACGGCCCATTTGAAATAATGATCAAAGCAAACAACTCTGAGCTCAATGAAATCAGTAGTTTCTTCCCATCGGTTATTTGGCGAACAACGCTTTCTTTGTGTGCCTATAAGGAAATGTGGAGAAATCTTGAGCATGTAGTTACATTTTTCTATTCATCCAATTAGGAAAAAGTTCAAATAGAAATTATAATCCTACCAATCATTTTAAAAAAATGTTTGAAGAATAATCGTGAGATGTTTCAAAAAATAGCCTATCTGGTTATTTTAATTCAAACAACTTGACTATTATATACTGCACATAATGGAGGAGAAAACATTATAAGGAATTATTAGCATGGTTCCAAATGACATATTACACTAACACAGTCTGGATTTAAGGATAAATTTCAGCCAAACTGATAACAGTTAACGGCCCATTTGAATTATTTATTTCCAAGGCATGACCATGATTACTTTTTTATTTGTTACCTTTGTGATCGAATCTTTATTTTCTTCTTTCTATAAAGCTATGATATCTGGCAATTCCAAAGTGATGATTATCTGCTTCATTCCTTGTCTTAGTAGATTGCAGGCAAACCTGAAGAAAAAAATGACAAAGGGAAGTGAGAAGGGAAAATAGATAAAATAATGAACAAAAAAGTTGTGCAAAAGAAATGAATCTTTTATTTTATTTTAAAGACTTAGTATGCATACCCAATATTGATGGTAGTCTCCATCTTGTCCCCTGTAAGCACCCAAAATTTAATTCCAGCCTGTGCAAGCTTGTCAATGCATTCAGGAACCTGTCCCGTACAGGAAAATATGAAGACTTAATTATGAAAACTAAATAGAAGACAAGGGATACTTCCGTGACTATGCAGATAAAGGGATGAATAAACGACACTACTCCATACTGTTTTATTGGTTATATAATTTCATGCTACCATGTATGGTTAACCTTTTCTATCAAGCATCTGCAACTCCATTATCTAAGCCTTTTTACACTTGAAAGGGTTGGGGAAAGAATGTATTAAGTTCATTTACTCACCCCATTCTGGAGCTTATCAGCTGTCACGCCAAGAAGAATCAAATCCTTTTCAATTTGTGCAGCAGCTTCATCAATCTTTCTTCTCTATCAGCACTTACTGAATTGTTCGCCTCACTAAATACATGATTAATTTTTTTGTTGTGAGAATTGTTTTCCCCTACCTACAAACATAGACATAACCCACACAACCATTGTCATATGCCCATCAACAACTCTAATTCTGAACATGATCTCAAACACAAGCATCAATTATTCATAAGAAAAATCTAAACTTTGTAGACAAAGATTAATCCTTTAGTGATCAAAATTGAATCTTTACTTCTCCCAAGCATTAATAATTGTCATACATTCATCATGCAAATAAACCCATTGATTTCATAGCATGATTCTCACAAAAAACTTCAAACTCATGCATCGCATAAGCATGAAAGAACTCAATTTTGTCAAATAAAAATCATACTTTTAATCATAAAAAGCGAAGCTGTTCAACAATTTTATCATCTATAATCATCATGCATAATTTCTCAGGGCGCGTTTGGGAACCAAAAAAACTAAGGAAAGGAATGGAATACTGGGAATAGGCCCATCTTATCCTATTCCACAGTCTGTTTATTTTGAAAAAGAAAACAAAGGAAACAACTAAATTTCATTCCCTAGAGAAAGATTTCAGCCAATTTCTATTCCAGCTCCACCCCCTCAGAAAGCTGAGTAAAGGAATAGAAAGAGAGCTCAGACCCCCCTCGGAAAGAGAGTCCGGGTTCTTTTTGGTCACGAGGCATTTCATATAAAAAAACGTATGTTGTCAATTAACTTTTTTTTGAAAGCATATATATATATATATATATATATTTGTTTTCATTTATATAGTTTGGTCTTCAATGCTCTAAATTTGTTTGCATTTAAATAATTTTCATTATTATTTTGTCAACCTGCAAAATGTCCCATTTAAAATTTTGCTTAGGACCCCATAAAATTCAGATACGCCACTGTGAGCTACCATCAAAATATCCAAGCCCTGTACATATTCCACTTGTAAAGTTTTCTTCTATCATATTTCCACTTGTATGTTGTAAGAAGATTGACTACTTTTGAAAACCCAAATACAAATAGGATACATACGAACCTAAAACGTCATGATTCTCGTCACTGCCTCTCCTCTTCCCCACTTCATCAACATAACCAAATCTATCTCATCATAACAGAATTGATTTCAGCCAATTTCTCTATGCAGCTGATTGTATTCTTATGTGTGATGCGTCGGTTGAATCGACTCGTGCATTGAAAAATGTACTCAAGGAGTTTAAATCAGGCCAAATCAGCCTTATATTTTTGTGAATGTGTTCAACAAAGACAAAGAAGAACGATGTGCAAGTTTTCCGCATGTTAGCGAGGGGTCCTTCACAATGAAATGCTTGGGTGAGAAGACGGCTACAGGTAGGCTGCGAGTTGCTGATTTTTACTAGCATGTTGATAGGGTTAAATTTTTTGATAAATATGTGGTCATAATCCATACTTTATGCTGTGGAAGTGTCAAAAGTATGTTTTTTCTCTTCAGGAAAACAGTTTTATTCATTACCCAACCCAAAATGCAAAATATCAGAAGTATGTCAATGTACAAATGTTATAAAAAAGTTTTTCAAAATGCGGTAATCCATAGTATTCCATTGTTTGCCAAACAAGACTAGAGAATGGAAACAAAAAAAAATCAATTTCATTCCACCAATTGCCAAACACACACAACTTATAAAGTTAATTCATTCCTTTCCCTTTCTTTCCATTCCTCTCCATTCATTTCCATTCCCCAACTTAAATGTTTCCAAACAGACCCTCAGATCATTGTAGCATCGGTTTTAATCACACATACATATATGATTTTATAAAAAAAAAATCAGGAAGAAGAACGAGGTGTTTGAGTACCAAAGGAGCAAAGGAGCAAAGGAGGCCGGGATCAGGTGTGGCTTGGCTATCGGTGCCGGGTGTCGGGTGGCGCGCAAGTCGAGGAGGCCGAGAGGTGGAGGGGGCGAGCTGCTGTTGGCGGAGGTTAGGATAGGGATTGGGTAAGAAGAAGAGGAAAAGACCTATTGCACGTGTATTATACACGTTACCATTAAGTTATTTAATCTCAGCCTTTGATCACCTAGATCAATACAATATATGAACGGTTAGAGCATTCACAGTCGTTTGCTATATATCCCATTTTCCCATATTATAGAAAACGAATAGCAAACGAGCGCTGCAATCGTTTCTCATTTTGCCATTTTTTGGCAAACGTTCTATTCTCAGAGCATCCACAGTCGTTTGCTATATATCCCATTTTCCCATATTATAGCAAACGAATAGCAAACACGCGCTGCAATCGTTTCTCATTTTCCCATTTTTTGGCAAACCTCCTATTCTCATTTCTCAAATATGAGAAACGAAATGAACTTTCTCAAATTATAAAGGACGGGGTATGATACCCCGTCTCTCCGATTTAATAATTTTTTAATCGATTCAGACGGACGATCATATCCCGTCTCAATAATTTTCTTAATTTTTTTTTAAATAGGTCGGACGGGGTATGATACCCCGTCTCTACCATTAACGATTTTTTTTTTAAAGTCCTCAGACGGGGAATGATACCCCGTCCCACACAATTTCCACAATTTTTTTTTTAAATTCTCCTCAGACGGGGATAGATACCCCGTCCAGGAGATAGTGTTTTTTTGTTTTTTTTTAATTCCTAATTTGCCCTTCATGCATTCAATCCTATGTCCATTTGCTGTGTGTCAACAAATTTGAAAGCCATGGGGTATTATAGTCTTCTCACAGTAAAAGTATTTATTTGCTTTCAGCCTGATTTCATGGACGGGGTATGATACCCCGTCCGAAGCTTTGGAACTTTTTTTTTTTTTTTTTAGAGACGGGGAATGATTCCCCGTCCTACGCCTATTAAAAATTAAAAAAAAGAGGGACGGTAAATCATATCCTGTCTCTAACGAATATGAGAAAAATATAGCAAAGCACGACTGCACGACCTTCGTCCATTTGCTATTACTGTAGCTGCCATTTTATAAGAAATGAGAAAAACGACTGTGGATGCTCTCATTTCTCAAATATGAGAAACGAAATGAACTTTCTCAAATTATCAAGGACGGGTATGATACCCCGTCTCTCCGATTTAATATTTTTTTAATCGATTCAGACGGACGATCATATCCCGTCTCAATAATTTTCATTTTTTTAAAAAAAAAAAATAGGTCGGACGGGGATACATACCCCGGACGTCGTATGATACCCCGTCTCTACCATTAAAAAATATTTTTTTTTAAAGGGCTCAAACGGGGAATGATACCCCGGCCGGGGTATCATACCCCGTCCCTCCACTAACAGCATTTAATGCTGATTGGGCTTAAAGTGGCTGATTGGTAGTTTTAGGAGTAGTAAATGTAGTTTAATTAGTTAATTAATTAGGTTTAGTTTTATTATATTATTTAATTTAGTTAATTAATATAGTTTAATAGTTAATTAGTAATTAACTTTTTTTAATTTATTTTAAACGATGAGACGGTATATCATACCCAGTCCCTCGCTTATTTCTAAAAAAATGAGAAAGATATAGCAAACGACGACTGCAGCAAACATCGCCATTTGCTATTACTGTAGCTGCCATTTTTTAACAAATGAGAAACACGACTGTGGATGCTCTTATGATCACCTCCTAACAGATTTTTTTATATTTATTCTTGCTTTTATAATAGAAATAGATTTAGATTTTATAATAGATTTAGATAGATAGATAGATAGTTTTTTTATTCTATTATTACCCAAAAATATTTTAATTGTTTGCATTCCTGGGCTACTTTTTAAAACTTTTTGCGATTCTAGGCCAATTGACAAACTATTAGCACTTTTGGCTAGCAAGTGCTACGTCAGCACCGGCCGCTATTGGGAATAGCGGCCTCTTCATAGCGATCAACACATCGGACTCCCACACTTGGTTGATTTGTAAAATTGCAAACCACTTGAAGTAACGGAGGTCGCTATTGTCAATAGCGACCTTGTATAACTAAAGTCGTTATTCCCAATAGCGACCTCAGTTGTGCCTAAAAGCGATTGGGTCAACCTGTGGTCACTATTGGGAATAGCAACCTTAGTTATACAAGGTCGCTATTGTCAATAGCGACCTACGTTACTCCAAGTGGTTTGCAATTATACAAATCGTGCCAAGTGTGAGAGTTCGATGTGTTGATTACTATGAAAAGGCCGCTATTTCCAATAGCGGCCGCTGCTGACGTGACACTTGCTAACCAAAAGTGCTAATAGTTTGGAATGTTGCCTAAAATCACAAAAAGTTTCAAAAAGTAGCCTAGTACTGCGAAAAATTCAAAAAATTTGAGGAGCAGAATTCGGGGTTGGGCTTTGAGTTAGTGGACCTAAATTCGACTCCTTTAAAAAAGAAGCCCAGAAAAAAACCCCGATATTCGCTTTAGATCTCACTGTAGTTAGCGATCGACGGAGAAGAATGAGCTTGAAGAGCCTGCTAACGGCGGCGGCCCTGAAGGGGGTCGCCGAGGCACGTGCGGCCATATTCGGTCACGTGGTGAACGAATCAGGGAAGCGGTCGTCTCACAAAATATTGAGGAAGAAGTTGATCGGAGACAAGGTCGCGGAGTGGTATCCTTACGACATCAAGAACGAAGATCCCATGGTTCTGCAACGCGAAGAGAGCAAGTATGGCTATCGTCTATCTCTTTTGTTAGAACCCTTTAGATTTTGTTGGATTTTTGTCAGTGTTGTGATGGTTGTCTGTTAGGTGTTTGATTTTATGCCTATGGGAGAAATATGATGGATATGATGGGTTGAGTTCATATTTACTGCATTTGCATATAGTAAACAAGTGTGAAAAGATGGGTACTCTACATCTATATCATTTGCATCCACTGAAGTTGACTCTCATCTATATTTGTGGAGTTCACCCAACTATATTTGGCATACATAGTTTACATAGTCGAGAATCTCTTTGGAATATATTATTCTTTCTTCAGGCCCTATTCGGGAACAAAGTTAGATCACTTTGGTTATATTAACTTTGGAGGTACAAGGTAGGCTATCTGTGGATTTCATACCTTTATTTCCAACGTAAATTATCCTTCAACATGGTGTTTAACACTCCCATATAGATAAGAGGGAAATTTGGATAACAACAGTAATGTCAACCTTCGGGGTGAGATAACTATAGTTATCTTAACCCCAAAATGAGTCATAATCATGTCAAGGCTAGGATAACTAGAGTTTCGTAAAGTGATGTGAAATAACTCCAGTTATCATAATGTAACTTTGTTTCCAAACTTGGTCTCAATAAATTATGAAGCAGTGAGACCTGAGTGATGCCATGCCATGGAAATTCATGAATTTCATGTGACGGGAGAAGGGGTGAATTTCTTGCTTTGATTATAGTTGGAGGCAGTGGCGGGGCCAGGATTTTCAACCACTGAGAGTGAAATCACAAGAACCAAATTTGTTTCCATAGCTGTTTGAAAATTGAACTAAAATTAAAATTCTATCAAACAGAAACCTAATTTATAAACCCCTAATTTAGTATCAATAATCGGTCAATCAATAACATTAGAAACCTAATTTATAAATCCTTACCCCTAATTTAGTATCAATAGTCAAGTAACAACATCTGTTTTCTAGTTTATAAACCCTTAATTTAGTATGAAAACCTAATTTATAAACTCCTCTGCTATAAACCCCTAATTTATAAATAGAAACCTAATTTTTATTTCCATTACTTTCTGATGTCTCTAACCTCCAAACAGAAACCTATCTAACCCCTAATTCATACCAATCAACAAAATATCATAAACTATGTTTTATGGAATTAATGAAAATATAAATACCTGAAAATTGTGTCAAGATGGAGAAAGCTCAGGAAGGTGGAGGAAGCATAGGAAGATGCCATTTTAATAAACAGATTTTAACGCAATTTTCAGTAAGATCCACTATAAATTAGTGAGAGATATTTATTGATTTTTGTTCTCCTCCATGAGTACATTAAAATCATATATTCACTTAATCAAAATGGTTATGGGGTGAATGAGAAATTGTATCCCTAAGTGAGCTACTTGAAATGGAAGAAAATATGTAGTAAACCTTATAAGCTTTAGTCCCATATCGGAAAAGTTTGGAGAACTAAATGGGTATATATTAAAATTTCTTACCTTGGTTTGGTAAGAAAGCAAGCAAAGAGGCTTTCTCTTGCGCACTGGGGGATGCAAATTCTGGACCGGCATTATATGTGGCTTGTGTACAACCGCGCGTCCTGCGGACACTAATGTCGGACCAAATTGACCACCCCTTATGGCCTTCTTTTTTGACCCAGTTTTTATTTTTTTTAAAAAATTTTGGTAGCCACAAATAAAGGAGCGGCCTTGTCTGTTGGGCCAAATAGAGAAGCGGTAAGCAATGAGAATGAGCATTTTCATGGCCCAAAAGGAGCGGGTTTCATTACAAGGGGGCGGACTTGAGAGAGACCTTAAAATTAGAGTTGATAATCAAAATTATAGGTTGTATAATCAAAATCCAGGGTTGCATGTGCATCCGCCCCTGGTTGGAGGTGATAACCCGTGTCTCTTGCATTTGCCTTTACGTTGTAAGATCCGTTATACTAGGTAACTAGATTCTAGGGAATGCTGTTTCATAAGGAAAATTGTTGGTAAGGTTTCAAGAAGATGGGCTATAATTCCAGATTCAGATCAGTTGTAGTCTCTCGTGAAGTATTCATAATTTTCTCTGCAGAGACAATGTTATCAATGAGTAGCTTCAGGACATTATCTTGAGCATGAAATTTGTTATCGTGCTTGACTATACTGGGAATATTTGTCATGTGGGAGGATGTGGTTGCCAATAAAGCCTCAAATCGAGGAAGGCTATTGTCTCAATTCCAACTCGTATTATAATTCGGACCAACTAAGCTTTGGACAAAGGAACCATAGGATATCATCTTTGTCTCTTTGGTCGTTGTCTGAGGATGGTAAGTCGAAGCGTGTTGTACACTTGTAGGTATACTTGGTGAGTCATTTGACTAAAACAAGGTTAAGCAACCTTGCAAGAGTCATTCTGTATTTTGTCTGACATTGTCAATTCTCTCTATCCTTGAATCTGATGCTTGGTGTCTTCTCTCAACTTGGCCATAAGGAGTATGAATATGGGTGTGGGTATACTGGAACCTATAGATGTTTTGCCACTTTTTTAATATTTAATATTTAATTTAATTTTTTATGTTTTAAACAAGTGTTCTTCCAGTGAAGAATATTTTCGTGGATATTATTGGCTCTTTATAAAGCACTCCTTCCAGCTCTGTACCAAATAAAGTTCTGGGTTTACTTTGCATTTATGTCTCTTAAGTCCTGGAAGAATGAATCTTTTTGCACCGTTTTCTTGACTTGTTCCACTGGTTCACCCATTTAGATAACAAAGAAGTAATGGTTACTAACTACTAAGTCTTGGTTATGAATTTCCTAGAAAAGCTATCCATTTTGAGTTTTGCTCTATCCTCTAATCTACTTCAGTGTATTCTTCTTGAATAATTTGGTTATTGGGCCGAGAAGCCTCCATAATCTTGGATGATGTGCTGATGATACCCAGCGAGTCCTAAAAAAGTCTGAAGTTTCCTTACTGATTTGGAACAGCCCAATTTTTATTGCTCGTACTCTCCATCTATTGAGATATATTGTTAACCTCATACCCTTCTCTAAGATGACATGCCTAAATAGTCCTCTCTGGATCAGCTAAACTTGAAGTTGACTGAGTTTTGATTCCTTCTGGAATTTCTAGATTTTCATGCATAATGGAGCTGTTCATGTTCCTTCCAGTTTGAGTTTGTTCTACCCATGGCATTGTTCATGACCTTGGGCTAACATTAATACATCATGATCAATCTCCTATTTCAATTTGCTAGTAAACTAACTTTTAACTTTTTAACTGTTAATTAGACAGAGAAGACCCTTGTTTCAGCTTTGAGACTGCCCTGCAAAATCCATTTACTTGGAGGTTCCAAAATGAGCTACAAGAACTTGGGAGAACTCCGAAATCACCAGTCCCCGACCTTTGTAGTACCATATATACCACTGTAAGACCTCCTTCACGTGCAAGGTTGGGAACATTTCCTGCCGAGCAAAGGGTACTTTGTCTAGATGTGGAAGTGCTCGGTTTGGTAAATCCACCTAGTGAGATACATGTCCTAAAAAATTGCAAAAGTTGAATTGAATAATTTATGCTAAAAGTCCTTTCTTGCTAGTTGCTGGAAAATGGAGCTAGCAGTGCCCTAAGAGCCTCTTGACCTTCTGCTGTAAAACCAACCCTAAAATAGAGAATTTCCAAGAATCTTAATGGGTTAATTTTACCAACATGAAAGTGCGGATCTAAGTTGGAAATTTTAACAGTTAACAGGCTTGATGGGTTTTCAAGAATTGAATCAAATGTAACAGTTCCAATTAATAAATCAACCTTACAATCAATTAAATCCCTACGTGTTTTAGCGAGTAAGAAATTCAATACTGATTCGTATACTATTCAAGCATGTGGAACACTCAATCTCAATTATTTTGTGGACGACAGGCAAATCAGATAATAGACTAGATGATAAGGCAGTAGAACACAAATATTAAGAATGGAAAGAGTATACCGAATGTGAAGAAAACCAGCGTAGAACTCAGGCAGAACACGGCAATGGAGACTACGTCAAATCAGCAACTACAGTATCCAAACCAGCAATGGCGACAGCAAGAACGATGGGTGCACTAGGGCGCGGCGCACCTGGGCTGGCGTCGACCTGGGTGGGTTCAGCGAAGGGGTTGGATCTTAGGGTTTCGACGAAGGAGGGGAAGTGTTGAGGTGGGCGGCTTGGGCGAGTGGTTTGTGGTGGAGGTGAGAGGGAGTGGTCGACGGGAGTGAAGGAAAGGAGGGGCGAACTATGGGGGAGGACGATGTCGATCTGGGGGTGGAGGTGGAGGTCGTGGATGATGGCGCGTGTTGCAGGTGGTCGAGGAGAAGGTCGGGGTGATGGAGGAGCAGTAGGTGAAAGAAGATGGGTTGGCGATGGAGTGGAGTAATGGGTTTAGAGCTTTGGGTTTTGGATCGGGAAAAGAAGATGGAAGGAGAAGAAGATGAGTTGCGGCTGATGAAGGTGAAGGAGTTTGGCGGCAGGTGTAGGAATAGGGATTAGGATTTTGTATTAGGGGATTAGGGTTTGTATTAGGGATTTTTTAATTTGGGGATAGATTTTAGAATTAATCACTAACTCTAAAATTAGATTAGGATTTATCACAACCCCTAATTTGGATCTCAATTGTATCACACAAAGGAGAGAGAGGAAGAGCAAAACTCAACACAATTTTTTTAATCAACAATGACATACTTTCTCATTAATCTCAAGGTCTTTAAATAGGCTCAAAATACATCTTGATACAAATCTCCAAAATATTCTCAAAATTTAAAAAAATAAAAAAAATTACATATGGCTATAATTGCCAGAAACAAAAATGGTACTGAAATAAACTAAACAGGAAAGATGTCCTCATCATTCTCTCCGGGTGGGAGAGAGCTCGACCCAGTCGAGTCAAAACCAGTGATCCTGTCATGGTGCTCCAAAAGATCTGGATCCAGTTGCGGGAGCCCCTTACGATCACTGCAAGTGTCATCCGACTTCGGTTTGTTTTTCCACCTCACCAAATACTTGTGCATACCACCATCTCTTGTGGAGATTATCTGATCATCTACAATATTATCCAATTCTTCTGTCGGTGGGTGAATAGTATCAGGTAAAGGGGTAAATGTGGGAATCTCACCATTAGGCTGCAGGGTAGGCTCGTCTATAAGAAAATTTCTATGGTTGAATTTTGAGCCTTCATAAAGTACTAGATCCTCAATATTGAAAGTCTTACTTATGCCAAAACCTTCAGGAAGGTCAACGACATAGGTATTATCATTGATTGCATGTAGAATCTTAAATGGGCCTGCAGCACGTATGTTCAAGTTCTTAACGGGTCCAACAGGAAACCGTTCCGGATGAATCCGAACCATTACTTCTTCACCAATGTCAAAAGTTATAAATTTCCTTCTAGTATCTGCTATTAACTTGTAGTTAAAATTATTCTCATTGAGTTCCTTGGAAATTTCTCTATGCAAGTCATGAATGTTATATGCAAATGTGGGTGTAGACTCTGTGACTTTGTGATGTTCTAACACAGGGGTAAAATCTATGGGTTGCCAAGTGACTTGGGAAGGAATGGGTGACTCAGGTATACTCAATGGAGGTGACTGGACAGGCTGAATACAATTGAGAGACCGGTCATCCTCTTTTTCATCAAAGTCATCACTTATATGAGGTTCATAGGTAAACTCATTGTCGGGCTCATCAGCGATGACTGCGGTACCCTCTACTATGGTAGTGTTTGGCCCAGCTTAAAAGTAGCTTCTCTTCTCCTTTAGAAGGAGAAGCTGGGCCAAACACATAATTTGAGAAGCCCACCAAAAGTAGAAGTAGCTTTTTTTTGTTAAGAAAAGGAGCTCCAAAAAAAGCTGATCAGATCTACTTCTGGCTTCTCCTTTTTTTCTTCTTCTACACGTTCTCTTCTTTTTTACCCAAAACCAAAGATAAAAAAAACTCCCCTGCCCCTTCCCCTTCCCCTTCCTCCACTGCAGACGAACTGTGCCGCCGCCGAACTGTGCCGTCGTCGAACTGTGCCGCAGACGAACCAGGTCGCCGTCTTCGCCGTCGAACCAGGTCGCCTTCGTTGCCGTTGTACTTCGCGTTCGTCGAACTCGTCGAAGTCGAACCAGGTCGAAGTCGAACCAGGTATGGCTTTAGATTTGTTCAATCAATTTTTTTGACTTTAGATCTGTTAAATTATCAAACTTCTTAGATCTGTTCATTTTCATTTTCAATTGATCTCTCTCTATTAAACCAACAATCAATCATACAATTTAGAGATGTTGTATCATATTGCTGACTGTGACTTCATCTGGGATTTTTTGACTTCACTGTGATGGAATTTTTACAATCTGGGATTTTACAATCAAAGTCAAGTTACACCGAACTAATCAAAGTCAAGTTACCATCTGGGATTTTACAATCTGGGATATACAAATGTCTAGATTTTTTTACTTTGTTATATGTTTATTGTATCATACTTGTTAGATCTGTAATGGAATTTTTTTGACTTCACTGTGATGGAATTTAACGTTCAAGTCTGATTGTAAGTGGTGGTTGTATATAATTTTTAAATTCTTTTCACTGATAATGCAAGTGCACAACCAATCTGCTCGTATAAGCATGTAGTTTAGCATTTTATCTCAGGTCGTTATGATCAGGTCTATGTTTAGGATGCTTTTGATTTCATTAATTTGAAACCTCTCTCAGATTTATATCTAGCTGTCTGTATTAGATAATATAACTGGCTATCGTATACAAGAACTAGATCTGACAAATAAACATACCCATGCAAATTGCAGTGAATGGCTAGCCTGAAAATAGCAAAATGGGATTCAAATAGCACAAAAGTATTGCTCGACATTTGTATAGAAGAGATTCGTACAATTGGGAGACCAGGAATTGCGTTTAAAAGTAAGAAATGGGAAGAAATACGTGATGAATTCAATAAACGTACTAGTAAAGAATATACACAAAAGCAATTGAAGAATAGAATGGATACTATGAGAGATAATTGGAGTACATGGAAACAATTGGTGGGTAAAGAGACGGGCTTGGGATGGAACCATCAAACAGGAACGATTGAAGCTGATGCCACATGGTGGGAAGCTAAGATAAGAGTGAGTATTTGATGCTTTTTATTTTTAAATAATTGAAAGATATTGTAGAAAAATGGATTGTCTAATTGTTATTTATTTCTTATGGTTATGTAGGATAATCCAAACTATAAGAAATTCCGATATCAAGGATTGGAATTTGTTGAGGAGTTGCGATTCATATTTGGGGAGTCGGTTGCGACAAGTGAAGTTGCATGGACACCAGCTATAGGTGTGCCAATTGAAAACATTGATTTAGAGGTGCCAATTGAAGATGAAGTTAATGATATGGAATTCAATATTGATGAGGAAAGCCCCCAAGGAAACAAGAGAAGAAAGGTAACACAAGATGTAGCTGAAAAAGTGGCGAAGGGAAAGTCAAAAGTAGGAACCGCGAAAAATTTTGAAAAGTTAGTTGAAGCTGCAGTGAATAACAATGAAATTCAAAAAGAAGAGCTTGCAGCCACATCTCATTTCCATGGGCAGTATTCTATTCCTAATTGTGATGAAGTGTTGAAAAGTCTGAAGGAAATGGGGCTTTTGACTGGTGGACAATTTTTATATGCTTTAAAGTTGATTAAACTTAGTGAAAATAGAGCCATATTCATGTCTTTGAAAGATGATACAGATGCTTTGGTGGAATGGCTCCTAGATGAGTTTGGCAATTAGAAATTATGGGTATTGTGAACTTTGTAGTAATGACATTTTTATGTTTTATGTTTGTTTTTCTTATGTTAAACATTATAGTTTATGTAATGACATTTATGTTTATGTATTTGAATTATGTTTGAGACCAAATTCTATTAGCCTTGTTTATGTTTATGTTTATGTTTATGTTGATAAATTTGTCTTGTTGATAATTTTGAATTATGTTTGAGACCAAATTCTATTAGCCTTGTTTATGTTTATGTTTATGTTTATGTTGATAAATTTGTCTTGTTTATGTTTATGTTGATAAATTTGTCTTGTTTATGTTTTTGTTGATAAATTTGTCTTGTTGTTATAGCACTGCAACCGACATGATGTAAGCATGCTTGTTTGTTTCTGTGCGTGCATTTGCATCAGTTAAAACGAAAGATTAAAGTACAGTCTCACTGAGTTACCACTTACCAGTATAGTTCATGTAAAATAAGCTATTTGGATGTTATACTAGAAATTTCTGGTTTTCTTCATGCTCTGGATGGTACAGGGGCCATATCCTGATTATGTGCTTGGTCTGAGGACACATTAATTAACTTGTTACAAACTGTTTTTCAGATTCTTCCCTAAACAAATTCTTCCCTAAACAAAATGTTACAAGTTTTATTCGATACAGATGCTATTTGGTCATTGTTGGATGATACCTTATTTGATTCTTCATCAAATATTTTGTTTTTGTTTTGTGTGTAGCCTATCAGTGGTGCTGTTGTGTTTGGGTTGTTCACTAAAATCCAAATAACAATAAATTATGAATTAATCTGCATCCTAGTTTTATAGCTATCCAAATTTGACTTGTTTATGTTTATGTTGATAAATTTGTGTTGTTGTTATAGCTATCCAAATTTTCAATTCCTTTTTTTCCTCTTTGAGTTATAGCGTTTGTTGTGGTCTCTATTATTTTTTTTAACGCCAATTTATTGTTCTACAGATGTCTTCTATTCTCACCAATGAACAGTCAAGAACAGTTAAAAAAAGGAGACGCGCACACTCACAGTTTTATAACATAGTTAATGCTGCAGCAACAATTGTATATGAATATCACATAAAATATTTGATGAAGCAAGGTAATAGATTTCTTTATTCTCATGGGTGGAATTGGGTTAGACAAACGCTTGACACTCCTGGTGAAAGTTACAACATGTTTAGGATGGAATCTCATGCCATTTTGAAACTTGAAAAGTTATTGGTGAGTAAGGGACGGTTACATCCATCAAAAGAAATGACATCGTTGGAGGCACTCACTATGTTTCTTTGGGGAATTGCACATAGTGAGACAAATCGAAATATACAAAATAAATTTGGAAAATCGGGAGAGACGGTAAGTAGGAAGTTTGGTGAAGTTCTTGATAGTTTATGTTTATTGGCAAAGGAAATTATAAGGCCTCTAGATTTTGACTTTGTTGAGGTGCCAAACAAAATTAAAGATGATAACAAATATTGGCCTTACTTTGAGGGATGCATTGGTGCTATAGATGGAACACATATACCTGCCATTGTTCCTACAAAAGATCAGATACGTTATATTGGTAGAAAGGGATATCCAACACAAAATGTCATGCTAGTGTGCAACTTTGATATGTTATTCACGTTTGTTGTTGTTGGTTGGCCTGGTACTGCACATGACACGCGCATTCTTTCATCAGTACTTGAAAAAATGAAACATGTGTTCCCTCACCCTCCTGAAGGTACTTAAAAATTTATATATATATTTGTCATTAAAATATTTTTTTTATTTTTATTTTTAATATAAGCTAATAATTAATTCTTTTTTTTTGTATAGGAAAATACTATCTAGTTGATGCTGGATATCCAAATATGAAAGGATATCTAGCACCATACAAGGGTGAAAGATATCACATTCCTGATTTCAGAGATGGCATTCAAGCAGAAGGTTTACAAGAAGTATTCAACCATGCACATTCTTCATTACGAAATGTCATTGAAAGGACAATTGGAGTTTGGAAGAAAAGATGGCATATATTATGTGATATGAGACCATATCCCTTGATAAAACAACAAAAAATTATAGTTGCAACAACAGCACTTCATAACTTCATTAGATTATGTGGTATCGAAGATGAGGAATTCAACAGGTGCGATCATCTTCCCGGATATATGGATGACTACGAAGGGGAAAGATACAATGACGTGGAAATGACTTCATATAATACTAGAAGAGCAGTAGATGGTGGTTATATGGATACAGTTCGAACTCAAATAGCAGTTGCATTGATGGAAAATAGAAATCGTTAATATCCCATTTTATGATATTGTAAACACTTTGTCATTTTCATTGTCATTGAATTACCCATTTTGAATTGAATGATGAATTTTATAAAGTATCGTAGCCCTTTGATGTTTTTATTTACGTACATTTCAAATGTGTGTGTGTGTGTGTGTATATATATATATATATATATATATATATATATATATATAGGGAAAAAGGTGTATGAGCAACTTGCTGATTTAGTAAATAAGCAATTGATGATGTGGCATACATGTGATTGGAAAACCATTAAAAGGGTTAGTTGTCCAATGTATCACATGCATGCCACATAATCAATTGCTCATTTACTAAATGAGCAAGTTGCTCATATCCCTTTTACCCATATATATATATATATATATATATATATATATATATATATATATATATATCATTTATTAGTAATATAAAGATTTTTTTTTGTAATTTGATAACTTATATTTCAGTCTTAAATAAAATTAAAAACTTAAATTAAGTGTAAAAGTAGCTTTTAATTGATATCTTTTGCCAAACAACTTCTAGCTTAAAAGTAGCTTTTAAGTTAAAAAAAAGCTGACTATCCAAACAGCTTTAGCTTTTAATTTTAAAGCTCTATTTCTAGCTTCTCCTTCAGAAGTAGCTTTAAAGCCCAAAAAAAGCTAGGCCAAACGCACCCTATATTGATCCTACTTGGACTAGGACAGTTGCTAGCAACATGGCCGTATCCCTTACATTTATAGCACTTAGTGAGAGGATCAATCTTAGAATAGTCTCTTTCAGTGTTCTTACCCGTATTGGCATTTCTAAGTGGATAGGAATTTGAAGTATGTTTATTTGGGTAAGACTTGTTAGGGTACTGAGGAGAGGAGTGCTCAGGTCTAGAGGGGTCAGGAGGATTCATTCTAGAGGAATGATCCATCGAATTGCTGGACTTGTAATGGAAACTAGCTTTAAGGGAATCCATATCGAGGACTAGGGCGTAGGCTGCCGCTATTGAGTCCACATTTCTATAGAGTAGCTCGTTCCTAAGGTCAGCTCGTAGTCCAGCTCTGAACCTAGAGAGAGTTTGTTCTTCACTCTCTTTACCTAGAGCATTGCACCGAATAAGGAAGTCATCGAATTTATCAACATATTCTTGTGTGGATTTACTTCCTTGATAGAGTTGGTTCCATGAATCTAGCAATCGGGTATGGAACGATAGCGGTACATATCTCTCAGTGAGCTTCTCTTTCATGGCCTCCCAAGTGGCTATGGGTGCCAGGCCTCGGCCTCTACGGGCATGTTCAAGATTGGTCCAATGTTGTTGAGCTTTACCCGTTAATTTCATAGTGGCAAATTTAACTTTAAGGGCTTCGCTCATGTCGAACCACACAAAGTAGTGGTCCATGGCACGGATCCAATCGAGGTAAGCTTGGGGTTCCATGTGGCCTTCAAACTGGGGAACGTCAGCCTTAACGTTCTTTTTATATTGTTTGTCAGGGTCACGTTCGCGACGTTGATCGTCATGAACATTCCCTTGAGGGATCTGACGATGGGCATGAAGCTCAGGGACAATGGTTTGATTTAGCTCCACTTTCTCAAGCCTCTGATTGATATTGGCAAGAGTTGCTTGGATGGCAGCTAGAGTAGCGGAGATATCAGGGTTGTCCATTTCAGGTCTGGGAAGTCTAGGGTTCCTAATTGAGTGATTGGGAAGGGATAGGAAATGCTCTTCAGGGTCTGTGATGGTGCTGCAAAGACGCATTCACCAAAAGAGTGAAATAGGGGTGTGTGTCCTAATTATTATTATTATTTTTAATTATTTTTAATTTTTTTTTAATGAATCTGAAATAAAAGAAAGAAAGTAAAAGATTACACAAATCTAAATGAATGCAAAAGTGATGCCTACGATGCAAGAACTAGGGTTTTAAAAACCTTCGCTCTGATACCAAAATGCTGTAAAACCAACCCTAAAATAGAGAGTTTCCAAGAATCTTAATGGGTTAATTTTACCAACATGAAAGTGCGGATCTAAGTTGGAAATTTTAATAGTTAATAGGCTTGATGGGTTTTCAAGAATTGAATCAAATGTAATAGTCCCAATTAATAAATCAACCTTACAATCAATTAAATCCCTACGTGTTTTAGCGAGTAAGAAATTCAATACTGATTCGTACACTATTCAAGCATGTGGAACACTCAATCTCAATTATTTTGTGGACGACAGGCAAATCAGATAATAGACTAGATGATAAGGCAGTAGAACACAAATATTAAGAATGGAAAGAGTATACCGAATGTGAAGAAAACCAGCGTAGAACTCAGGCAGAACACAGCAATGGAGACTACGTCAAATCAGCAACTACAGTATCCAAACCAGCAATGGCGACAGCAAGAACGATGGGTGCACTAGGGCGCGGCGCACCTGGGCTGGCGTCGACCTGGGAGGGTTCAGCGAAGGGGTTGGATCTTAGGGTTTCGACGAAGGAGGGGAAGTGTTGAGGTGGGCGGCTTGGGCGAGTGGTTTGTGGTGGAGGTGAGAGGGAGTGGTCGACGGGAGTGAGGGAAAGGAGGGGCGAACTATGGGGGAGGACGATGTCGATCTGGGGGTGGAGGTGGAGGTCGTGGATGATGGCGCGTGTTGCAGGTGGTCGAGGAGAAGGTCGGGGTGATGGAGGAGCAGTAGGTGAAAGAAGATGGGTTGGCGATGGAGTGGAGTAATGGGTTTAGAGCTTTGGGTTTTGGATCGGGAAAAGAAGATGGAAGGAGAAGAAGATGAGTTGCGGCTGATGAAGGTGAAGGAGTTTGGCGGCAGGTGTAGGAATAGGGATTAGGATTTTGTATTAGGGGATTAGGGTTTGTATTAAGGATTTTTTAATTTGGGGATAGATTTTAGAATTAATCACTAACTCTAAAATTAGATTAGGATTTATCACAAACCCTAATTTGGATCTCAATTGTATCACACAAAGGAGAGAGAGGAAGAGCAAAACTCAACACAATTTTTTTTAATCAATAATGGCATACTTTCTCATTAATCTCAAGGTCTTTAAATAGGCTCAAAATACATCTTGATACAAATCTCCAAAATATTCTCAAAATCTAAAAAAATAAAAAAAGATTACATATGGCTATAATTGCCAGAAACAAAAATGGTACTGAAATAAACTGAACAAGAAAGATGTCCTCATCACCTTCGTGTTGTGAAACAGTCTCAAGAATTCTCTTATGATTGTTCCGTTTGGATAGATCAGCAAGGAACTCGGTTTTAGGTTAAATTAACAATTTTCTTAGTTCCCAACATTTTGACCAAGAATGGATGTTCGTAAAAAGACTTCTTTAATATCATAGATATTTTTCATTCAAACAAAACTGTAGGACTTCTCTACTAATTCATTCTTTCATTCTATTGACAACATCCTCAATGGACTCATCATACTGTATCCTATCATATTGATGATTCATCAAAGATAATATTATGATAGATCCTTGGTACTTCCTGCCATCACTATGAACCTAAGAAGCACGGACATGAACACTGACTAGGACAGAATGCAGTTCCACACATGAAAAGTTTCTAAAGCACTATATTGATAGGTAGTATTGTATTGCATATGTATATCACGGCATGACACGATTTCCAAAAAAATATACGTCTTCCACAGTTTAGTTGAAGTTGCATTTTGATACTCTATTTGACCTGCTGATTTTTTAAAAATTTATTTTTATATTTTTATGGCTTTTTTTTTCAACTTTTGATTTACCTATGTCTCTATTTGACCTGCAGTTCCACAACCAATCTGAGAAGTGAGAACTCTAGATTTTTTAAATTAAGGGAGACAGTTAATAAAACCTTAGAATTGGAACATAAACAAATTATAACATTAAATATACCTTGGATTTGACACTTCAGATAGAATCAGGTAGCAACAGAAACCATTGCAACTTTTTTTTAACAACCTGAGGTGTCTCACTCGATTCCACCAATAATTTTTCTCCAGATTATCCTCGCATATAGCAATGAATAAGTGTTTCTAGAACCATCCAGTAGGATCCTTTGGGAAGGACATGCTGGATGAAAAGGGGCAAATGCAATAAAATCCTTGAACGTTTGCTCAAAATACAAAGTACCCCTAACTTACAACGTGCCGCGAACGTTTTATTTGGTTAGAAACTACCTCTTAAGAGTGAACTTAGGAATATAAAATTCCATGCTTTGGTGGAAAGTTAGTGTGTCTAGGGTTCAAAGATGAAAGAGTGAAGTGGAAAAAAGAGGGGAGGCATTTTAGAGAGGTTAATGGCAAATAGATATAGAAGTATGTGGGGGCACTCCATATCCAAAAGAAAATGTTAGTGTTGTTAAGGGTAGGTGTTAGAAGTTGTTGAGTCAACTTCTGATGGCCACCAAATCCCTCCACCAAATGTCTTCCCATCTACCCCTACATACTATTTTAGGAAGCTATATAAAGCCTCCCTTCCCCTCCCATTTCTTTCATCCCAAAAACAAATCAATCGACTCAATCTGAGACGAAAAGAAAGAGAGAATTGGAGAGAAATTTGGGTTTGGATTTTTTTTGAGTGTGTAAATACTTTGTAGAGAGATAATTTTTGTGAGGAAAAATTCTGGGGGTTTTGGGTTGTGAGATTTTTGAGTGTTCTGTGAGGAAAAACACTTTGTACAATTTTCTCCCCTAAAGTGAAGATCTGCAGCAGCTTCGGAGACGTAGACACTAATTTGTGCCGAACTCCTTATCAATTTTTTGTGTGTTATTTTCACTTATATTTCGCAATCTCGCTAATCTGGTTAAAGTAAAAATTTTGCAAGGAGATATTTTTTCCCAACAACTGGTATCAGAGCCGGGTTGTGATTTATGTCGAAGAATAGTCAGAATGATCCAGGGGAAGCCAGATTCGAGTAGGAGCAATGGCCGCAGACGAAGGGAATGTGAAAATTGAAAAGTTCGATGGTGCGGACTTTGGCTTTTGGAAGATGCAGATTGAAGATTATAAGCTGTATCAACCTCTCTCGGGAAAAAAACCAAAAGACATGGAGGACGAAGACTGGGCCCTTGGAGTTATCCGATTGACGCTCTCCCGCAATGTTGCTTTCAATATAGCGACGGAAAAGACCACGGCGGGTCTTATGGCGGCTCTCTCCAGCATGTATGAGAACGTCGAGAAGTCATCGAACTCAAACAAAGTTCACTTGATGAGGCAGTTTTTCAACTTGCGGATGGCGGAGGCGCATCGGTGGCTCAACATCTGAACGAACTCAACACTATCACAACCCTGTTGAGTTCAGTAGAAATCGAGTTCGATGATGAAGTTCGAACATTGATTTTCTTATCCTTTCTACCAGACAGTTGGAATGTTACTGTTACAACAGTCAGTAGTTCGTCGGAAAACAGTAAATTGAAGTTCAACGATGTTCGGGATCTGGTATTGAGTGAAGAAATTCGGCGGAGAGAATCAGGTGAAGCATCAACCTCCTTCTCAGCTTTGCACACTGAGTCAAGAGGAAGGACTTCAGAAAGAAACTCTAATCACGGCAGATCGCATCTAGACGAGGTAAATCTAGATCAGGAAAGAAAGCTTTCAACTGCTACAATTGTGGCAAAAAGGGTCACTTTCAACGAGATTACCGAGCACCGAAGAAAGCTACCGGTGGACGGGAATCTGCCAACGTGACCGAAGAAGCAGGCGATGCCATGATTCTCAGCGTCAACAGTCCGATTGAATCATGGATCTTGGATTCAGGGGCATCTTTTCACTCCACTTCATGCAAAGAAATTATGGAGAATTACGTCAATGGTGATTTCGGGAAGGTTCATCTAGCCGATGATGAGACATTGAAGATCGTGGGAAAGGGAGACATTTGAATAAAGTTGCCGAACCGGACTACATGGAAGCTGCAAGGAGTGAGACATATTCTTAGCCTCAAAAGGAATTTGATCTCAGTGGGACAGCTGGATGGAGAAGGTTATTGTACAACCTTTTTAGACCGTGAATGGAAGATTACCAAAGGAGCACTTACCATTACTCGTGGTAAGAAGACCGATACTCTCTATGCCCTCAAACTTGGAAAGTATCATTGCAAGCGCAGATGCTGATGAAAAATCAAACCTATGGCACAAAAGGCTTGGTCATATGAGCGAGAAAGGGATGAAGACGCTAATGTCAAAGGGGAAGCTGCCAGATATGAAGAGCATAGATGTTGGCCTATGCGAGGACTGTACCTTCGGCAAACAGAAGAAGGTCAGCTTTGCAAAGATTGGCAAGGCACCCAAGGCAGAAAAGTTAGAGTTGGTTCATACAGATGTATGGGGACCATCTCCGGTTCAATCTCTAGCAGGCTCGCTGTATTATGTTACCTTCATTTATGATTCTATAAGGAAGTTGTGGGTATATTTTCTGAAGAAGAAATCAGAAGTCTTTGATATCTTCAGAAAATGGAAAGCCATGGTGGAAAATGAAACTTGTTTGAAAGTCAAGCGTCTGAGGTCTGACAATGGTGGAGAGTACACAGATCGTAGATTCAGAAAATTTTGCACAAACAACGACATCAAGATGGAGAAAACGATTCCCATGACATCGCAGCAAAATGGCGTAACAGAGCGCATGAACATAACTCTGAATGAACGTGCCAGAAGCATGAGGATACACGCCGGCTTACCCAAGATGTTCTTGGCTGAAACCGTCAACACCGCTGCCTACCTGATCAATCGTGGGCCATTAGTACCTTTGGATGGTGGAATACCAGAGGAAGTTTGGAGCAGAAAAGATGTAAACCTTTCACACTTGAAAATGTTTGGTTGTATTTCTTATGTGCATATTAATTCTGCTGAAAGAAGTAAATTAGATCCAAAATCTAATAAATATGTTTTTATTGGATATGGTGGTGACGAGTTCGGCTACCGATTTTGGGATTATGAAGTCGGAAGATCATCAGAAGTCGAGATGTCATATTCAATGAGAATGTGATGTACAAAGACAGATCAACTGCAGAATCAAGTAGCTCCAGTACACATGCTGAAACGAAGGAATTCGTAGAGCTCGAGGAGATTTCTGGAAATGATGTCCTGAAGCAGTTCAAGAAGAACCAAGCACACCAGAAGTGAGATACTCCTCCAGAATTCCTAAACCAATACAACGCTATTCGCCTTTTTTGCACTGCTTGTTACTGACTAATAGTGGAGAACCAGAGTGTTATGATGAAGCAATGCAAGTGGAGGATTCAGTCAAGTGGGAATCCGCCATGAAAGATGAGATGGACTCGCTCATGTCAAATCAAACGTGGGAATTAGCTGAACTACCACCAGGCAAGAAAACTCTCCATAACAAATGGGTTTTCATGATCAAAGAAGAGCACGCTGGAGTCAAACGCTACAAAGCAAGATTGGTAGTCAAAGGCTTTCAGCAAAAAGAATGTGTTGATTACAACGAAATTTTCTCTCCAGTCGTGAAATCGACTACAATTAGATTTGTATTAAAAATTGTAGCTGCAGAGATTTACATCTTGAGCAGTTAGATGTAAAGACTGCTTTTCTTCATGGTGGTTTGAAGGAGATTTATATGAAGCAGCCAAAAGGATTTATACAGGTAGGCAAGAAGAACCTCGTATGCAGACTAAAACAGAGTTTGTATGGCTTAAAACAAGCTCCCAGACAGTGGTACATGAAGTTTGATAGCTTCATGAGCATCAGTGGTTTCACAAGATGCCATGCAGATCATTGTTGTTACATCAAGAAGTTCGATAATAGCTTCATTATTCTATTGTTGTACGTAGATGATATGCTCGTAGTAGGTCCTGACATGCAAGAGATTATCAATCTAAAGCAGGAATTGTTGAAGCAGTTTGCAATGAAAGATCTAGGCGCTGCGAAGCAGATTCTTGGAATGAGGATTAAGAGAGACACGAAGTCAAGGACTTTGATGTTATCACAGGTTGAGTACATTACCAAAGTACTCTCTAGGTTCAACATGCAGAATGTTAAGCCAGTGAGCACACATTTGGGTGTTCATTTCAGACTTTCCAAAGAACAGTCACCGAAGACGGAAGAAGAGCATGCACACATGGAGAAGGTTCCGTACGCCTCAGCGATTGGAAGTCTGATGTATGTCATGGTTTGTACCAGATCAGATATTGCTAGCAGTGGGAGCTGTTAGTAGGTATCTAGGCAAAGTACACTGGAAAGCAGTTAAATGGATCCTCAGATATCTGTGAGGTACCACAGATAAAACACTTTGTTTCAAAGGTAGAGATACGATACTAACAGGCTATGTGAATGCTGATTTAGCGGGAAATGTCGATATCAGAAAGAGCACTATGGGGTATGTCTATACTCTAGGAGGTACAACAGTGAGTTAAGTCTCTCAGCTGTAGAAGATAGTTGCTATCTCTACAACTGAAGCAGAATATGTCGTTACAGACGCCAACAAGGAACTGGTTTGGCTGCAAAGTTTCTTGGAAGAACTGGGCCAGAAACAAGAAGACAATGTCTTATATTGCGACAGTCAGAGTGCTATCCATCTGGCAAAGAATCCGCCTTTTCATTCCAGAACAAAATACATACAAGTGCGATATTATTTCATCCGGTCTCTTATGGAAGATGGGATTTTGAAATTAGAAAAGATTAGTGGAAGTCAAAATTCGGCAGACAAGCTAACAAAGACGGTGACTATTGACAAATTGAAGCTATGTTTAGCTTTAGTTGGCCTGCACGAATGGTGAGACCGGAAAAAGCTGCTGCATTGATCGAGGTGTGGAGACATGATTAATCAAGTCTCCAAGTGAGAGAATGTTGAGGGTAGGTGTTAGAAGTTGTTGGGTCAACTTCTGATGGCCACCAAACCCCTCCACCAAATTTCCTCCCATCTACCCCAACCTACTATTTTAGGAAGCTATATAAAGCCTCCATTCCCCTCCCATTTATTTCATCCCAAAAACAAATCAATCGACTCAATCTGAGAAGAAAAGAAAGAGAATTGGAGAGAAATTTGGGTTTGGTTTTTTTTAGTGTGTAAACACTTTGTAAAGAGATAATTTTTGTGAAGAAAAATTCTTGGGGTTTTGGGTTGTGAGATTTTTTTTGAGTGTTCTGTGAGGAAAAATACTTTGTTCAATTTTCTCTCCTAAAGTGAAGATCTGCAGCAGCTTCGGAGACGCAGACACTAATTTGTGCCGAATTCCTTATCAATTTTTTGTATGTGCTATTTTTACTTATATTTCGCAATCTCGCTAATCTGGTTAAAGGAAAAATTCTGCAATGAGATATTTTTTCTCAACAAGTGTGTACTTTGTATTTCGATCAATAGAGGGGTTTATTGCATTTATGATTTACCCCGATAAAACACGTGGAAAGTGTTTTTTCCATGACATTAGTACCCTCACTAGCTTTTAGTAGGTGATTCAATTGTACGAGGAATTACTGACACGAGAGGATTATCCGAAAGATTATTCTTGAGACGAGAGTAGATTCTTTCATTTCTTTTAACCTTTGTGGATAATAACTCTAGGGTGTGAACATTGTGGAAAAGGTGAATGTATTGTTTCTTACATTTTGAGTAAATGGACGTATGCTGCTCGTGCTGCCTTCAAGAAATCTCTCTTTTTTGGATCATCCGATGTATATTTGATCCAGTAGTAAAAGAAAATCCATGTAACTGTAAATAAAGTGAGAAACCTAATCTTTTTTTAGCCATAACCTTACTGTGAAGATTGAGTAGTGTGCCGTTTTATTATTTCTTTTAGATCTGCAAGTCCCATTCCAACCTCAAACCTGTAACTATTGATTGCTATCAATTTCTAACATGAGAGTTCAACATTTTCATGACAGGCGGCTGGCTAAACTGGAAATGCTTAAGCGTCGCGGCAAGGGCCCACCGAAGAAGGGGCAGGGAAGGAGAGCTCTCAAGCGCAACAAATAGAGAAGATTCAAGTCAAGCATCATTATCTGCATCCTTTTTTGCGTGTTTTTTTCTTCTTCTTGGACATCGACTAATCTTTTTTGTCAACTCTCAGAACAGTGTTATGGCATTGGAAAGCCAGATAGTTATCTCAAGATGATGTGTTGTAGACATGGTAGTTCATCTATCTTTGGTAGAAGTTTATTTTTTCGTAAATAACACTGGGAATCACCTACTGAAAGTTAAAACCATGGATATGTACTGGCCAATTGTTACTTTTTTGTGGCTTTTAGTTACTTGTATCTGTTCATGATCAGGGTGCATCTGTGTTTGGGGATAAAAAAGAAAAGAACTAAAGATTAAATTTGACTATGTGGTACTGATAAAGCCAGCAAACAAAGAGTCTGAAGAGAAACCCAGCATTAGAGTCTGGAATTAAATAGTGTAACTTAACCAAACTGTTAGATTTCGGTGATCTCAACCTCACTATCATGATCAATCCTCTGTCTGACATATAACCAGGATGTAATCCCTTATGTCTGCCTTTTGTTTGGAAGATAATGCATGTAAATGTGATATATATAACAACAGAGGAGAATACGGTTTTTTTTTCTTCTTCTTCACCAAAGGAAGAGGATTGTCGTCGAACTTGATTCTAAGAATACTCTGAAGAGAATGCATGCAGACTTTGTTTTTTGCTGTTGTTGTCGACTTCGTTGTTTTTTGACAGTAAGGTTGTAATCGGATTTTACTCGCCTATTAGTTTAAATTTCACTGTCACAAATGGCTAAGGCTCCACTCAATTCTTTACTGAATTATTGCTGTAACAGAACTATAAATACGTAAAACTAGTAATCTGCACGTGCGATGCACGTTCTAATAAAGATCTCTAATCTCTACTATAATATAATAATAATCTAATCTAATATTATCCAATCCAATATTATAATGGGAGAGTTGTTGGAGTTGTCATTTGTAGACATTCAACCATTCATTTTTAAGTGAGAGTTTAACCATTCATTTGCTCAACTGTTGTTAGTTACCATAATACCCTCAGGTTTAAATTTATTTAGATATCTATCTAATCTGGGAGAGTTGGGGTTGTCATTTGTAGACATTCAACCATCTCATCTCAGACATTTATTTTTAAGTGAGAGTTATATTAATCATTCATTTGCTCAACTGTTGTTAGTTACCACAGGGCCGGCCCAACACTTATTGAGGCCTAAAGCGAACTCTGAAATGAGGCATTTTGAAAACTTATAATAATATTTTGTTAAAATTAATATATTTTTATTTAAATATTATCTTTCGGGGGCTTTTTGAGATGCAAAATTATTTATTATATTATTATAATCAATTTCGGGCTTTTTGATATGTGAGGAGGCCTATTTCGAACTTTTTGGTATGTGAGGAGGCCTTTATTCTTTAGATATATATATTTTCTTTTCTTTGGAGGCCTAAAGCCCTAGCTTTGGTTGCTTTACCCTTGGGCCGGCCCTGAGTTACCATAATACCCTCAAAGTTCAAATTTATTTATGACATAATTATTACAAAAGCGCCACTCATATAAAATAGAATTTGATGCCACTAAGGATAATTTATAAAGAGCATCTAATATTATCTTTATAACCTTTATCTTTATAATCTTTATATAATCTACTATTTTAATAAAAGAGAGTGTCACCAGACAAACACCATTTGTAATCAAACAAACACGTGCATTGTAACCCAACAAACACATGCAAAGCACATACATAACTAATATAAAGGAGTCTTAGGTTCAATGTCAGGCAACGTCAATTTTTTTAAAAATATATATATTTATAAATACGTGCATCGCACGTGTAAATTACTAGTTTTAATGAGAGTTGGATTGTGTAACCAAACAAATACGTGTATTGTAACCAAACAAATACGAGCAATGCATGTGCATAACTAATATAAATGAGGGCTTAGATTCGATGTCAGACAACGTAAAAGTTTTTACTTTAAAAAATATATATTTATAAAGACGTGCATTGTATGTGTAAATTACTAGTAATATTATAATGGGAGAGTTGAATTTTTTACCAAACTATCCCACTTTTTGTAAGTATGCACGAAACTATCCCTATTTGAAAATTTATTACCAAAACATCTCTGTCGCTAACTGAGTTAGCGCGCCTAGTAATTTTCTTCGCGCTAACTCAGTTAGCGTGCTGCAGGGGATACAACTTTTTCTCTCTTGTTTGGGTGTGGCAATAAACTCACCCAATATAGACACGCTAACTCCGTGTTTAAACCACTTGCGCTAACGGGGTTAGCGTTCGTAGATGGACAGTATGGGGCACTACCTCAAAGAGGGGTGTGGGTAAAAAAATCACTCAGTATAGACACGTTAACTCAGTTAATGTGCCTATTATTACCAAGGCCGTTAACAGAGTTAACAACAGTGAAGATTTCAAGTTTCCAGAAAGTTGAAACTTTCTGAAAATTGGAGATACTCACACAGATTAACTCAGTTAACGTGTCTATTCTTACCAAGGCATTAACTGAGTTAACGACTGTGAAGATTTTAAGTTTTCAGAAAGTTGAAACTTTCTGGAAATTGGAGATACCCACACACGTTAACTCAGTTAACGTGCCTTGTTTTACCAAGGCCATTAACTGAGTTAACGTGTATGCCTATCTTCACAAACAGACTAATAATCGACACACGCTTACCCAGTTAACGGCCTTGGTGTAAAGAGGCGCGCTAACGGGGTTAGCGTGTCTATATTGGGTGAGTTTTTTGCCACACCCAAACAAGAGGGGAAAGTTGTATCCCCTGCAGCACGCTAACTGAGTTAGCGCGAAGAAAATTACTAGGCGCGCTAACTCAGTTAGCGACAAGGATGTTTTGGTATTAAATTTTCAAACAGGGATAGTTTCGTACATACTTACAAAAAGTGGGATAGTTTGGTAAAAAATTCGGGAAAGTTGGGCTTGTCATTTGTAGACATTCAACCATCTAATCTCAACCATTCATTTTTAAGTGGGAGTTATATTAACCATTCATTTGCTCAACTGTAGTTAGTTACCATAATACTCTCAAAGCTCAAATTTATTTACGATATAATTATTTACAAAAGTATCACTCATATAAAATAAAAATTGATGCCACTAAGGGTAATTTGTAAAGAGTATGTGATGAGTAAAGGGAGATCTCAGATTCAATGCCAGATCTCAAATTACTAAGGCTCCACTCAATTCTTTACTGAATTATTGCTGTAACAGAGTTATAAATACGTAAATCTAGTAATCTGCACGTGCGATACACGTTCTAATAGAGATCTCTAATCTCTACTATAATATAATAATAATCTAATCTAATATTATCCAATATTATAATGGGAGAGTTGTTGGAGTTGTCATTTGTAGACATTCAACCATTCATCTTTAAGTGAGAGTTATATTAACCATTCATTTGTTCAACTGTTGTTAGTTACCATAATACCCTCAGGTTTAAATTTATTTAGATATTATCTAATCTGGGAGAGTTGGGGTTGTCATTTATAGACATTCAACCATCTCATCTCAAACATTTATTTTTAAGTGAGAGTTATATTAATCATTCATTTGCTCAACTGTTGTTAGTTACCATAATACCCTCAAAGTTCAAATTTATTTACGACATAATTATTACAAAAGCGCCACTCATATAAAATAAAATTTGATGCCACTAAGGATAATTTATAAAGAGCATCTAATATTATCTTTATAACCTTTATCTTTATAATCTTTATATAATCTACTATTTTAATGAAAGAGAGTGTCACCAGACAAACACCATTTGTAATCAAACAAATACGTGCATTGTAACCCAACAAACACATGCAAAGCACAACATAACTAATATAAAGGAGTCTTAGGTTTAATGTCAGGCAACATCAATTTTTTTTAAAATATATATATTTATAAACACGTGCATCGCACGTGTAAATTACTAGTTTTAATGAGAGTTGGATTGTGTAACCAAACAAATACGTGTATTGTAACCAAACAAACACGAGCAATGCATGTGCATAACTAATATAAATGAGGGCTTAGAATCGATGTCAGACAACGTAAAAGTTTTTACTTTAAAAAATATATATTTATAAAGACGTGCATCGTACGTGTAAATTACTAGTAATATTATAATGGGAGAGTTGAATTTTTTACCAAACTATCCCACTTTTTGTAAGTATGCACGAAACTATCCCTATTTGAAAATTTAATACCAAAACATCCATGTCGCTAACTGAGTTAGCGCGCCTAGTAATTTTCTTCGCGCTAACTCAGTTAGCGTGCTGCAAAGGATACAACTTTTTCCCTCTTGTTTGGGTGTGGCAAAAAACTCACCCAATATAGACACGCTAACTCCGTGTTTAAACCACTTGCGCTAACGGGGTTAGCGTTCGTAGATGGACAGTATGGTGCACTACCTCAAAGAGGGGTGTGGGTAAAAAAATCACTAAGTATAGACACGTTAACTCAATTAACGTGCCTATTATTACCAAGGCCGTTAACTGAGTTAACGACTGTGAAGATTTCAAGTTTCCAGAAAGATGAAACTTTCTGAAAATTGGAGATACTCACACACGTTAACTCAGTTAACGTGTCTATTCTTACCAAGGCGTTAACTGAGTTAACGACTGTGAAGATTTTATGTTTTCAAAAAGTTGAAACTTTCTGGAAATTGGAGATACCCACACACGTTAACTCAGTTAACGTGCCTTGTTTTACCAAGGCCGTTAACTGAGTTAACATGTATGCCTATCTTCACAAACAGACTAATAATCGACACACGGTTACCCAGTTAACGGTCTTGGTGTAAAGAGGCGCGCTAACAGGGTTAGCGTGTCTATATTGGGTGAGGTTTTGCCACACCCAAACAAGAGAGGAAAGTTGTATCCCCTGCAGCACGCTAACTAAGTTAGCGCGAAGAAAATTACTAGGCGCGCTAACTCAGTTAGCGACAGAGATGTTTTGGTATTAAATTTTCAAACCGGGATAGTTTCGTACATACTTACAAAAAGTGGGATAGTTTGGTAAAAAATTCGGGAGAGTTGGGGTTGTCATTTGTAGACATTCAACCATCTAATCTCACCCATTCATTTTTAAGTGGGAGTTATATTAACCATTCATTTGCTCAACTGTAGTTAGTTACCATAATACTCTCAAAGCTCAAATTTATTTACGATATAATTATTTACAAAAGTGTCACTCATATAAAATAAAAATTGATGCCACTAAGGATAATTTGTAAAGAGTATGTGATGAGTAAAGGGAGATCTCATATTCAATGCCAGATTATATATTAGTATTAACTTTAAAAAGAAAAAAAATATATTAGGACGTGCATTGCACGTCCAGATTACTAGTAATATAATAATAATATAATAATAATAATAATCTCTAATATTATATTGGGAGAGTTGGGGTTGTCATTTGTAGACAACCTGTAATTTGTAGACATTCATTCAACCATCTAATCTCAACCATTCATTTTAAGTATAAGTTATATTAACCATTCATTTACTTAACTTTTGTAGTTACCATAATACCCTCAAAGTTTAAATTTATTTACGACATAATTATTTACACAAATGTCATTCATATAAAATAAAAGTTTATGCCACTAGAGATAATTTGTAAAGAGTATGTAGATGAGTAAATGGAAATCTTATTATTTACTTTATAAAAAAATCGATTAGAACGTGCATCGCATGTGTAAATTACGATCTCTAATATTATAATGGGAGAGTTGGGATTGTCATTTGTAGACAACCAACCATCTAATCTCAACCATTCATTTTTAAGCGGGAATTATATTAACCATTCTTTTACTCAACTGTTGTTAGTTACTATAATACCTTTAAAGTTCAAATTTATTTACGACATAATTATTTACAAAAATGTCACTCAAATAAAATAAAAGTTGGTGCCACTAGTGGTAATTTGTAAATATTATGTGATGAGTAAAGGGAGAGGTCTCAGGTTCGAGGCCATATTACGTTTTAGTATTTACTTTAAAAAATTTAAAAAAATTAGGACGTGCATTTTAAACCCAAACCCATTCTTATTGGATCCTACCCCGTAACCCTAAACCCACCAACTTAATTAACTCTATACATACCGTTTAACCCCTAACCCTAAGATCAACTTCAATCTCTGGAAGGTGGACACATATGATGTATTGGTGCAAGAAAGTCTACATCTTGCCTTAAAGGAGAAAGGAAAATCATCTGACATGAAGAAGGAGAATTGGGATACGATTTGTGAAAGAGCCCTAAGTTTAATCTGATTATCATTGACAGACGAGGTCAAGTACAACTTCCTTGATAAGAAAACTGATTTGTCAGTGGCGTACTGGTATTAGAGCTTCTGTTGACAAGTCCCTTGGTGAAGATGACAGGTTATAGCTATGTGAAGATCAAACAGTTCGACGGTAAGATCAACTTCAATCTCTGAAAGGTGGACATGTATGATGTACTTGTTCATGAACGTCTACATCTTGCCCTAAAGGTTGAAGGTAAACTATCTGGCATGAAGACAGAGAATTAGGATGAGATATGTCATCCAAGGTGAAGATTGTTGAGTGTATGTCTTGCATACTTGTGTTCGATTAGAGGAAGAGACGGAGAAGCAAAAAGGTCGAAGCATGACACGAATGAAGTCAGCAAACAACAGCAGCAGCATGGACAGTCGACTGTCCATTTAGATAGTTGACCGTGCTCTAAATAGTGAACACACAGTCGAGGGGGCAGTCGACCGCACCTAGACCGTCCACTCTCTAGATTGGAATTGCTACATTGCGGTCAACAACATCTTTGTGCAGTCGACCACCGCCGACGCTGACGCTGAACACTATTATGGGATGATTATTCGAAATTATTTCGGGCCCATCTACTACTCCAAGTTAGATCGTACAGCTCTTATCGTATGACTTCTTCTACATGATATATCGGATGGTTATTGTATCAAGACTACAATTGTGATTTCTCTAGATCTCTATATATTGTAATAGTCTCCATTGATAGACAAGTACTTCTTTGATATTTCTTCCATTGTAAGTAAGGCCGAGAGATAGTTCTTGGTAAGTGAGTTTGTAACTAACTCTTTGTAATCTTCTCTAGTTGAATAATATCTCCCTTTATTTTTCCATGAATTATGTTCGCACGAACCAGGACAAATCTTTGTGTGATTGGCGTGATCCACTGTTTGATTGTTCATTAGATATGTTTATGCTCATCTCTATCATTGCTCAACAAACTCTGCTGCGCTAATTTCTCTAACAGGGAGATGGGTATTAAGATTTGGAAGTATATGCTGGAGAATGGGTATTCAGCTGAGGAGTGCAGGAATATGTTGTTGAGGAAGTTGAAGGATCTCAATAGGCTGCCGGACGCTTGCAGGTTTGTGGAGGGAATGATTGATAGGAGGGTGAAGTTGAACTCGGCAAATTTGTCCAAGTAGAGGACCAGCCTTCTGAAAATTGGTAAGGGAAGTATCTATGATCACATCCTTAGGAAATGAAAACTTCACTAGGATGTCCAGTTTCTATAACCTTCAATTTTCATTTATTGCTTCTATTTATTTATTTATTTATTGTTGAACAAAGGATAGAATCCTAAGGGTTTCTAACCAAACTTCCATTAAAACCAGAAAACATTTATTGCTTTTATATATTAGGGAAACATCTCTAATATTATAACGGGAGAAGGCCTTAGTGTCATTTGTAAATGTTTTGTCATTCTACCAACCCGTGTAACGCACGTGCATAACTATTACAAAGAAAGTGTTCAAATCAAGACTACATCTAAATTTTTATTTTAAAAAATTATATTTATTAAAACGTGCATCGCACGTGTAAACTACTAGTATATATAATGTTATATGTGCTTGAAAATATCAAGGAGCTTATGTTATCTCTATCAAAAAAGAGCTCCTTTTGTTATTTTACACGTTGAACAGTTTCTTCCAGATAATCATTCTGAACTCGTTACTTGGTTGATTTAGTGATAATGTATTTTGGGGTTTTATATTCTTTTACTTGCATCTTTTAGTTGCAGTTTTCTATTCAACATTCTACCATATACTAGGTCGTATGGATTGCCTCAGCATTTGCATAGACATTTCCATTTTAATCACAATGCGCGGCATAATATCTCCCAGTGTTGCCATATATCAACTTGTCAAGAATGCTAAGCTATATCGTCTCTCCTTGTGGTTCACATAAATTAGCTGATTTCTACTTTGTACATACATACAAACAACAACATTTCTATAGAGATATAGGTATGTTATAATTTTTTCTAGGAGCAAGGTGCCATGCGCTTTATATCCTTTTGTTTCCGAGAGTGACGTATATAAGATAGCTGGATGCTTCGATCTTCTTTCCTTAGGATTTATAGACTATGAAAAGGTAGTTGTTACTTATTAGTATGGTGATATCCTCTTTACATGTTAATATCCTTATTTGATGATAAACAGACAAAAATTTGTCAGTCAATTGGTAAATAAGGTAACTGATGGATTAAATTCTTCTCTGTTTCGTATAGAGCTATTAGTCATCTCGATTACTAAATCTATCTGGATGGTGAATTTTATTGTCTATTAGAAAAGTTTTGATTAATAAATAAATGTTTTTGATGGTTCTGTTCATCATTATTTTAAAGTTCTTTATTTGTATAGATATATTCCTGAACAGTTGTTTCTTTTATACATAGATGTCCAATTCTGTGAATGATTGTTAATTTACAATTAACATTTACTTCTGAATATGTGTTCTGTTAACTTTAAAAAGTTAGAATGTGTAAGAATATGCAGATCAAGATACCAGCAAAAACTGCTTACTAAAAGAATATATTATATATACAAATGCAAATCAAGGATAATTATATTGTAGGCAATACAAATCTCAGAAAAGTACAGGTATGCGATTCAACAATTAGATACTCCTCATTCTCAAAAAAAAATTTAGATACTCCAAGCTAGGAAGAAAGAACTATATATTTGACTGATATTCCAGTTTGATCTTTTTCAATCTTGAGACAACTTCCAGCATCGAAATTCTTTCCGTAGGTGAGTGATTTGAGCACAACAAACCTAACTCGATGACATCTGACAGGCACTGATGCACGGTTGCTAAGACTTGAGATGATCCCTCACTACTGGAGTTATCCTTCACGAGATTGTAGTCCAAAACTTTGAATACTCCACTGGGATAATCCTTGCATACCCATTCCCTCAAACTTGATTCTTCACCAAACACGCCATATGATGGCCTCTTTCCAGTAAAAGTTTCCAGCAATAGTATTCCAAAACTATATACGTCACCCATTTTTGAAGCTCTTCCCGTCCATATATACTCTGTTGCAAACATAATAACTGATGTATCAATCCGTTATGAAGTAAGATAGCACTGTTATAAGAAATAAATCATTTGTAAGGGAGGTCGATTAAGCCATAGAAAACTAAGAGACCCTACTGAGAATTTTACAAAATTAGATATATGCACATACAGATTATCCATAATTATTGAAATTGAAACTTAATCTGATTGTTTTGATTACTTGGAGCAATATAGACAATGGTGCCTGGCATGCTTGTTGATGCTGAAGATCGACTGTCCCCGAGCAACAGTTTGGCAATACCAAAGTCTCCAACATGGCAATACCAGTTTGGCAGGAGACACCAAACTAGTTACAGAAGGAGGTGTTGGTGGTCCAGTTGGTGGACAGAAAGGCTTCAAGATCCGTGACTTGAGCTTTGAACGCCAATAGCGATTCCAGATCAGTGATGTTGCTGTGGTGTTGTGTTGATGTGGCTTGCTTTATATTGTTGGAGTTGAGGATGTAGAGGATGGAAAAGAAGAGACAGAGAGGCTTCATATCTATGTAATTATTAGTGCAAGGCTAATTGAATTGAAGTGTAAGAAATTGTGTTATATTAATCAGTCTACTTATAGATGCAGAATATACAGGCAGAGGAGTTTACATGGAAAACTAACCAGATTTGACCCCCAACGTCTAAATAAGAACCATAATATTCTGAAATTTTTTATAAAAATATATATATATATATTCAGCAATTTTAGTGGAGGAATTTACATGGAAGACTAACAAGAGTTGACTCCATGGTCTAAATATGAACCACAATATTTGAAATTTTAGTGGTATATATTGTAGATGAACCGATCTAAAAATGAACCACAATATTCAGAAATTTTAGTAGTATATCTTATAGGTTCCTTAAAAACTCGTCTGTATATGTATTTGGATGCACAAATAAATCCTATAAAATTTCTTAGTGCACTATATCAGAGAAAGGAAATGCTTCACATTTGTCCAATTCAGATTCTTCGGTTTGGACGCCCAAATCGATCCAACAAAACCTTAGTGGATTTGGATGCACAAATGAATCCCACTAAATTCATTACAAGTCTTTTTTAATATTAAGAAAAATACCTTCCCTGCAAATTGAACTCAAAGAAAACCCTCCGAGATCTCTCCCGAAAATCCGGCAGAGATTTTTGGGCGATCTTCAAGTTCCCCGCTCTCTCCCACCTCATCCCTCCTCCGGCCACCTTCTCCTCCTCCCCTCCGGCAGCGCCGATCCTGAGGTATTTGAGGCCCTGAGCGAAAAAAATATATTTGGGCCCTTTATAGACATGCATGTATTTTTATATATATTAATAAAATATAATATAACGGCAGGGGACATAAAAACAATACCCAGAAAAATAAAGATTATCTTTGTTATGCTTTATGACACCAAATACTCCATATTTTTTATTAAGCATAGTGAAAGCGACTCTTGCACCTGCCAAAATTTAAAAAAAAAAATCAATCACATCTTATCTAAAATATAAGGCCATAGCCCAGGAATCAAGCTTATCATATAAATAAGCTTCAAATTTCTGTTGGTCAGTAAGCTTGCCTAACAATAAATTTAATCAACAATATTATTGTTGGAGTGATTTCTCCCCCAGTACCTCCTAAACCCACAAGAGAGATTCTCAATTCTATTAATTTAAAAAAAACGACATGAGAGGGCTGAACTACCACAGTAGTGCTAAGAAGACCAACAACTCCTGCAGTCCTACTAAGAAGACCAACAACTCCAACTACGCCTCTGATACCCGAGACACCATGATTCCAACTCCAACTACAACTCCTGCTAAGAAAAAAACTCTGTAAAAGAAACAAATGAAAATTCTCAACTGACAATTTGAAGAAGATCTGAAGATGCCGGAAAGAGAGAGAGAGTGAGAGAGAGAGAGAGTTTGAAAAACATCACGTCTTCCCCTCCTCCCGGCCCGCCCACCGTCCTCCCTCCGCCAACCACCGTCCTCCCTTTCTCCCACCTGACCAAAACCCTTCCTTTCCCCTCTTCTCTCCCTCTTGGTCCGAAACCCACAGGGGGGGGGGGGGGGTCCTCCTCCTCTCTTCCTCCTCCAATTTTGCTTCCCTAATACCCAAATTTCTTTTTCCCTAATATCCGATTTACAACTAACTTACTATTAGCAAGAAAATGTACCCTAGTTGGTGGGGCGATGGTAGTGTAGAACCCCGTATTTTTAAAATATTATTTTTAAAGGTTTATAAATGACTAAAATGAATTTTGGAGAATTTATGAATATTTTCAGAAAAAATTTATCTTTTTACACGTGCAAAACACGTGCAAATACTTTCTTGAGAAGTTTGAAATTCAAGTTTTCTTCATGAAAAATCATTATCTAATATTTGGGATTTATTTAGTATTTTTCCAGATTTTTCTGAAATTAATTGGAACTATTTGCAAATTTTGAGAAAAGAAGGACCTTTTTGCAAATTTGTCATTTTTAGGGGTTAAAATGTAAAATGTATTTTCTGGACGTTTTGAACAGTACCGGTTGAGATTTAGGATTATATTTTACTTTTAAATGAATTTTATTGAATTTCCAAGAATAGAGCTATATATATAAAGTTGTATTTTGAAGGGATTATTTTGCAAAAGTGGGTAAAACCCTAAACTTCATTCCGGATATTTAAAAAGAATTTGCAGCCGTCATTCAGTGCACAGTATAGAATTTTGTGATATTTTTTGGAGGATCAGGTGGAGGTTTTGGATCTCGCAAAAAGGGAGACTTTATTGTTGGATCTCGTCGTTTCCAATGTGAGTGATGTAAAATTGCTTGTTGTTTGCTTTATGTGAATGTTGTAGATTTGGTGGTTGTTTTGACGTATGTGAATAATCGTTCCGTTGTTTGTTTGACATGTTTGTTTGAGCAATGCAATGGTTGTTGTCGTATTATGTATGTGATATCTATGAATGTTTAGTAAATCTTGGTTTATAAATTTGTTTCGCTAGAAAGCATGTTTAAGATATGAGTATGGTTATGATGATAAGGGAATGGATGGATGAACATCTGGATCTCGTGAATACAAATCAGATTTTGGTTTTGAGTTGTGAAAGAAATTCAGTATTGAGAAACCCTAATGGAAGAATTAGGAATTTAGAACATGAGAACTTGAGTTTTGAGACATGGGTTGATCTGAGTAATGTATCCAATATGAGGATACTTTGAAATTGTCATTTTTACCCGAATACGAATTATTTTCATAAACAATGATTTCTTTTAGAAAACTCTAATTTTGATTATTATGCACAACCAAAATTAGGCAGACTGTAGGCTGACAGTCGACTGCAGACCTTTCAGTCGACTGGTACGACCCAGCTGCTATGATCTTTAGTTTTCTTGAAAATTCGTTCTGGACAGTCGACTTAGACCCTTTTCAGTCGACTGGTACACTTAGAATTTATTTTTCAAAGTTATCGTAAATTTTTCTCTGGTAAGTCGACTTATGACTTTTTAAGTCGACTTATAATCTCTGGTAAGTCGACTTATGACTTTGCAAGTCGACTTATAACACTTAGAATATTTTCTTAAAGATTTCTGGAATTTCTCTCTGCTAAGTCGACTTATGAATTTTATAAGTCAACTTATATTACTTAACTTATTTTCTTAAAATCATGGAATTTTCCCCTCTGGACAGTCGACTTACTTTAGTATTAGTCGACTAGTGCTGATGTGTTCTCATAAGTTTGAATGTTTCCCTCAAATGATTTATTCTTCAAATGTTTTAAGCTATACTTTATCTTCTATTAAACATATGATTTCAAGATGCTAAGTTGAGCAGTTTTAGATGTGAGTTTGGTTAAGATATTTGAGTTGAGTCTCTAGAGCATGTGTGTGACCCTAGCATACCGGTGTTGAGTTCTTTTATTGAGGCCTGTTGAGGCATTTCAGTTGTTCAGTTTTGAGTTAAGTCCGGTAGGGTACACCAACTCTAGGAGATTCGTTGAGTAATTAAGTAACCCAAGAATAATAAGGACAGGCACTAGTGATGATATGATGAACGGGAACATGGGTCAAGTACTTCAGTATGGCTTTTGGTGTGGGATTTAATCTCCGGAATTATCCAAGTAACTTACTTGCGGTGTGGGATCTATCTCCGGAATTATCCAGGTAAATTACCTGTGGTGTGAGATATATCTCCGGAATTATCCAGGTAATTGCTTGTGGTGTGGGATTGATCTCTGGAATTATCGGGGTCGAGGCGACGCACATGTGGTATTCATGTGATGATGTGTCAATTTTTCAGTGTGGGATGATCTCCGGAATTATCCAGGTAAATTACCTGAGATGTGGGATCTATCTCCGGAATTATCGGGGCATGGGCTAACACTCACAGTTTATCTTTATCTCGTAGTAATCATCATGTTAGGATTGGTTGTATATCGGAGATTAAACCCATATAATGTGGAGACGTTAAGGGCTTGCACCGAACCTATGTAGAGTGGGATGCATAGACTTCGACAAGCACGCATTAGAGAGTCCGCATATAGAATTTGTGTCTTCTTGACTTGGTTTTATGCATGTGGTTTTCCTGTTTTTCTACACCTAACACTTAGTTAAGCTACACTTGATGTTTTCACGTTTCTCTGTCATTTCTTACTTCACATATTCTTGTTTAGTGTATGTTGTTTAAGAATCCATGCTTAATGTTCGTTTATGCTGTTTGTTTTATGTCACTCACACCATTTATGGCTGACCCCTTTAGTTTTGGGGGTTAGGGATCATCTCTAGCCTCATGTGTTGCAGGTTGTTGCTTAGAGTTTGGAGGTTTGGATGCTTGAGATAGTTTTGAGATAAATTAATTTAATGGAGTTTGTGTAAATTTTTAAGAACAGTGTTGTAATAAGACTGTGTTGTAAATAAAAGAAGATTTTGATTGAGATGTTTTTAAATTCCGCTGTGCTATGTAAAAGTTTGTTGCAATAAAAGTTGAAAACAATAGTGGAGTTGATTGTGTTTAATGTTACATTGAAGTGGATGCTGGGATTGTGCCACGTATTTTCTAAGTTATTATATTAGAAATTCGGGGCGCTACAGAGATTGGTATCAGAGCATGCTTCAATAGTAATAATAAACATGACATAAAAATAACCTAGGTGTGGACACTAGAGTGTGAGTACCTAGGTGTGGACATTAAAGAGTGAGTATCACATAGAACTGAAACATGATGTTTTACCTTTGGGATACAATTGAGGTTTTGCCAAAGGATATTGATGTGAGTTTGAATTGTGTGTGATGCTCTAACTTTTCCCTCGTTTTGCAGTATTCAGAATGGTTGCACCCAGGCCCAGGAATGGTGGTAACAATGAGGATGGATCTGGTAGTTCTCGAGGAACTGGAATTGATCTTGAGGCTGAATTCGCCAAGGTGTATCAGACTCTGAATGCGCTAATGGCATTTAATTTGGCGCAAAGTCAGAATCAACATCAGAATCAGCAGCAAAATCATGGAGCTGGACCGGGATTGGTTAACACCGATCCTATCAAGCAGATCGAGTCCTTTAAGAGGATGAGGCTGCCAGTTTTTGAGGGGCAATCTGATCCAACCGCAACTGACGATTGGATTAGAAGGATGGAGACAATCTTCGAGGTATCAGAGACTCCGGTTGCCAGCAAGGTGAAGTTGGCTACGATGCAGCTGGAAAAGGACGCTGGTATCTGGTGGGAGTCACTGAAGAGGACTTTGGGAGACCAGCAGTTGACTTGGGAAGCTTTTCTGAAGGAGTTCAGGGATCGCTTCTTTCCCCTAGATGTTCAGGAGAAGAAGGCGACCAAGTTATTGAACCTTCAGCAGGGTAGCATGACCGTGCGGGAGTATGAGACCAAGTTTGCTCAGCTTTCGAGGTATGCACCAGAGTTGGTCATTGACGAGGCGAAGAAGGCCAAGAAGTTTGAGCAGGGCTTGAGGCCAAACTTGAGGCCGAGGATGATTCCGATTGGCATCAGAAGGTTCGACAAGCTGGTCAAGAGAGCAGCTATGACTGAGGAGGACATGGACCAGTTCCAGAAGAGGCAAGATACATGGAACCGGAACAAGAGGCCAGCATCAGGTCAGAGTGGGAAGGGATTCCCAGCGAAGCAGATCAAGTTCAGTGATCCGGTGCAGAAGGCACCTGCAACTCAGGGAGTGACTTGTTATTACTGCAAGGAGGCAGGACATTATAGGTCAGCGTGTCCGAAGTTGGCGAAGCAGATTTGTTCCCATTGTGGGCAGGCAGGACATTCTAAGCCCCATTGTCCACAATTGAGGAAGGATGGTTCTGGTGGAAGCAAATTCCAGAGGCAAGTGCGAGTATTTGCATTAACCGAGGAGGACGCGGGTAACTCGGAAGATGTAATAAGGGGTATGCAAGAATTTTGATTTTTTTAATTTTAAATCAATGTAATAAGTAAAACCTTTATTTGAGAACAATTGGAGATTGAGTATCACTCTTCTTGTAACAGGAATTGTTTTAATTAATGGAATAAAGGTAAGGGTTTTATTTGATACTGGTTCATCGCATACTTTTGTATCGCCAAATTTTGTAAGGATCTTAGGTGTGGAATCTAAGTTGTTTCCAGGCAGGGTTTTGTCGGTGGCAACGCCGTCAGGTGAAGAGTTGATTGCGGATCGATATTACGAGGGCTGTGATATCGAGATTGGTGGGAGGTTGTTCGGCATTGATTTGATCGAGCAGCAAGTCTTGGGTATGGATGTCATCGTGGGCATTGATTGGATGGCAATACATGATGCCACAATTGAATGCAAGAAGAAGGAGGTGTTGGTGAAAGCACCAGGTGGACCCGCAGTGACTTTCCAAGGGAAGAAGAAGATTCCGAAGGTGGCTGCAATGGTATCCAAGATGGTTATTTCAGATGAAGTCAAGGGCATTCCGGTTGTCCGAGATTTTCCTAAGGTGTTCTTGGATGATTTTTCAGGATTACCGCCGTAGAGAGATGTGGAGTTTTGCATCAACGTTCAGCAGGGGAGTGCGCCGATTTCCAAGGCTCCGTACAGGATGGTACCTATAGAGCAAGATGAAGTGAAGAAGCAAATTAAGGAGCTGTTGAGCAAAGGGCTTATTAGGCCGAGTTCTTCTTCGTGGGGAGCGCCAGTGTTGGTCAAGAAGAAGGATGGGTCAATGAGGATGTGCATTGACTATCGGGAGTTGAATAGGGTGACTATTCAGAACAAGTATCCACTGTCGCGGATTGATGATTTGTTCGACAGGCTTCGAGGAGCAGCGGTGTTTTCGAAGATTAATTTAGATTAGGGTATCATCAGGTTCGAGTCAAGGAGGAAGATGTGAGTAAGATAGCTTTCAGAACTCATCATGGGCTTTATGAGTTTTTGGTGATGCCATTCGGGCTGTCGAATGCGCCAGCAGTTTTCATGGATATGATGAATCGGGTTTTGAGGCCATTTATTGACTCCTTCGTGGTGGTTTTCATCGACGATATCTTGGTGTATTCGAAGTCGGAGGAGGATCATTCTACGCACTTGACAGTGGTATTACAGAAATTGCAAGAGCATAGCTTGTATGCCAAGTTGTCGAAGTGTGAGTTTTGGAAGTCTGAGGTAGCTTTCCTTGGTCATATTCTTTCTAAGGAGGGAGTGGCCACTGATCCTCAGAAAGTTGAAGCAGTGAAGGATTGGCCCAGGCCAACGTCTGTGAAGGAAGTCAGAAGTTTCTTGGGTTTAGCTGGTTACTATAGAAGATTCATCCAGGGTTATTCTCAGATTGCAGTTCCTTTGACAGGTTTGACCCGGAAGAATGTGGCATTTTTATGGACTGATAAGTGTGAAGAGAGTTTCCTTGAGTTAAAGGAAAGGTTGACTACTGCACCTATATTAGCTTTGCCACAAGCTGGGAAGGATTATGATATCTTCAGTGATGCGTCTCTCAGAGGTTTGGGTTGTGTCTTGATGCAAGAAGGCAAGGTTATTGCTTATGGTTCGAGGCAATTACGTCCGCATGAGAAGAATTATCCGACGCATGATTTGGAGCTAGCAGCTATCATTTATGCCTTGAAGCAGTGGATGCATTATTTTTATGGTGAGAAGGTCAACATGTACACTGACCACAAGAGCCTGAAGTACATTTATCAACAGAAGGATCTAAATCTTCGGCAGAGAAGGTGGTTGGAGGTATTGGAAGACATTTGTCCTGAGATTAAGTATCATCCGGGCAAGGCAAATGTGGTGGCTGATGGACTTAGTAGGAAGAGTAGTTTATCAAGTTTGATCACTACTCGAAGTGAGTTGGCAGCAGAGATCGATCAGGCAGGTATCGAGGTGCTGCTGCAAGGTTTAGGGGCATCTTTGGCTTAGTTGAGGCTGCAGCCGTCCTTGAGAGAGAGGATTGTGGAAGGTCAGAGATCAGACTCAGAGATTCAGAAGATGTTGCAACAGGTTTCAGAGGGCAGACTATCAGAGTTTCGTGTCCAAGATGGAATTCTTTGGTTGGGTGAGAGGTTGTGTGTTCCAGATAATGCAGATTTGAGAGATAGTATCTTGCAGGAAGCACACAGTACCTTATTGTCAGTTCATCCTGGAGGCACGAAGATGTACAGGGACATCAAACAGCACTTTTGGTGGTCTGGTATGAAGAGGGATGTAGCAGATTTCGTGGCAAGATGTCTGACTTGTCAGCAGATCAAAGCAGAAAATCAGAGACCTGGAGGTTTGTTGCAGCCGTTGCCCATTCCGGAGTGGAAATGGGAGAATATCAGTATGGATTTCATCACGGGTTTGCCGAGGAGTTCGAAGGGCAATGACTCGATTTGGGTTATCGTGGACCATTTGACTAAGTCGGCTCACTTTCTAGCCATGAAGATTACTTGGTCATTGGAGAAATTGGCTGAGTTGTACATTGGTGAAATTGTGAGACTTCATGGAGTTCCTGTGTCGATTGTATCCGACAGAGATGCAAGGTTCACTTCAAGGTTTTGGAAGAGCCTACAAGCAGCTTTAGGCACCAAAACTGATTTCAGTACCGCTTTTCATCCACAGACCGATGGTCAGACGGAGAGGGTGAATCGAGTGCTGGAAGACATGTTGAGGGCTTGTGTTATGGATTTCGGTGGTAGTTGGGAGAGATATTGGCATTGGTTGAGTTTGCTTATAACAACAGTTACCATGCGAGTATCGGGATGGCACCGTATGAGGCTTTGTACGGGCGGAGGTGCAGGACACCTATTTGTTGGTACGAGGTTGGCGAGAGGCAGATGTATGGTCCTGAGATCGTGCAGCAGACATCGGAGCAGATTGAGCTGATTCGCAAGAGGTTAGTCTCGGCTCAGAGTCAGCAAAAGAGTTATGCTGATACTCGACGAAGAGACTTGGAGTTTGAGGTTGGGGATGCAGTTTTCCTCAAGGTGTCTCCGACCAAAGGAGTAATCAGGTTTGGTAAGGGAGGCAAGTTGGCGCCAAGGTACATTGGGCCATACAGGATCGCGGAGCAGATTGGCAAGACAGCTTATAGATTGAAACTTCCAGAGGAGTTGGCACAAGTGCATGATGTATTTCATGTGTCGTTGTTGAGGAAGTATGTGCCAGATCAGAATCATCAGTTGGTAGAGGTTCCTGAAGATCTACAGGTGAACTTGAGTTACAAGGAATGGCCTGTTGAGATCGTTGATCGTAGGGAGAAAGTTCTTAGGAGCAAGGTGATACCTATGGTCAAGGTGTTCTGGAGGAATCAGCAGTTCGAGGAGGCTACTTGGGAGCCAGAGGATCGCATGCAGAAGGATTTCCCTGAGCTTTTTGTATGAGTGTATTTCTTTTATGTGATTGTGATTCTTTTGAATGTTTGTACCATTGATTGAGTTAAGTTGTATTCCTTCTATTTTGATTGTGTTGTCGTATGCAATTGTTTGGACTATGTTCTATTTATGAGATATTGTTCCCTTTGTTGGTATGTGGTTTGGACTCATTAGTAGTAGTTCTGAGGACAGAACTCTTCTAAGGAGGGAGTGATGTAGAACCCCATATTTTTAAAATATTATTTTTAAAGGTTTATAAATGACTAAAATGATTTTTGGAGAATTTATGAATATTTTCAGAAAAAATTTATCTTTTTACACGTGCAAAACACGTGCAAATACTTTCTTGAGAAGTTTGAAAATCAAGTTTTCTTCATGAAAAATCATTATTTAATATTTGGGATTTATTTAGTATTTTTCCAGATTTTTCTGAAATTAATTGGAACTATTTGCAAATTTTGAGAAAAGAAGGACCTTTTTGCAAATTTGTCATTTTTAGGGGTTAAAATGTAAAATGTATTTTCTAGACGTTTTGAACAGTACCGGTTGAGATTTAGGATTATATTTTACTTTTAAATCCTAATTTAAATAAATTTTATTGAATTTTCAAGAATAGAGCTATATATATAAAGTTGTATTTTGAAGGGATTATTTTGCAAAAGTGGGTAAAACCCTAAACTTCATTCCGGATATTTAAAAAAAAATTGCAGCCGTCATTCGCTGTACAGTATAGAATTTTGTGATATTTTTTGGAGGATCAGGTGGAGGTTTTGGATCTCGCAAAAAGGGAGACTTTATTGTTGGCTCTCGTCGTTTCCAAGGTGAGTGATGTAAAATTGTTTGTTGTTTGCTTTATGTGAATGTGGTAGATTTGGTGGTTGTTTTGACGTATGTGAATAATCGTTCCGTTGTTTGTTTGACTTGTTTGTTTGACCAATGCAATGGTTGTTGTCGTATTATGTATGTGATATCTATGAATGTTTAACAAATCTTGGTTTATAAATTTGTATCGCTAGAAAGCATGTTTAAGATATGAGTATGGTTATGATAATAAGGGATTGGATGGATGAACATTTGGATCTCGTGAATACAAATCAGATTTTGGTTTTGAGTTGTGAAAGAAATTCAGTATTGAGAAACCCTAATGGAAGAATTAGGAATTTAGAACATGAGAACTTTAGTTTTGAGACATGGGTTGATCTGAGTAATGTATCCAATCTGAGGATACTTTGAAATTGTCATTTTTACCCGAATACGAATTATTTTCATAAACAATGATTTCTTTTAGAAAACTCTAATTTTGATTATCATGCACAACCAAAATTAGGCAGACTGTAGGCTGACAGTCGACTGCAGACCTTTCAGTCGACTGGTACGACCCAGCTGCTATGATCTTTAGTTTTCTTGAAAATTCGTTCTGGACAGTCGACTTAGACCCTTTTCAGTCGACTGGTACACTTAGAATTTATTTTTCAAAGTTATCGTAAATTTTTCTCTGGTAAGTCGACTTATGACTTTTTAAGTCGACTTATAATCTCTGGTAAGTCGACTTATGACTTTGCAAGTTGACTTATAACACTTAGAATATTTTCTTAAAGATTTCTGGAATTTCTCTCTGCTAAGTCGACTTATGACTTTTATAAGTCAACTTATATTACTTAACTTATTTTCTTAAAATCATGGAATTTTCCCCTCTGGACAGTCGACTTACTTCAGTATTAGTCGACTGGTGCTGATGTGTTCTCATAAGTTTGAATGTTTCCCTCAAATGATTTATTCTTCAAATGTTTTAAGCTATACTTTATCTTCTATTAAACATATGATTTCAAGATGCTAAGTTGAGCAGTTTCAGATGTGAGTTTGGTTAAGATATTTGAGTTGAGTCTCTAGAGCATGTGTGTGACCCTAGCATACCGGTGTTGAGTTCTTTTGTTGAGGCATGTTGAAGCATTTCAGTTGTTCAGTTTTGAGTTAAGTCCGGTAGGGTACACCAACTCTAGGAGATTCGTTGAGTAATTAAGTAACCCAAGAATAATAAGGATAGGCACTAGTGATGATATGATGAACGGGAACATGGGTCAAGTACCTCAGTATGGCTTTCGGTGTGGGATTTAATCTCCGAAATTATCCAAGTAACTTACTGGCGGTGTGGGATCTATCTCCGGAATTATCCAGGTAAATTACCTGCGGTGTGAGATATATCTCCGGAATTATCCAGTTAATTGCTTGCGGTGTGGGATTGATCTCCGGAATTATCGGGGTCGAGGCGACGCACATGTGGTATTCATGTGATGATGTGTCAATTTTTCGGTGTGGGATGATCTCTGGAATTATCCAGGTAAATTACCTGAGATGTGGGATCTATCTCCGGAATTATCGGGGCATGGGCTAACACTCACAGTTCATCTTTATCTCATAGTAGTCATCGTGTTAGGATTGGTTGCATAGCGGGGATTAAACCCATATAATGTGGAGACGTTAAGGGCTTGCACCGAACCTATGTAGAGTGAGATGCATCGACTTCGACAAGCACGAATTAGAGAGTCCGCATATAGAATTTGTGTCTTCTTGACTTGGTTTTATGCATGTGGTTTTCCTGTTTTTCTACACCTAACACTTAGTTAAGCTACACTTGATGTTTTCACGTTTCTCTGTCATTTCTTACTTCACATATTCTTGTTTAGTGTATGTTGTTTAAGAATCCATGCTTAATGTTCGTTTATGCTGTTTGTTTTATGTCACTCACACCATTTATGGCTGACCCTTTTAGTTTTGGGGGTTAGGGATCATCTCTAGCCTCATGTGTTGCAGGTTGTTGCTTAGAGTTTGGAGGTTTGGATGCTTGAGATAGTTTTGAGATAAATTAATTTAATGGAGTTTGTGTAAATTTTTAAGAACAGTGTTGTAATAAGACTGTGTTGTAAATAAAAGAAGATTTTGATTGAGATGTTTTTAAATTCCGCTGTGCTATGTAAAAGTTTGTTGCAATAAAAGTTGAAAACAATAGTGGAGTTGGTTGTGTTTAATGTTACATTGAAGTGGATGCTGGAATTGTGCCACGTATTTTCTAAGTTATTATATTAGAAATTCGGGGCGCTACAAGTAGTCCGACAATTTTATAGTTTGGGCTCTACTTTGTGATATTCAGGTTAAAGTGAGGGGTGCCTAAGGTCTCTCTCATGTCACGGGGCTTGGAGGGGGTGGTGGCGTTTGTTGAGCAGTCAGGGGAGAGGACAGCCTTCGTTGCGAGGTGTCAATGAGAGTCAACGAGGGTCAAGCGAGGGGATGAGAACCAGGATCAATCTATACATGGAGTTGTTAGATTGGTGGAGTGCCTGCGGTCTCTCTGTAACGCCCCGAATTTCTAATATGATATCTTAGAAAATACGTGGCACAATCCCATCATCCACTTCAATGTAACATTAAACACAACTAACTCCACTAAAATTTTCAACTTTTATTACAACAAACTTTTACAAAGCACAGCGGAATTTAAAACATCTCAAACATAGTTTTCTTTTATTTACAACACAGTCTTTTTACAACACTGATTTTACAAATTTACACAAACTCCATTAAATTAATTTATCTCAAAACTATCTCAAGCATCCCATCCTCCAAACTCTAAGCAACAACCTGCAGCACATGAGGCTAGAGATGATCCCTAACCCCCAAAACTAAAGGGGTCAGCCATAAATGGTGTGAGTGACATAAGAACAAACAAACAAAATAAATAAGCATTAAGCAAGGATTCTTAAGCAACATGTAGTGAACCAAAATACATAAAATATGAAGTAGCAAGAAATGTAAACAACAAGTGATACTAAACCAAGTGTCGAGTGTAGAAAACAGGAAAACCACATGCATAAAACCAAGTCAAGAAAACACCAATTCTATATGCGGACTCTCTAATGCGTACTTGTCGAAGTCTATGCATCCCACTCTACATAGGTTCGGTGCAAGCCCTTAACGTGTAACCCCTGTTTCCCTAAATACGTATTTTCTGTGTATTTTTTTGTATTTAAAATTTGTTATAAATTATTATTATTATTATTTTTTTTATCATTGTCTTGATTATTAAGGAAAATATTATTATTATTATTACTGTTATTTTCATGAACATTTCTATTATGATTATTATTATTATTACTACTTGATTAGTTATTAAAAACCTAGTTCTATGTATTAATCATATTTGTACTCATTTCAAATAAATTCTATATTTTAATACAAATTATATCTTGTTCATAAACCCTATTTCCCCTATTGAATTTTACCCAATATCCATTTGCCCCCATTGGATTTTAACTATATAAAATGGTTTATAACCCATACCCACTCTCTTATTGGGTCATCTATCCACCTAAACCCAAACCCATAACCCTAATATAAAATACCCTAATAAACCTAACCCTACCCCCTACTGTTTCACCCTAACATACCAGCCGCCTACACCTCATCCCATACCTCTTCATCTTCTTCGTTTCCAACCCATCCTCACACCACCCCGATCTCCATAACCCATGCAGCCCCCCCGGCCTGCCTCCACCAGCCACCGTGTCGCACCAAGCCACCGCTGCCCCTTCCTGCGTCGCGCGATGGCAGCGCCCCCTGGCGACCATCAGCCCCAGCAGCGCAGCAACCACCTCGCACGGCTTGCCCCGCTCCACCATGCCGCGCGAGTGCATCGCCGACTTCCCAGCGCCCACAGCATGGCAGTCGACGCCAGCCGCCCGCACACCCCCGCAGCGCCTACCACCTCCTTTCCTGTGCGCGCACCGCAGCCCTCGCCATCGCTGCCGACACGCCTCGTCGTCTTCCTCGTCGTCGCCGCCTCACCGCAGCAGCCTCGCCGCCCCGCCGCAGCGCCATCGCCGGGATCCTTCTCTCTCTCGGTTACTGTAAAGAAGGGAGAAGGAAGGCTGTGTTCGAATCTGGGCCGTCGATTGATCAAGATTTGATCTTTGATCAGATCAGATCTTTTCAACCAGATCGGATCTCAGCCATCCATCCGATCGTGATCCTCAGCTTAGATCTAAGCAGATCCGGCCGTTCGCTCTACATCTTGACCTTTTCGATCGTGATCGCCTCTTGATCCGTCGATCGTGGCCGTTGGATTTACATTGATCATCATCTTGATCTTCGATCTCGGCCGTCGATTGGTTGATCAACTTGATTTCGACCTTTGATCGTCTCATTCGTTCTCCTCGCTTGGTGAGTAAAGATTTGATCTACTTTTGTTCTTATTCATCAATTATAAAACATGATATATTTTTGTTCCCTTCTAATCCTCATATGTTTTATTTCCGATCTCGACCGTTGGATTCGCTGGATCTTCATCTTGATCGTGATCACCATCGAGATCCGTGCCCGATCGTGATTATCGTGGTCGTTTGCTCGTCGTCGGGATTTCTATCCCGTTATTCTCAATATATCGGATCTAACGTCGTCCTAAAGGCAAGTCACTTCTATCGAATGTATTTTTTTTTGTATCATATTCGATAATTATTGTTGAAATTCCGCAAGTGGATCTTATTTTAAAATCATAAAATATTATCGTATCAATCGTCGAGATGCCACGGATTTACACGAGTGAATTCAAGTGGTAGTCTCGACATCGTGCCACCTTTTTGCCTCTAAAGTATAGAGATGTTCATACACCATATAGTTATAGTTATTGATTAAAAAAATAGGGAATTGTAGACATATTTCATATCATGAAGTTAAATGACAAATAGCTATAGTAGATTGTAGAAATTTGTTGATCGTTAATGTGATTGTTATTGCTAATTTGTTGAATTGTAATTATTAAAATGTTAGACATCACCTATATTAATACCATATTCACCTAAGATTGATTCGCTGCAATTAAGATTAATTAAACTGCAATTTGCTATTGTTAAATTTTATTTGTACCATTTTACTTAAAAAGAACATGTAGACTATTCAGAAAATTACGCTAATCTGAACCTTAACATGCTGTTTAGACCTAGAACACTTCATTAAAATCAGAAACTCCCTGAAAGTAAATCGTAGCCCTATCTGTCTAGATGTCGATAGACACCAAAACTTTCGAATTCGGAGTTATACTGCTCCAGTTATGAACCTTTTACCACAGCTGCGCTGTAATTCCAGATTCACGTACATAACAACTTAGGCTAATGAATTAAGTGAACTATTAATCATATATGTCCATGATAAATTCCAGATTTGAAAATAACATGTTTAGGGTGTTAAAAAGTATTTTTACTGATTTTTATAATATTTATTTACTGCCTTTATAATTAAAATTAGACAACATCTACACCCAGCCAGAAACTTAAACCTATAAAGAACACCGAATTTCACTTAGCTACCGTCGTCGGAATGTAGCTTTTAAGTATGCGTTGGAACCGGGCGGGAGTCTAGTTTCTAGACCACCTGACGGATCCACATTTGCTGCCCTGTAGCAACGGGAATGCTGATTTTGGTACAGCAACCTACTGCTGTCCAGAATTGGGATTCTATATTTTATAATGTACAACTGTGTTTATAATGTTATATTTAGTGTATTTAATTGTATACAGTATATTGCATGGTCTTAGGATTGTTTTGACACCTTCTCTAGCGTCCCTTATTAATTGCATTATTGTATGATAATTGAGTAAAGAAAGTAAAGCAAGCCGGGGTTAAGGGTTGATTAGGGTAGTTGACAATATAGTAAGTGTACTCGGATGATGGCCAGTGTTTTATCGTTATCGGCAGTGTAAGAAATTACACGTGTCCAGTGTTTATCGTTATCGGCAGTGTAAGAAATTACACGTGTCCAGTGTTTATCGTTATCGGCAGTGTAAGAAATTACACGTGTCCAGTGTTTATCGTTATCGTCATCATACCCAGTACATGAACTATAGAGTCTACCACCTTAATCTAAACGAAATTGATTGTATGCATCGAACCTGTGGTACGGCACATATGGGACACAGTAGTACGTGCATTAGTTAGGATTTAAAAATGAATAATAGACTTAAGGCCCCATCACATTATCATTGCATATTGTTATCTTAATGAACAGTGTTCTCATTATTATTGTCATTATTGGTATTGTTTATCATTATTGTGGTAAATCGTATTTAATGCATATTATACTGTTATCTGTTTTACATTGTTCAATACTATCGACTTCATCGTTCATTTGAATTCATTGCTATACCTTTATTGTCATTGTTTCACTGTTTCTCCACTTGCATGTCCATGACTTGCTCTAAGGACAAATTATTCTTTTTTTTAGATGAACAAGTACAGGTGTGCAAGGAGAATTTTCAGAAGGTATCGGTGAGCAGTTCCTCTACGATTGGAGCTGGAGCCTCTCGAGCTATTTAGTAAGTTCTTGTATTCTAGATTTGGTTATCGAATTTCATTATCGTTTATGTGATTATAATTCCTGCGTGGTTGTGATTCATTTTCTTATATTGTTGAGTTAAGACTGGTACAACTTATGGATGATATGAGTTGGCGTACTTATATCATTCGCTGGGCCTCAGTTACGTGCCTGTGTTCCCGTATTCCGGGAAGCGGGGCATGACATAACGTCTCCACTTCATATGGGTTCAATCCCCGCTATGCAACTAATCTTAACACGATGACTACTACGAGATAAAGATAAGCTCTGGATAGTAGCCCATGCCCGATAATTCCGAAGATAGATCCCACACCCAAGGTATTTTACTTGGATAATTCCGGAGATCATCCCACACCGAAACATTGACACATCACCACATGAATACCACATGTGCTTCGCCTCGACTCCGATAATTCCGGAGATCAATCCCACACCCAAAGTAACTACTTGGATAATTCCGGAGAGATATCCCACATCCAAGGTATGATCCTTGAATAATTCCGGAGATAAATCCCACACCCAAAGTAATATACTAGGATAATTTTGGAGATTAAATCCCACACCGAAAGCCATACTGAGGTACTTGACTCATGTTCCCGTTCATCATATCTGTAATACCCTGATTTTTTAATTAATGAAAAATTATTTATTTTGCACGTGTTGTGCACGTGCAATATTTTGTTTGAATTATTTTATCATAATGTGTATAATTATTTAAGATATTTTTCTCAAATTATTTTAGTACAAAAGCCTTTCTTTAAAAGCCTTCTTTGATTTAATTAAAAAGCCTTTTCTTTAAAAGCCCAAAAGTATTTTATTTTATTTTATTTTTTATTTTTATAAACTAGTTTTGGCCCACAAAGAAAGCCCATGAATTAAGTTATTTTAATTAAACTTGTCATGTAGAAGACTTTTTTTTAACAAATATATTTTTATACAATTTTAGAATGTACAAATTTGGCCTAGTTGCATGCACGTGCACTACACGTACACGTGCATTTCACACTTCATTTTGGTGGCCGGGTAGCATTCTTTGGAGGGAAATTTGGATTTTTGGGTGTGGAGAACATGGGGGTAGTTTCAAGGAGGTGGGTAGTTCTTCTAACTCCTACTTGGATCTAAGCCCTTCATTTTACAACCACCAAGACAATCTTGGCCCTCCATTTCACTCATCTTTGAGTATAAATACCCCCCTTCTCATGGCTAATTTTTCATATGCAAAGTATAATTTCTAAAGCTATAGTATTATAATTGTGTGAGTGTTAAAAGATAAGAGAGTGTGTGGTTTCTTTTGGTTGCTTGGAGTGGCCGGCATCAAGGATTGGGAAGCATTCGGCTTGGGAAGCATTCGGTCAAGGATTGGAGAAGCATTCGGCTAGGACTTGGAAGCTTGGAGTGGTGCACTCTTTTGGCTAGGAGGAGGTGTTCTTATCTACTAGGACTTGTTGCCTTTTGTGTTTCTCTCCATTAAGGTGGGTAAAATATTTCATATTTCTAATGTAGGATCCATGCTAATTTTATTGTCAACACTATAAATGGAAAATACTAATAAGAGTCCACTCTAATTAAAAAGTTAGTATATGAATGGATTGGGATGATGTGATTGATTTTGTATGTGAAATTCTAGCATGAAATTAAACTATATGTAGCACTTTCTATGATTGTTAGTTTAATTGAATAATGATGCAATATGGCTAGTATGATGTGTGAAAATCTCCATTAATTGCTTGTAAATTGTATGGTTGAAACATGACAATTGATTAAGATAATGACCCTATGAAATTTGAATAGAAAGTATATTGAATGCTTGAGTTATGAGTATGTTAAATTCATGAGTAGAAGTGGCATAAATGAACCCATGAAATTGCTTGTTGTCATCAAAATAGAAATACCCAAAACTTAGTATTTTGAGTTTTACCTATTCATATGCTACATGAATCCTCTTGCTAATATGAGTATGGGAAAATCCAAAGATGTATGTGGTATGAATATAGATTAATAAACAGTAAATTATCATAGGAAACTTGGGAATAAAAGAGATTAGAAGACCAATTGATTTTTTTTTCAATGTCGAAAATAAAAGATATAATAGTCTTTATGAACAAATTATTAGTTTGGGTGGAAAAATTATGTTTTTAGTAGGGCTGCAATCGAGCCGAGCCGAGCCGAATACCTTCAGGCTCGAGCTCGGCTCGTTTACAAAACGAGCTTATTTTTGAGCTTGAGCTCGGCTCGAGCTCGGTTCGAGCCGAGCTTTGACCGAGCTTTGACCGAGCTCGAGCCGAATAGCTCGCGAGCTTAGCCTAAAAAAAAAAAAAACTGAAGCTCGAGCTCGGCTCGTTTACTAAACGAGCTCGGTTTTGAGCTCGAGCTCGGCTCGAGCTCGATTCGAGCCGAGCTTTGACCGTGCTTTGACCGAGCTCGAGCCGAATAGCTCGCGAATAGCTCGATTCGTTTGCAGCCCTAGTTTTTAGTACAAAAAATTATTTTATACTTACTGTTATGAAGATCAGTCAAGGGAGATTAAATCTGGATTTTTTCAGTGGTTTGTATAAAGGCAATATGAACCAAATTGATTTGAACATCGAGTTGTTTTCTAAAACAGTGCGAATATGAAACATATAGACTTTAACTCAGTACTGTGACAACCTGAGCCAGTGGCTCAGGCGGTCTTCAACTGCGTTCGGGTTCCCTGAGCGGCGCGGTTCGAAACCCGGCCTTCACCATCTTTTTACCCAAACTGTGTATATATGTATATAGGACTGGGAACCGATAGCTCATACACCTATTTCGCCCTCTTCTAATCGCTAGCACATGTTGGCCTGTTGGCGGGTGCTCTGGGCTCCTTCTCTACCGTGCTGGGTTCGAATCTTCCCTTTAGCACTTTAGAAAAAATATTTTTTTTTTGTGAGATTGTGATGTCCAAAAAATGTGAGAAAAATAAAAATACAAGGAATTTTATGGGATTGAGTTGGGTATTATTTGAAGAAAATATAATGTAGTTTGTGAACAAATAGTATAATTAAAGCTATGGTTCTAAGACACCTACTTAGGGAAATTTTCAGTTTATAAAGATATACTGAAATGGATTTATTAGAAAGTAATTGACAAAGAATTTTGTGGTGTGACATGATGTTATTAATTCTCACTTGAGGATATTGTGTAAAATGTGAACATGAGTGTTTAATTATGAAGTGCATGAGTCCATTGTATGATATTTGAATTTAGAAATCATGTTGATGAAATTGTTGGCCATGAATATGAATTTTTATGAGTTATAGTATTCACTATGGACTTGTGAACAAAGTGTAATCATGAATAAGAAAGAATATGGAAATGTGACATGAAAGTGGTTATGACTTAAAGATTGTGAAATGAAATTTGAAATAGAGTAGCTAAGTCTCCCCGGCATCTAGAAATGAAATAAAATGAAATTAGACCAAGGTTGGTCGTGATGAAATGAATGAATAAGTCCGGTTGATGGAGAGGCTAACTCTAGAGATTAATTTTGTTCATGATTTTTAATAAAACTAAGGACTAGTGCATAGTGAAGATGTGATGAAAGTAAGAGAAAAACACTGAGTATGAGGGCCCTGGGTAGCGGCGAGAGCGTATCCCAGGAATTCCCATGACGAGTCTGGGTGAGGATACTGTTCCAGAGTACCGTCCCAGTGGCGACGCTCGTGGGATGTTTGAAGACTACGGGTGGTGTCATGTTTATGGTGAGAGCGTATCCCAGGAATTCCCATGATGCGTCTGGGTGAGGATACTACTCCAGAGTGCCTAAGCATGAGTTCGTAGGTCAGATAACATCTAGGATACTTACCGTAATTACAGTAGTAGATTAGATCATAACGGGGGATTGAACCCTATAAAGACGAAGAACGAATAAGGGCTTGCCCTCGGACCTATGTAGTATGGGATGCATAGAATCCGAACAAGTGTGCATTAGTGTCATGTAACATAATTAACTGCATTAAGGACTAAGTGCACAATCACAACACGACATCAATAGGGTAGTCCCTTTAGTTTAAATGTGACAAGTTTGTGGTTGCTAAATATGAAATGTTAAGTTATACTATTTCCGGCATAGAGAGGATGGCCGTGTATAATGATCGTCGGTTGAATAAACTGACGTACCCACAGTCTGACATGCAGGTAAATGTTATGCTAAAGATTAAAGAGGATTTGGATGCTTAAAGATTATATCAAGCTGTTGTACTTGTATTTAATTGTTGTATTTTACTTCCGCTGTGCAAAAGAAAGATGTAATTATGATGTAATCTCTGATGTATGATGAAAAGTTTTAATTTCCCTGTAAAAGTGTACCAAGAAAGTGAAAAGATCCTGTAGAACATCTCGAATTCAGTGTATTTGGGATTCGGGGCGTTACAATATCACCACTAGTGCCTGTCCTTGTTATTTTTGGGTTACTTAATTACTCAACGAATCTCCTAGAGTTGGTGTACCCTACCGGACTTAACTCAAAACTGAACAACTGAAATGCCTCAACAGACCTCAACAAAATAACTCAACGCCGGTATACTAGGGTCACACGCGCCTTTAGAGACTCAAACTCAAATGTCTAAATCAGCTTTCCACTAAACAAAATAGCTCAACTGAATATCTCAAAATCATATGCTTAACTGAATATCTCAAAATCATATGCTCAACTGAATATCTCAAAATCATATGCTCAACTGAATACAAAGTATAGGCTAAAATATCTGACGACTAATCATTGAAAGAATACTCAAGTTACGAAAACTTATCAGTACCAGTCGACTAATACTGTAGTAAGTCGACTGTCCAGAGGACAAAAATCCCTGATTTTAAGAAAATAAACTAAGTCATATAAGTCGACTTAAAAAGACATCGGTCGACTTACCCGAGACAATTTCCGATAATTTTCACAAAAATATTCTAAGTACCAACAGTCGACTTAAGGAGTCATAGGTCGACTATCCAGAAAAGAAACTGCAATAACTTTACAAAATATTTTCTAAGTACACAGTCGACTGAATAATGGTCTAAGTCGACTGTCCAGAACGGATTTTCAAAAGAACTAAAGATACAGCAGCAGGGTCGTACCAGTCGACTGAATAGTAGACCAGTCGACTGTCGGCCTACAGTTTTCATGATTTAGGTCTGAATACAATAATCAAAACTGAAGTTTTTCTAAAGATTCATTATTTATGAAAATAATTCGTATTCAGGCAAAATGACAAAACTCAATTAATCCTCATTATGGGTACATTACTCAAAACATCCAATATTTAAAACTCAAGTTCTCATGTTCTAAAATTATTAATTTTTCCATTAGGGTTTCTCAATACTGAATTTCCTTCATAACTCAAAACCAAGATCTGGTTTGCAAACACAAGATCCAGATGCTCACCATCCGATCAGAACCATACTCAAATCTTAACATGCTTTTTAGCAATACAATTTCATAAACCAAGATCTACTCAACATTTTTAGATTTCACATACCTGGTACAAACAACAACATTTGTATCGTTCTCATGCAAAATACTAAATAACATACATGCCAAACCAACAACATAACAATCGATCACATTAATCAAACCACAATACAAGATTCATGTCATTCTCAACATCAAAACAAAACAACAAACAAATTTACATCACTCACCTATGAATTGAAAAGATCCAACGAAAAGCCTTCCTTTTTGCGAGATCCAAATCTTCCTCTTGCTCCACCAAAACAAATCACAAAATTCTGTATATTCCAGTACATGACGGCTGGGAAAAATCCTTTAAATATCCGGGAATGAAGTGTTTAGGGTTTTACCCACACTTTTACAAAATAGTCCCTTCAAAGTACAACTTCATATATATATAGCTCTATTCTTGGAAATTCAATTATATTCATTTAAATTAGGATTTAAAAGTAAAATATAGACCTAAATCTCAACCGGTACTGTTCAAAACATCCAGAAAGTACATTTTGCATTTTAACCCCTAAAAATGACAAATTTGCAAAAAGGTCCTTCTTTTCTCTAAATTTGCAAATAGTTCCAATTAATTTCAGAAAAATCTGAAAAAATACTAAATAAATCCCAAATATTAAATAATGATTTTTCATAAAGAAAACTTGACTTTCAAACTTCTCAAGAAAGTATTTGCACGTGTTTTGCACGTGTAAAAAGATAAATCTTTTAGAAAATATTAATTAAATCTCCAAAAATCAATTTAAATTCATTTTCAAATATTTAAAATAATATTTGAAAAGAACGGACACAAAAATCCAGCCATGCCTACCACAGGTACCATCAAAAGATGGGTTATCCCTATAGGTGTCTTTATCATTTGGTTTTTCCTATATAAACGGGGTGTTACACACACCCCCCTTAAGAACTCAGCGTACTCGCTGAGCCCGGGACTTGCAACATGATCCAGTATCCCTTTCTAGCAGATGTGGAGAGGATTATCCTAATTTTGCTTGTTGTACAGTCCCCTACCCGAGCGACCTGTCGCAACCTCGCTCCCTCTCAGGCGTACATCTTGCACACACTCGGTGTCGAAAGTCGGCTCTGATACCCATTTGTAACGCCCCGAGGCCGACTCAGCTGCGCACGCGGCTACACGTGCGCACACGCGAAAAAACAGACACAAAACTCTAGCCACGCCCACCACAGGTACCATCAAAAGATGGGTTAACCCTATAGGTGTCTTTATCATTTGGTTTTTCCTATATAAACACACACACTTCTCCACCCTTTTTCCGATATGGGATCTCATTCCCATGCCAACTCATGGTTGACCATCCATGCATGCATACTCATTTCTCATTTTCCATCATTAAAGCCTATGACCCATAGACCAATCCTATAGGCTTTATATATATATATATATATAGGGAAAAAGGGGTATGAGCAACTTGCTCATTTAGTAGGTAAGCAATTGATGATGTGGCAAATATGTGATTGAAAAAGTCTTAATAGGGTTAGTTGTCCAATGTATCATATGCATGCCACATAATCAATTGCTCATTTATTAATATATATATATATATATATATATATAATTATATATATATTATTATTATTATTATTATTATTATTATACCCGTTTAAGTACGGGGTGTTAAATTTAAAGTCAACGGTAGGACCATGGAAGGAATATAAGTGAGTCATCCATGTAAGTAGTGACCATTCGTTTTGTGTGCGTATCACGGCATATCAAGTTATCAACATCACATTACATAACTAAGTAGTGACCATTCGTTTTGTGTGATAATCGTTCATGTAAGTTGTGACCATTGTTTTGTGTGTGTATCACGGCATATCAACATCACATTACACTGTACGTAATCAGCATTCCAGAATTGTCACCTGAACTAAAAGATAAAGTGTGAATAAAGACTGAAATTTCCACAGATTAACTTGCTCACTTTCAGTCACAACTAGCTGAGACTGAAACTGCCGAGTTAACCAGTTAATACACACGACATGCTTTCATCTTACCGCGGAATATTCACTACAAGTTCCCAAAGATAGCTAGCTTGAAATTGAATTGATCAGGTTCCTTCTTCTTATCCTTTGCCTAACACCAAATAAAGTTTCTGGACTTCTGTCAATCCTCCTGTAAACTATAGTCAATACTAAACAGGTCTTTCCATATAAATTGAGGTGCAAATAATTTTCTCAATTACCCTTTTAGGTATTGAGGTGCGTCGAAGAGTGCAGATTGGGATCGTGCTGAGAACATGACCAATAAGAGTACCATCCTACCAAAGATAACAGATGACCGTCCCAAGAGTTGAGGTGCAACTTAATATACATGTTGTGTTTAAGTCCGTACGGAAGCAACTTTTTGAATTAAAGACTGCATATTCACAATTTAGGACACTAAATTTCACCATCGTAATAGACATATACAATTCTCCACCCAGATAATAGCCCTACAGAAAACAAAGAAGATTCTGGTTCACCAGCTTTCTTATTGTAAGCTGGGCATCGAATAAGGAATACACAGAGACATCACTGTAATGATAGCTTTCCTTTCACAGTCTATAAATCCTTGCAGACACAACTCAATCAAAAGAATACAAGACTCCAGAAATACAACTTGCAAATCACCTTCTTTTTTACGGTTCGAGATCCCACTCGACTGATACCACTTCACATTGAAGACCTAGACTATCAGATCCTCTACCAATGCAAACAAAAACTGGTATGGTTGAAATGATGTTCGAATCATTTCGAGAATCCCCAATAACATTTGATCCAGATATTTCAATTAGCTTCAACCTCAAAACTAAACCCCCGGACTAGTGAACCTGCATTCACAGTACCAACTGCACACTAACATTGGTGTGATGTTGATATGCGGTGATAAACAAACATAACAAAACTGTAACCATTACAATAGTACCAAAACAGTCACCTGTACTGCCTGAGGGAGGTCCTGGCCCAACTGATTGAGCCTGTATGTCACAATATGGGTGTATAAATTCCCTCTAAGTAGTAGTGCCAGCTACTCAACTTTGAGCATCCCCCAGATTTCTTAACGCTACTTGGGGGGCCATAGATCAGCTCGTGGAACTTCTTTCCCGGATCATCATCACGAAGGCGAGAGGTACTATGCATTCGTAGTCTTCCAAACTTCATCTTTAACCTGTACATGAATCTCCAAATCCTTCTCGATGAGACAAAACTGTTTTTGATGAATTTTATTGTCTATTAGAAAAGTTTATTGATGAATCTGTACATGAATTTTTTTGAACCTGTACATGAATTTTTTGATAAATTTTTTGATGAATCTTTAACCTGTACATGAATTTTTTTGATGAATCTCCAAATCCTTCTCGATGAATTTTATTGTCTATTAGAAAAGTTTTGATTAATAAATAAATGTTTTTGATGGTTCTGTTCATCATTATTTTAAAGTTCTTTATTTGTATAGATATATTCCTGAACAGTTGTTTCTTTTATACATAGATGTCCAATTCTGTGAATGATTGTTAATTTACAATTAACATTTACTTCTGAATATGCATTCTGTTAACTTTAAAAAGTTAGAATGTGTAAGAATATGCACATCAAGATACCAGCAAAAACTGCTTACTAAAATGAAAGTAAACAGAGTGTATCTGAGACAAGAATATATTATATTTACAAATGCAAATCAAGGATAATTTTATTGTAGGCAATAAAAATCTCAGAAAAGTACAGGTATGCGATTCAACAATTAGATACTCCTCATTCTCAAAAAAAATAAAATTAGATACTCCAAGCTAGGAAGAAAGAACTACATAGTTGACTGATATTCCAGTTTGATCTTTTTCAATTTTGAGACAACTTCCAGCATCGAAATTCTTTCCGTAGGTGAGTGATTTGAGCACAACAAACCTAACTCGATGACATCTGACAGGCACTGATGCACGGTTGCTAAGACTTGTGATGATCCCTCACTACTGGAGTTATCCTTCACGAGATTGTAGTCCAAAACTTTGAATACTCCACTGGGATAATCCTTGCATACCCATTCCCTCAAACTTGATTCTTCACCAAACATGCCATCTGATGGCCTCTTTCCAGTAAAAGTTTGCAGCAATAGTATTCCAAAACTATATACGTCACCCATTTTTGAAGCTCTTCCCGTCCATATATACTCTGTTGCAAACATAATAACTGATGTATCAATCCGTTATGAAGTAAGATAGCACTGTTATAACAAATAAATCAATTGTAAGGGAGGTCGATTAAGCCATAGAAAAGTAAGAGACCCTACTGAGAATTTTACAAAATTAGATATATGCACATACAGATTATCCATAATTATTGAAATTGAAACTTAATTTGATTGTTTTGATTACCTGGAGCTATATAGCCAATGGTGCCCGGCATGCTTGTTGATGCTGAAGATCGACTGTCCCCGAGCAACAGTTTGGCAATACCAAAGTCTCCAACATGTGCTACCATTTCTTCGTCCAACAAAACATTTGTTGGCTTAAGATCACAATGCAAAACTACGTCTGGATGGTGGTGGTGAAGGTACTCAAGCGCTAATGAAACATCCAGCATTATGTTTAACCTTTGCAGAAGATTTAGGTAGTGGTTCTCGGAGTACAACCATTGCTCAAGGTTACCGTTAGGCATGAATTGGAGGACAACAGCTTTGAAGTCCAGACTCGAACATACACTGATGATTTTGATGAGATTCCTGTGGCGAACTGTCCGCAAAACTTGGCATTCTGCATCAAAGCTTTTTGAAGCACCTTCAACTTCTAAATTAAAGACTTTTACTGCTACGATCAATCCATCCATAAGGCATCCCTTGAACACAGAACCGAAGCCTCCCCTTCCTAATAAGTTGGCCTCATTGAAGTTGTTTGTTGCATGAGCAAGTTCATAGCGTGAAACTAATCTATGTTCGTGCAAATGTTGTATATTATTATCGACGACGGTCTTGACCTTTCTCCTCCAGTAAAATGCATATATAAGACACAAGCAAGCTAAAAGAATCAAACTTGCTGCTATGGCAGGTAGGATATATTTGAGGGACTTCAATGCTTTCCTTGAATTGTATGGAATACTATTTGCAGGGCATGGTGCAAAGTGTAATTGTGGTGCTCCACAAAGTGCTTCATTCCCTATCAAGACTGGAATGCTAGCATTTAAGAAGATCCCACCTTTAGGAATCTGACCTACTAGCTTGTTGTAGGAAAGATCAAGACTACCAAGGTAAGATAGATTGGCTAAGAAGTTTGGTATGTTCCCCGATATAAAATTGTGCGACAAGTTCAAATAGGAGAGACTGATCAATCTATAAAAAGATGTAGGAATTTGACCTTGTAACGAGTTTGAAGAGAGATCTAGATTTTGAAGCATTTGAAGCTCTCCAAAATCACTTGGGATATTACCTGATAGACTATTCATAGACAAGTCCAGGGAAATCAGCGATTTTGCGTTTGCAACTAGAGAAGGAAGTGTGCCATATAAAGCATTTACGGAAAGGTATACCTGAAGGAGGCTTCCAGAGATCCATAAGTTGTGGGGAATACTTGAGGACAAATTGTTGTTACTTAGATCCAAACTCTGTAGCATGCTGAGGTTAGCCAATGAATCAGGTATTGGTCCGGAAATCAAATTGTAACTAACATCTAGGATGGACAAACTTGTCATCAGTCCAAGCTCATAAGGAATTGTGCCACTTATTTTGTTGGACGATAAGTATATCACTTGAAGTGCCTCTAATCTTGTGATTGTTGATGGTATCGTGCCTGTTAGATCATTCATGGCCAAAGATAGGAGTATAAGACCAGTTAAGTTGCCCAATCCAACTGGGAGGTTTCCATGAATGTGATTCCAACCAGCATATAAATATTGCAGAGTTGTTGAAAGATTCCCAATGGAATCAGGAATTTCACCCGCTAGATTGTTTATGTTGTAGTTTAGAAACTTTAGATTTCTGCAGTTGGAAAGAGATGAGATGAATTCAAGCCCTCCAGTTAGTTTATTATCACCTAAAGAGAGTCGAGTGAGGAGAGGAAGTGACATGCCTATGTTACTCGGCACCTGTCCAGTGAGCTTGTTTCCCCCAAGACTCAGATAATTCAACATGGAAGCATTTAGTAAGGAAGTTGGTATTGAGCTACCGAGATAATTCAATTCCAAGTTGAGATATTGGAGATTTGGTAAATTCCCTAACTCTTGCGGAATTACCCCTGTTAAGACGTTGCCCTGCAGAGCAAGTTCTTTGAGCATTGTGAGGTTGCCGACGGAAGTTGGGATAGTTCCACTAAATTGGTTATAATCAAGATATAATAGAGTGAGCTTAGGCCACCAGCCACCAATATCAGTAGGTATGCTTCCACTGAACTGGGTCCTAAAAATTGAAAGTATTTGGAGATGTTGACACTGAGCAAACCTTGGTAGGACTTCACCAGTATAATGATTCACACCGAGAGAGAGGACTTTGATATTAGGTAGCATGCTAGTAATGGTTTTGTTTGACGGGAGAGAACCTGAGAGATTGTTGTAAAGAACATAGAAATAGACTAAGGAAGACATGTTTAAGATGGTGGAGGGAATGGGACCAGATAGAAAGTTGTCACCAAGGTCGAGATGAGAGAGGCGAGGTAGGTAGCCAAGGGCTTGGGGGATGGGGCCGATTAGGGAGTTATTACGAAGATCAACGTACGAAAGGAAGGAGAGGTTTGCAATGTAAGGAGAGATGGTACCTTTGAGAGACATGTTGAAAAGCGAGATGGCCGTGACTCGCTGTTTGTGTCGCCGACTGCAGGAGACACCAAACCAATTACAAAAGGAGGTGTTGGTGGTCCAGTTGGTGGACAGAAAGGCTTCAGGATCCGTGACTTGAGCTTTGAACACCAATAGTGATTCCAGATCAGTGATGTTGCTGTGGTGTTGTGTTGATGTGGCTTGCTTTATATTGTAGGAGTTGAGGATGTAGAGGATGGAAAAGAAGAGAAAGAGAGGCTTCATAACTATGTAATTATAGTGCGAGGCTAATAGAATTGAAGTGATGAAATTGTGTTATATTAATTAGTCTACTTATAGATGCAGAATATACAGGCAGAGGAGTTTACGTGGAAGACCAACAAGAGTTGACCCCAAGGTCTTTTCCACAGGGAACTAGGAAAAGTGACACTGTTATGGGTGGTGATGGAATAAAAAAGAAAAAATAAACCGATCTCAATATGAACCAAAATATTCAGAAATTTTAGTGGTATATCTTGTAGGTTCCTTTAAAAACTCGTCTGTATATGCATTTGGATGCACAAATAAATCCTACAAAATCTTAGTGCATTATATCAAGAGAAAGGAAATGCTTCACATTTGATTTGTCCAATTCAATTTCTTCTGTTTGGATGTCCAAATTGATCCAACAAAACCTTAGTGGATTTGGTTGCACAAATGAATCTCATTAAATTCATTAATTACAAGTCTTTTTTAATATTCAGAAAAAGAAAGCAACTTAGAATAAATATCAGGTTTGTCGATAGTAATTTTTCTGTGAAGGAGTCCAAATAACATGATCTAATTACTATCCATCCATGCGTCGAGATTCATACGGAATTATTTGATGCTTTGGTGAAAGACTGACTTTAAAGTCATCGCTAGGACCATGGAAGGAATATAAGTGAGTCATCCATGACGTAATGACCATTGTCTCGACTAGTTGTTACTCTAAGTAAGCAAGTTCATGAATGGAAATTGGCACTATCTTTTTAGTTAATTGAGTGGAAATTTCTGTTTGATTCACACTATACATTTATATATTTTTCAAATGCAAATCTTAATCCAAAAATAATTCTTTTTTTGAATCCTTGACATGATTAATTTTAAATACATTATAATCCAGAAGTAGTACTAGCTTTTAAAGAAGGCCGATTGAGCGTGATAACACCCAGTTTATTTTTTATTTTGGAAGAAAGGAAAACAGAGACGAGAGGGAAAAAAAAAAGGAAGAAACAAGAAGAGTTGTTGGATTTGTCAGGTGACTAACATTGTTTGCTTCTGTTTATATACAATCAGTAACTCGGTGCTATGCGAGTGACTGGTGACAACAATGTGTTACCGGTTGTTATTTATTTGCCATGTTCAACTGTGAAACTATTCAGCAAGGGCATGTTCTTTTGATGTCAGTTCATTTTTTTTTTTTTTTTGGATTTAAAGATGGCACGATAATTGCCGTCACATATCACTAGTAAATATACACGTGCGATGCACGTATTATTTTTAAAAAAAAATAAAGTAAAAACTTCTGATTTACACGTGCGATGCATATCTTAATAAATAAGATTATATATTTTTAAAAGTAATTGTGAAGATTATAATGGGAGAGTTGGAGTTACACGTAAGTAGGTAGATTTACAACTCCAACTCTTCCATTATAATAGTTATTATATATTATAGATAGATATAGATAGATAGTAATTTACACGCGTGATGCACATTTAATATAGTTTGTATTAAAAAAAAAGTAAAAAAAAATGACGTAGTGAGGACTCGAACCTGAGATCTCCTTTATATTAATGATGCACGTGGAATGCACGCGTTGGTAGATTTACAAATGACACTAAGGCCTTCTCCCATTATAATATTAGAGATAATATTAGAGGTATAGATAACTCAAATTGATACATCAGAGCTACAAACTAACTCCAAATATGAAATAACTCACGGGACATAAAGTCTACAAATACAAAATCCATAAGGATTCATAAACAACAAGAACCCTCCAAGTAGCTCAAACATCGCCACCCATTTCCCCAAAAGTGACAAACACCCTCCAACTACACTCCCCCACAAGCAAAGGAGTGAAGAAAAGACAACATCCTAGCTGTCAGTAGTTGACGTTTCCAGTATTACCCTCTTTGGTAGGAAACAAATGTCCTTTTCGCGCTTTCTTTCGTAGCACCCGGAATGGACAACCAAGATGAGGTGAGAGAATAAATTTTATGAATCAATTGTAAAAAGTTGCAAGAGTGACTTCTAAAGCACAAATCATTTCTATCTAACCAAATAACTCATAAAGAAGCTGCAACTAAACAATCTCAATCCCACATGAACAATTTCACAGTCTCTAAATTCTCCCCATAAATGAGATACTCGCAGGGGGTAACTGTTAAGGCCAAAGCCCAAAAGGAGGGAGTCTCAAATACGTTTACTATGCGGACACTCAAGAAAGAGATGATCGATAATTTCTAGCTCATCCTCACATCTGGGACAAGAAAACACCGTTACCATTCTCTTCTTAGCAAGATTTTCCCTAGTTAAAATCGCATCTTTGAGGACCAACCGCAAAAAAGCCTGGACCTTGTGTGGAGCACATGAATTCCAAATAACATTGTTCTCAGCGCTTATCATCCCTCTATCACAGAGAGAAATATACATGGAGATGACCGAAAATTTCCCATTGGGGGCAAGACGGCAACCCCTCTCGTCCAAACGGCTGCAATCGGCTATCGATCTGCCCTCTAAAAATGTGTAAAGAGGGATACAATTGAAATGTTGATTATCGACACTTAGAGAAGACATTCTAATGTTCCAAGAAGACCTAATCCAATAATCTGCAACCAAGGCATGTTTTTTTAGGGCCAACTCAAACGCCTCGGGGAAGAGAGATGCCAACGAATTGGGACCTGCCCAGATATTAAGCCAAAATCTGGTATTTTCTCCGTTCCCCAACCTACTTGGAGAATGACAGTGGAATAACTCTTCCACTTTGTCAATCTCTTTCCAAACCGGGGAAATACTTCTACGAGCCCCCCCCCCCCCCCCCCCCAAACTTGAAACGTGTACATCTCGATTTCTGGCCCAAACAACACTTGAGAATTGGTAAGGCGTGAATGTAATTTCCACCACCATTTGCAAAGTAAGACTCGATTCATCTCTCATAGATTATGATTTCTTCACTTGTTTCGCACACTTGCATGCTTGCTTGATAAGAATTAATAAAAAGTAACAAGCCGGGGTTTAAGGAAAAGATCATAGTAGTGGACAATATAGGTAAGTGTACTTGAAAGGGGGGCCCCGTGTTTCCCATAATTTTATGTTAAATAGAACTAAGTGCCATGTCATGGGTGACGGGGGTCACCTCTAGAGCCTACGGTGGCCACCTCTAGATCCCATTATATGATTACATGATATATATTTGAGATCACATGGAACTAAGTGCTACGTCATGGATGACGGGGGCCACCTTTAGAGCTTACGGGGGCCACCTCTAGAGCCCATGGTTTGATCACTTGCTTGATACTTGATGCCTGAGTACACCGCCCTATAGACTCCATTACTAGGCCTAAACGAAATTGTACTGATTGTAGCAACCATGTAGTAAAAGAATGGATGCATGAAGTGCTACCTAGATAGTAATAACTACAAGACTTGATACATGAAACTTGGTACATGAAACTTGATACATGAAACTTGAACTTGATACTTGTTCACTTGATACTTGTACTTGACAACTTGACACTAGACTTGAGACTTGTTACTTGACACTTGTACTCGATACTTGTCACTTGATGTTGGATACACCTACATGTTCACTTGTCACTTGCTCCACTATTAGTATTTGTTATTCAGCCTGTTTACTTGAGTTGTCCTTCTTGCTAGTTCTTGGATTTCCACTACTATCCATGTTACATTCTTGAATCCAAATCTTGTTCCACATTACATGTACTCGTTTTTTCTATTTGTGGCCCTAACTTGCACTAAGGGTGTTTTATCTTGTTTTCTCTATTTTTTTCCTTTTTATATTATTAAGCAGACCTTGGAGACGAGTTGCCTGCTAGAATCGGTGAGCAGAGATTTTAGGCTTCAATTGGAGGAAGAACATGTTTTAATTATTTGTTTTCTTGAATTATTCATTTCTGCTACTTAAGACTTGTAATGGGCTGATGTTCCCGAGTTTTAACTTGATCCAGACTTGAAGCTATTTGGATATTATTATTGTGTTTCAATTGTTTCTGTTGCTAATAAATTATTCATGCATGCTTAGTTATAAATATCGCTTGTTATATTCTTGTTGTGATGCTGAGTCGATCCTACAGCTTATGGATGATGTTAAAATCATTCGCTGGACTTCGTCATGCACTCGTATTCCGTATTTTGGCAAGCGGGGCACGACAAGAACTCAGCGTACTCGCTGAGCCCGAAACTTGCAACATGATCCAGTATCCCTTTCTAGCCGATGTGGAGAGGATTACCCTGATTTTGCTAGTTGTACAGTCCCCTACCCGAGCGACCTGTCCCAACCTTGCTCCCTCTCAGGCGTACATCTTGCACACACTCGGTGTCAAAAGTCGGCACTGATACCCATTTGTAACGCCCCGAGCCCGACTCAGTTGCGCACGCGGCTACACGTGCGCACACACAAAAGAACGGACACAAAACTCCAGCCATGCCCACCACAGGTACCATCAAAAGATGGGTTAACCCTATAGGTGTCTTTATCATTTGGTTTTTCGTATATAAACACACACACTTCTCCACCCTTTTTCCGATATGGGATCTCATTCCCATGCCAACTCACGGTTGACCATCCATGCATGCATACTCATTTCTCATTTTCCATCATTAAAGCCTATGACCCATAGACCAATCCTATAGGCTTTATATATATATATATATATATATATATATATATATATATATATATATGAGTTCTCACCAAAATTAGTTCTCAACCGAAGGGCATATATATATATATATATGAGTTCTCACCAAAATTAGTTCTCAACCGAAGGGCTCCCTATATATATATATATATATATATATATATATATATATATATATATATTATTATTATTATTATTATTATTATTATTATTATATCCGTTTAAGTACGGGGTGTTAAATTTAAAGTCAACGGTAGGACCATGGAAGGAATATAAGTGAGTCGTCCATGTAAGTAGTGACCATTCATTTTGTGTGCGTATCACGGCATATCAAGTTATCAACATCACATTACACTGAACTAAGTAGTGACCATTCGTTTTGTGTGATAATCGTCCATGTAAGTAGTGACCATTCGTTTTGTGTGTGTATCACGGCATATCAAGTTATCAACATCACATTACACTGAACTAAGTAGTGACCATTCATTTTGTGTGATAATCGTCCATGTAAGTAGTGACCATTCGTTTTGTGTGTGTATCACGGCATATCAAGTTATCAACATCACATTACAGAACTAAGTAGTGACCATTCGTTTTGTGTGATAATCGTTCATGTAAGTTGTGACCATTCGTTTTGTGTGTGTATCACGGCATATCAACATCACATTACACTGTACGTAATCAGCATTCCAGAATTGTCACCTGAATTAAAAGATAAAGTGTGAATAAAGACTGAAATTTCCACAGATTAACTTGCTCTCTTTCAGTCACAACTAGCTGAGACTGAAACTGCCGAGTTAACCAGTTAATACACACGACATGCTTTCATCTTACCGCGGAATATTCACTACAAGTTCCCAAAGATAGCTAGCTTGAAATTGAATTGATCAGGTTCCTTCTTCTTATCCTTTGCCTAACACCAAACAAAGTTTCTGGACTTCTGTCAATCCTCCTGTAAACTGTAGTCAATACTAAACAGGTCTTTCCATATAAATTGAGGTGTGAATAGTTTTCTCAATTACCCTTTTAGGTATTGAGGTGCGTCGAAGAGTGTAGATTGGGATCGTGCTGAGAACATGATCAATAAGAGTACCATCCTACCATAGATAACAGATGACCGTCCCAAGAGTTGAGGTGCAACTTAATATACATGTTGTGTTTAAGTCCGTACGGAAGCAACTTTTTGAATTAAAGGCTGCATATTCACAATTTAGGACACTAAATTTCACCATCGTAATAGACAAATACAATTCTCCACCCAGATAATAGCCCTACAGAAAACAAAGAAGATTCTCCAGCTTTCTTATTGTAAGCTGGGCATCGAATAAGGAATACACAGAGACATCACTGTAATGATAGCTTTCCTTTCACAGTCTATAAATCCTTGCAGACACAACTCAATCAAAAGAATACAAGACTCCAGAAATACAACTTGCAAATCGCCTTCTTTTTTACGGTTCGAGATCCCACTCGACTGATACCACTTCACATTGAAGACCTAGACTATCAGATCCTCTACCAATGCAAACAAAAACTGGCATGGTTGAAATGATGTTCGAATCATTTCGAGAATCCCCAATAACATTTGATCCAGATATTTCAATTAGCTTCAACCTCAAAACTAAACCCCCGGACTAGTGAACCTGCATTCACAGTACCAACTGCACACTAACATTGGTGTGATGTTGATATGCGGTGATAAACAAACATAACAAAACTGTAACCATTACAATAGTACCAAAACAGTCACCTGAACTGCCTGAGGGAGGTCCTGGCCCAACTGATTGAGCCTGTATGTCACAATATGGGTGTATAAATTCCCTCTAAGTAGTAGTGCCAGCTACTCAACTTTGAGCATCCCCCAGATTTCTTAACGCTACTTGGGGGGCCATAGATCAGCTCGTGGAACTTCTTTCCCGGATCATCATCACGAAGGCGAGAGGTACTATGCATTCGTAGTCTTCCAAACTTCATCTTTAACCTGTAGATGAATCTCCAAATCCTTCTCGATGAGCATATACTTAAGGCTGAGTGTCCCGAGGTTTCCCCTGATCCGCACGAGTACGAGCTAAGCAACCTGGGTGGATCTCCCTCAAGTGGGAGAGCTCCAAATACTTTTCGAGTAGCACCTCCTTTAGACGGTCATTCTCAATCCTCTCCTCCAATAATACAGCACGAAGTCGCGCAATCTCAATATCCCGAGGATCCCCTCAAGTGTATATAATAATCTGTCGATAGAAACGATGAATTTACTACAACACTAGTAAATGACAAAACACTTAAGTTCGATTTTGATAATTTTTTAGAAGATTTAACCGAACGCATGAGAAATTCGTACTCATAAAAAGGAGTTTGACACAGAATGTTTTGCATTGCTTGAAAGAAAAATACATAAGCGGTGGTTAGTCCACAATTCGGTGAGTTACAACACAAAAAGCAATACATTTTTATTAGGGATCCGTTTCGAGATAAGAACAAATACGGTGGGGGGAGAGGGGTATTTATAGTATGCTTATGTTAACTGTAGTTTTTTTTTTTTCATCACCAATTTCATTCAACTAGTGATAAATGCATTTTTTTGTTGTACAGACAAACTTTTATTTTCTATTGAATATCTTCAAAGTTCTATTCGTTCACCTTATGTTAGCTTTTTCATGAAAACCCCTTGGGCCATTTTGCTGAAGGGTCGTTTCAGTTATTACTTGTGTATCTTTAAGCTGCCCTTAGTGAACAAAAAAATTTCATTGGTTAAGACAAAACCAATGTGAGAACTCTAGATTTTTTAAATGAAGGGAGACAGTTAATAAAACTTAAGAATTGAAACATAAACAAATAATAACAGTAAATATACCTTGGATTTGACACTTCAGATAGAATCAGGTAGCAAAAGAAACCATTGTAACTTTTTTTAACAACCTGAGGTGTCTCACTCGATTCCATCAATAGTTTTTCTCCAGATTATCCACGCATATAGCGACGAATAAGTGTTTCTAGAACCATCCAGTACGATATTTTGGGAAGGACATGCTGGATGAGAAGGGGCAAATGCAATTAAACCCATGAACGTTTGCTCAAAATACAAAGTACCCCTAACATACAAAATACCGTGCTGCCTTCAAGAAATCTCTCTTTTTTGGATCATCTGATGTATATTTGATCCAGTAGTAAAAGAAAATCCATGTAACTGTAAATAAAGTGAGAAACCTAATCTTTTTTTAGTCATAACCTTACTGTGAAGATTGAGTAGTGTTGTGCTGTTTTATTATTTCTTTTAGATCTGCAAGTCCCATTCCAATCTCAAACATGTAACTATTGATTGCTGTCAATTTCTAACATGAGAGTTCAACATTTTCATGACAGGCGGCTGGCTAAACTGGAAATGCTTAAGCGTCGCGGCAAGGGCCCACCGAAGAAGGGGCAGGGAAGGAGAGCTCTCAAGCGCAACAAATAGAGAAGATTCAAGCATCATTATCTGCATCCTTTTTTGCGTGTTTTTTTCTTCTTCTTGGGACTTCGACTAATCTTTTTTGTCAACTTTCAGAACAGTGTTATGGCATTGGAAAGCCAGATAGTTATCTCAAGATGATGTGTTGTAGACATGGTAGTTCATCTATCTTTGGTAGAAGTTTATTTTTTCCCAAATAACAATGGGAATCACCTACTGAAAGTTAAAACCATGGATATGTACCGGCCAATTGTTAGGTTTTTTGTGGCTCTTAGTTACTTGTATCTGTTCATGATCAGGGTGCATCTGTGTTTGGGGATAAAAAAGAAAAGAACTAAAGATTAAATTTGACTATGTGGCATCGATAAAGCCAGCAAACAAAGAGTCTGAAGAGAAACCCAGCATTAGAGTCTGCAATTAAATAGTGTAACTTAACCAAACTGTTAGATTTTGGTGATCTCAACCTCACTATCATGATCAATCCTCTGTCTGACATATAACCAGGATGTAATCCCATAATGTCTGCCTTTTGTTTGGAAGATAATGCATGTAGAGGACCAGCCTTCTGAAAATTGGTAAGGGAAGTATCTATGATCACATCCTTAGGAAATGAAAACTTCACTAGGATGTCCAGTTTCTATAACCTTCAGTTTTCATTTATTGCTTTTATTTATTTATTTATTGTTGAACAAAGGATAGAATCCTAAGGGTTTCTAACCAAACTTCCATTAAAACCAGATAACATTTATTGCTTTTATATATTAGGGAAACATATATATAATGTTATATGTGCTTGAAAATATCAAGGAGCTTATGTTATCTCTATCAAAAAAGAGCTCCTTTTGTTATATTACATGTTGAAGAGTTTCTTCCAGATAATCATTCTGAACTCGTTACTTGGTTGATTTAGTGATAATGTATTTTGGGGTTTTATATTCTTTTACTTGCATCTTTTAGTTGCAGTTTTCTATTCAACATTCTACCATATACTAGGTCTTATGGATTGCCTCAGCATTTTCATATACATTTCCTTTTTAATCACAATGCGCTGCATAATATCTCCCAGTGTTGCCATATATCAACTTGTCAAGAATGCTAAGCTATATCATCTCTCCTTGTGGTTCACATAAATTAGCTGATTTCTACTTAGTACATACATACAAACAACAACATTTCTATAGAGATATAGGTATGTTATAATTTATTCTAGGAGCAAGGTGCCATGTGCTTTGTATGCTTTTGTTTCCGAGAATGACGTATATAAGGTAGCTGGATGCTTCGATCTTCTTTCCTTAGGATTTATAGACTATGAAAAGGTAGTTGTTACTTATATTAGTGTGGTGATATCCTCTGTCAGTCTACATGTTAATATCTGTATTTGATGATAAACCGACAAAAAATTGTCAATCAATTGGTAAGTAAGGTAACTGATGGATTAAATTCTTCTCTGTTTCGTATAGAGCTATTAGTCATCTCGATTACTAAATCTATTTGGATGGTGAATTTTATTGTCTATTAGAAAAGTTTTGATTAATAAATAAATGTTTTTGATGGTTCTGTTCAGCATTATTATAAAGTTCTTTATTTGTATAGATATATTCCTGAACAGTTGTTTCTTTTATACATAGATGTCCAATTCTGTGAATGATTGTTAATTTACAATTAATATTTACTTCTGAATATGCGTTCTGTTAACATTAAAAAGTTAGAATGTGTAAGAATATGCACATCAAGATACCAGCAAAAACTGCTTACTAAAATGAAAGTAAACAGAGTGTATCAGAGTGTATCTGAGACAAGAATATATTATATATACAAATGCAAATCAAGGATAATTATATTGTAGGCAATAAAAATCTCAGAAAAGTACAGGTATGCGATTCAACAATTAGATACTCCTCATTCTCAAAATAAAATTTAGATACTCCAAGCTAGGAAGAAAGAACTATATATTTGACTGATATTCCAGTTTGATCTTTTTCAATCTTGAGACAACTTCCAGCATCGAAATTCTTTCCGAAGGTGAGTGATTTGAGCACAACAAACCTAACTCAATGACATCTGACAGGCACTGATGCACGGTTGCTAAAACTTGAGATGATCCCTCACTACTGAAGTTATCCTTCACGAGATTGTAGTCCAAAACTTGGAATACTCCACTGGGATAATCCTTGCGTACCCATTCCCTCAAACTTGATTCTTCACCAAACATGCCATCTGATGGCCTCTTTCCAGTAAAAGTTTCCAGCAATAGTATTCCAAAACTATATACGTCACCCATTTTTGAAGCTCTTCCCGTCCATATATACTCTGTTGCAAACATAATATATAACTGATGAATCAATCCGTTATGAAGTAAGATAGCACTGTTATAACAAATAAATCAATTGTAAGGGAGGGCGATTACGCTATAGAAAACTAAGAGACCCTACTGAGAATTTTACAAAATTAGATATACGCACATACAGATTATCCATAATTATTGAAATTCAAACTTAATTTGATTGTTTTGATTACCTGGAGCTATATAGCCAATGGTGCCTGGCATGCTTGTTGATGCTGAAGATCGACTATCCCCGAGCAACAGTTTGGCAATACCAAAGTCTCCAACATGTGCTACCATTTCTTCGTCCAACAAAACATTTGTTGGCTTAAGATCACAATGCAAAACTACGTCTGGATGGTGGTGGTGAAGGTACTCAAGCGCTAATGATACGTCCAGCATTATGTTTAACCTTTGCAGAAGATTTAGGTAGTGGTTCTCGGAGTACAACCATTGGTAAAGGTTACCATTAGGCATGAATTGGAGGACAACGGCTTTGAAGTCCAGACTCGAACAAACACTGATGATTTTGATGAGATTCCGGTGGCGAACTGTCTGCAAAACTTGGCATTCTGCCTCAAAGCTTTTTGAAGCACCTTCAACTTCTAAATTAAAGACTTTTACTGCTACGATCAATCGATCCATAAGGCATCCCTTGAACACAGAACCGAAGCCTCCCCTTCCTAACAAGTTGGCCTCATTGAAGTTGTTTGTTGCATGAGCAAGTTCATAGCGTGAAACTAATCTATGTTCGTGCAAATGTTGTATATTAGTGTCGACGACGGTCTTGACCTTTCTCCTCCAGTAAAATGCATATATAAGACACAAGCAAGCTAAAAGAATCAAACTTGCTGCTATGGCAGGTAGGATATATTTGAGGGACTTCAATGCTTTCCTTGAATTGTATGGAATTCTATTTGCAGGGCATGGTGCAAAGTGTAATTGTGGTGCTCCACAAAGTGCTTCATTCCCAATCAAGACTGGAATGCTAGCATTTAAGAAGATCCCACCTTTAGGAATCTGACCTACTAGCTTATTGTAGGAAAGATCAAGACTTCCAAGGTAAGATAGATTGGCTAAGAAGTTTGGTATGTTCCCCGATAGAAAATTGTGCGACAAGTTCAAATCGGTGAGACTGACCAATCTAGCAAAAGATGTAGGAATTTGACCATGTAACGAGTTTGAAGAGAGATCTAGATTTTGAAGCATTTGAAGCTCTGCAAAATCACTTGGGATATTACCTGATAGACTATTCATAGACAAATTCAGGTAAAACAGAGATTTTGCGTTTGCAGCAAGAGGAGGAAGTGTGCCATATAAAGCATTTCTTGAAAGGTCTACTTGAAGGAGGCTTCTAGAGGTCCACAAGTTTTGGGGAATACTTGAGGACAAATTGTTGTTACTTAGATCCAAAGTCTGTAGCATGCTGAGGTTAGCCAAAGAATCAGGTATTGGTCCGGAAATCAAATTGTAACTAAATTTTAGGATGGACAAACTTGTCATGAATCCAAGCTCATAAGGAATTGTGCCACTTATTTTGTTGGACGATAAGTCTATCAGTTGAAGTGCCTCTAATCTTGTGATTGTTGATGGTATCGTGCCCGTTAGATCATTCTCGCTCAAATCTAGGAGTATAAGACCAGTTAAGTTGCCCAATCCAACTGGGAGGTTTCCATGAAAGTGATTCATAGCAGCATATAAATATTGCAGTGTTGTTGAAAGATTCCCAATGGAATCAGGAATTTCACCCGCTAGATTGTTTATGCTGTATATTAGATTGTTTAGATTTCTGCAGTTGGAAAGAGATGAGATGAATTCAAGCCCTCCAGTTAGTTTATTATCACCTAAAGAGAGGTGAGTGAGGAGAGGAAGTGACATGCCTATGTTACTCGGCAACTGTCCAGTGAGCTTGTTTCCCGCAAGACTCAGAACATTCAACATGGAAGCATTTAGTAAGGAAGTTGGTATTGAGCTACCGAGATAATTATTTTCCAAGGACAGAATTTGGAGATGTAGTAAATTCCCTAACTCTTGCGGAATTACCCCTGTTAAGACGTTGCCCTGCAGAGCAAGTTTTTCGAGCATTGTGAGGTTGCCGACGGAAGTTGGGATAGTTCCACTAAATTGGTTATACTCAAGAAATAATAGAGTGAGCTTAGGCCACCAGCCACCAATATCAGTAGGTATGCTTCCACTGAACTGAGTCTCAGCAATTACAAGTATTTGGAGATGTTGACATTGAGCAAACCTTGATAGGACTTCACCAGTAAAATTATTCTCACCGAGAGAGAGGACTTTGATATTAGGTAGTATGCTAGTAAAGGTTTTGTTTGACGGGAGAGAACCTGAGAGATTGTTGTAAGGAACAACGAAATAGACTAAGGAAGACATGTTTAAGATGGTGGAGGGAATGGGACCAGATAGAAAGTTGCGACTAAGGGTGAGCTGAGAGAGGCGAGGTAGGTAGCCAAGGGCTTGGGGGATGGGGCCGATTAGGGAGTTATTACGAAGATCAATGTACGAAAGGAAGGAGAGGTTTGCAATGTAAGGAGAGATGGTACCGTTGAGAGACATGTTGAAAAGCGAGATAGCCGTGACTCGCTGTTTGTGTCGCCGACTGCAGGAGACACCAAACATGTTGAAACCCCAACCGCCCCTTGTGGATGTAGGCATCGTTTTGCCGAACCACGTAAATCTTGTGTTCTTGTGTTGCTTGCTTTTCTGTGTTTTCTCGCTGGTTCTCTCTTTGATTCCGCGTTGATTTGATTATTGGTTAGTTTGATTTGTATTCCGCACAACACTCACAACGATCCCAGTCTACACTCTTCGAAGCACCTCAATGCCTAATCAGGTAATTGTGAAAATTATTCACTCCTCAATTTATATGGAAAGACCTGTTTAGTGTTGACTATAGTTTACAAGAGGATTGACAGAAGTCCGAGAAACTTTGTTTGGGGTTAGGCAGCTTCTGATGCTAAAGTATAAGAAGAAGGAACTTGAGCGATTCAAGCTAGCTCTCTTGGGAGGTTGTAGTGGGAATTATTCCAAGTCCAAGGTAAGATGAAAGTATGTCGTGCGCGTTAACTGATTAACTACCGTCAAATTAGGAATGGTAAACTCGGCAAATTCAGTCTCAAGCTAGTTGTGACTTTAAGTGAGCAAGTTACTCTGTGGAAATTTCAGTCTTGATTGACGCTATATATATCTTTTAATTCAACTTAATGATTCATGACAATTATCTTTTATTTCCTTAACATGATTAATCTTTAAAATATATTATAACCCTATGGAATTAGTAGCTTATTACTTAGCCTGATCGACCTGCTTACTTGGAAAATATAAAATGCCAAACCTGATGAATATAAAATATAAAAGAGAAAAAATATATATAAAATATAAAATCTTGACTCAAATTTATATGGGGCCAAACCCGGTATAGACGCTATTGGAAAGTGTAAAAGAAGGAAAAAATATAATAGAAGAGAAAAGCAAGAAATATGAGGTTGTAATAGTTTCCACTTTAGAGTCAAACCGTATGCTCAAATTTAAATGACTGTCTTTCTTATGCTTCAAACAATCTATCTGTGTTCATATTTCTCAAGAAAGAAGTTGTTCATAACAGAACATTTTCCAGTACTATCCTAGCGTGAAGTAACGGAGACGACAAGGTGGAATACTAATTTAGCTCATTATGTTAACTATTTTACTGTAGGAAAATTATTTTAAAACAGACCATAAGATGCCAAGAAAACAGTAAAGGAGATGATGATAGGTACATAAATTCTGGACAGAAGAGAAGAAGGAAAATCAATTCCAGTGAAGTAATTCTGTTAAATTAATCAGTCAAATTATATAAGCAGAGGAGTTACTTGGAAGACCAACAACATTTGAACCCAAGGACCTTTCCACGAGCAACTAGGAGTGACACTGTTATGGGTGATGATGGAATTGAAAAACTCGATAAAGTGATCTAAATATGAACCAAAATATCATTAATGAAAACGGTGACCGAAGGGTCACTTTTATTTCAAAAAATAAGAACCAAAATATTTGAAAATTTTAGTGGTATATCTTGTAGGTTACATAGATTGTGCAGGTTCCTTAATATTATCACTAAAGACCCATTAATTTTGGCCCACACAATTTGGATGGATGGATTGTAAATTATTCATTGCTCTATATGACCCAGAAGGGAAAATTTATATTGGAATCTAGGGTCTAATCTAATTTAACCATCCATATAATTGATTTTTTTCAATGTGGGACTATTATTCGGACCACAACATCAACAATCTCCACCTTGACTCGAATCCGAGCGAGAGCAATCATCGAGCCGGAACTTTGGAGAACTTTAGAGATTCATAGCCTCCACCTGAGACTATCTGTCATGTGCCTAGTCTTCACTTGAGACTATATTGCACACACGACTCATGTGCCTAGTCTCCATTTGAGACTATATCGCGCACACGACGACTCAATAATATCCCTACATCAGCCCATTATCTTCACAATGGCTCTGATACCACTTGTAGTGCCCAACAACAACCACAAGACCTAGATGTACCAATTACAAGATTTCATCATAAATGCAAGATTTCATCATATGCAAAGATAACCAATACTTTCTACTTAAGAAATAGACAAAGATACAAAGAGATCTTTCTCTAATCTCTCTCACACTTTTGGTAGTACTCGACACAAGATCTCTCTTGAAGTTATTTCAGTTATGATTACACAAACACAAAAATTTACATATATATATTTATCGACCCCAAGTTAACCCTAAAAGATAAAAACAAATGCAACATAATTGAATCCAAACTCGCAACCCAAATAATAGACAGTCGCTCGATGCGGTCGATAGCATTTTATGTCGAGTCAATGCAATACTTCACCCCAAACCAGTCGACTGTTGATACTGCTGCTGTTTCCTTTGCTTGCTGTGTGTTGCTATTGTTGTTGCTGCTGTTGTGCTCCTGCTGACTGTTATTGCTGTATTCTCATGTCTTCGCCTTCTTCTTCAAGACTCTTGTGCTTGTGTGTTTGAGTCCACAGACCCTAACAATCTCCCACTTGGAACAAATACACAATCTCCAAAATACTTGTATCATTTTCTCGAATTATTTCTGCCAATCTTCCACTTCTTGTAGAAGGCAGAGTACCACTCACTCATGAAGAGAACCTCCTGTCCCTCCACCATGTAAAGAGCACAAACACCCCACATAAGCTCATGAAGGATGTACCCCGCCATTTATCGCATAGGGCACGGATAACGATGAAACACTTCTCCTTTTTCACCGTGTCAGATCCCGTGTCAAAAGACTCCCCAATTTGCAGATTCTCTGCTTACACTGGACATGGTTCAAAACCTCTCAAGACCAAAGCACCCTTTGCACACAAAACTTTTGTGGCTGACACCTCCACAATACTTCCTGTCACGCCCCGCTTCCCAAAACCCGGAATGCAAGCACGTGACACGGCCCAGCGAATGACTTACGTCACCCATAGGCTGTTAATGATCCAACTCAACAATATAACAAATAATGAAACAACCACGCATGCAATGAAAGAGCAATCACATAAATAATAATATTGGAAATTAATGCATAAAAATAACCAATATCAAATAACTCAACATCTGGGAATTAAATAAACAATATTCGGGTCGAAGCCCATATTACAAAGAAATAACACTTGTCCAAATTTATTTAAAGTCATCAATAGAAACATTATTTATTTTAGCAGCGCGGTAATCATTTTCTTCACCAATGCTGATCACCTATTCCATCAGGTAAATCTCCTTGGATACCTGTAAGTTGCTCATCTAAAAAAAAGAGGAAAAAGAGGTCCTTAGAGCAAGTCATGGACATGCAAGTGGAGAAACAGTGAAACAATGGAAATGGTGGCATTTCAATGAATTCAAATAAACAATGAAGTCGATAGAATTGAACAGTGTAAAAGAGATAACAGTATAATATACATTAAATATGATTTACCACAATAACGATAAACAATACCAATAATGACAATAATAATGAGAACACTGTTCATTAAGATAACAATATGCAATGATGATGTGAGGAGAGCCTTAAGTCTATTATTCATTTTTTTATCCTAGCTAATGCACGTACTACTGTGTCCCATGTGTGCCGTACCACAGGTTCGATGCATACAATCAATTTCGCTTAGACTAAGGTGGTAGATTCTATAGTTCATGTACTCGGGAACATTATTCATTAATGACCGATGATCGAATCAATCGAGATACTGAGTCAGTAATCTGCAATTAATCGATGACCGATATGACCAATAGACCGATAGACCGATAGACCGATAATTAGGGAAACACGGGCCCCTCTTCCGAGTACAGTCCCTATGTCATCAACTACCCTAATCAACCCTTAACCCCGGCTTGCTTTACTTTCTTTACTCAATTATCATACAATAATGCAATTATTAAGGGACGCTAGAGAAGGTGTCAAAACAATCCTAAGATCATGCAATATACTATATACACTTAAATACACTAAATATCACATTATAAACTCAATTGTACATTATAAAATATAGCATCCCAACTCTGGACAGCAGTAGGTTGCTGTACCAAAATCAGCATTCCCGTTGCTACAGGGCAGCAACTGTGGATCCGTCAGGTGGTCTAGAAACTAGACTCCCACCCGGTTCCAACGCATATTTAAAAGCTACGTTCTGACAACGGTAGCTAAGTGAAATTCGGTGATCCTTATGGGTTTTAGTTTCTGGCTGGGTGTAGATGTTGTCTAATTTTAATTATAAAGGCAGTAAATAATTATTATAAAAATCAGTAAAAATACTTTTTAACACCCTAAACATGTTATTTTCAAATCTGGAATTTATCTTGGCCATGTGTGATTAATAGTTCACTTAATTCATTAGCCTAAGTTGTTATGTACGTGAATCTGTAATTTCAGCGCAGCTGTGGTAAAAAGTTCATAACTGGAGCAGTATAACTCCGAATTCGAAAGTTTTGGTGTCTATCGACATCTACACAGATAGAGCTACAATTTACTTTCAGGGAGTTTCTGATTTTAATGAAGTGTTCTAGGTCTAAACAGCACGTTAAGTTTCAGATCAGCGTATTTTTTCAGAATTGCCTATATGTTCATTTTAAGTAAAATGATAAAAATAAAATCTAATAATAATAATTTGGAGTTTAATTAATCTTAATCGCAGCGAATCAACCTTAGGTGAACATGGTATAATATAGGTGATGTCTAACATTTTTATAATCACAATCCAACAAATTAGCAATAACAATCACATTAACAATCAACTAATTTTCTACAATCTACTATAGCCATTTGTCATTTAATTTCATGATATGAAATGTGTCTACAATTCCTTATTTTTATAATCAATATCTATAGCTATATGATGTATGAACATTTCTATACTTTAGAGACAAAGATGGCACGATGTCGAGACTACCACTTGGATTCGCTCGTGTAAATCCGTGGCATCTCGACGATTGATACAATGATATTTTATGATTTTTAAATAAGATCCACTTGCGGAATTTCAACAATATTTATCGAATACGATACAAAAAAATACATTCGATAAGAGTGACTTGCCTTTTACTTTGTAGACGGTTCGAAATATTTAGGAATAACGGGATCAGTATCCCGGGGATCAATCCCAAGAGTGCGTGCGAAGACCGCTAGCAAGTAGCACAATTCTCCCACACCCGATCCAGGCAAAACAGCAAGCAGCAACTTGGATCTGCTACGCGCCGAACAGCGAACAGCAAAAGACGGCCAATCAGATCGCAGCGCCACACCGGATCGCTCCGAACAGGGGACAGCAACAATGGATCTGCTGCGAACGAACAGCGGACAGCAAAATCGACCAACCGGCGTTCGTCTTCCACCTTCGATCGTGAGAGAGAGGGAACGAGGGCGGAGGCGCGTCGACTGCTCGGGGATCACGACGGCGACGTGCGGTAGCGGAGCGGCGTCGCGACCACGGTCGGGAAGCGACGGCGGCGACGGCGAGCGACTCCGGCGAAAGGGAATCTCTGTTTTTCGCGCTCGAAACAGAGGTCGACGGGGGAGGAGTGATCTGGGGACTTCGACGAAGCTTGGGCAGCGATGACGACGGCGGCAGGATCTGCGGTGGATGTAGGGGGTGAGCGGAGAGGGTTCGGTTGACGGAGACGGCGGTTTCGGAGTTTGGGTAATGGTGGAGTGGGGAGTTAGTGGTTATGGCGGTGGTGCTTCGGTGGGGACGGTGATGGCGAGACGAGGTGACGGTGGTTGTGGGTTTGATGGGTTCGACAGGATGAGCGGGGAGGAAGAGAGAAGATGAGTATGGGTTGTTTTGTTTGTTTGAGTGTATAATGCTGGGTTTGTTTGCTTCGTTTTGCTGGTTTGTTATAATCAGAGGAGAGGGAGAGAGAGAGCACGGGAGAGAGATTTTAGGGGGATTATTATATAATGATAATATAGTAATAAGGAGGGGGTTACGGGATACAATAATGAAGGGAATCAATAGCTGATAATTAGGGATAGTGAGATTGTGGTTATGGGGAGTGATTGGGAGAAATCATAGGATTAGTCTGTTAGGGAGAGATTGGGGGTAGAATGGGTTAATGGGTTTGGGTGAGAGATCCGTTAAGAAATGGGTAATGGGCTATGGGTACAAAGTGAGTCAAATAGGGTCAATTCACAACCCCAAAAGGCAAGACAATACTCTAAAATAAATCCGAGTCAAGACATACAATGAGTGGATTTTTAAATGAGAAATTGAGATGAGGAAGATTTGATAAATAACATTTGACTAAATATTATTTAATACAAAATGGAACAAATGAAATGAATTTAAATTATAATCGAGATTACAATTAGAAATCAAAAATAGAAATAGGAAAGTGAAAGCGGGAGTTACAATCCTACCCACCTTACAATAAAATTTCGTCCTCGAAATTTACTCAAGTGGTGATAGGATAACCCCGAAGAACAGAAAAGAATCATACAAAAAGATGGGGAAACTTCTTCTGGATCTCATCCTCAAGTTCCCAAGTCGACTCACCCGGCGAGTGAGGATTCCAACCAACTCGAACCAACCTGATAACCTTGTTCTTCAGAACCTTCTCTCGTCGGTCCAAGATCGAAACTGGTGGGATTTCGCAGGACAAATCTGGCCGAATAGACAACTCCGAATAGTCGATGACATGACTATCATCCCTGACGTACTTCCTGAGTTGGGAGACATGAAAGACATCATGCACTCCAGACAATGCCGGCGGCAATGCGAGTCTATAGGCCACCTTGCCTACTCGCTCTACAATATCAAACGGCCCAATGAATCTAGGGCTTAGCTTGCCCCCGCCTCCAAACCGGATAACTCCCTTCCACGGTGATACTTTGAGGAACACGTGATCGCCCACTTCGAACTCTAATGGCCTCCTGTGAACATCTGCCCATTTCCTCTGTCTGTCCTGAGCTGCCTGTAGGTGTTTCCTGATCTGGGACACGGCATCAACAGTCTTCGTAATCAGTTCGGGCCCCAAAAGCTTCCTCTCACCAATGTCGTCCCAACACACTGGCGACCGACACTTTCGACCATACAAGGCTTCAAAAGGAGCAGCTTTAAGACTTGCTTGGTAGCTATTGTTATACGAGAACTCTACCAAGTGCAGGTGATCCTCCCAAGATCCTCTAAACTGAAGTACACAGGACCGCAACATATCCTCCAATGTCTGAATGGTCCTTTCCGATTGTCCGTCTGTCTGAGGGTGGAAAGCTGTACTATACTTCAACTTGCTTCCCAGACTGCTCTGAAGACTCTCCCAAAACTGTGATCGAAATCTGGTGTCTCTGTCTGATACAATGCTGACAGGGACTCCATGCAATCTAACGATCTCCTGCATGTATCTCTCCGCGAGACTCTCGGTAGACTGACCAACTCTGAACGGAATAAAATGGGCACTCTTCGTCAGCCTGTCAACAATCACCCAAATGGCGTTGTGACCCCTGGGACTTCTTGGCAAGGCAGTAACAAAGTCCATGGTGATGTGCTCCCACTTCCACTCCGGAATGGGAAGAGGTTGAAGGAGTCCGGCGGTTCTCTGGTGTTCTGCCTTCACCTGCTGGCATACCAAACACTGAGACACAAATCTGGCTACGGCCCTCTTCATACCATGCCACCAAAAGTGAAGCTTCAAATCCCGATACATCTTGGTACCACCGGGATGAATAGAGTATGCCGACTGGTGGGCTTCCTCGAGCAATTTCTGCCTAACTTCACCCTTTGGGACACACAGCCTAGCCCCAAAGCGAAGTGACCCATCTGAATGGATGACCATATCGGTCCTTGTACCTGCCTCAACTTCTGCCCTGAATTCCTGTAACTGCTCGTCACCTGCCTGTGCTTCCTTAATTTGCTCAACCAGAGATGACTGCATCTGAAGCATCATACAACTCCGATCGGTACCCGGAAGAATCACATTCAAGTCCAATCTTCGCATCTGCTCAATGAGTTCCTTCTGCTGAGTCAAGCACATGACGACTGGCCTTCTGCTCAACGCATCTGGCACTAAATTCACCTTACCGGGGTGATACTGCAAATTGATGTCGTAGTCGGCCATCAACTCCAACCAGCGTCTCTGCCTCATGTTCAACTCTTTCTGAGTGAAGACATACTTGAGACTTTTGTGGTCAGTGAAGATTTCCACTCGGTCTCCAAGTAGGTAGTGTCTCCACAATTTCAGAGTGTGGATCACCGCTGCTAATTCCAAGTCATGGGTGGGGTAGTTCTTCTCGTGCGGCCTCAACTGCCTAGACGCATAAGCAACAACCCGACCCTTCTGCATCAATACTGCTCCTAAACCTCTGCCTGAAGCGTCGCAGTGAATCACGAACCCACCTGATCCATCTGGTATAGTCAGTACTGGTGCTGAAGTCAATCTGTTCTTCAACTCCGTGAAAGCTTCACTGCATGTCTCATCCCAAGTAAACTTCTGATCTTTTCCTGTCAGTTTAGTCAACGGCCCAGCAATCTTCGAGAAGTCTTGGACAAACTTCCGATAATATCCTGCTAGTCCGAGAAAACTCCTCACCTCTGACGCTGACTTAGGCAATGGCCAATCTTTAACTGCTGCAATCTTCGACGGATCAACAGAGATACCTTCGCCCGAAACAATATGCCCTAAGAAGGCAACTCTATCCAACCAAAACTCGCACTTGCTAAGCTTCCCGTACAATTGATGTTCCCTCAGTGTCTGCAAGACAGTTCGCAAGTGCTCAGCATGCTCATCACGACTCCGAGAATAGACGAGGATATCGTCGATGAACACCACGACGAACTTGTCTAGGAAGGGAGAGAAGACCCGATTCATCAAACTCATGAACACGGCTGGAGCGTTAGTGACTCCGAAGGGCATGACCAAGAACTCATAGTGGCCATAGCGAGTGCGAAAGGCAGTCTTCGGTATATCTTCGGTCTTCACCTTGACCTGATGGTACCCAGAGCGCAGATCTAGCTTCGAGAACACAGAAGCTCCCCCCAATTGGTCGAACAAGTCATCGATCCTCGGCAGCGGGTACCGGTTCTTCACTGTAGCATTGTTCAGCTCACGGTAGTCCATGCACAACCTGCGACTACCATCCTTCTTGTTGACGAACAGTACAGGAGCTCCCCAAGGCGAGACACTCGGCCTAATGAAACCCTTATTCAGCATCTCCTGAATCTGTTCCTTCAACTCCGCCATTTCAACTGGCGCCAACCGGTACGGGCTCTTAGAAATAGGAGCGGTACCCGGCTGAACTTCAATGCCAAATTCCACCTCTCGATCGGGAGGTAACCCGGGCAATTCCTCTGGGAATACATCCAAGAATTCCCGCACTACAAGAGGCGCAGCCTCAAAGTCTGTGTGCAACTCCATCGCACAATCTTTCTCATCTGCTACCTTCTTACCACGTCCAAGTGGTGTCTCCCCAGCATGAAACTCGAACTCTGCATGTCCCGGAATCATGAACACTACCTTCTTTGCCCGGCAATCAATAACAGCATGACTTTCCCCCAGCCAATCCATGCCGAGAATTACATCGAACCCTGAATTTCCGATCACTATCAAGTTTGCCTTGAAATCAGTGCCTCCAATAACTAGAGGGCTCTCCTTGCACTCCCTAGAGCAAACGATAACACCGCCACCTGTGGTGATGTTCCAAGCTGCTGGCATATCACTGCATTCCAACTGGTGCTGATCCACAAAGCGGGAAGAGACGAAGGAATGGGTCGCTCCGGAATCAAACAAAGCATGGGCGGGAAAAGAATGAACTAAAATAATACCTATGATAGAATCAAAAATATGGGAAGAGATGAATAGGGCAGGATAATAGGGATTAAGAAATGCTTAGGAATTGCTAATGTGAAAAGAAACTACACACTGAATGATGCAAGGAAGAATAATAAAATAGGGAACAGATAAATAAGAAAACAATAAAACATAAATATACCTGCGACGACTTCCTCAGCGGTTTCAGCTTCCTCCGCAGTCAGATTGAAGGCCTGACCACGACCTCCAGATGGACCTCCCTGAGGAGCGGCTCTCCTCTGACCAAAAACCTGTCTTTGAGGTGGAAGCGGTGGTCCGCCCTGACCACGCCCAAGCGCTCCCTGTGGAGCGGAGCCTCCAGCTGGTGCAACGGCCCCGGACCTCGGGCAATAGCGAACCATGTGGTCGTCGCTACCACATAAGAGGCACTGGCGGTTGGCTGCCCTACAATTCTCGCGCGAGTGTCCAGTCCTGTGACAGTACGAACAGACTGGGTTCGCTCTCTGAGCGGCAGGTGCATAAGGCTGTGCTCTGGCAGGGAAGGTCGGTGCTGGCCTCCTGATGGGCCCTCCAGACGGTCTGGCGGTGACAGGATGCGGAGCGGGCCGCTGGTTGGCGCGCTTCCGTTTACTGGCCTGCTCCTGGCTTCTAGCAGCCTCCAGTATATCTGAATAGTAACGGAGCCGCAAGGCAGCCAGTCGATCCTGTATGTCGAGGTCCAAGCCCTGCATGAAACGGCGGCCCTTATCCCACTCGTTTGTCACCATGGAAGCGGCAAAACGGCTAAGTCGAGTGAACTCCGTAGCATACTCATCCACGGTCCGATTCCCCTGGTTCAAGGCAGCGTCTCAGTTAAACATTGGTATATTTATGAAATAATAATGAAAATTGCATAATAACACTAGCTGTCTAACCTGTGTGAGGGTGACGAATTGCCGCTCCATTTCACTTTTCGTCACATCAGGAAAGAACTTTGTGAGAAAGCTCTCCTTAAAGATGTCCCAAGCGATGGGGCGTTCCAGCCTCTCTACTTCAGCTCGCCACCAAATCTGGGCGAGATCAACGAGTTGGATGCTCACGACATCCACTCGGTCAACGTCGGCTATCCTTGCCGCGATCATCAGCTGTTCGGTCCTAATGAGCCATTGCTCGGCTTCCAGTGGACCTTCCGTACCTGCGAATTTGTCTGGATGTAGCCTCATGAAATCCGCTACATTTCCAGGTCGTGGTGGCAAGACCACAGGCACCGGTACAGCAGGCTCTCGGTTGACAGCTCCCAAGGCCACCTTCATCATTTCTGCATGTTCCCGTCTCATCATTTCTGCTTGCTCCCGCTGCATCTGCATCATTTGCTGCATCATCAGCTCAGTCTGTTCCCGTTGCATCTGCATAACTTGAGCCATTGTGGGCGCCTCTGGTTGGCTGGAAGATGAAGCACCTCTTCTCAGCATCTCCACAATTTGGGCAAGGGTGGGCTCCTCGGGCTGCTCATCTCCAGCATGAGAAGTAGAGGGCCCTTTTCTAGCCATGGTCTGAAATAAGAATCAAACAGTTAGCATCCAGATTTATAAGTTGGTTATCAATTATCCATGTGATCAACGTGGTTCACATATTGTTGAGTCAGACCGGTTAAACTCAACTAATCAGGGTCCAATCCCAAACTAGTTAGAGTCAAACCTGGCTCTGATACCACTAAAAACCTTGTCACGCCCCGCTTCCCAAAACCCGGAATGCAAGCACGTGACACGGCCCAGCGAATGACTTACGTCACCCATAGGCTGTTAATGATCCAACTCAACAATATAACAAATAATGAAACAACCACGCATGCAATGAAAGAGCAATCACATAAATAATAATATTGGAAATTAATGCATAAAAATAACCAATATCAAATAACTCAACATCTGGGAATTAAATAAACAATATTCGGGTCGAAGCCCATATTACAAAGAAATAACACTTGTCCAAATTTATTTAAAGTCATCAATAGAAACATTATTTATTTTAGCAGCGCAGTAATCATTTTCTTCACCAATGCTGATCACCTATTCCATCAGGTAAATCTCCTTGGATACCTGTAAGTTGCTCATCTAAAAAAAAGAGGAAAAAGAGGTCCTTAGAGCAAGTCATGGACATGCAAGTGGAGAAACAGTGAAACAATGGAAATGGTGGCATTTCAATGAATTCAAATAAACAATGAAGTCGATAGAATTGAACAGTGTAAAAGAGATAACAGTATAATATACATTAAATATGATTTACCACAATAACGATAAACAATACCAATAATGACAATAATAATGAGAACACTGTTCATTAAGATAACAATATGCAATGATGATGTGAGGAGAGCCTTAAGTCTATTATTCATTTTTTTATCCTAGCTAATGCACGTACTACTGTGTCCCATGTGTGCCGTACCACAGGTTCGATGCATACAATCAATTTCGCTTAGACTAAGGTGGTAGATTCTATAGTTCATGTACTCGGGAACATTATTCATTAATGACCGATGATCGAATCAATCGAGATACTGAGTCAGTAATCTGCAATTAATCGATGACCGATATGACCAATAGACCGATAGACCGATAGACCGATAATTAGGGAAACACGGGCCCCTCTTCCGAGTACAGTCCCTATGTCATCAACTACCCTAATCAACCCTTAACCCCGGCTTGCTTTACTTTCTTTACTCAATTATCATACAATAATGCAATTATTAAGGGACGCTAGAGAAGGTGTCAAAACAATCCTAAGATCATGCAATATACTATATACACTTAAATACACTAAATATCACATTATAAACTCAATTGTACATTATAAAATATAGCATCCCAACTCTGGACAGCAGTAGGTTGCTGTACCAAAATCAGCATTCCCGTTGCTACAGGGCAGCAACTGTGGATCCGTCAGGTGGTCTAGAAACTAGACTCCCACCCGGTTCCAACGCATATTTAAAAGCTACGTTCTGACAACGGTAGCTAAGTGAAATTCGGTGATCCTTATGGGTTTTAGTTTCTGGCTGGGTGTAGATGTTGTCTAATTTTAATTATAAAGGCAGTAAATAATTATTATAAAAATCAGTAAAAATACTTTTTAACACCCTAAACATGTTATTTTCAAATCTGGAATTTATCTTGGCCATGTGTGATTAATAGTTCACTTAATTCATTAGCCTAAGTTGTTATGTACGTGAATCTGTAATTTCAGCGCAGCTGTGGTAAAAAGTTCATAACTGGAGCAGTATAACTCCGAATTCGAAAGTTTTGGTGTCTATCGACATCTACACAGATAGAGCTACAATTTACTTTCAGGGAGTTTCTGATTTTAATGAAGTGTTCTAGGTCTAAACAGCACGTTAAGTTTCAGATCAGCGTATTTTTTCAGAATTGCCTATATGTTCATTTTAAGTAAAATGATAAAAATAAAATCTAATAATAATAATTTGGAGTTTAATTAATCTTAATCGCAGCGAATCAACCTTAGGTGAACATGGTATAATATAGGTGATGTCTAACATTTTTATAATCACAATCCAACAAATTAGCAATAACAATCACATTAACAATCAACTAATTTTCTACAATCTACTATAGCCATTTGTCATTTAATTTCATGATATGAAATGTGTCTACAATTCCTTATTTTTATAATCAATATCTATAGCTATATGATGTATGAACATTTCTATACTTTAGAGACAAAGATGGCACGATGTCGAGACTACCACTTGGATTCGCTCGTGTAAATCCGTGGCATCTCGACGATTGATACAATGATATTTTATGATTTTTAAATAAGATCCACTTGCGGAATTTCAACAATATTTATCGAATACGATACAAAAAAATACATTCGATAAGAGTGACTTGCCTTTTACTTTGTAGACGGTTCGAAATATTTAGGAATAACGGGATCAGTATCCCGGGGATCAATCCCAAGAGTGCGTGCGAAGACCGCTAGCAAGTAGCACAATTCTCCCACACCCGATCCAGGCAAAACAGCAAGCAGCAACTTGGATCTGCTACGCGCCGAACAGCGAACAGCAAAAGACGGCCAATCAGATCGCAGCGCCACACCGGATCGCTCCGAACAGGGGACAGCAACAATGGATCTGCTGCGAACGAACAGCGGACAGCAAAATCGACCAACCGGCGTTCGTCTTCCACCTTCGATCGTGAGAGAGAGGGAACGAGGGCGGAGGCGCGTCGACTGCTCGGGGATCATGACGGCGACGTGCGGTAGCGGAGCGGCGTCGCGACCACGGTCGGGAAGCGACGGCGGCGACGGCGAGCGACTCCGGCGAAAGGGAATCTCTGTTTTTCGCGCTCGAAACAGAGGTCGACGGGGGAGGAGTGATCTGGGGACTTCGACGAAGCTTGGGCAGCGATGACGACGGCGGCAGGATCTGCGGTGGATGTAGGGGGTGAGCGGAGAGGGTTCGGTTGACGGAGACGGCGGTTTCGGAGTTTGGGTAATGGTGGAGTGGGGAGTTAGTGGTTATGGCGGTGGTGCTTCGGTGGGGACGGTGATGGCGAGACGAGGTGACGGTGGTTGTGGGTTTGATGGGTTCGACAGGATGAGCGGGGAGGAAGAGAGAAGATGAGTATGGGTTGTTTTGTTTGTTTGAGTGTATAATGCTGGGTTTGTTTGCTTCGTTTTGCTGGTTTGTTATAATCAGAGGAGAGGGGGAGAGAGAGCACGGGAGAGAGATTTTAGGGGGATTATTATATAATGATAATATAGTAATAAGGAGGGGGTTACGGGATACAATAATGAAGGGAATCAATAGCTGATAATTAGGGATAGTGAGATTGTGGTTATGGGGAGTGATTGGGAGAAATCATAGGATTAGTCTGTTAGGGAGAGATTGGGGGTAGAATGGGTTAATGGGTTTGGGTGAGAGATCCGTTAAGAAATGGGTAATGGGCTATGGGTACAAAGTGAGTCAAATAGGGTCAATTCACAACCCAAAAAGGCAAGACAATACTCTAAAATAAATCCGAGTCAAGACATACAATGAGTGGATTTTTAATGAGAAATTGAGATGAGGAAGATTTGATAAATAACATTTGACTAAATATTATTTAATACAAAATGGAACAAATGAAATGAATTTAAATTATAATCGAGATTACAATTAGAAATCAAAAATAGAAATAGGAAAGTGAAAGCGGGAGTTACACTTCCAGACTGCAAAACACCACTTACAACCTCAATGTGACCAACTTAGCCATACTCATCGACATTACCCTGCATATCGATACCAATGTTCTCAACATCACAAGAAAGACTCCAAGTTTCTGCCATATCACAAAGAACCCTCACCGTAGCAACGTCTTACTCTTTTTAGGATCATTCTTACCATGACCATCAACTCTCACTAAATGTACAAACTCTATATATGCCCCATAACTTCTAGATCTCGGTCATACCCCCACACAACCAACGTCTTGATTTTGCCTGAGAGTCAACTACAAGAGAAACTCATCCCTCGTCTATGAGAAAATACAACGATCTTTCACGCTTCCCCCTTTATACACCACTCTTCACTACCAAATATAGTTGACAAACCCTCTTTGTTTAGCCTTCACGTCAATATAAGATTTCTCTTAAGTTTGGGACATGCCACGTCTCCCGCAAGACAGTCTGTAACCCCATTTCCCAATAATTAGTATTTTTCGTGTATTTTCTACAATTTGATTTTTTATAGATTTATTTTGTACTAAATTTGTTCGGATCTTTTATTAAAGCATTTCTAATCGAAAACTATATTTTTTTGAATAATGCATATTTTAATTTATATTCCTAATTGATCGGTTATTTGTATTTTTACTCAATTTAAATTTAAATGTATTATTGCTATTTTGGTTATTTTAATAAATGTATATTTTGTTATATAATCTTATTATAAATATTAATATTTTTGTTACTATTATTACTGTAACTATTAGTATTATTGTTCTTATTGTCATTGTTATTATTATTATTATTATTATTATTATTATTATTGTAATGCCGAACATACTTATTTATTCGTATTTTATTATTTGAATATATGCATATTTTATAAACCCTATTGCCCATTTTGTTTTTGGATTTAAACCCATACCCTTTAAACCCACTCTTATTGGATCCGACCCGTTAACCCAATAACCCACACTTTTCCCTATATATACTAATCCTAATTAAAACCCTAACCTAATAACCTATTCTACCCTAACCCTGTTTCCCCCTAACACTAGCCGCCATTACCCCAAACCTACCCCATCTACTATTAAAACCCAATCCCCTACCTCTGTTCAACCCTTCTTGTTCCCCCATCTTCTTCTTCGTCACGTCTCCGCCGAAACCCATTGCACCATCTCCGTCGTCTCCTCCATCCCGTCACTATGCATCTCTCTTTGCCTATAACCTCGTCACCATCCCGCCATACTCTGCCGCCATTGCCGCTTCCTTTCAGCAGGGCGGATTCAGGAATGAAAAGTAGGGGGGCTAGAGAAAAAATATCACAAAAGATAAAGTGCTAAAATTTCACACAAGATACACAAGATAACATGCAATTTTTTTTACACAGGATAGTATGGGTTTGGATTGGAGCTTGGGGTAGTTGGGCTTGGGCCCAACTATAAATGAGGGTGGGGTGGGCTGCATAATATTTTTAGGAGGGCTGAAGCTTCAGTCCACCATGATATTTCAAATAAAATAAAATAAGGGGAACCCAAAATGTTTGGGGGGGATGTAGCATACCTCAGCCCCCACCCAGATCTGCCCATGCCCTTCAGTCGTCCCCAGCTCCATCGTCGCCCTCCTCACAATTCCTCTCGTCGCCAAAACCCATCGCCTGCTCTACCTCGCTCCCCTTCAGCGCTCCGCCCTCCCCGCTCGACCGCTCGACTCCATCCTCGTCGAGCCACCATCGACTACCACCGACAACCCATATTCTCTGTTTCCTTCCGAAACAGAGCTTCGCTTGACCATCCGCTGTTGCTGACCTCAACTCCCCGAACTCCCCTGTCGTCTTCTTTGAAGCACTCTGCTTGAGCTTCTCCTCACCTTTGAGCTTCGAAGCTCATCGTCTTCTTCCTCTGGGTTGGTGCCAAACCCATCGAAGCTGTCCCTTCCACCGTTCTCCACCCCGTCGACGCTCCTCATTCCTCGCTGTCACTGCCTTGAGTGCCACCACCGTCACTGCCAGCATTGCGAATCCCCAGTCGCCATCGTCGAAGTCGCCGTCCCCTCTCCCGCCAACACTCTTTCTCTGTCGATTGAAGAAGAAGGGCGAGATTGGGTAAGTTGGTTGTTTGGTGTTTTGGAGAAGGAGGGGAGTAGTTATGGTGTTTGCTGTTTGTGTAGGGGATGGTGTTTGGTGTTTAGTGAGAAGGTGATTGGAAGTTTTGGTGTATGTTGTTTTGTGTGAGGGGATTGGAGTTGTTGGGTGTTTGCTATTTTGGAGTAGGGTGGGATTTGATTGCTGTGTTTGCTGTGTTGGTGTGAGGGATTAGGATCTGTGTTTGGTGTTTTGTTGGGAACTGGAGTTTGTGTTTGGTGTTTTGGATCCGGTGTTTGGTGTTTGGATTGGAGATCCGGTGTATGCCGTTTGGGCGCTGTTGCACGTGCTTTTGTGTTTCAGTGCTTTGTGTTCGTGGATTCGTCGTCGGGATTCCGATCCCGTTATTCTTTGCTTATTCGGATTAAACTAATCGTCATTCCAAAGACAAGTCATCTTACTCTCGAATTGTATTGTATCGTATTCGAGATCGTTCATTGAATTCCGCAAGTAGATCTATATTGATTATCGTATGTCTGTTATTGGTATCTATCGTTGGGATACTACGAATTTACACGAGCGAATCCAAGTAGTAGTCTTGACTTCATGTCGTCGTTTGCCTCTAATATATAGAGATTTTACATGCATTCATGTAGTGAATTATTGAATATAAGAATAGGGATTATTATTGCATTTCATGTCATGACATCACGCAACTATTGTAGATTGTATACTAGTGTTGATTGTTCATGTGATTGATGATTCGTGTATTAGTTGATTGTAATTAGTGGGGTTATGGACATTATATATCTTAATACCATGTTCACATAGACGTAACTTGTTGTGATTTTTATTCTTAATGCGTACAATTGGTGGACAGATATTTATATGATTTATTGGATCATGGAGAGACCGAAATCTAATTTGTGATTTAGAACTATAAAATTAAACACCACTGATTGAGCGAAATTAGAAATGATTTACCGTGATTGATGTGACCGTTAAGAAATCCATAGAACTTAATGTGTCTTCGATTAATTAAATTTGAATAGAGATATGACAAACTGTTAGTTGGAGATATTTTTGGTGTTGTTCGAGAGAAATCATTGAATAATTTGGGGATTTCGGTCTACAACTTGGAAAAAGAAAATTCTTTATTCATATGGAGTTATATTGTGTGTGATTAACTAGGTGAAATCAAAAGCCATAGAATTAATTTTGTCATTAACAAATTACAAAAATTTCACAGCCCACTCACTCTTAATTAATTTAGTTAGTTTTTTTTAGATTAATTTAATTTAGTCGCTTTCTTTATTAATTTCGGTCTTCCAAATAGTGATTCATCTAGTAATATCGGTACTCAATAAAATAATTAGTCCCTGTGGGTTCGACACTCTTTTCACTAAAACTATACTACTTGTTGTGATTTTGTACACTTGCAAATATTCACATCAACATTGATTAAAGATGAGAACTTTTGACTATTGGTGAGTTGGATGCAACTTGGCTATGTTAATGTTTAATTTGTGGATGTTCATGTGTTAATTATTGAGAATAGTTGAGTTTGAGTTTGAGGAATTTTGAGAAGGGGAAATGGATTAAAAGATCATGTCTTGAGGATTTGAGTTGTGATACTAGATTTGGGTTTGTTACATTTTGACTAAATTGGGGAATTTCGTGATTTTGTGTAGTTTTGATAAGTTTCAATTGGTTTTGATTGGTTTTAGTACTGAGATTAAATCTAAATGTTTCACTATTTCTAATTGATGAGTTCTATAGTTTCCTTGGCGCACAAACATTTTACATGAATATCTTATTTTGTGGTTTTTGAAGAAATTGAGTTTTAGTATGTTTTGTAGATTTTAATTATATCATAACTTACTTTGGCATTGATATGATTTGGAACCTAGTATGAAGTTATTTCGTTAAGTAATTGATTCTTAAAAACTCTGTTTTGTAGATGTATATGTTCATGTCTTGTTTGTGGAGAAATTCAACAGTTTGATAATTTTATTAATTTGAAGTAGCTTTGAGTTGTTTTTGTGGACTCTTATATACTCTACAAGTCGTATTTGAACTATCAGAATTATACCTTTTACAGATTTGATTTTTATAATGTAAAACTCTGTATCGGTTTAAATGTGCACAACTAAAACTGCAGACTGGAGGTCTGACAGTCGACCGACCAATGTCGACAGTCGACTGTCGGGGTCCTAGCTGAAGTATTTTCTTGAGTCTCGTATTTTTATGCGGGACAGTCGACTGTTACTGCTCTGATTAATATTTTCTCTAAGTGTTAGATTTTCCTGCGGGACAGTCGACTGACCAACTTTTACAGTCGACTGACTCTGCTCTATTTTGATGTTTTTTCGAAGTTTTGGATTTTCACTCTGGACAGTCGACTGATGACTTTTTACAGTCAACTGCTAGTACTTAGAATATTTTTCTTAAAGTGTTGAGTTTTCGCTCTGGATAGTCGACCGACTCCTTTTTACAGTCAAATGTTACTGATGTTTCTTGGGTTTTCTGATGCTTCTTTTGAATGATTGTTCTTTCAATATTATATTGTTTTAAAAGATGTTTTGAAATGTTTTACAGATATTTATATTGGAGTTTTAAATATATTCTTTTGAACCTTATTTCAGTTATACGTGTTTTCAAAGGAATTGATGTTTTGGATATTTGTTGGTTCAAGAAGTCTTCTACATAAAATCGTTTTGATAATGGATTTGTAAGTTTTGTTGAAAGTCTTGGTTTTGATGGATGAGTTGTGTTTTCTCTAGGAGTTGAGTGGGAGTCCTGTGAACCGGCAGTTGAGATTTGTGGATTTAGACCTGCGGGGTCTTGGGGTTGTTTTGTGGAACTAAGTCTGGTAGGATACACTAACTCTAGAGAAGGAGAGTTTAGTGTTTTTAATAATAACCAACCTAAGGACAGGCACTAGTGGAGATGTGATGGAACTTGGAAAATGTAAGTATATGTTCTGGTCTGTTAGTCCAACGGATGCGTTCCAGGACTGTTTGTTGTTCTGCCTTGAGAGGATATTTGTATATTCGCGTGTCGAGGGTTTGCAGACCTATTCACGAAGCATGCAGGGTGCATTCGCGTGTGGAGGATCGGCAGGCCTATTCACAGAATGTACCTGGTGTATCTGCACGTCGAGGGCCTTGCAAGCCTATTCGTGGGGTACACGGTTGGGAGGTGATTCTCCAGTTGTTTTTGAGCTATTCTTACATGATGCTTGCGCATTGAGGGCTGTGGTTCCTATTCGCGGAGTAGTCTGGATCTTATTTTCTATCACCGTAGTAGGATTAGTTGCATGGCGAGGGGTTTAACCCTATAATGTGGTGAACGTTAAGGGCTTGCACCAGACCTATCTAGTATGAAATGCATAGAATCCGACAAGTATGCATTAGAGAGTCAGCATATAGCAATTGTGTTTTCTTGACTTGGTTTTATGCTTGTGTTTTCGTGTTTTCCTACACTTGACACTTAGGCTAGATTCACTTGATGTTTTCATGTATTACTTAATACTATCTTATATTCCTTGATGATTTCATGTTTTATTTATTGATGTCTCTTATTTCATTTATTCTTGCTAATGATACATGTTGTTTATGATTCCATGTAATGTTCTATTCTTGTTGCTTTTGTTTTTATGTCACTCACATAGTTATGGCTGACCCCTGTAGTTTTGGGGGTTAGGGTTATCTCTAGCCTCATGTTTTACAAGTGAATACTTGTAGCTTGGATTTTGGATGCTTGAGTTAAAGTGGTGTAATGGTTTATGTATTGTTGTAAAGAAAGAATTTGTAATTCAAGGTGTTTTGTATTCCGCCGTGTTTGTAAAGATTAATGTAATGGAAGTTGAAATAAAATCTATTTGTGTTTTTGGTTATGTTTAATATTGCAATTGAAGTTGATGCTGGGAATTGTGCCACGTATTTCTAAGATATCATATTAGAAATTCGGGGCGCTACAAGTTGTAATTTATCAACCTTCCAATTCGTGCATTGCACGTCCAACTCCAACTCTCCCATTAATTACAACAAAAATAAACAAACAATTTTTTTTTACCTATTTAAATGTGCAACGCATGTGCAAAATAATTTTTCAATATTTTTAAAACCAAACAAACACATATATTGCACGTACTACTCCAATTCTACTTATGAACACGTGCAATGCACGTACAAATTATAGTTTTTTCTTCAAAATATTTTCTCTCAATTACGTGTAACGCACGTCCAACTCCAAAGCTATTTCTTAACACGTATATCGCACGTGAAAATTCTACAACTCTTATCAAAACGTGCATCGCACGTGAAAAATACTATTATTTAAATGCAAACAAACTTACATATATTTATAAAATAAAAATACTAATTAAATGATTTTAAGACATACTGCATACAAACAATAGAAACTAAAAATTTTTAGAAGGAAATCAAAAGGTAGAACATACCCTATTTTAGAACATATCCACTTCGATCGAGTTGAAAACCGCACAACAGAAGGAGACCAGGACGGTGAAGGGTGGGAGGCAGTCTCATATTGGGGCCGTTTGTCGGCAAGGAGTGGAAGAGGTCAGCGGGTCAGGGTCCTTGGGAATGATGGAGGAGGTCGGTGTGATGAGATTTTTTTTTTTTGGTTCAGTTGGAGGAGGATGATGAGAATTTAGAGAAAAGAAAAATAAATTGAAAAGACGTGATAATTGATAGAAAAGAAGAAAAAAAACTGAAGAGATGTTTTTAATTCTTAATCTTATGGACCAAAACTGATCCAAAAAGCAAACAATATTATTTTTCTAGCCCAATATTACATACATGTATATAAGGAACTTCAAAAAATATGAGGTCCCTAAAAAATTGGGGGCCCAAAGCAGCTGCTTGTGCTGCTTTGGCCCAGATGCACCATTGGTTGAGTTTCTATGAGACCAAATCTATCTTACTAGCTGTTGTTGAAGAAAGAAAAAAGATAAGAGAAGATGAGCAAAAGGGAGAAATAAGAAGACTTGGATTTGTCAAGTGACTAACATTGTTTGGCCCAAATGCACAAACAAGTAATAATTGAGGGCCGGTGAAATGAGTAAATCATTATAGGTTTCCTCTTGCCTTGTGCATGCATCTCTCACTATGCGAGTGACAAATGATAACGGCGGGTTGCTTGTTATTTATTTGCCATGATCACTAGATAGATTAATTATCACAGCCTATCCTTGCAAAACTACCTGTGAAACTATTCAACATAGGGGCATATATGTTCATTTGAAGTCGATTCACGTTGTATCAGTAAATTTGTAACAGATGTATCGAACTCTAGTATTTAACATGTGAATCTCGACTCTTGATAATGCCCTTTAAGTAGAAGCTATGCCAGATGTCCCAGCCACTCCACTTTGAGCATCCCCGAGACTCCTTAACTTTAACATGCAAATCTCCAAGTCCTTCTCGACGAGCATAACCTTAAGGCGAGTGTCCCGAGCTTTCCACCGATCTGCATGAGTACGAGGTGACTAACTAGGATGTGTCTCCCTCAAGTAGGGTAGCTCCAAACCATTCTCGAGTAGCACCTCCTTTAAACGGTTCTTCTCAATCCTCTCATCCAATAATTCAGCACGTAGTCGAGTAATCTCAAAGTCCTGAGCATCTCTTCCAGTGTATATAATAATCTGTCGACAGAAACGATCTACAACACTAGTAAATGCAAACAACATTTTTAACTTCGGTTTTGAGATTTTTTTAGAAGATTTAACCAAACATGAGAAATTTGTACTAATAAAAAGGAGTTTGACACAAAATGTTTGCATTGCTTAAAAGAAAGATAAATAAGCAGTGGTCACTCTGCAATTTGGCGAGTTACAACACAAAAACTATAAAGAGAAATAAAATGGAGGAATAAGATCAAAGGTCTACCTCGGTGGCCGCCGCAAAAGCAGTGGAAGTCTCATCCTATCCCTTCTCCTCTGCGTCCTCAGCCCTCTCGGCCTCCTTCTCCGCTTTATCCCTCTCTTCCTCCTCCTCATCGGACTCAGACTCAGACAAAACCAGTTGCTCCGTCAGTTAATGGAGCGTAGTCACCAGTGAAGAGCGGATCCAAAGAACCTCTTATAGCCGAGCTTGCCACTGCCTTCGTCGATGAATCAAAAACATCGATCCATGTGGGAGCATGAAAGGTCTTGGCAACCTTCGAAGATATTGCCTTGGTCACGGCCCTCTTTCTTTTCTTGTCTTCTGGCTTCATGTTGCGCAAGTTGGTGCAAGAAGTATCGAAACTTTCAAATTCCATGTCTTTTTCTACTGCAAAAGAAACAAACAAGAATGTGAGAATAAGACAAAATAATAAAGGCAGTGTACTTAAGGGGGGAAATTAAAATTTAACCCAACCCCCCCCCCCCCCCCCCCCAACACACACACACACACGAAAAAGAAAGAACGCCAGTTCGACTCTCCATAATTATACTCTTAAAAGTTGGCATTCTATGATACTGTTCAGTGTTCACCGTTCAGTGAAGGAGGTTTGAAGTATTAATGTACTTAATAAGATGTACATACAGGGCTGACCCTGAGTTTCCGGGGGCCCGAGGCGAAAGGCCAAAATAATTATTTTTTGGGTTCCTTAATAATAATAAAAAAGATTAACGCGCAAAATATTTGCCTATATTTACAAGGGAAATACAAATTTGGAGGCTCCAAAAGTTCAAAAAAATTCGGGGGCCTGAGGCGGCCACCTCAGCCGCCTCAAGGTGGGGGTTGGCCCTGTGTACATATGTGGGAGCAAATGAAGGATAAGAGGTCATTGATTGAACACATGCTAGCAAATATCCTCGTTCCAAGAAACTAGAACACATGCTAGCAAATATCCTCGTTCCAAGAAACTATTTGGAAAGCCTAATAATTGCAAGAAATGAAAATGCTATTTCTATAACAATAGTTTGATATGATTATTAAGTCCCCCCCCCCCCCCCCCCCCTCCCTCTGATGTCTATTTGTTATGCTCATCGACAATTATGGCAGTCCCCTCTTTTCATAGTTATTTATATAAAAGTTTAACAAATGTTGATCTCAAGTCGCTACAATCATTAGTAAAATTTGGTCAAAATTTTGTTAATCAAAAGCACTCATTTAAATAATGCAGTTTTAGTGATCAATTGCTGTATTATTGTTCAATTTAATCAAATAAACCTTGCCAAGAATGAACTTATTCACAAAATAAGAAAGCAAAAGAAGAAATCCAAAATTTAGAATAAAACATGAATAATAAATGACAGGGATTTCACAACCAGTTGGATAGAAGACGATTCAATTACAGAACCAAAGCAACTCACACATTCACACTAGTTGCAATACAACACTCACAACAAAAGTCACCCAATGAATCTGGAAATAGTCCATGATCATTCACTACTCAAATCAACTCACTCCCATTCACATATCAAAAGTACAAGTATTTGCTATGCTATCTTCTGAACCCTAATTCGACATTGAGAGCTGAGCAGGGACGGGGGGGGGGGGGGGGGGGGGGGATGCACCCCCGGACTTTGTGGATAACCTCCTACATTTTAAAATTTTTATTCTGATCCGTCCTCAATATTTCTACAAAATTTTTATTATATTCAACATAACATCCACCTCCCTCCACTCCCACCTTTAATTTATGGTCACACTCCCAGCTTTAATTTATGGATGATTAATGCAAAATGATATCTAATATTTGTTTTGTATTTTTTTTTGGGACCAATAAAAGAATTTATGAATTTGTTGTCAGCTACGCCCCCTGCGAAAATATTCTGGCTTCGTCCTTGATTAAGAGAGAGAGAGAAAGAGAGAGAGAGAGAACTAGTAAATTTACACTCTTGCTCATCATGTTCAGTGCACGATTCGAATCTACACCTTACGAAGGACCTCAATGCCTAAGCATCTACTCCTTGGACAAATTAGACTGTTTCTAATAAAAGGAAGATACCACTAACCAACTTGAAGAACAATTTCAACTTGGAAAAATCATCAATGGCTTATTCCATTCTTACTTCGACTCGTTATCGATACCTTTGATATCTTTTTTTAACAAATTATTGCATCCTGTAAAATATAAACCAAACAAAAAAAAATATTTTTTTCATAAAATTTGTTAGTACGAAAGAATAAACAATAATTCGGTTTTAAAAATCAGAGTCATTGCATGAATCCACATAACATGTAGAAAATTAAACATAAATACTTTATTGAATCAATGAATATATAAGGAGAAAAACTGATTACTAAAATGAATAATATTTTATCAATTTTAATACTCATCTTGGCCAAATAATTGTAAATGGTTTGTATTTGTCAGTTTCATGTGGTACTTCATTTTGCCTTCCAAAAATAGTTCTTGACGAAACAAACTCAAGAAAATATTCATTAGTATTGTAGATGCAGCATACTTCAAAATTAGCATAACAAAGAGGTAGGGGCTTAAAGCCGAACCTTGTTATAAACTTGCTGTAATAGGAAAATCACTGGTTTCTCATGTGAATGTTGTAATTGACGTCTTTGCCCCTTCATACATATCCTTAATTATCTCAATATACCAAATAGTTACTCTTTTATTATTTAACGTCCACCATACTATGTCTGTAGGGACTTTATCATATGCTTTTTCTAGATCTATAAATATCATATGTAGATCTTTCTTATTCTCCCTATTTTTTCATAAGTCTCCTTAGTACATAAATTGCTTCTATTGTTGACGTCCCAAGCATAAATCAAAACTGATTCTCGGACACTGTAGTTTCTAATCTCAGTCTATGTTCTATTACCTTCTCCCAAATTTTTGTCATTTGACTCATTAATTTAATCTCTCGGTAGTTGGAGCGATTTTGTATATCTCCTTTATTTTTATATATATAGGTACTAAAATACTCTTCCTCCATTCATCAGACATATTCTTAGTTCTCAAAATCTCATTAAATAATCTTGTTAGCCAGGTCACTCCTACATCCCCAAGACACTTCCGTACCTCAATAAGTATATCATCCGGTCTTAAAGCTTTCCAAATTTTCATCATTCCTAGAGCATTTCGAACCTCTAAGGTCCTAATTCTATGGAAAAATATATGCTTTCGACTCTTCCATGTGTCCTCTGTACTTAAGTTGCACATAACATTTTTATTTAATAACTTCTCAAAGTAATTTCGCCATCTTTCCTTAATTTTCTCATCTTTTACTATGACTCTTGAATTATCGCTCTTAATACACCTAATTTTATCATAATCTTTTTGTTTTCCTATTCCTTTATTTAGCAAGCTTATAGGTGTTATTTTCTCCTTCTTTTGTTCCTAATTTTGTGTATAAATTATCATAAGCTTTTCATTTTGTATCTCTTACCGCTTTCTTAAATTCTTTTCTAACGGTTTTATCTTTCCAAATCATCTTAATTTCTACTCTTTTGCCATATTTTCAAGGTTGATTTTTTTTTTCTCTCACAATATTTTGGACTTTTTCTTACCACAACCTTGTTTCTTTACTTTGCGACCCTCTGCCTTCAGATTTTTCACGTACCTTCTTCGAGATTTCTCTTATGTCCGTAACCAATTTAGTCCACATCATACAAGTTAATTCAATAGCTACATTAAACCAATTTTAAATAAACAAATATAATTACATATCGGAATAAGTACTAATAGAAATAATATAGGCAAAAGCGTGGAATATAAGACCGCATAGAATCCAAAAATGATAATGGGCCTATAGAAATGCAAGATCTTTAAATAATAAGAAAAACAATGCTAGGCACTGAATAGTTTCAAGTAAGGGTGGCAATTGGTCCGAAACCCGATTATCAGCATGCTTGAGCTAATAATTTTCATTTCGGGCCGAACTCGGGCTGAAGTTTTTAGGCCTGAGGGAAATTCAGGCTAGGTTCGAGCTCAAGTTTTTAGGCCGAGGGAAATTCAGGTCGGGCTCGTGCTCAATTACTTAGGCCTGATGGGCCCGAATCAAATTTCTGCATATGCATGCATATGTTTATATGAGTTTTTTAAAAAGAGAATAGTCATATACGTAAGTTAAAATGTGTATTAAGTTTTATAAAGAGAGAAATTATGTCTTATATGTAGAGTTAAAATGAAAATAAATAAATTAAATATGAAATACATAAAAAATTGATGTATTATTCCTATTATTGCTTTTTTTTTTGTCGTGTATTATTCTCGATTTAGTTTTTTTTTTTTTGAAAATATATTAAAACATGCACTTGTTGCCTAGGCTCGAGAGTAATTTTTTAAGTCCGAAGAAAAGTCGGGCTGGACTTTGGTCCATGTTTTAAATTTCAAGTTCGGGTCCGTGCCTATATGGGTCCAGCCCAAACCCAGAGCCCATTGCTCCCAAAAGCTTACGACATGTAATTCCCTAAACGGCTTATAATTACTTTACCAGATTTAAACGTCTTAATGGATCCGAGAATTGAAATGGGTCTAATAATCAAAATGGATCCAAATTCAATTAGAAGAAGGAAAAGAAAAGGACAAACCACTAGAAATTGTATTCGACACATAAATCTGTCAAAAATTAATCAGAAAATAAACAGATTAATTCGGTGAGATTGAAAATAAAATAAACATTAATACGAGGAAGATTATGTTCTTAGATGTTACATATATTTTATAAAAAAAATCCTAAATCATTACCCTACAATAAGAAGAACAAGCCTAATAAAGTGAAACAAGTGTAACTAATCTTCCATAAGAACATACTGCCCCCATTACTAGGGTCGGCCCAAAGTTCCCGGGGGCCCGAGGCGAAAGACCCAAATAATTATTTTTGGGACCTTTAATAACAATATAATTTTTTTACCCGCAAAATACTTGCCTGTATTTACATTGGAAATACACATTTGGGCCCCTTAGAATTGCAAAAAATCTGGGGCCTGAGGCGGCCACCTCATCGGCCTCAAGGTGGGGGCCGGCCCTGCTCATTACGTGCAGGGCTTTTTGGCAAATTTGCATGTTCTCAAGGTAAAGCACCCTTCGGCTCATCTGGATCCTTGTTAAAGCACTCATCTGGATCCTTGTTAAAGCACGAATATCAAAGAGGCTAATTTTCTGAAATGTATTCCGTGGTTGAGCCCTCGTAGTTTGAAAGTAAAATAAAGAATTTAGTGAAGGAGTTTGAAAAATAAGAAAGATGAGAAGTTGGGTTCTCATTTGGGTTAATAAGACAGATGTTCTGCATCTGTCAAGAACATCTGTCTTTTGCACGCCTTTAAAAAAAATTCACGGCGTGACTTCTTTCTTCATCAATCGTCACTTCATTCTAACGATCTATAATGTAAACGCAACTATTTCATGATCTTGCAATCTTAAATTCCATAGAATATCAGATGGAAAATATATACACTGCACGCCAACTGTTCGACAATTCGCTTCAAAGAGGCCCTTCCCCACCACGAATCCTATTCTTGCATTTTTTCTTTTCTGTCAAGGCATGTGTTACCATAGGTGTGCATCTTTTCTTAACAACTTGTTGCTTGCAATTTCGTGCGCATGTTGCGAAATGGTGAACATTGTTACGCTTTTCGAGGTGAATGATTTTTTATTTGCTTGGTTAATAATTCTGCAAGTGGGAGGGGTTTAAGGAGGATATGATCTAACAGGCATTGTGCATGCATACACGCACTCTTTTTGGAGTGATAGTAGTAATGGTTGTAGAATCGTCAAATTTCAACATATTGGTAATTATAGAATGTCGTTTCTTATTGCTAAGTCTTAAGGAGTTGGTTGGCATTTGCCTTGAATTTTGGCTTTTGGATTTGATTGGCATTTGCCAATCGACTAATTAAAGGCAGACTCAAAGTCTGAGAGTTTTTTCTCTATATTTGGATTTGGATATGGATTTGACTGAAGTTCTCTGGAATGGCTTGGAATTCGAGAAACCAAAATTCACATTTAGAGTTAGGAACTTATTTAAGGAGGGGTCTAGGCCTATCTTGTTTTCTTGTTTTAGCGACCTTGGCAACAACGACTGCTCTTTGTTTCCTGATCATCTACAACTTGTTGAGGGTTGAAACTACCATAAAAGAGGAGAGTGATGATGGTCAGGATCTTGTAATCAGTCTCTCTAGATGACTTTATATCTCTAGCAGTTGCGGCCATATCTGGTTTATTATATTATGTTTGTGCATAAGACTTATACAAATCAGACGATTCATATGTAGAGTTAAGCGGTGCAGTGAAATGTGGAGCTCACTTATCAAGGGCAGACTCTCTTACCGAGTGAGGTGCAATGTGGACAATACTATTTTGTTATAAATCAGCTTCTATTACCTTAATAATTATCGGTTTATAAGAAAATATTCCTTCTTTCCATGCATAAAGATTGTCATTGGATCACTGAGTTTCTAGTTTTCATGGTGTGAAAGTCTCTGCCAATAGACTAAAATTTCAAAGTTGTAGAAAGATTGAGAAAAATTGCACTTGTATTCTAACATGCCCCTATCGGTCGAGCGCCCTTGTTTAATATCTTTTTAAGGGCCAAAGAAACAAGATAAATGTCTAACAAATTGTGGGCCAAGATCCATTTGTTTCTTAATGGGCCAAATAAACGAGATAATGCTCAACATATTATGAGCCGACACCTGGATGTGCGCTAACAACCAAATAGGTAGAATGAGAATGATCAGAAGAATAAGAAAAGGGAAAAATAGTCTTTTTCGAAGGATGTTCTGGGAAGGTCTAGTGAATTGGATGAAGGGGGCTTCATACAATATTAAAAAATATATGTAAGCTGACTAAAAAAAATCAGAACACTGAAGAATTTCATTAAGAAAAATAACTACAAACTAAAAGCATGTCTGCCTGCCAAGATGTGAAGCATAGCCACTTTTTATGTATGTGTCACACATGTATCTCACATAATACTAGCTATTTTGTCGTAGGTTTTTATAAGATTTCTTGTGACGGTGTGTCATTTCATGTCTGCCAAGGCTAGACTTTGGAATGAAAGTCTCTATATTGAATAGATCTATCTTGAACATAATTTAGCAAACGATACATGCAATATATCTGCAGATTATAATACTAACAGTTTCAGGTGGTTGGAGCAGTTGCATTTCAGAACAGAAGGCTTACGATTCCACCCAAAACTTGCCCTGAGTTAGCTGCCCTTGTGGAATCTTGCTGGGCTGAGTAAGTACTCTTCTTTTCTTCGTCTTTTCTTCTGAACAGTCGACCTGTACTGCATAATTTTCGCATACAACACAGGCTCTAATAACCAAGCTTTGATAGAGTATGATTGGAAAATGTTGTCAGAGTTCTAATAACCAAGCTTTGATAGAGTATGCTTAGAATATGTTGTTCTTGCGGTTGGACTTGGAGACTGGCTTATTCTTAACTTCTAATGAAATTTATAAGCCTACAGACACGCACTGCACTAGCCTCGATGGAGTAGTGTTTCGGTAATAATATACTTTTATAAAATAAAATTTCAATTTAAGAAAGAGAAAAGTGTGAAGCAAGTAGAATGGGGGAGACAAAATGGGAGTAGCTCCTCCTCTTCCTAAAAGAAAAGAAAGGAGTGCTACTTGAGACCTACATTGTTTATTTCTCATACTCAGGGATTAAAAATATTCACATACTCAGGGATTAAAGTTGGTACATTCGCTTCTCTGAAAACTGACCAATTAACAAAGTGAAAGGTTAGAGAGGTCAAATTTACATTATCCAGTTTGATTACTTGAAGGTGAACTTCCAACTTGAAGAAGTCATCTCTAACTTTGACTATTGTGAAGAACTTTGTTACATTCTTGCATAAAAAATGCTTTTCCACATGCTCCCGATCAATCCACATGCTGCAAGGTTTCTTATCCATCTGTTTCACCCTAAAACAGTAAAACTAGCTTCTTTTTGTGATCCAAATTGTTTGATGTTTTAATGCAGCGGCCACCATTTTCAAGCATTGTAGATTCTCTGAAGAAAATGCTAAAACCACCAGTACCACCATCGTGACATATGGGAAGCTCTTGAGAAATTAATGATGTATGTTCTCGGCTCTTGGTTGCTAACAGTCTTTATAAGATAATGGAGCTACCGAGTTCAAGCTAAACAATGTAGAGGCCTTTCTTCCCTCGTCACTTTCTCGTGTAACACGGACAGCAACTCATTCAGAAACTGGCAGGCTCGTCTCTCAATTTATTTTCTGTGTTCTCCTACTTGTTACTATGGAGGATTGTTCTTTGTAAAAGTAGAAATTACTAGGTTGCTATTTACTCATCCATAAGTTCACAAGTTAAAATTTACCTGGTCTGGTAATGGGTTATCTAGAAAGGAGTTATTCTTGCAAAATTTCAACCCAGTATGCCCAACAGAGAGCATGTATTTCATAGTAAGTAAATCGCAGAGAAATGTATCAGTTCCTCTACAATCTTGAATTTTTGAATGTTCATTGTAATTCTAACTTTATCTTTAGTGGGACCTGCGGTTCCATGGACATGATGTGTATCTCAGATACTATAACTCTGTTTTGTATCATAATAATTGTAGTTAAACTGGTTTCAGACATTGCACATAATTGTAATCGGACAGTAACTGAACATTACATACATTCTTTTTGTCATACTGGTGAAGATGTTCGCAAGGTTACCAAGAATTGAGGCAAATGGAACTTTGGTCATGTTCTCATGCAGCCACATTAACAATACAAGGGAAAAGGAGCTAAATCTAACTGCAGCAATAAAACAACGAAATGATCTCAAACTATGCGCTCCAGTTCTTTGGCGTAGCTCAGCGTTTGATTAATTAGCTGCAGTGATGGTATCTCCTTGCAAGGTTGAGATTCCTTAGCCTTCACAAAGTAAACACATGGGGGCAAAGCTAAATGCATTCGCTCTTTAGCTACAAATTTCATGTCATTTTTTAATGGAAGGATATTGCAACCTAAGAAAACATGGGGGCAATTGGTTTATAAACTAAGCAGCCAACTAGTGGCAATTCAACCTCTCCCTGAAGCTGAATTAAGAAACTAGCAAACACAGCTTTCGGTGAACACATTAGATGCAACTTGATGGAAGGAAGATTGAGTTGAACAAGAAAGAAGGAAACAATAATATCATACTTCTGATTAATTCACAAAGCTTTAACATGTACAGTATCCTCAATACTAATTTGAGACTGCATATTAGCATATCCTTCGCAGCGTAATTCAGATGCAACAAGTCAGCAGTAAACAATCACTAAAATTGCTATATGCTTCAGCTAGGTAAAAACTTCAAACTAGTGACACAGAAAGAAAGAAATATTACAGTCCCAATTTGATGTCAACCTCCTATTTTTCTTTTTAGAGGCATATGATTCTTTTGCAGTCCTAGTTTGATGTCTTGTCGACCTCCTATTCTCCTTAGCTTATTGTCTAAAATTCTTGCACATTCTCTTTTTCGGGTTTTATTGCCAACATAACTAAGAAAACATTCTTTCGAATCCTATTCATATTCTACACAAGCTATCCAATCTATGCTGGACTTATATCGCTTCCTGTAGCTACTAAGTAACCATTTTATATATGGAGACCTATCATTTCTAAATCAGGGTTCACTAATGAACAAATATGAAGAAATACATGAACTCTTGATACCTGTTACATTAATTGGGTGTGAACACAGAATAATAAGAATAAACAAAGATATCAACATAACAATCATGGATGAAACAGGTATCCTATTGATCTTCAACGGTAAAACATAGTTTGTTTCTCAATCTAATCAATTCCAAGTAATTTTATAAAATAAAGAGAGGCTCAAAGAACCACAAAATGTAGAATATAGGAAATTCTATGGCATTACGACTATTCATTTGTAGGATTACAAAAAAGGCAGATCCATAGTGTATCAATATTTTTTTTTGAGTCAAGTAATTTATCAAATGTGATACCGCCAAATGTTACTCCCTAATAATATAAATGATTGCTTCTTCTAGCTGAGTTTTACACTAGATAAAATTGAAGTATCACACAGAATAATCTGATTAAGGGGAATAAAAAACTGCTGAAGAGAAGTACATGCTAAAGTGAGCATAAATAATGAGATAGCTCTTGGTCAGTGGAGAACATGAGGATTTTCTTTGCGTTGCTAATCGATAAATAGTCATAAGCCTTTTTCACTACACCCAGCAATCTCATCTCTGCAAGAGTGAAATCAGGGAGATGAATAATAGATTTAATTTATGCCAACAAAATAAATATGATAAATAACATGGTAAATTGGTAATTACAAATACCTTACAGTCTTTGCGAGGAGATCCATGAAATAAACATAAGTCTCATGTGGGACAGTCTGCCTAGCACTCAGAACGCGATTGTAAGCGCCTTCCATGAAAGATTGTTCCAATTCAACAGCGTGCTTGATGCACGGGTTTTCTAGCGCACTAGCTGTAAGTAGTTCCAATTCTATGTGAAATTCGGCTATTCTATTCTGAACGAGGAGCCTCAGAAGGTTCAGGCCCAAGATTGGGTACTCTTGTGCTGACAGGGGGATTATGCCACTGGTAATGGGGGAGAAGTTCAAATAGGAACATAAAAATATAAAGAGGCGAAAAAACATGTATGCATCAAGTAAACTACACTGAATGCCTACAATCTTAAGAACGAAACTAGCACTTTCTCAAAATTCTTGAGTGATCAACAGATAATAATAAGGTCAATTCTCTTGGAATAAGTGCATGATAAAAACCTGGAAAATATGAACGTGATATGAGCATGGTGTTGATACATTTATTTCCTTCAACTGTGACAAGACTAAATATTTAGACATTATAACCAACTAGCACACATAGCAATTCTTGTTGAAAGAATATTTAGAAGCAAAGGTTTAGGAGCATAGTTTGCTATGCAGAAGATATGGACAGTGATACATAGCAATCTCTCCATATATATAAAAAAGGTGCATTGACATCTTCCATCATCTATGGAGATATACTGACTCTGAGCCATAGCTCAAAATTAACACTTGTGTTGGGAAACAAATGGATAATGTCAAAAGCAGAAATTGTATTCACATACAACTGAAAAGCATCTGTTCGGTGTATAATATGGGAAAACAGAATTTCGGGATGCAAGTGAGCTTTCAGCATAAACAAGTACGAATCAACAGTTATAACAGCTAAAACTGTTATTTTAACGGGATGATTATCATTTAAAAAAACAAGAAATAAAGAAAAGGAAATAAGAACAACATATTTGCATGAGTAGTTTAATGTGAAACACAATTTATTACCGTGTATCTGTATAATAAGGTTTCAGTTGACAGAAGTCTCTTTCGAATGCATCCTGATCTTCCACCTTGACACTTAAAACAACTGCATGCTCATATATATCTCCTGAAAATTTTCCAAGAAAGAACTACATAAAGTAATTGATAATTTGATATGACAGAGAATTTGCTTTGGTTGTCAATTTAATGAATGAGAGAGAACAATCACTACAGCTTGCATTCAGATAGTTATAAGACCTATGAAAGATTAAAGAAAAAAGACCTACAATTTATACTCTAATGATTAGCTAATACACACATGACAATGGTTTAAACCTTACGTGCTATACTTAGCTCCTGAACTTTGTTAGGTGTTTCCTGAAAGGATGGTGGCAGGCTAGGAACCTTTTTCAAGAGGACCTGCAAACAAGACATCAAGATCAAAGGAGTATCCAATGAGACATATGTGAAAACTGAAAAGGAATATGTGTAGAAAATTTCAAGTGATGTAAATCTAAAAACATCATTTCTGGTTGATCTTCTCAGCATGATACATTGATTTGGATTGCCGATATAATCATAACAATTTGGTGAAGGTACACATAAATCCAACAATAATGAATATAGCGATAATTTACATGTATAGATGCATATGTTAATGTTCTTCATCTATATATATCTATATAATAAAACACAAAGAAAGCTATCAAGCGGCTCTCATTCAATAGGGTTGAAATCAATGGTCCAAATCTAACCTCACAAAACATATTTTCCCGCCCAAAAGTTCCCCCCCAAAACTCAAATTCAAATCCCCAAAACAACTCCTTTAGTTATTTATTTAGTTATCTCTCTCTCTCTCTCTCTCTCTCTCTCTCTCTCTCTCTCTCATTCTTTCTATTTACTCAGAAATTTATATTTTCAGATTTCAGATTTGTGAATTTTCAAATTTTTTATGCATTTTTTATTGCTCATGTTACATTGAAAATAGCAAATATCTCATCAACAGTTAAATTTCATCATTTTCCACACTCAAAGTTCTAAGAAGTTGGATTTTACACCTTCATTTATAATTATTTAATGGAAACATGGACTTTTATTTACAACTAATTATTATTTTACTATTTAAACTTGAGCTACATAATTGTTGTTTTACTGTTTACAAGACTTTCATATGCTGTATCGTTCCGAAGACGTGCCTACTTCATATGTTGTATAGTTCCGAAGACGTGCTACTGCACGTGCCCACGGGCAAATCTAGTATATATATATTACATTGCCACTACTCCCTTATAGAAAGGATTACATTTAGTCAGTCTAACGTGCTAATCATCTAGTACCCATTAATTATCATAAAGCCCTAAACTTTTCCACCACACTACTTCAAATACATTCCAAATATAACAACCTCAAAAAGCTACAGAAACCCTAACAAGATCTCACCTTTCTCTTACGAGAGAGAAAATGGCACCATATAATCCAAAATTAACCAAAACCCAAAAACTAAAACAGCCCTAATTAACAGAAACAAACTCATCCAACTCAAACTTAGGGTTTTCTGAACCAATTTCAGATCAAAAGATCTCGAAAGAAAGAGAAAAAGAATACCTTTAGATTAGGGAGGAGATTGATGCATGAACTGAAGTCGTTTCGAGCGTAACCCTCCTTGAATCGGGTGAAAAGCTGCGAAATTTCGTTGAGTTGGAGATCCATCATCACGAGCTTAATTGGCGTTCTCTTTCTCTTTGGTCTGCTCTTCAAGTTTACTAAAAAAAGACCTCGCATTGGGTTTTAATGAGACTATTAGCACGCGTGATGCACGTGACTATTTCTTTTTTATGTACTCTTTTATATGATTATCATATGGAGAAGGGTTGGTGGGCTATTGGATTTCCTCAATGTTTGTTTTGTGCTTTAAATATGATTGTTCTGATTTTGCGAGGAGATTATTAACATGACATTTGGCACGTAGGCTGCACACCCGCGTAGTACATGAGCATGTTGACCCAAGTTACAGAACCCATCGTTGTGTGATGCCAAATTGTAATATAGATTATAGCAGATATTATATCTAACTACAGTAACTCTATCAATTTTCATAAATCGTCGGTGGTTTGGTTGGGAGGATCTCCCAACAGACAGACCGAAGTATCTGAATTTTTTAATTGTCCGGTCGCTTCTTTCCCTGTTACCTACTTGGGTATTCCTCTGAGGTGGGGTAAACTTCATAAATCAGATTGGTCGCCTATGATCGATAAAGTCGAGTCCAGGTTATCGGTATGGTCTGGAAGGCAACTTTCCCGTGGCGGTAGATTAATTTTGCTTAACTCTGTTCTATCTTCCATCCCACTATATATGATGTCGTTCTACTACCTCCCAACCTGGGTCATTAAAAGGATTGACCAGATTAGGAGTAATTTCCTATGGTCGGGTTCTTCCAATTACAACCCTGGATCCCATCTTTGTAATTGGAAACTCATATGCTCCGCGAAAAGTGCGGGAGGTCTGGGAGTTTTAGACCTTAGAGCATCCACAGTCGTGGGCTAAATACCCAAAATTTGGAAAATTTGGAAAAAAACGAGCTGCAGTCGTCGTCCAAATACCCAAAATTTGGGTATACGATGAATAGTGCCGTGCCAAATATAGCAGGCGATTTGGCTTTTTCCAAAATATAGAGGACGCAAGATTATCAACCGTCCGTCCTAATTGACGGAAGATAATCCTCTGTTTCGTACAAAAAGTACGTTAGCCAATGATTAACCAGTTTTTGAAAAAAAAAAACAAAAAAAAAATTCAACAGACGCAAGATAATCAACCGTCCGATCAAAATGACGGTGCTTATTTAACCGTCTGTGCGTTTTTTTTTAAAAAAAAAAATTTAAAACAGGGACGGTGTATAAAACACCGTCCGTCCTAATTAACGGTTCATATTGAACCGTCCCAGGCCTTTTTTAGTTTTTTTTTTTTTTTTTTTTGTCGTTTAGTGCCTTAAAAAAAAAAAAAAAAACCAAACCTGTCAACATCTTGTACACGTCACCACATAAATGACGGAACATTATGAACCGTCCCAGGCTTCTTCTTGATTTTTTTTTTTTAAATTATTTTTTTGTCTTCTAGTGCATTAAAAAAAAAAAAAAAAAAAAAAATCTGATGGTTAATAGTGTACAGATGGTCAACAAACGGATCATAATGATCCTTATGATCAAATTGACGGTTCATAATGACCCGTGTGTGACATTTTAAAAAAAAAAAAATTCAACAAACGGATCATAATGATCCTTTTGACCTAATTGACGGTTCATAATGAACCGTGTGTGACTTTTTTTTTAAAAAAAAAATTTCTTAACAGGGACGGTTTATAATGAAGCGTGCGATGAGATTAACGGTGTATATTGATCCGTCTGTAACTTTGTTTTTAAAAAAAAAAAATTTTTAAAGGGACGGAGAATAATGAATCGTGCGATCAAATTAACGGTTTATAATCATCCGTCTATCGAAGAAACAAATGACTGATCGAAATATAGCATTGAACGACTGCAGCAAGATTCGATTTTTCCTATTTCCAAATTGCTATATACCCAAAATTTGGCAGCAACGACTACAGATGCTCTTAGACACCAAAACATTGCTTTACTTGGTAAATGGATTTGGAGATTTCTCAGTATTGAGGATCTCCCTTGGATCAATTGGGCCAAATCCTATTACTTTGGTAATAACGACTGGTGGATCTTTCCTGATCAACCGCATAGACTGGCTTCCCCCTTTTGGAGAGGCATTTGGAAAGCTTCCGCAGCCTTCTTTTGTGGCTTAAGCCACGGTTGTGCCGATGGATCCAGAACTAGGTTCTGGACTGATATCTGGATCGATCATATCTCTTTAGCATCTGCTTTCCCATCTATTTTCCGTTTGGCTTCCAACCCTACGGCTTTGGTGTCTGATTACCTTAGTATCAATAATGGTATTAGGGAATGGTCGATTCCTCTTTCTATCAATCTCCCTCCACTATTGGCACCGGACTGGGATTGTCTAATCGACACTCTTAACAAAGCTGTGTGGTTAGAGAAAGAGGAAATCTATTGGCGTTGGAACTCGTCGAAGATTTTCTCTGTCAATTCTTTTTATCAATTTCTCAACTTCAGAGGAGTTCTGTCTCCATTCTATGACTTGGTCTGGAAGTCTTGCGCTCCTTTGAAAGTTAAGATTCTGGTTTGGTTAGCCCTCAACAATAAACTTCTGACAGTCGACAATCTCAATAAAAGAAACATCGCATGGGGCCAACTATGCCCCTTGTGTGATGTAGCGCCCGAGAATGGCAACCATTTATTTGTAGAGTGCGACTTCACGCGCTCTCTCTGGAAAATTGCTGTCCTCGCTTGGGAAGCATCCAACATTCCTCTCTGTCTGTTTGAATGCTGGACGAAGCGCCCCCCTAATAGGGCTTTTCACAATTCTTGGATTCTATCCTTGCAAATCATTATTTGGTTAGTCTGGAGGGAAAGAAACAACAGATTATTTCGTCAAGTGTTATCCCCGGCGCGTTCTGTAGCTAATGAGCTCTTATTCTTATTCAAGTACTGGATTTCCCCGTTAAAATTAGAAGCTAGAGAAGCTTTGAAGGCTGAGCGCCTGGAAAGTGCTTCAGTTTGCCTTATTAACCTCAACGCGATTTAGTGTGTTTATCGTTTCTGCCTTTTATCGTTCAAATTGCTCTTTTCAGCTTTGAAGCTTTTTGTTATGTGGCGTTAAGTTATCTAGCAGCTCATTTTTTCTGTATTATCTGTTTCGGATTTAGTACGGTGGTACTTCTAATTTCTTGGCATTCTCTCACTGTTTTCGTTTACCGTGCAGGATTGAAGGGTTTTCTACCCTCCTTTGGTTGGTTTTTTGTGCCCAGTTCTGGAAGGTTAATCCCACTTTTGGTTTTAGGTCGTGGCCAGCTCTATGTGTCCTCGGCACAACCCTCCATGCTTTATCACCCTATGTCGTTCTCCCCCTACTTCAGTTATGGACGGTTTTAGACCAATTCTCGACTGTTTTGTAAAGTTCTTAGTAGCGTGGCTTATGTTCCATATTATCGTATTTGGCTTATGTTCATCCTGAATGGATCTGTGCTATCTTTTGGTTTTGTTTGTTAGCTGTTGTGGTGTTTATGGGCATGGATTGGGGGTTCTCCTTGGATTGTGCTTAGTTTCTTGTTCTCCTTTGACTTGCATCTTTGTTTTATATTCTGGTTGCCATGGCCTTGTAGCTATGATTAGTGCCGGCTGCGCGTTTTATATGTTTGGCTTGAGCTCTATCCTGCTGAGGGGCACTACTTTGAACATTTCTTTGGTTATAATCTTTATTGTTTTTTGTTCTTCTGGTTGGAGTTTTGGGAGATTGCTTTAGTTCTATCCTGCTAAGGGGCACTACTTTGAATATTTCTTTGGTTATAATCTTTATTGTTTTTGTTCTTCTGGTTGGAGTTTGGGGAGATTTGGTTAGCTTATTGCGCTCCTTTTACTTCGCAATATGTCTTGCTGCGTTTGGTCTTGCGATCCCGTCAGCGTGTGCTCGGGCGAGGAGTTTTCGTTTGGCGCTCCATTTTCTGTTCTCGGAGTGTACTGCTCTTGTTGGAAGGGCCTATTGGAGGGTTTCGCGGTTTCGATCCCCCCCCCCCCCCTGGGTGACTCCTGCTCAAGGGCACTGTTCGGTCTGGAAGTGCTCGATGGTGTCTGTTGCAGAGTCGTTTTGCCTTTGCTATTCATTATGTATCTTTCGTAACTGTGTTAGTTATAGCGTCTTTTATCCTTATTGTTTTACAACTTGTAAGACCTAACTATTGTACTTCATTTCGTATTATTAATGCATGGCTGGAGTCTTTAGACTCTATCCGTTTCATCAAAAAAAATATCTAACTACAGTATACTAGTAATTTACACTTACACGTTCGATGCACGTTTTAATAAATACATAATTTTTTTAAAGTAAAAAGTTAGGCGGCAGGACGAAGAAAGGGTACTGTGGGTTTTGAGACAGAGAGAGAGAAGAACATTCGTCTTGTTTTTTTGAGAGAGGAAGTTTGTATGGATAGTTTACGTATTTGATGGGTTTATACAGGCCCGGCCCAGGGGCAAGCCTAGCAAGCCCCTGGGCTTGGGCAACCCCCCACTGATGGGGCAACAAAATTGTAAAAAAAAAAAAATCAATATATATATATATATATATATATATATATATATATATATATATATATATATATATATAGTAAAATAAAATTTTTTAAGGGCCTGTGTGTAAAATTCGATTGTTTTTTTAACTCTTCTCTTTCTCTCTTTCTTTCTCTTCTTCTTCCGGTTCCCCATTTTCTTTCTTTTTTTCTTTCTCTTTCTCCATCGAAAACTCAAATTCCTCCACCGCTACTCCGCTCCTCCACCATACCAGTATACAACTAGTATCCAACTGTAGTCCGTAGCTCCACCCAGGCTCCGACGGGCGACGGCTCGCCCTTTCCATCAAAACCCTAAACATAACCCTTGTCCTAATCGAAACCCTAAGTCCTTAATCTTTTTCGGCTCTTCCTCTCCAGTCCCCATCAAAGGTATTATATCTACTTTTCTTCTTTTTGTCTTCTCCTTTCAATTTAATGTGATTTACTGTGAATTTTGATTTACTGTGAATGTGATGAACTGGGTAACTATCAACTTCAACTTGAAAATATAGAATGAAATCTGGACTATTAATAACTGTGTAGATGTCTTGATAGAAATATAGAATGAAATTGGTGGAAATATGAAATTATGTAAATGTCTTGATATGGAAAACAACCGAACAATATATGTTAAAAGGGTATTGAAGTTCATCATTGGTGGATGTCAAATTTCTTTTAAATGGGTTGTATAAGGATATTAAAATGGTATATTTGTAGTACCTGCTATCTGATAGAAATATTCATTTTGTACGATAAGAAACATTCACAGAGAGCATGAAAAAAAGATTAATCTGTATATGTAAACATCGCACATCTATTTAGAAATTTAAATTTGAAAATCAAGATGCGCGACAAGCATGGTCATCGAACCTGAAGCATCAACCATATCAGAACTCCAACAAGAACCTTTTTGATTGTTTACAAGCAATGATTTTGTAATCAGCATAATGGTATGATTGTTTACAAAAGAAAATGATTGTTTATTCACTTTTGCAGAAAAACAGTTTTGAGCAGTTCTGCATAAATTATGCTAATGAAAGGTTGCAGCAACATTTTAATCGCCATTTATTTAAGTTGGAACAAGAGGTAACTTTCAGGTATTTATGATTGATCATTTATGTCATCTATATCTAATATTGTGACACAGTTATGATTTCTTATTCTAGGAATATCTTAATGACGGCATAGACTGGAACAAAGTTGATTTTGAAGACAACCAGGATTGTCTGAATCTTTTCGAGAAAGTACGTATATTTATCCAGGGTAATGCTGTAGTTTCTGATAGTTTTTTAGAAAAGATGTTTAGTCATCAAAATAAAAAAAATCAGGGGAATTTTTTTCTTTGCTTCCAACTGCCAGCATATTTAAATGTATTCATGTTTTATCACAAGCATGGACTATTGTAAAATTATATATTCATGTCTACAAGATTTCTGATCTCATATAAGGTTAGTGTTTGGATTGAAAATTTCCTCAAATACAGGATATGCCATATCATGCCCTGATGTTACCCATATTGACATTTCAGTCTCCTAACTGTAACCCATATCATGCCCTGCTGTCAGATCCCTATCCCTTGTTCATATCTTTCATTTTTTCAGTAAAGCTTATACTTGTTTTATTCAACAGAGTTACTATTGCTTTATAATTTTTTTGAGCAATAAATTTTTGCTTTATAATTAGTCTCTAATATTTGATATTTATGCAGAAACCTTTAGGACTGTTGTCTTTGTTTGATGAGGAGTCGATATTTCCAAATGGTACTGATCTGACATTTGCTAACAAGCTTAAGTAGCATCTATAATCTAATTCGTGCTTCAGTGGAGAAAGAGGGAAGGGCTTTTGTGTTAGCCATTATGTAGGGGAGGTTAGTGAATGGATTCTTTACAATCCTTATGTAGCTTCTATTTTAGCTGATTCGACAATCAAATATTTCCTTTTGTGATCAGGTTGTGTATATGACACTTCAGGGTTTCTGGAGAAGAATAGAGATTAATTACACATGGATTCTATTCAACTTCTGGCTTCTTGCAAATGTCGTCTTGTTGCACTGTTAAATCACATCCCCTTCTTTGTGATTTATACAACTCCAAGAAAAAAGATGCCAATTGTTGCACTGTTTAAATCACATCCCTTTCTTTTATTTAGTGTTAAATTTCTTGGCTAAGTAAGTGATGCTGTTTATTTCTGGGAGACGTGTGGATGCACCAGGTGTGAGTTCGGACTCAATTTGTATTGAAGGAGAATACTGCTCGTCTGCCGATCTTCGGTTGACCTTCTGGAGCCTACGACGAATTTGGAAGGATGTTGAAGTCTGGGCTCGGATCGGAAGGGTCGGATCCGAGGTCTCGTGTACCTGCAGACGGTCCTGAAACACCAGGGTTTATCCCGGTGGCGGACCCTCCGACGCTCTAGTCAGTCTCTGTGAGAAAGTAGCAATAACTAGGTATATTTAAGTGGCAAAAGATTCATTACCTCAAAAGGTGGGTGTGGGTCTAGTATTTATAGAGAATCCCAACCGGGTTTGGTTCCACTTGGGGGCCGGGTCTGGATCCGAAAGCCCGTGGGCCTGACGTGGCAGAAGGCCCAGGGGGTTTAGGACGGACGTGGCAATACCAGGAGTGGTATAGGGCTGACGTGGCGAAACCCTTGGCGGTATTTGGAGCTGACGTGGCCCATCGTGGGCCTCCTGTGCTTCTGGGGGGGATCGGAGGGCCTAGGCTGCGCCAGGTCATCCTTCCGCCCCGCCAGAGAGGGGGGACGGCCTGTGGGACTGTCCCGGATCGGACTCCGAGGGCTACTGAGGCTCGTCGGTACGAGGAGGCCAGTACCGTGAGGGTAAATACGAGGTTCAGTGCCGACCCTGAAGTGGTTCGGAGCCGAGCTAGATTGCTATTTTTACCTTTTCTGAGTGAGAATTGTATTGGGCCCTGGTTGGGCCTCAGGCCATTTTTACCCTATCACACAAGCCCCCCACTCCTGCAGGGGGTGCGGGAGCTAGCCGTGGAGGAGTGCTTATGGTTGTAGAAATGGGATGGCGAGTCACTGGGCCTTTATGAGAGGGATATCCTGATGGCTAGAGCGAGGGCGAGCCAAGGAGCCTTCCCGGGAGGACTACCCTGGTGCTAGACCTGACCTCGAGCTTGGCGAGGGATCACTGGAAGGCAAGGGCGATGGCGAGCTGTGAAGCCTTCCTGAGAAGACTACCCTGGTGCTAGACCTGACCTCGAGCTGGTCGAGGGGTTACGGGCCAACAAGGGGGGTGGCGAGCCGTTGGCCTTCCTGAGAAGACCACCCTGGTGCCAGACCTGACCTCGAGCTTGGCGAGGGATTACTGGAAGGCAAGGGTGATGGCGAGCCGTGAAGCCTTCCTGAGAAGACTACCCTGGTGCTAGACCTCACCTCGAGCTGGTCGAGGGATTACGGGCCAACAAGGGGGGTGGCGAGCCGTTGGCCTTCCTGAGAAGACCACCCTGGTGCCAGACCTGACCTCGAGCTTGGCGAGGGATTACTGGAAGGCAAGGGCGATGGCGAGCCGTGAAGCCTTCCTGAGAAGACTACCCTGGTGCTAGACCTCACCTCGAGCTGGTCGAGGGATTACGGGCCAACAAGGGGGGTGGCGAGCCGTTGGCCTTCCTGAGAAGACCACCCTGGTGCCAGACCTGACCTCGAGCTTGGCGAGGGATTACTGGAAGGCAAGGGCGATGGCGAGCCGTGAAGCCTTCCTGAGAAGACTATCCTGGTGCTAGACCTCACCTCGAGCTGGTCGAGGGATTACGGGCCAACAAGGGGGGTGGCGAGCCGTTGGCCTTCCTGAGAAGACCACCCTGGTGCCAGACCTGACCTCGAGCTTGGCGAGGGATTACTGGAAGGCAAGGGCGATGGCAAGCCGTGAAGCCTTCCTGAGAAGACTACCCTGGTGCTAGACCTCACCTCGAGCTGGTCGAGGGATTACGGGCCAACAAGGGGGGTGGCGAGCCGTTGGTCATCCTGAGAAGACCACCCTGGTGCCAGACCTGACCTCGAGCTTGGCGAGGGATTACTGGAAGGCAAGGGCGATGGCAAGCCGTGAAGCCTTCCTGAGAAGACTACCCTGGTGCTAGACCTGACCTCGAGCTGGGGAGGGATTACGGGCTAACAAGGGGGATGGCGATCGGTTGGCGCCCTAGAGTGATTGAGCGGGGATATTCCGCCATTCCTGTGGAGCATTGAAGGCTCTCCGAGAACGGTGTGATGGTCCAATTTCCTAGGGGCATTTAATGGCGCCGCCTAATAAATGTAGATGGTGCATGGTTTTCCGTCGATTGACCTTCCCCGCGCCCCAACGGTTAGTCCCTGGGGAAGGTTATAAATACCTCTCCTCTCCATCGCAGGTATGCTCAAAACAGGGGTGGCCCATTGGCCATCAGAGGTGTCTGCTTCAGCGGACGCCTATCTTTTGCTTAATATTTTCGACTCCAGCAGCATCGGAGAGGTGGTTACTCTGCCGCTCGGATCTTCTCTTGGATCTGATGGACCTTGATACGGCAGCCAGATCCAGGGGAGATCAGGGCGAGAGTGGTAACGGCCGAGATCCGTGCTGGTGGAAGAGGAGCCTCGGATTGGTGGTGGTTTTGCCGTCTGGATCCCTTTTCGGGTCAGACTACCCAGTCGTGGATGTTTGGCCCGGGAGAGATCCGGACGAAAGACGCACCAACCGTATTCCGGCCTTGGGGCTGAAGGGCCTCGGATGGGGGGACCACCTCCCATCGGGGGTCGGCCAGTCCGTCTTGATAGGGCTGCAGGCGATGGCGGTTTCAGTCCCACCCTCGAACAGTTCGGGGTTTCGGCTGCCGAAGCTGTAAGTCCCGGGCTGCTCGAGGGTGAGAGGGGAACTGGTCGAGCGCTAGAGCCCGGGGCGTCTGTCATATGACGGCGCCTTAAACCTTAAGTAAAAATGTTTTCTCCGTCGCGTATTCCATCCGAACCGACCCCAGAGTTGGGCTGTCAGTCTGGCGTCTGATGACGTCCTCCGCACAGGTTTCGAGGATGCGGCGCGATTTTCCAGGCGGCAGTTGTGCGTCAATCAGTGAATAGTAATCGCGGAAGTCGAGGAGCCGTTCTTCCCTTATATAAGTATTCCCCCTTTTTCCCCTTTCGCCCACTTCAACCTTGCTGCTTTCTTCTTCAAAAAATCTCCCAACCCTTCAGCGATTGTTCTTGCAGTTGCTGTACTCGGCTCGCCCTCCCGAAGCGGTCCCAGGTTAGTTTGGTAAGTTTGCTTTATCTTTAGGCACAGATGGATAGGGCTCAGTCCGGTTCGTCGGCGTCGTCGTCCAGGGGGGAAGTAAAGCCGGCCTCCCCGTCGACGTCGTGGGAAGAGCCCGTGTTCGAGGAGGAGTCGGTGCCCGTCGTGGGCTCTTCTGGCTTGGTTTCTTGGGAGGACTCCGTGGGTGAGGGGGAAGCGGTACACAAGGCGAGGCCGTCGCGCTCCCGACGTCCCTTCGTGGTGGAGAGTAGCGGGTCGGAGGGAGCCGGCGACAATTCGGACGGCATTCGTGTGCTGGAGTTGTCTTCTGATGAGGAGAGAGGCGAGGGTGATAAAGCGAGGAGATCCCCTGTTCAGGGTCGAGGACCGTCGGAGCGAGCCAAGAAGGAGAAGAGGGCCCCAAGAAAACCGGGGTCGAGGACCGGTGGTTCGAGCCAGGCGCCTGTTTTCCGCAATTTGATGACGGGTTCGCCCGTACAGCCGAAGCACTTCCGTCAGTATCCCGACGACCTTTCTGACCGGGAGCTTTTCGGAGTGCAACCCTCTTCGTCGAGCCGGATGAGGGTGATGATGGACGCGATCTCGACCGTTTTGGAGGACGGGGACTTGGAGGTTCTGCAGCTGGCGTATCATATAGGGCCTGGTTACGAACTGCTGATGCCGAGCTCTACTCTGCGCCCCACCGATCCCTTATCAGCTTGGTACTGTGTCTTCCCAGCGGACGCTTTCATCTCTGGCCTGAGGTTGCCAATCCACCCGTTCGTTAGGGATGTGCTGAACTGGGCCTCCTTGGCGCCCATGCAGTACGGGCCGAACTCTTGGAAGCAGATTATCTGCTTTGTGCTGATGTGCAAGGAACAGCAAGTACCCCTGCGGCTGAATGTGTTCCGCGCGATGTTGATGGTCAGCTCGTCGGCCGAGGGTGTATACTACATCTCTCCCCGGAGTGGGGGGAAGGTCGTTCGCCACCACCCGGATTCCATCAAGGGATGGAAGGAGAAATATTTGGTGATCCGGAGTGAAGAGCCATGGGACATTCCCACTCGATGGAACCACTCCAAGCCGAACTACCAATCGCCGAGGCAGGGGGATCTGTCGGCCGATGAATGGGGGTTTGTCGAGCGCCTCCGCCAGTCACCTAGTATTGATTGGACGGAGGTGATGGAGACCCACTTGGCGAGCGCTGGACTGAGCCCAGCCGTTATGCGTATGTAATTGTTTCTTTTCCCTTGGTCCTTTCTTGCTTTCTTGCTCATTGCTCTTAATGGTTTTTCCCGCAGGTATGGACGAGGCGTCGATCAGGGCAAAGAGGCTCGCCATGAGGAAGGAGAAGGCTGAGAAGGAGGCGGCGAAGAGGCCGAGGGGGTCGTCTCTAATCATCTCGGAGGTCCAACTCGAGCCGAGGACCAAGAGGGGTCGCTCGGAGACGAGCAAGGGTGCGGCTGTTTCGAAGGGTCAGGGCCTAGCGGGGGCCCCTGTTCTTGACAAGGGGAAAGGTCCCTGGGTCGAGGCCGAGGAAGAGGATCCGGTGGTGGAGTTGTTGCGGCAGCGGTGGGCTCCGGACTGGTCGGTTCGGATGGGGGACCGCCTGACAGAGGAGGCCCAAGCCGTTGAAGTGGTGGAGAAGTTGGCGACCCCTCGCGATCGCAAGGCGATGCAGGGCGAGCCCGTGGAGGTGGCGTTCGCACGCCTGGCGCAGGCCACGGTGCAGGTAACTCTGTCGACCCTGTCCCTCTTGTTGATTTTTGTGCGGAGGCCTGATCTTTATCTGCCGCTGGCTGCAGGCTTGCATGCAGGGGGCCAACATAAAGAATCTCGACGAGGCGTCCCTGGCCCAAGAGCGAGCTCGGGCGGAAAAGAGCGAGCTGGAGATGAAGGAGATGCGGATCGAACTCGAGGGTTCGCACAAGAGGGAGCAGCAGCTGGAGCTCCAGCTCAAGGCCAAGGATGGGGAGTGGGAGAAGAAGATGGCCTCCCTGAAGACGAAGTTCACCAAGGAGGCGAAGGAGGTGCTGACTACGGGCCAGCTGATGGTGATCGCGGCCCAGGACAAAAGCTATGCGAAGGCCCTCAGTCACGTGAGGCACTTCTTCCCGGCCCTCGATTTGTCCAAGTTTGAGTATGATATGGAGATCGAGGGGACGTCGAAGACTCCTGGCAAAGAAGGACCTGCCCTCGACCCATCGGCCGACGCACCCGTGGATCCGTCAGTCGACGCGGAGGTGGGTCAATGAGTTGTATAATTTTTATCTTTCTTTTTCTCTCCCTCGATTGTATTTGCCTCCCGCGGACTGGCCACCGCAATTTTTGTAAGAAGTACCTGGATTTATAGTGGCAAGAAAAGTTTTTTGACCGGCCAGTTGTTTTGACCTCGTACATTTCTGAATCTTCTTGAGAGTGTGTGTTGAGTTGGTTGGTTATCTTGTAGGTCGCGGCTCTCCTCCCTGAGGTGGACTCCCGTAGCTTCTATGTGGCGTGGCTCCGGAGTAGAGTTAAGGTCCTGGAGGCCGCGCTGGTTCGTCATCGAAGAGGGGCTCGGGACACCGATACGGCTTGTAACTTTTATCGGAATAAGTCCGAAGTCTTAAGTGCGGAGGCGCGCCGGTTGAGAAGGGCGATGTGGGATCGGGAGCTCGGCGGTGCGGACCTTGGACAGGCCGGGCTTAGTACCTCGGTGCCGAGGGCCTCTCCTGGGGGGTTACTCCGCGACGTTTTTGAGGAGAAGGAGATGGAGATGCATCGTTACAAGGCGGTGTTGGGTACCTCGTTCTCTTCCTCTGCGGGTCGACAGGCGGAGGGGGTTCCCTCTGCGCTGCTGCTGTTGCAGCGGACGCGACCGGATGACGCCCAGAGTTCTGTGGCTGGAGTGTCGATTGTGGCTGAGGCTAAGGAATACCATAACGAGGAGAGGGGCCCCTAGTTGCTTGGTCGGAGTATTCTTCGTCCCTCGTTGGGCCCGAGGGGCCCTAAGATATCTCCTGGCTCGAGATGAGTGGGGTGGCCTTGTAACGGTCTTTGTTTTTCTTTCGTTTTATTTTTTATCTTCGGAACGAAAATAAAGGGGTATGAACAAAGAATCCTTTTCCATCCTCGCTCCGGCTAGTGGTGTAGCGCGCAATGTCGGAGACAAGGTCCGGCTCCGCCGATCCGCGAGGGATCGAAGTGGGGCCTTAGGGAGGACCCTCGGTCTGGACTCGTACTGAGACTATCGAGACATTTGGGTTCGGACAAAGAGGGGTATTTTTAGTATAAGGTAGGGAGGGCCGCTAAGGCCGCCCTTTACACATGAGGGTTTACACAAAAATAGATTTACATTTAGCCGGGCCATAATCTATGCTCGTTCGGCGTCGAGGGGGAACACACCTCCCCCGACGGTGGTCATGTAGCATGATCGCGCTGCTTCTTGGCTGCCTCGGACGATGCCGACTCCTTGCGGGGTGGGGAACTTGAGCTTCAGATGGTAAGCCGAAGGCACTGCTTGTAGGGAGCACAGTCCAGGCCGGCCGAGTATGGCGTTGTAAGCCGCCTTGACGTTGACCACCATGAAGTCCATGGATTCGGTCCTCTTGACAGGAGTCGACCCGGCGGTAACGTCGAGGGTAACAATCCCTTCTATCACGACAGGGACGCCGGAGAACCCGTGCAAGGTGTACCCGGCCGGCTTGAGTTTGCCTCTGGGTAACCTGAGATTTTCGAAGGCTTCGAGGAAAAGAATATTCACCGAGCTACCTTTGTCGACGAGGATCCTGCGGACTTCACAATTAGCCATGTGGAGGTTAATGACGAGGGCCATCGCAATGGGGCAAGCGAACACCTTCAAGGTCTTCCCCTGAGAAGGAGACCGGCCTTGACTGCAGTTTGGGCGAGGGGTTGTCTCTGACAGCGTTCACCTCTCGGATGAAGGCTTTTCGGGAAGTATTTGATTCACCTCCCATCGGCCCTCCGTGGACACAGTGCAAGATGAAAGGGATATCTGCGGCTCCCTCGGAATCGGGATCCCGACCCTGGGTCTGGTTTGGAGGAGGGTTCGGAGGTGATTGCCTCCGGTTCCTAGCGTCTTGCCGATCCCGTGGGCCTTCTCGGGTAAACTCTCGGAGGTACCCTCTGGAAATGAGTTCTTCAATTTCGTCTTTCAGGGCTCGGCATTGATCGGTTTCGTGCCCGTGATCTCTGTGGAAGCGGCAGTAAAAGCGCTGATCTCGATTCTTGTTGTTATTAGATCGGGGTGGTAGTCGGACAATGCCCTTGTCTTCGATTTCCAAGAGGATGGCGGATATGTTATGCGTCAGGGGAGTGTACCTCTCAAAGCGGGGGACTGGCGGGACCTTCTTCATGGTCCCCGGGTCCCTTGGAGCTTTCTTTGGTGGTTCGACTTCCTCGGTCTTCCGCTTTCCCTTCCCGGTGGCATCCCTGGCATCTTCGGGGTTAAGGGCCTCTTCTGCTCTAATGTATTTCTCGACCCTATTGAGAAGGTCGGGAAAGTCGACGGGGGGTCTCTTCGCCAGAGAAGCCTTCAGCTGTCCGTGACGGACGTTGTGTCGGAATGCCGCTGAAGCGACGCCCGGGTCGAGGGAGGAGACCGACCTTGCCTCAGCGGTAAATCTCCGGACGAACACTCTGAGTGATTCCCCCTCTATCTGCTTGAGCCCAAGTAATGAGGCGCTGGTCCTTTCGGCCTTCCGGCTAGTGACAAAGTGGGCAAGAAAATTGCCCTCGAGTTGGTCGAAGGAGTAAATGGAGCCGAGGGCGAGCTTCGAGAACCACTCGCGAGCTGGACCCCGAAGGGTGGCAGGGAAGGCTCGGCAGAGCAGGGGATCCGAGGCGCTGTGAATCATCATGAGGGTTTTGAAACCCTCCATGTGATCAGCAGGATCTCCCTCGCCATCGTAGGTCTCGAATTGAGGGGGTCGGAAATTCCGGGGTATTTCCGCTTGGAGGATGGGGGCGGAGAAGGGAGGACGGACAGGTCTGTACCCCTGAGCCGCTCTTTGGCCGCCGTCCCCTAAGTGATCGAGGCGATCCTCCATTTCTTGTAGGCGCCTTAGGAGTACGTCATCGTCCTCCGGCTGGATCGTTGAAGGGCGGGACGCGCTGGCTTCGGCGTCCGACCCTGTTTGGGAATGGAGTGTTTCTTCCCTGGGGGCCCGTCGGAGGGCTCCCAGAATTTCTCTTCGAAAGTCTTGGAATTCTTTGTGAGTGACGGGGGCCCCCTCGACCCGGTTTGGTCGGTCCGAGGGTTGTCTTCCGACTCGGCTGAGCGCGGGCCTTCGCACCTCGGGCGGCGGTCTCGGACGGTTCGGGACCGGGTTGGAAGCGGCCCTTCCCCTACTGCGGGTAATCTTGCGGTTGAGAATTATTCCCCGGAGGTCGGGCTGGGCTGGCCGGCCGACGCTCCTTTGGGACTCCCGAGGGGGAGCCTTGTGTTTCGACGCGTGTGGCCTGGCTTTATCAGTGGGCGGGGGCGAGCCCCGTTGGTTGACGGAGGAAGCAGCCCCCTTATCTTTGGAGGCCATGAGGGTTCGGCTGTCGAGGACCTTTGAGGGTCTGGATCGGATCGGCTTCTGGAGCAGTGGTTTCCCACAGACGGCGCCAACCTGATGCTGTTTATTTCTGGGAGACGTGTGGATGCACCAGGTGTGAGTTCGGACTCAATTTGTATTGAAGGAGAATACTGCTCGTCTGCCGATCTTCGGTTGACCTTCTGGAGCCTACGACGAATTTGGAAGGATGTTGAAGTCTGGGCTCGGATCGGAAGGGTCGGATCCGAGGTCTCGTGTACCTGCAGACGGTCCTGAAACACCAGGGTTTATCCCGGTGGCGGACCCTCCGACGCTCTAGTCAGTCTCTGTGAGAGAGTAGCAATAACTAGGTATATTTAAGTGGCAAAAGATTCATTACCTCAAAAGGTGGGTGTGGGTCTAGTATTTATAGAGAATCCCAACCGGGTTTGGTTCCACTTGGGGGCCGGGTCTGGATCCGAAAGCCCGTGGGCCTGACGTGGCATGAGGGCCCAGGGAGTTTAGGACGGACGTGGCAATACCAGGAGTGGTATAGGACTGACGTGGCGAAACCCTTGGCGGTATTTGGAGCTGACGTGGCCCATCGTGGGCCTCCTGTGCTTCTGGGGGGGATCGGAGGGCCTAGGCTGCGCCAGGTCATCCTTCCGCCCCGCCAGAGAGGGGGGACAGCCTGTGGGACTGTCCCGGATCGGACTCCGAGGGCTACTGAGGCTCGTCGGTACGAGGAGGCCAGTACCGTGAGGGTAAATACGAGGTTCGGCGCCGACCCTGAAGTGGTTCGGAGCCGAGCTAGATTGCTATTTTTACCTTTTCTGAGTGAGAATTGTATTGGGCCCTGGTTGGGCCTCAGGCCATTTTTACCCTATCACAGTAAGGTAATCCAAAATGACTATATTGTAATTCCCCTCCATTACAGTATAATGTATAAGAGAAATAGAAATAAGAGAAAAGATGATAGTTTCTGTGATCTATGCCCAAGGTCTTTTCACAGAGGTAAATCTTAGTTTACTAAATGTTCTATAGCATTGGAGATTACAAAATTTTCAGTTCCTATATTGATTTTTATTTTAAATTATGAAATATTTTTGCATAAATTGCTTTCCATGGCTTAGTATACATTTGGTGTTTTCCATGGCTTTGCGAAAATTTATTTTATTTGATTTTACTTTTACCTTTCGTTGTTTTATTAAAAAAATTACTAAGGGGCAACAAAATATGAGATTGGCTAGGGTAACCCGCATCTCCAGGCCGGCCCTGGGTTTATATAATGAATTTTAGTTGTACGTGCATTGAACGCAAGGGTGGATCTGGGCCCAAGCGGCTGCTTTGGGCCCCCTGATCTTTTAGGGCCCCCTTTAATTTTTTTTTTATCCACTGTTATTTTTAAAAAAAAAGAGAGAAAGAAAACCCAACTGTCTCCTTATTCTCCTGATTTCTCTCCATCTCAATCTACTCCCAAGTTCAACTTTTCTCTTCATCTGCTGATTTCTCTTCTTGATTCTTGTTGAAATCTTTCTTAATCTAGACAACTACTACTCTATCAGAGCCAGAGGGACCATCTCATTCTCGCAGTCACAGCGTCGCCCGCGCCGCGCCCGTCGCCGCGTCGCGCTCGCGCATCGACCATCGTAGCGTCGCATCGCGTCGCGCGTCGCGCGTCGCCGCCGCACCGCCTCGCCCATCGGCCATCGCCGCACGGCCCGCACGTCGCCTGCCCGTTACTCCGTTAGCCCGCGTTAGGTAACTAATCAGCCTTGATTCTCTTAATCTCTTCTTCTTCTTGAGTTCTTCTGTTCTTGTTTTTTTTTTCATTTTTCAATTTTCAGTTATCCGTAAACAAAACAGTGTACATCTTCTCTTCTTCTTGTTGTTGTTGTTGTTTTTTTTTTTTTTTTTCAATTTTCAGTTATGAGTTATCACTTATGACTTATCAGTTAACCCCACCCCCACTGGACCCTGGTTGAGACTTGAGAACTTGAGATTAAATTTTTTTCATTAATTGAACTGTTGAGTTATTAATTTACTGTTGAGATTATGTAAAGAAATGATTACATTATTAATTTAGTATTTGTATTTTATAATTTCAGATATCATTTGGAGAAGGAGTATTCATTTCCTGATTTGGGACCGAAATTGGAGAAAATTATTGAAGATTTCAAGAAAAAGGAAAATTTCGAAGCTACAACAATTAGGTACTATTGTTCCTTAACTTTGTTACTGAAATTTTGTATTGTTAATTTAATATTTTAAGTATGCCTCCTAGAAAATATGATTCCGGACATGAAAAAAGAAAAAAAAACAAAGAACTGAAGAATTTACCAAATCTCAAAAAGGTGCAATGGACAATTTTTTTTAAAATACTAAACAAACTAATTTGGCTAGTGAAAATGTTGAACCTCAAGGTTTGGTTGATGAGGAACATATAAATGAATCAATTGATGAGGAATTTGAACATGTAGTGAATGAAGAGCATAATAACGATGATAGACTTGAAAATTTGGAAAATGAAGAAGGTAACCAAGTTAATAAACTGGTAAATGAAATTGAAGATAATGAATATGTACACAAAGAGTATGACCCTTTAAATTATGATCCAGGAAAATGGGAGACTGTTAATCAAGATTTTAGAGACTTATTGGAATTAAAAGGTCCAATTAGTTTGTCCTCCAGGCTCAAAGTTTGTTTGAATTTAAATAATTCTAATTTTTTATTTTGCAAACTTAAAAAGGGCCTCATTTTAAAACTTGCTTAGGCCACCTGAAACTCAGATACGCCCCCTGATTGAACGGGTTGGTGGATTGACAAATTACACTAAGGCCTTCTCCCATTATAGTAGTAGAGATATGTGCACTGGATATGTATGAGTAGTTTTTTTTTCTTTTTCTTTTCTTTTTATCAAATGATAGGACTCGAGTCCCAGCCTAAACCACAGAATAATAGTTTTTTTCTTTATTTGGATAATTATACAAGGAATACTTGCTCATACCCATCTCGCATTATAGAAGTATAGACTTTAGCACATTTTGATGTTTTTTTTCTTCACAAGTCATTAATTAACGGTCTAACTTATGACATATTTACATAAATATTCATATCTTGTGAAGATTGACCCGGGGAGAAACTCACCAGAACTGAAGCTTGTGTTCAACTGCCGTAAATCGACTTATTGTTTTTGCTCTCGAGGTCGGCAAGGTAGCGAGAAGTGGCGAGATGGAAAACCATCTCCAATGCAGCAGGTCGGCTGATCGACGCGTCTGCCTCGGTCACAGACTATGAGTGGACCCACACCTTTGCCAACTTGAACGGTTTTGCAGCCGCCATAGTACCATCCGCGGGCGATGGAGGAAGCCTCTTGCCCTCCTTTTTGGAAGTCGATTCGATCACCTTAGCTTTGGGGGGCTCGGCGCCTTTAGCTTTCTTATTCAAGAGTTCCTCCATATAATAAAACACAAAGAAAGCTATGAAGTGGCTCAACTTCAATCCCCCCAAAATTAACCTCACAACCTCACAACACATTTTTTCCTCCAAAACCTCTCTCTCTCTCTCTCTCTCTATATATATATATATATATATATATGAGCATTGAAACGCAGATGTTGTGAAAACACGTGAAAACCACCTAGGCCGTTGTTGGAAACAATGACCTAGGTTATAATGCATTGTAAATCCAACAACGGCCTAGGTGGTTTTCCACGTTTTCATCGCTCCAGTACGTTTTCAATGGAGCATTCCTCTCTCTCTCTCTCTCTCTCTCTCTCTCTCTCTCTCTCTCTCTCTCTCTCTCTCTTTCTATATATATATCTATATAATAAACACAAAGAAAGCTATCAAGTGGCTCTCCTTCAATCTCTCAAAAAATTAAAGGTCCAGATCTAACCTCACAAACATATTTTTCCTCCAAAAGTTTTCCCCCAAACTGAAATTCAAATCCCCCACAAAAAACAACTCCTATATTTATTATTATTATTTTTCTTTCCCTCTCCTTCTATTCAAAATATTAAGAAATTTTAAATTTTAAAATTTTAAAAAAAATTAAAAAAAATTTAAAAATTTAAAAAATAAAAAAATAAAAAACTTTAAAAATAATTCAAAAAAAATCAAAAAAATCAAAAAAATCATATAATATGTTTTTTGCTGGACCCCAAAAGTTTCTCATATAATATGTTTGTTACTTCAATTAATTTGTTGGACCTCCAAAACTATTTCATATGATCAAACATGGTGCATCATTCCGAAGACGTGCCGTAGACACCTATCAACGGGCAAACCTGGTATATATATATATATATATATATATATATATATATATATATATATATATATGGGAAATGCTCAGTTGAAAACGCAAATATTGTGAAAACCCGTGAAAACAACCTAGGCCGTTGTTTCCTACGTGGTTTTCCACGTTTTCACAGACATTTACGTTTTCAATGGAACATTTCGCTATATATATATACTTATGGAAACATGGACTTTTATACTTCAATTTATAATTATTTTTCAACATATACTAATGAAAACATGGACTTTTATTTACAACAAATTATTTTCATACTATTCAAACTTGAGCTATATAATTGTTGATTTACTATTTACAATGTTTTTCATATGCTGTATCGTTCTGAAGACGTGTCATAGGCACGTGTCCACGGGCAAATCTAGTTAAACTATAAGGTGTGAACTTTATTGTGCAATGTATAACCAGTCTTCATTAGGGCTGCAATCGAGCCGAGCCGGGCCAAATATCTTCAGGCTCGAGCTCGGCTCGTTTACGAAACGAGCTCAGTTTTGAGCTCGAGCTCGGTTCGAGCCAAGCTTTGACCGAACTTTGACCGTATTCGAGCCGAACAGCTCGCAAGCTTAACCTCAAAAAAAAAAAAAAAAACAAAGCTCGAGCTCGGTTCAAGCCGAGCTTTGACCGAACTTTAACCGTATTCGAACCGAGTAGCTCGCAAATAACTCAATTCGTTTGCAGCCCTGGTCTTCATGTAGCAGAATAAGGATGGCAGGATGGTTGGTGGCCATCCGCGTACGTTTGATTGATGGAGGTTTAAAATAATACTAACCCCTAATATTCAGAGTTGTAATCTCACTATCATTGTGACTCTTTCTTTTTATCTATGGTGGGGAAAACAAAGCTACAAACTCAATATTTGATACACTACGACCAATAAAAATTTAACATTTCACCGTTATTGCACTCTCCAATCAGTAGTGTCACTGTAGCCCATTTTTATATGAAAAAATGAATGGAGAAAATGGTTATAGTGAGATTATAGCCGAGTACTCCATCTGTTTCAAAATTGTTATTCTAGGTTTCTACTTGTTTATTAATCAAAATTTTAGAATTGACAAAATGTATTAGCATTTTTAATTTTGAAAATCATAAATGAGCTATCAATTATAAAATGTTCAATTTGCCCTACTCTATTTACTCTTTGGTATTACTCTTTTTATGAAAAAGATAAGGATAAAATTAGAAATCTCATCAAAAAATACATAATGGACTTTATCTCAAAACCCTAAAGTGATTTATATTTTGAAAAAGAAAAAAACCTACAATAACTTATATTTTAAAATGGAGATAGTAGTTAACCAACGCACTGAACATAGAAACCTCGCATAAAATAATGCATTAAATTAAAGAATGTACCTTTTTTTTAGTAATGCTCCATCCACTACCAATTTCGCTACCATTCTCTTCACTATCTTAGATGACACACTCCTATTAGAGAGTTTCCCATTTACTCTCTCTTTTCTTATCTATTAGAGTGTGCCAACTAGGATAGTAAAAAAAAATTAGAGTGAAATTGGTAGTGAATGACTGTTTTTTTTTTCCTGCTAAAGTAGCTAATATTTAATGCATTGCAGTAGATTGTTGTCATCTCAGCGTCACTGTAACATATTGCCTACATGATTATTATACTTCCTAGCATCCACAATGGTTTTTTTTTGTCAAATTTTATAAAATGGTAGAAAAAAAAATAGCAAAATTGGGATTTGTTTAGAGCATATCTGTAGTCGTTTTATCCAAAAAAAAAATTGGTATATGAAAATTTTGAAAATAGCAGATAGCGAATTTACTGCAGTCGTCTATATTCAAAAATTGCAGTCGTCTATATTCAAAAAATGGATTTTTTTTGGACGAAACAAGATATGATATTCCGTCTACATATTTTTTTTTTTTTAAAAAATGAGAAAATGTAGATCTACCGTTTCAAAAAAAAAAGGCCAACAATAAATTAAAAAAAAAAAAAAAAAATCCCCAACTGTGAACCTTCATTGTTGGGTTTTTTTTTTTTTGGTTGGATGAAACGGTAGATCATCTACCGTTTCTCTATTTTTTTTAAAAAAAATTATCCGACGATAAATTATCTTCCGTTCGATGTAAAAATGGCAAATCACATTCCGATTTCCAAAATATGGATAATGCTATATTCTCCCCCAAATTTGGTACCTTACTGTTAACAGCGCACCCAAAAAATGGGTATTTGGCTAACAACTATAGGGGGGTTTTGGCCAAATTATCATTTTTTTTTGGATATTTGGCCAACGACTACAGATGCTCTCAACGGTTATTTGATATAATATGCAAACTTCGAAGAAGAAGAAAATTGAGCTGAATTTATTTAAATGTTTAAAAGGTGATTAAATTAGCTAAATTAGTAAATAGTGATTAATTTAGTTATTAAATTTATAGATTAGTAATTAATTAGATATTTAAAAAGACAATTAATGATTAATTAGTGTTTAATTAGTGTTTACAAGTTGGGAAATGGCATGGACGGAACATGTTGTTCCGTCCAAGTAAATTTTTGCTTCTGACGGGCTAACATGTGCTGTTTGATGTGTACTTTTTTTAATAAAATTCTTTGGACCGTACAACATGTACCGTCCGATTGATTAAGAAAAATTATGTAAAACCCTTGGACGATACAACTTGTATGGTCCGATTGAATTTTTTAAAAAAAGTTATAGGGACGGAACATGTTCTGTCCCTTATATTGAGAATCACCAAATTGTTTCTCAAATATGAGACATTATTGTTCCAATTTTCTCAAAATACGACGAAATAGCAAACCGTTGCCGATGTCATTTTACCAAAAAAATATCAAAAATGTGAAAATAGCAAACCATTGTGGATGCTCTTATAGATAGTGAGATTAAGGTGTTAGAGCATTTGTAGTTGTTAAGACTCAAAATTTTCAATATTTCAATTTGAGAAATAAGAATTTTGAGTTGTGTTTGTAGTCGTTGAAATCCAAAATTTGGTCGAACGGTGCATGATCTTCTTAATCTTGAATCTTAGACATTGATAAAAAAATAATAAAAAAATTGAGTCCAACACATTTGGGAAAAAAAATTGTACTTCCCATAGGCCCATTCCATCTCATCCCTTGATAATAATAAAAAAATTCAAACCAATCTCAAATTAACTTTATATGCATAAACAATCCTATAGGCCCTATTCCATAGAATAAAAAAAATGGGGGAAAAATCACGGGCGCAAGAAGGTCTTGCGTCCGTTTTGATTTTTTTAATATAATTTCTATATAATTTCATCAGACGCAAAATGAATTTGTGTCCGATATCTTCAGTGATTTTTTAAAAAAATTTGGTCAGACGCAAAATGATCTTGCGTCCGACATGTTTACAAAAAAAAATTCATCGGACGCGGCCGACATTTTTTTTATAAAAAAAAGATCATACATAAGATCATTTTGCGTCTGAAATTTTTTTTTAGAACGGACACAAAGTGATATTTCGATTCCTATATTTGGAAAATTTCTATATTGTCTCTCAAATAGAATACTACTGTTCTTATTTTTCCAAAATTTGAAAATATAGAGAACGACTACAGCTCGTTTCCTGTATTTATTCAAATTTTGAAAATATAGTGATCGACTACTGATATTGGTAGAGTCACTGTTGTATCTAAGCTACAGTGAAAGTGAAAGTGAGATTATGTTGTGGGTCATTACTATATCGCGTATGATTTTGTAGGATTGTATGTACTTGACTAAATCACATGGTAGAAAATAATGTAATGTCCATTGTAAGTCGCTCTTTGTAGCGTAGTATTTTACATGACGAACCTGGAAGATTGGACAGAGGAAAACACTCGGAACATCCTCTTCTCTCCGGTTGCCACCTTCCTCATGCAACATTTTGTGCTCTGCTTTCACTCTCAGGTCTTCAACCTCATTCATCACTCTCCCTATCACCATGACACCCTCCTCCTCATCTCCTTCAAAACATCGTAGGCCAATTCTTGCAAATTCCAACGCAAAATCTATAGGCCAATCTCCGGCTGCTCTCCGGTCCAAAACCATTTCTATTGTCCCTGCTTCGGCAACCTGTTTCATCTCTTGAAAGTCAATCTCCCGAATTCCTGTAAGGAGCTGGAGAATTAGCAGTCCAAGTGCTTTAATATCATCCATGGCAGTGGCAAGGTTATCAGAGTTAATAGTCCGAATGCCCATGATCTTGGCAGTGAGGTTGTGATCTAGGAGGACATGAGAGGAGTCGAGGCGACCATGTGCAGTTGGATTAGGCTGGCTGGAGTGGAGAAAACCCAAGGCACTGCAGAGACTGGAAATTATTTGTATCCGGGAATGCCATGGGAGATTAATCAAGTGTTGGTTGCTGCTGAAAGAAGAGGCGCCGGGGAAGAGAACGCTCTGGAGGCTGCCATGGTTCATGTACTCGAACACGATGCACCTGAGCTCTGTGCATGCACCTATCATGGTCACTATGTGAGGATGGTTGGCATGGCTTAACAAATTCACCTGAAAATTAATTAAGGTACGTGACAGAATTGCATGAATGAAAAATCATGTGTTCTGCGAATGTTAATCCATATGCATGCGATGACAAATCTTGAAATTGTAATTAACTACTTAATTACCTGGGCCTTGAATTCCTCTAATGACTGCACGTCTGCTTTCTTCAACTTGATTGCAACACTACTTTGAAGAGTCTTTCCTTTATAAACTGCCCCTTCTGAACTTCTATAAATCATCATATTCTCTGAAAAACCATCAGTTGCATCGTTCAATTCCTCTTTACTGAAATCCCTGTACTCATAATCCAATCCATTTGTTGCTGTCATCGCCTTTCTCTCTTTATAATACTCCAGCTTTCGCCTAGCAAAATCCATCTGTTGGCGAAATTCCTCCATTTCTCGTAGCGCCACAACCCTTTTGCGCTCTGTGTTTGCGATTTCAGCCTCTACCCATGACTTCTCTGTAGACTGAGATTGTAGCTTAATCAAGAGCTCGCCTTTTTTATCTGATTCTGATGTTAGTTTGTGGTTGTTATCTGTCATGTTGCAAAATAAAATTTCCATCTGTTCTCTTACTGACTCCTGTTCTTTCTTCAAAGTTGCTATCTTCGCCATCTCTTGTCTTAAGCTGGCTTCAATATCACCTGCCTGAAACATGCGGTAAAATAATTAGTCAACATGATCAAAATCAGTATAATCAGATTAAGATGATTTGTTATATAATTATTAATTAAGTTAGATTTTTGTTACATGTTGATTACACATGGAAATGATTTGCTCAGCTTTTGTTCGTCTTTCTTCCTCCGCTTTTCTTTCTTCTTTTTTCTCTTGCACCGTCTTCTTAGCTCGCTCAATTTCTCTCAAGTGTTCAGTTCTGTTAAGAGAGCTCTGAATCTGGGTCATAAGAAGCGCCGTGTGTTTTAGACCGTTAAGTTCTTTCAATAGTGTAACTCTTGTGGACAATGCTAAGGAAAGAAAGAATATCAAACCCATCTTTTTTATGTTTGTGACTTTACCATTTTAGCGTCAGTGACTTCGTGCTTGTGCATACTCTCCTCGCCTTGCTCCAATTCTAGTGAATTTGCAGCTAGCAAGCCTTGGATATATCTCTCAACCTCTTCGGCTTCTTCTTCCCACTTATGAATGAGTTCTTCAGCAATAGAAGGTGAAAGCACACAATGAGAAGGTCTTGTTTCGTCTGCATTTGATGCATTATCAGTCTGCTTTCTCCCAAACAACCCCTTTAAACTGCCCTTAGGTTTCTTTCTAAAATCAACAACTATTTTGCCTGATTCATCCACAAAATAAACTCCATTTCCATTTTCCTCTTTAGGTAAGAGTAGCTTCCCCCCACTTACTATGAATAGCTTGCAAAATTCTGGCTTGTGCTTGCGGACATAGCAAGAATCACTCGTGTCACTACTCGGCTTCCTGCTAAACATGACATGAATATATTGATCGTTTTATGTGGGGAATTAGGTAGCTCTAAATTATAGCCATTAACAAAAGAAGAAGAGTCTAGCAGAAAACTATACATTTCATGATTAAGAAGAATTAGTTGTTTAGTACTTCATAACTAGGGAACATTTGTTAGTAAACGTGAAAATTTTTAAACAAGAAACTGTGAGAAGAAAATTCTACCTTCGTTCAATGCAATGAAACAACACAAATTTTATGTTTATATATATATTAAAAAAAACCTATCTATTTCGTGTCCATAATATGTGCAGGAATACAAAAGATGGGGCATAATCTGCATGTAACCTTAACAGAGCGGAGTTAACATAACTAGTACTAGTATAAATAGCGAAGAATATCCGTGCAGAATGAATTAAGATCCTCTTACCAAGATAATATTCTTGTGTGCTTGAATCCCATGACCAACTTCTTGATTCCAAATTTCGTAATCTGCTCAACAAGAATCTGATGAATAGGTTCCTCGTATGCTTCTACTTTCAGAACTTCTGCTTCCACCTGCATAAGCTTTTCAAAATGTCAGCTTCAAGTTGCTAAACAAATCTTTGATTTGAATTCTTACATAAAATACTGTCTTTTTCGGTACAGAAAACAACATATTGCTGAGATACAGTATTACAGATGAAACCTACTCCCATAAATTGCCGATAATTTCTAAATTTATGAGTAAGAAAACTTTATAAAATGATATGTACACAGTTTAAATGGAAGCTAAAAATCTTGATGTTTAAGCAATCTCATTCGATTAGAATCACACCTTGGAACAAAGAGCCATGTAGTACTTGCTCAAGAATTTGTCCACTCTTTGCTGCTCTTTGGCCCTGAAAAACTCCAACTTCTCGTCGCTCACTGAACTACAAGGAAGCTTACCAACTAAACTAAATATAAAACAAATTAGCAATTGATTTAAAAATAACTGAAGATGTAATTTATGTTTGCGATATCAGTTCATTGCTTACATGAGGTTTCCACAAAAGTTTTGGAGCTAATGTTGATATGGAGTACGATAAAAGAGACCGGTTGAGATCTCCAATGGTCGAGTGCCCACTTCAGTATCCCGATCCCTTCGACCACATTCTTCCCAACTGCGATATACACTTTCTCTTGTTGACTCTCCATTAATTGGTGATCAAATTCGAGCTTCGCAAAGTCTCATATTTGAGAAGGGAAGAGGAAGAAGGTGAAGGTAGCCAAGGTTTTGTTTGGATGGTTGCCATTGTTTTCAACTGAAAATTGTGTGAAATTACCAAATGTATTTAATTACTTGGATGGTTATGAGGTTTTGATTGTGACTTGGATACATTTTTTGCAATATTTTTTGCCGGCATTTCGAAGATGAGTTTTCTTGTTGTAGTTATCACCAAAGGAATATACTCTGTTAAACTAATCGGGGCAGTATTCACTTGTTAATCAGGTGTGTATGAAACATAGTCACCATCATATTAGGCATAGACTGTGGCTCCAAAATCAGAATTGTAGGATATTTCAGATATATATTTGCTCGACGAAATGGTCAAATTCAACGAGGATTGACAACCTGATTGCACATAAGCTCAATACACCAACACGTCTTGCTTTTACTGCTGTATTGAGAAGTATATTATGTAATGTTCCCTGTAGTGAACATTACACTTTTCAGAGTAATCCCTGCCCATTTATTGAGTACAGTTGAGCCAAGTCAGTTTCTTAAAATTTGTGAATGAGCCAAGTCATCCAACAAAAAAAAACCCAACTCTCTGAATTCCTTGAAAAAGATCCAACTCCAAAAAAATACAAGCATACAACATAGTTCATAACTTTATATTCCCACCAGAAATGGCCTGCAAACCGATGACTTGAACTTTCTAAGTGATCTATCAATACAACTGCAGTCCTCACATCCATACTTTTGCCAAAAATGTAGGCCGATCTACTACCTATTTTTCTGATGAATCATTTATCCAGTCCTTCGCTATCAAGAGATTCATCAGATGCCTGCCTCAAAACTAAGCACATGGCATGTGAGGCACCCACTGCTACTGAGATCACATGATGTGAACCGAGTTCTTCATCATCATCTGCAAGGAACTTCACTTCAGTTGGTGTTGGCTGTACCTCAGACAGTCCAGGAACACCTAGTTGACAATCCCTGGCGTTTCCCCACATGTATAGCTTCCCTTTATCTGATAGGACCCATGAAAATGTCATAAGCAAAATGTAGGCTTGGTTGTTATAACTATTAATTAGTGTGTGTATCAATATATCATTATTTGCTAGCAACAATTAGCTATGAAGCACGGACACTTGTTTCCAACACAGGTCTGACATCCTATTCCAAGAAGTAACTAAGCAGACAAAGAAATTAGAAGAGTGAAGAGCGAGTACATATATTTGACATCCTTTAGTCTACTAGGATAAGCAAGCAAAAGAAAATACAGTGAAGCACAAGCAGCATTACAGGTGAAGAACATAATGGGTAGTTCATCTAGTAGAAATAGATATTGGTTCTGTTGAGTAAAAATCTACTAGTCACAAGCCATTTCACTTAGAATGAAGTTATACCGCAAATGAGAAACAGCAGGATACCATGTTCCCCCAATCCATCAAACTATGAATATGGAAAACTTAAATTTGGTTTTTGCAGCTCAAATTGGTGTAGACAAAGCAGAAAACATATTGCGCTATATAACACATTCAAAAGGGAGGTGGGAATCACTATGAACAGTTACAGGTTGCATGTGTAAAGAGCATCCACACTCGTTTGCTATTTTGCCAAATTTGCCAAATTATGAGAAAGTGAGCCCTACACTCGTTTGCTATTTTGCCAAATTATGAAAAATGAGAAACAGTAGCTTCTCATATTTGAGAAACGGATTTGGCAATTGCCAAATATAGGAGATGGTACATAATGTTCCATCTCATATTTTTTATAATTTTTTAAGAGGATCGGATGCATCTTGTTGTTCCGTCTAAGTGGGGTTTTTTTTAATTAAAAATTGATTGGACGGTACATTGATGTACCGTCCAAAAAAAAAATTAAAAACAAAAAATTGCATCATGGTTTAAGTATTGTGCCGTCCAAAAAATTGTACATGTCCCGTAAGTCCCGTCTGACACCAAAAAATTCTTGGACGGGACATGTCCCGCCCCAACAAATGACCCCATTACATCATGGTTTAAGTATTAATTCAATGGTTTAGTGTTAATTTAATCATGGTTTAGTGTTAATTTAATAACTAACTAAATCACTAATACCATTTAATAACTAAAACCATTTTAATTGTCCTGAAAATTACCAAAAAATTGTACATGTCCCGTCTGACACCAAAAAATTCTTGGACGGGACAACATGTCCCGCCCCAACAAATGACCCCATTACATCATGGTTTAAGTATTAATTTAATGGTTTAGTGTTAATTTAATTATGGTTTAGTGTTAATTTAATAACTAACTAAATCACTAATACCATTTAATAACTAAAACCATTTTAATTGTCCTAAAAATTACCAAAAAACCTCTCGGACGGAACAACATGTTCCATTCGTTAAACTTTTTTTTCCCTCATATTTTGGCAAGTGATCACTACAAAGAAACTCTCATATTGCCATTTCTCATTTTGCCATTTTGCCAAATTTGACAAAAACTAGTGTGGATGCTCTAAGAAGGCTAAGCATTCCAAATAAGAATCTTCCCAATAATATTAGTGAAGGTCTTAAAAAAAAGAAACTCATACCTGTAACAGCAGCTGATGATGAACCTCCGCATGCAATGTAGACAATGTGTTCCTGGGCCAAAGCCTCAACAGCAAGTGGAACTTTCTGAGTTTGGTTCGAACCATGACCTAATTGACCGTGCCCTCCATGGCCCCACGAAAGAACTTCACCTTTGTCTAAGTTCAAAATTCAAATGTTTATTTCCACTATAATTTCATACAAGAACTGAAAATGACAGTTTAATAATTTCCCAAAGATTAGATATTAGTAGTACTGTAGAAGTGATAGAAACAACGGAATTACTAGATGCAACAGAGAGTGAAAATGCTAGTTTCACTTTTTACAAATTGATAGAGAGGGAAGGGATTTTAATTGCATTACCGGTTAATGCCAAGGAATGGTATCCCCCACTAGCTACCTGAACTACACGGACATCTTTGAGGCTGGGAATTGGTCGTGGCCGCCAATCACTGATATTATTGCCCCTTCCTAATTCATAGTTTGAATTTGCTGCAAATTGCAAAGAAAATGCTCCAAGTAAAGACTGGGAATGCAAAAAGGAAATGGTTATATTTACTACATTTTTGTGAGTTGGCCCATAATGCTGTAAGAAACATATATACTCACCAAGTATCGACTGCTTTTTAATTATGCCATGCAGTAGAGGTATGCACAGCAATTGATAAAGTATAACTATATCACTTAACAACATAAACATCTCGTACTAACTGAAGTGAAAAGGACTAGAAATATTGAAATATTGAAGTAGATTGAAATATTGAATAGACTGAAATATTGAATTAGGTATGCACATGCAAGTTGAAGTAGATTGAAATATTAAATTAGAAGGAAATTTGCCTCAAGTAAAAAGAACTGGAAGTGTATATCTACCTAGAAGGCTGTAAACGTATCTTTCACTTTCTGCTAATTAGAATTCAGTTTCATGAGGTTTATCTTTATTTCACTAGTTAAATATTAGTGTGTTTACATTACATTTCTTGGTTTGATATCTTATCTAGTAATGACTGTATATTGGGCGGAAAATCATTTATGGTGAGATGGAAGTGTTGTCATTTCTTCTCCTTCTCTAACATTTTTCTTTCATGTACCTTTTTTAATTCCTTCTCTGTCTCACGTTTTCCTCTCCTTTAGTTATTTGATCCTCATATTTTTCCATCATGTTTGTCACAAAGCTCCATTGAAAACCCAATTTAAATGGGAAAAGGAATGGATTAGGTTGATAATAAATAAATTGTGCTGAAAATTATTAATAAGATAATGACATTGTAAGAAAACTACGGCATTGTAGCCTTCCAAGACAGTAATCAAAAGAGTAAAAGGACACAACTCTAGAACACAAAGACAAGATTACAATGGAATGGAGCATTAAAAAACTACTGAAAAATGTTCATGTTATACACTTATACTATTAGGTCGAAAAAAGAAAAGAAGCTGATTGTGAATCCTCCAGATAATAACATAAACCTATTTAAATTACGAGCATAGAATGACATTTTTTAAGACATTCTCCGGTCCTTACCTCCCCAGTTCCAGACTTGGCCTTCTGAAGTTAATGCCATGGTGAAAAACCCACCACAACTGGCTGCAGTGACAGGCACAGGTAATGCACTTACTTTGTAAGGGGTACCAAGAGAACCCGCTTCTCCTGGGCCCCCACCACTGCTAAGACCCAGTCTCCCTTCCCCTTCATCTCGTCCCCATGTATAAAGCTCACCTGCAATGATAGGTGCCATGCACCATTATATGTAAAGTTGTGAATATCAAAATAACATGAGAAATAAAATACCAACAATTGTTTAGACGTAATAATTTGCAATTTCCATGTTAATAATACTTCATCACATCTAGTAATGATTCAGTTCTTATTCAATCAAATCTTGGAATACATTTAAATATTTAATGGCAACTTCCAATGAACAATAAGACATGCAAATACCAGGAATGTTCAAACTACAAACTACCACAAATTAGTGTAATAAGCTTTTAAGAATGTAAACCTAAAGAGGTACATCAACATTCCATGAGCTATTACTTGCATGGCATGATATAGTTCTAGGAGATGTATGTCCACATGACAAAAAACGTTGAAGTAAAAAACATAATGCCACATTTGACATACTATATTGCATGACTAGATGAGCAAGGGTATCAATATGTTGTACAGATGCACAAACTCACTCGGTCAATGCATGTTGTACATGCTGTATAGTAGTATTCTATCCAGTATATCTACAAACTCCAAAAAAGTATCCATATACTACATGGTGGCAAGTCCAATGTACAAAGTATAGTTATTCAGAATTTGAATTTAAGTAAACTTCAGCTTTTTCTAATTGGAGGAAGGCCAAATCCAATATGATCAAAAATACTACTTGGTTTACTATCCTAAAGCATTATTTCCTTCAAAAAAATTTTCCAAATCATTTATTATGTTTAAATAGGAGATTGCTTTGATAATAAATAATACATGAATCATGATGATGAAAAACATCAGGTAACTAGCTAAAATCTTCACATATTGCAATTATGCCTTTTTCTTTTTTTTGGGAAACTATCTTGCAATTATGTTAGTTGTTGTTTGTGGTAGTCTACCACATCTGGTATGTAACTGGGTCTGACATATGGTTTTCCAAATGAACAGAATAAATTAGTGATGGCAAACAACTGAGATGTAATAACGATGTAATAACTGGTTAAGCTTTAAAGCTATAAGATCACATAATAAATTAGTGATGGTAAACAACTGAGATGTAATAATTGGTTAAGCTTTACAGCTATAAGATCAGAAATGTTTCTTGAATCTAGAGAGAAATACACCATTAACTTCGAAAAAAATATATAATGAGCTTAAATATCCTGAAAGAAAATGTGGTGCATTTATATAAATACAGGGCAAAGATGTAACTGCAAATGCAACCCAAATGTGTCCATTAAACTTACAAAAACTAATTCTAAATTTTCACGATTAACAGAAAACTGACCTGCGGTAGTAATAGCTGCAGTGTGGGCTCCACTAGTAGCAAGATGGGATATGGTTCCTTTCCAAGTACCACTCACAAGCCTAGGCCAAAGTTCCCTGTGATAAACAGAATGCCCTAGAGCTCCAAACCCTCCATAACCCCTGCAAACTTCATCCAATTGAGTACAAAGTCATTTTAATGTTCCAAAATCCAAATAAGCCAAACACATACACACACACACACACACAAAAGTGATTAGAATAACCTCCATATCGTTTTTGCTAAAGGCTAATCCATATAATACTTGAACCATTTAAAAAATGTCCACAGAAATTCTAAAGTGTCAATGCAACTAGATTTCCTAGTTCCTACTAACCCGATTCAGATATGCACATAATGAATTTCAAAACTCAATCTCCCATGTCACATTAGATTAAACTATAATTTCAAACCCCTTATCATGCAACATCAAAACAAGCCTCAATATGCAAGTATTAAGTATTAACCATTTCGAATCTAAATTCAGAGACAAAAAAAGGTTTCCCTCGAGAACCAAAAGGCCAGTTCCCAACATTATTCAATCAATCATTGAAATTTTTTTGATCGATGACTAGCTTTAGCCTGAAAATAAACAAGTTACAATACAACCCATTTCTGCATTAAGTAGCCAACTATTTGCATAGACATACTATGTTAGTTCGGCTCCAAACTTTAAAACGCATCTACTACTGTAACTCCAATTGGACAGTTCATGCCGACCTTACGCTCCCACATGTGTTGCATCAATGTGACAATGTCAATGAACTATTGAGCTACTACAAGCGATTCGTACAAAATTCCGACTTGCACGTGCTAAACAAACTAATACTCCAAAGAGGGAAGACAAAATCTGTTACTGACCAGGTGAAGACCTCCCCAGCTGCAGTGAGCGCAGTCGAGTGGACCCCACCGAGCGCAACCAGCCTTACCTTCTCAAGATTCGTGTTCTCCACAGGCTCGAACGCCGACCGCTCGTCCCCAAACCCTAGCCTGCCCCCGTCCCCCTTCCCCCAAACCCACACCCTCCCATCGGCGACCAACGCGGAATGGAACAGACCGCAAGCAACACCCACCTCAACGCCGACACCGCCGGTGGTGGGACCCTCGGCATCGGGGAGGCGGCCGGGAGTGGGGGAGAGGGAGAAGGCGGGAGGGAGGAGGAGGGAGGAGAGGCGGGTGGGGTAGAAGCGGATCTCTTCCTTGCCGCCGCCGAGCTGGCCGGAGCTGCCGCGGCCCCAGGAGAAGAGCTGGACGGTAGTGCTTTGAGATTGGGGATGGGTGTAGATGAACGGAGGGGGTTTGACGGAGGTGGAGAGGGCGCGGAATTTGAGGAGGCATGACATTTTGGGAGGGGTTTTGGTTCGAGAAATGGGGAGAGAGAGGGTTTTAACTCACAATGACGGGAATTTTTTTCCCAAACTGACCCACTTTTTGAACGTTTACCTAAACTGATCCATTTTTTTAAAAAATTCCGAACTGACCTACTCGCTTTGTGAGATAGAAGTGTAGTCAAAATTCGGAAAAAATTTTCCGTACTGCCCTCTTTTTTGAAAATAATTAGAGACTTGTCCTACTTTCGAAAACAATTAGCGAGATGTCCTTATTTATGACACGTCAGCAACAACCGTTATTGAAAAAAATTGGCATCAGTTATTTCAATGCCGTTCTTCCCAATAACGGCATCTCTTTTAAAAAAAAGTGTCGTGCCGTTATTGGCAATAACGGCATTGCTTATTTTTTCTAAAGATCTCTACTGTATCAATCTTGACTCGAGATAGAAATGCAAAAAAGAAAATAACCGGCATAGATTATACTGATGCCGTTTTTCACAATAACGGCATCAGTTTTAATTGTTTTGCACAGGTTTCTATAATCGAAAAACCCTTCTTCTTCTCTTTCCTCCCCTTCTGATTTGTAAACATCTCTCTCTAGCATCGCGCCTGTTACCCACAAACCCTAGATCCCAAAATCAAAAAATTCCAACCATTTGAGTCCTGTAAAATTCCATACATCCTACCTCCTTACTCCCACTCTTATCTGCAGTCTTCATCGCCAACGAAATTTTTGCTAGTGGTTTTTTGGTTCAATTTCAAGGTATTATCATCTTAACCTTATGGTTGATTTTTATTCCAATTTTATGTTTATTGTGAGTAGTGAATGACTTGAATTAGTTTTAATTTTTATGCATAAGTATGGAATTTGATATCCCTATTTGGTTATATTATGGGGGTGAAGTAATTAAGGATCCGAAAATTGGATATTCTTATACTGATGTTGAACCGGTAATTATTTGGGCTACCCCCAACTTTGGTTACGCAGAATTAGTAGATAAGATATATGAAGTCACCAATTGGGATAGAAGTGAAACGAGTCTGAAATTGAGAGCCCGTTATTCTGCTCGTAAAGGGGATGGGCATTATTTCATGTTGGTACCCATAGACAATGACAGTTCTCTGAGGTTTGCCTTGCTTAGGACACTTCATCCAAGTTGTGGTTGGAATATAGTTGAGTTATATATCGATCAAACGAGGTTTCCAAATACTACAAGAGTTGTTATCGAAAGTCCAAGGCCCACAAGGACTTTGAAACCATCTGCAGAGTCACACGCAAGGATTTCAAATACAATTGGAGATACTAGCACTACTCCAACGGAACCTGTTTCCTCCGAATACGAGCATGTACATCCGACCCCATTGCCACAAAATTTTTTGGTAGCTAGCATTGCTATGGAAGACTTTGACAACGCCGTTGTAAATAACGACTTGGTCGAAGAAGAAGAAGATGAGTTACGCGGTCTTGAGGATGATGATGAGGAGATTGCCGTTGAAGCTCCAGTTGTTGATGCCAATGTTGATGTGCCGGTTAACAATGCCCGCGTGTTGCCAAGTCAGGACACAAGTGCAGCTATGCGTGGATCGCAATCAAGTGAATGGATGTCCCATGCCACCGTACATGAACATGGCCAGTCTTCCATTGGTTCTTCCAACTTGGATGAACTCTTCATAGGTCAAAGATTTCCAACCAAAGATGCTCTACAACATCAAGTGAAGATGTACGTCGTGAAGAACCACCGAGAATTTGTGACAGTAAAATCAGATCGTTGTCTATACCATGTGAAATGTAAATACGCGCCCATCAACCATTCAGCCGAGGAGATTGCGGAAAATCCATCACTTCAAAATGAAGTTGGTTGTCCATGGAGCTTCCGTGCAATTGTTCCCAAAGGTCGTGATTATTTTGTGGTGAAAAAGTTTGAAGGTGTACACACATGTGTGAATCCTACATTGACTCCGGATCACAACAAAATTGACTCGACGGTCGTATCGATGGTCATAATGGATACTCTGAAGGAACAACTCTCAATAACACCAAGAGTCATAATTGGGATGGTGAAGGGTAGGCTCCATTACACAATATCATATTGGAAAGCTTGGAAGGCAAAACATAAAGCAATTGAGAAACTATATGGTTCTTTTGAAAAAGCGTACACTAAATTACCATATCTACTCAATGCAATTCAAGCTTCAAATCCGGGTACGGTTGTACATTGAGCGAAGATTTCGACCGGTCCAGGTATAGAAACATTTAAGGGTGTTTTTTGGGCATTCGGTCCTTCCATCGAAGGATTTAAATCATGTAGGCCAGTTATAAGTGTAGACGGCACTCACTTGTATGGGAAATATAAAGGCTGTTTGTTGATTGCGATTTCACCAGACGCAAACGGGAGGTTGTTTCCGTTTGCGTTTGCACTGGTTGAAGGTGAAAGCATAGAAACGTGGACATGGTTCATGAACTGTATTCGGTGCTTTGTTACAGATCGTCAAGGTCTTTGTGTCATTTCTGACCGACATGTCGGTATTTTATCAGCAATGGGAAATGAGTTTGGTACGTGGAGGGAACCTTTTGCATATCATCGGTACTGTATGCGGCTGATGCTGTTTATTTCTGGGAGACGTGTGGATGCACCAGGTGTGAGTTCGGACTCAATTTGTATTGAAGGAGAATGCCGCTCGTCTGCCGACCTTCGGTTGACCTTCTGGGACCTACGATGAGCTCGGGAGGATGTTGAAGGCTGGGCTCGGATCGGAAGGGTCGGATCCGAGGTCTTGTGTACCTGCAGACGGTCCTGAAACACCGGGGTTTGTCCCGGTGGCGGACCCTCCGACGCTCTAGTCAGTCTCTGTGAGAGAGTAGCAATAACTAGGTATATTTAAGTGGCAAAAGATTCATTACCTCAAAAGGTGGGTGTGGGTCTAGTATTTATAGAGAATCCCAACCGGGTTTGGTTCCACTTGGGGGCCGGGTCTGGATCCGAAAGCCCGTGGGCCTGACGTGGCAGAAGGCCCAGGGGGTTTAGGGCGGACGTGGCAATACCAGGAGTGGTATAGGGCTGACATGGCGAAACCCTTGGCGGTATTTGGAGTTGACGTGGCTGATCGTGGGTCTCCCGCGCTTTGGGGGGGAATCGGAGGGCCTAGGCTGCGCCAGGTCATCCTTCTGCTTCGCCGGAGAGGGGGGACGGCCTGTGGTACTGTCACGGGTCGGACTCCGAGGACTACCAAGGCTCGTCGGCACGAGGAGGCCAGTACTGTGAGGGCAAACAGGAGGTTCGGCACCGACCCTGAAGTGGTTTGGGGCCGAGCTAGATAGCTATTTTTACCTCTTCGAGTGAGAATTGTATTGGGCCCTGGTTGGGCCTCAGGCCATTTTTACCCTATCACACAAGCCCCCCACTCCTGCGGGGGTGCGGGAGCAAGCCTTGGGGGAGTGTTCATGGTTGTGGAAAAAATGGGAGGACGACTCACAGGGCCTTCTTGGTGGGGTTGTCCTGAGGCTTTGACCGGACCTCGAGCTTGTCGAGGGTTTATGGGTAGGTGAAGGCGATGGCGAACCGTTTGTATCTTCCGGAGAAGAGTACCCTGGTGCCTGCCAGAACCTCGAGAGGACGAGGGTTTATGCGTTGACAAGGGTGATGGCGAGCCGTTGTTTCTTCCTGAGAAGAGTACCCGGGTGCCAGACCGAACCTCGAGCTGGCGAGGGATTACGGGCCGGTAAGGGTGAAGGCGAGCCGTTGTTTCTTCCTGAGAAGAGTACCCTGGTGCCAGACCGAACCTCGAGATGAGGGGGAATTATGGGCTGGTAAGGGTGATGGCCAGCCGGTGGATCTTCCGAAGAAGAGTACCCAGGTGCCAGACCGAACCTCGAGCTGGCGAGGGATTACGGGTCGGTGAGGGTAAAGGCGAGCCGTTGTTTCTTCCTGAGAAGAGTACCCTGGTGCCAGGCCGAACCTCGAGATGAGGGGGAATTATGGGCTGGTAAGGGTGATGGCCAGCCGGTGGATCTTCCGAAGAAGAGTACCCAGGTGCCAGACCGGACCTCGGGCTGGCGAGGGATTACGGGTCGGTGAGGGTGAAGGCGAGCCGTTGTTTCTTCCTGAGAAGAGTACCCTGGTGCCAGACCGAACCTCGAGATGAGGGGGAATTATGGGCTGGTAAGGGTGATGGCCAGCCGGTGGATCTTCCGAAGAAGAGTACCCAGGTGCCAGACCGGACCTCGAGCTGGCGAGGGATTACGGGTCGGTGAGGGTGAAGGCGAGCCGTTGTTTCTTCCTGAGAAGAGTACCCTGGTGCCAGGCCGAACCTCGAGATGAGGGGGAATTATGGGCTGGTAAGGGTGATGGCCAGCCGGTGGATCCTCCGAAGGGGGGTGCCCTGGTGCCAGACCGGACCTCGAGCTGGCGAGGGAATTTATAGGTCGGGCCGTTTGTGGGCGAACCGTGGTGCCTTGGGGCTGTTTGAGTAGGGTAGTCTGTTGTTTTCGCGGAGCATTTGGGGGCGTCCTGGGATCTGTGCAAGGTTCCCATTTCCTAGGTGCGTTAATGGCGCCGCCTAATAAATGTGTGGTGCATGGTCTTCCATCGTTTGGTTTTCCCCATGTCATAAAGGCCGGCCCCTGGGGGAGGCTATAAGTACCCCCCCCCCCCTCTTTCTAGTAGTGGTTCAGATCAAAGCAAGGGTGGTTTGTTTGGCCCTTAAAGGTGTCTGCTTCGGCGGACGCCTGTCTCTTGATAATTTTTACCCCCGGTTGTGTCGGAGAGGTAGTTTCTTTGTCGCCCGGATCTTCTCTTGGATCTGATGGCAATGATGTGGCGGCCAGATCCAGGGGGGATCCGGGCGAGAGGGACAACGACCGAACTTCGAAGGGTGAGCAGTTTGCAACAGGGGAGATGAAGGGCGTTCCGGGCCGGTTGTTTGCAACTGTGAAGGTTTCGTTGCTGGAGTAGGCTGGACTTTTGCAGTTGCATCAACTGGCTCGGAATGGTGCACTTCTTTCGACCTCTGGGTGTTGATCTGCTTTCGACCGGGGTGCTTGCCGAGGGGGGCGTCTTGAAGCTTTGGGCCCCGGGTAGATGAGTCGTTCTCCGATTGGAGGCTGACTACCCTGCGTCCCAATAGGGCTCCAGGTTGAGGCGGTTTCTGTCTCACCCGGGAACAGTTCGGGTCTTCGGCTGATGACGCTGTAAGCCCCGAGCTGCTCACGGGTGAAAGGGGAACCGACCCAGTCTCGGAGCCTGGGGCGTCTGTCTGAGGACGGTGCCTTAAATCTTAAAAATAAAAATGTTCCCTCCTCCGAATACTTCTTCCGTGCTGACCTCCTCGTTTGGCTGCCAGCCTGTCAATGGATGATGTCAGCATCGCACGTTTTGAGGATGTGGCGCGAATTCCTAGGCGGCAGTTGCATGTCAGATAGGTGAACAGTACTCGCGGAAATCGAGGAGTCGCTTTTATCTTCTATAAATATTCCCCCCTCTCCCCTATCTGTCCACTCCTTTCCTTTTCAAAAAAAGAAAAAAAAAATTTTAACACTTCAATGCTCATCTTTGCATCTTGCTGTACTAGGCTCGCCCTTCCAAAGTAACCCCAGGTGAGTTGGCAAGTCTACTTAGTTTAGGCATAGATGGACAGGGCTCAGTCCGGCTCATCAGCGTCGACGTCTAGGGGGAAGTGGAGCCTATCTCTGACTCAACGTCCTGGGAGGAGCCCGTACTCGAGGAGGAGTCAGTGTACGTTGATGAGTCTTCTGACACGGTTTCGTGGGAGGAACCGGTGGTTGAGGAGGAGGTACATGGTGCGAGGCTGTCGCGCTCTCGTCATCCCTTCGTGGTGGAGATCAGTGAGTCGGAGGAAGCGACTGATGGCTCGGACGACGTCCGTGTTTGGGAGTCGGCTACCGAGGGAGAGAGAGGCGAGGGCCGCATTGTAAGGAGATCCACGGTTCAGGGGGCAGGTCCGAGTTCCATGCTAACTGGTCGGGGGCCCTTATTCACTCCCTCGCCGGAGCGAACCGAGAAGAGGAAGAAGGCTCCGAGGAAGGTAGGGTTGGGGACTGGTGGTTCGAGCCAGGGGACAGGTTCGCCCGTGCAGCCGAAGCATTTCCGTCAATATCCTGACGACCTGTCCGACCAGGAGCTCTTTGGTGTGCAGGCCTCTTCGCCGAGTCGGACGAGAGTGTTGATGGACGCGATTCTGACCGTCTTGGATGGCGGGGACTTGGAGGTCTTGCAGCTGGCGTACCACATAGGTCCTAGTTACGAATTGATGCTGCCGAGCTCTACTCTTCGCCCAACCGATCCCCTGTCTGCTTGGTATTGTGTCTTCCCCGTGGACGCATTTATTTCTGGACTGAGGCTGCCGGTCCATCCGTTTGTTCGGGAAGTGTTGAACTGGGCCTCCTTGGTGCCGATGCAGTATGGGCCGAACTCTTGGAAGCAGATAATCAGTTTTGTACTGATGTGCGAGGAACAACGGGTACCCCTGCGCTTGAACGTGTTCCGAGCGATGCTGATGATTAGTTCGGCGGCCGAGGGGGTTTACTATATCTCCCCCCGGAGCAGGAGGAAGGTTGTTCATAGCCACCCGGACTCTATCAAGGATTGGAAGAAAAAATATCTGGTGATCCGGAGTGAAGAGCCCTGGGACATTCCGACTCGATGGAACTATTCCAAGCCGAGTTATCCTGCGCCGGGGCAGGGGGATCTGACGGTCGAGGAGTGGGGGTTTGTCGAGCGTCTCCGTTTGTCCCCTAGTATTAATTGGACGAAGGTGACGGAGGTTCGCCTGGCGAGCGTTGGACTGAGCCCAGCCGTTCTCCGTATGTAGTTGTTTCTTTTCCCTCGATCCTTTCGTACATTCTTGCTCATTGCTCTTAATGGTTTTTTCTGTAGATATGGATGAGGCATCGATCCAAGCAAGGAGGCTCGCCATGAAGAAGGAAAATGCCGAGAAGAAGAAGGGGGAGGCGGCGAGGAGGCCGAGGGAGCCGCCCCTTGTTATCTCGGAGGTACCGCTCGAGCCGAGGGTTAAGAGGACTCGTTCGGAGACAGGCAAGGGGGGTGCCCCTTTGAGGGGTAAGGGCCCGGCGAGGGCATCCGATCTTGATAAGGGGAAAGGTCCCTTGGTAGGGGTCGAGGAGGAGGACCCGGTGGTGGAGTTGTTGCGGCAGCGGTGGGCGCCGGACTGGTCGGTTCGGATGGGCGACTGTCTGACTGAGGAAGCCCAGGCCGTAGAGGTGGTGGAGAAGCTGGCAACACTTCGTGATCGCCAGATGATGGAGAACGAGCCCGTGGAGGTGGCATTCACGCGCCTGGCGCAGGCCACCGTGTCGGTAAGCTTGTCGACCTCCTCCTTTCTGTTTGGTCTTGCCTCTGGAGTTTTCTTCTTATCTACGTCTTTCGGTTGCAGGCTTGTATGCAGGGAGCTAATGTGAAGAATCTCTACGAAGCGTCCCTGTTACAAGAGCGTGCTTGGGCGGACCAGAGCGGACGAGAGACGAAGGAGATGCGGATCGAGCTCGAGGGTTCGCGTCAGAGGGAGCAGCAGATGAAGCTGGAGCTCGAGGCCAAGGACACCGAGTGGGGGAAGTGGGTGGCCTCCTTGAAGAGGAAGTTTGCCAAGGAGAAGGGGGAGTTGACAGCTGCGTTCGCCAATGAGAGGAAAGAGTTGACGGATGCGGGCCAGCGGATGGTGATAGCCGCCCAGGATGAGTGCTACGTGAAGGCGCTCAGTCATGTGAGGCATTTCTATCCGACCCTTGATCTGTCGAACTTTGAGTACGACATGGAGATTGATGGGACCCCGAAGATTCCTGCCGGAGAGGGGCTCGTTGACAACCCGGCCGTCGATCCTCCTGTGAACCCGATCGACGCCGAGGAGGGAAATCGAGTTGTATAGTTTTGTCTTTCTTTCTTCTTTCCTCCTTTCGATTGTATTTGCCTCCCGCGGACTGGCCCCCGCCTTTTCGTGTATATATATATATAAAAAAGTAATTCGGACTTGCCAAGGGTTTTGACGCCGGTTGTTTCCGGATCTCCCCGCTTATGTGCTTCGAGTTGGCTCACTTCGTAGGTTGTGGCTTCCCTTCCCGAGGTGGGCCCCCGTCGTTCCGACGTGGCGTGCCGCTCGAGACGAGGGGAGTATTTCTGTAATGGCCTTTGCCCCGGTTGACAGTACATAAAGTGATGAAGGGGATGTGGCTCGGCCTTATTGTTTCGCGAGGAATCGGAGTGGGGCGAGGTGACGCCTTGGGGGTCGACCCCCTAACCGGGTATTAGGTCAGGTCTGCCGAGGCGTTTGGAGTATGATACAACGAGATTTCCTTAGTATAAGATAGGGGGGCCGCTAAAACGGTCCTATACAAAGGAAAGCTTTACAAAAGGTTTACTTCTAGCTAAGATAAAGTCTAGGCTTGCTCTTTGCAGGAGTTCACTGGGTGCTAGGCGCCAAGGGGGAACCTCTCTGGCTCGACGGTAAGTTCGGGGGTAGGGCCGTCCTTCTTAGGTTTGAACATGACGGCGTTGAGGGGGAACATTCCTCCTCCGACGGTGGTCATGTAGCACGATCGCGCTGCTTCTTGGCTGCCTCGGACTACGCCGACCCCTAGTGGGGTGGAAAATTCGAGCTCCGGATGGTAGGCCGAAGGCACCGTTTGGAGGGAGCATAACCTGGGTCGGCCGAGTATGGCGTTGTAAGCCGTCTTGGCGTTGGTCACCACGAAGTCCATAGGCTCGGTCCTCTTGGCGGGAGCCGATCCCGCGGTAACATCGGGGGGTGACAATCCCTTCTAGCACGACAGGGACGCCGTAGAACCCATGTAAGGTGTATCCGGCCGGTTGGAGCTTGCCTCTAGGTAACTTCAGTTCCTCGAAGGCTTCGAGGAAAAGAATGTTCACCGAGCTGCCGTTGTCGACAAGGATTCGGCGAACTTCACGCTTAGCCATGCGGAGGCTAATGACGAGGGCGTCGCAGTGGGGGAGGTGAACGCCTTCGAGGTCCTCCCCTGAGAATGAGACTGGCGCGGTTTGTAGCTCGGGAGAGGGATCGCCTTGGACAGCATTCACTCTCGGATGAAGGCTTTTCGGAAAGTATTTGATTCCCCTCCTATTAGCCCTCCATGGACTCAATGTAAGATAAATGGTGTGTCCGCGGCTCCCTCGGACTCGGGATCCCGACCCGGTATGCGGCTCGGAGGGGGGTTCGGGGGCGAGTGTATCCCGCTCCTAGTATCTCGTCGACCCCGCGGGACTTCTCGGGTGAATTCTCGGAGGTATCCTCTGGAGATGAGTTCCTCAATCTCGTCTTTCAGGGCCCGGCATTGATCCGTGTCGTGTCCATGGTCTTGGTGGAAGCGGCAGTAGAAGCGCTGATCTCGGTTCTTGCCGTTGTTAGGTCGGGGAGGTAGTCGAACAATGCCTTTGTCTTCGATTTCTAGGAGGATGGCGGATACGTTGTGTGTCAAGGGAGTGTATCTCTCGAAGCGGGGGACCGGCGGGACCTTCTTCATGGCCCCCGGGTCCCTTGGAGCTTTCTTTGATGGTTCGACTTCTTCGGTCTTCCGCTTTCCCTTCCCGGTGGCATCCCTGGCATCTTCGGGGTTAAGGGCCTCTTCTGCCCTAATGTATTTCTCGACCCTACTGAGGAGGTCGGGGAAGTCGACGGGGGGTTTCTTCGCCAGAGAAGCCTTCAGCTGTCCGTGACGGACGTTGTGTCGGAATGCCGCTGAAGCGACGCCCGGGTCGAGGGAGGAGACCGACCTTGCCTCAGTGGTAAATCTCCGGACGAACACTCTGAGTGATTCCCCTTCTAACTGTTTGAGTCCGAGTAACGAGGCGCTGGTCCTTTCGGTCTTCCGGCTGGTGACGAAGTGGGCGAGAAAATTGCCCTCGAGTTGGTCGAAGGAGTAAACGGAGCCAGGGGCGAGCTTCGAGAACCACTCACGAGCGGGACCCCGAAGGGTGGCAGGGAAGGCTCGGCATAGCAGGGGATCCGAGGCGCTGTGAATCATCATGAGGGTTTTGAAACCCCCCATGTGATCAGCAGGATCTCCCTCGCCGTTGTAGGTCTCGAACTGAGGGGGTCGGAAATTCCTGGGTATTTCCGCTTGGAGGATGGGGGCGGAGAAGGGAGGTCGGACAGGTCTGTACCCCTGAGCCGCTCTTTGGCCGCCGTCCCCTATGTGATCGAGGCGATCCTCCATCCCTTGTAGGCGCCTTAGGAGAACGCCATCGTCCTCAGGCTGGATTATTGAAGGGCGGGACGCGCTGGCTTCGGCGTCCGACCCTGTTTGGGAATGGGGGGTTTCTTCCCTGGGGGTCCGTCGGAGGGCTCCCAGAATTTCTCTTCGGAAGTCTTGGAACTCCTTGTGAGTGACGGGGGCTCCCTCGACTTGGTTTGGTTGGTCCGAGGGTTGTCTTCCGACTCGGCTGAGCGCGGATCTTCGTACCTCGGGCGGCGGTCTCGGACGGTTCGGGGCCGGGTTGGAAGCGGCCCTTCCCCTGCTGCGGGTAATCCTGCGGTTGAGGATTATTCCCCGGAGGTCGGGCTGGGCTGGCCGGCCGACGCTCCTTTGGGACTCCCGAGGGAGAGTCTTGTGTTTCGACGTGCGTGGCCTGGCTTTATCAGTGGGTGGGGGCGAGTCCCGTTGGTTGACGGAGGAAGCAGCCCCCTTGCCTTTGGAGGCCATGAGGGTTCGGCTGTCGATGGCCTTTGAGGGTCTGGATCGGATCGGCTTCTGGAGCGGCTGGTTCCCACAGACGGCGCCAACCTGATGCTGTTTATTTCTGGGAGACGTGTGGATGCACCAGGTGTGAGTTCGGACTCAATTTGTATTGAAGGAGAATGCCGCTCATCTGCCGACCTTCGGTTGACCTTCTGGGACCTACGATGAGCTCGGGAGGATGTTGAAGGCTGGGCTCGGATCGGAAGGGTCGGATCCGAGGTCTTGTGTACCTGCAGACGGTCCTGAAACACCGAGGTTTGTCCCGGTGGCGGACCCTCCGACGCTCTAGTCAGTCTCTGTGAGAGAGTAGCAATAACTAGGTATATTTAAGTGGCAAAAGATTCATTACCTCAAAAGGTGGGTGTGGGTCTAGTATTTATAGAGAATCCCAACCGGGTTTGTTTCCACTTGGGGGCCGGGTCTGGATCCGAAAGCCCGTGGGCCTGACGTGTAATACCCTGATTTTTCAATTAATGAAAAATTATTTATTTTGCACGTGTTGTGCACGTGCAATATATTTTGTTTGGATTATTTTATCATAATGTGTATAATTATTTAGTATTTTTCTCAAATTATTTGTACAAAAAGCCTTCTTTAAAAGCCTTATTTGAGTTAACTAAAAAGCCTTTTCTTAAAAAGCCCAAAAGCATTTTTATTTTAATTATTTTTATAAAATTATTTTGGCCCAAAAAGAAAGCCCATGAATTAATTTATTTTAATTAAACTTGTCATGTAGAAGACCTTTTTTAAACAAAATTATTTTTTATACAATTTTAGAATGTACAAATTTGGCCTAGTTGCATGCACGTGCACTACACGTACACGTGCATTGCACACTTTATTTTGAGGCCGGTAGCATTCTTTTTGGAGGGAACTTTTGATTTTGGGTGTGGAGAACATGGGAGTAGTTTCAAGGAGGTGGGTAGTTCTTGTAACTTCTACTTTGATCTAAACCCTTCATCCTACAACTAACCAAATGATCTTGGCCCTCCATTCCCCTCATTTTTTAGTATAAATACCCCCCTTCTCATGGCTAATTTTTCATATGCCAAGTATAATCTCTAAGTTATAGTATTATTATTATTGTGAGTTATAAAAGATAAGAGATTGTGTGGGTGTTATTACTTGGAGTGGCCGGCATCACCAAGGAAGCTTTCGGTTTGGAGCTTGAGGAGCATTCGGCATAAGCTTGGAGGCTTGGAGCTTGAGCGCTTTTGGCTAGGAGGTGGTGCTTTCATCTACAAGGATTCGATTGCTTTTGTTTGTGTTTCTCTCCAATTGAGGTGGGTAAAACATTTTATATTTCTAAAGTAGATCCATGCTAATTTTACACCATTAAAGATGCATGAAAAATGTTATGAAGAGCCCACTTAAATTGAGTAGTTAGCATGTGAATTGATTGAAATGTATTGATTAACTTATATGGCTCTAGTGTTAAGATTAAATTGTGTGTAGATTGCCCCATGTTTATTAGTGTGAAGTTGTGATAGTGATTAAATTAAATTAAGAGTGTTGTTATTATGATTAGAGACATAATGTACACTTGTTAATTGTGATAGATGGACCTTCATGTTGATATGAATGTGGACTATGGAAATCATATGTGATGGTTGAATTAAGAACTAATATCAGTAAATTATCACCATGAAATTATTTAATAAAAAGACTAGTAGATTGATTATATGGCAATGTCGAAAAATACAATAATGTATTTTAATAAATAATTTTTGGGTTTTGTATGTGAAATTACATTTCATTAGTACCAAAAAATTATATTATTTTACTGGTATGAACTTATATGATTGAGGATCTAATCTGGAAGTTTTTAGAAAATTTTATCAAAGCAATAAGCAACTATGGCTATTTGAATGTCGAATTATTTTCAAAACAGTACGAATATAACATATAAGAATTTGTATTGGGTTTGTGACAACCCGAGCCAGTGGCTTAGGTGGTCTTGGACGCCGGTTGGCTTCTCTGTGTTGCACAGTTCGAATCCGAGCAGAACACTTCTTTTTGTTAAATTCCCAAAAAAAAACAGTAGCAGCGAACTCAGGGTATAAGTAGACCCCAGTCGCTCTTATGACGTGTTCGGCGAACGGCCTAGCGGTCGGAGCTCTGTGCTGTCTTGGTGCGGCGCCTGGTTCGATTCCTGCCTTCGGTATATAAGGAAAAATATTTTTTTTGGGTGTTTTTGAAGTCCAAAAAATATGAAATAAATATGGTAATTTTCATAAAAATACAAGGAATTTTATGGGATTGAGTTGGGTATTATTTGAAGAAAATATAATGTAATTTGTGAACAAATGGTATAATTAAAGCTATGGTTCTAAGACACATACTTATGAAAATTATGGTTTATAAAGATATATTGAAATGGATTTATTAGAAAGAATGGACAAAAAGAATTTTGTGGTGTGACATGATCTTATAAATTCTCGCTTGTGAATATTGTGCAAATATGAAGTGTGGATGTTACTAGTGATATTATGAAGTTGCATGGGTTCATGTATGATTATGAGACTTAGAAATCACGTGGATAAAAGAAAAGAAATTGTTGGCTATAATTATGAACTTCATAAGTTAAAGTATTCATTATGGACTTATGAACAAAGTGTAATCATGAATTGAAAGAGAACATGCATGTGAGTTTGAGAACTCGACATGGAAATTGTTATGAGATAAAGATTATGAAAGGAAATTTGAAATAGAGTAGCTAGGTCTCCCCGGCATTGAAAAGAAAGAATTGAGATGAAATTAGACCAAGGTTGGTCATGATGGAACAAATGAATAAGTCCGGTTGATGGAGAGGCTAACTCTAGTGATTATTTTGTTCATGATTTTTAAATAAAACTAAGGACTAGTACATAATGAAGAGGTGATGAAAGTGAGAGAAAAACACGAGTATGAGAACTAGGGTTTACGGTGCGGGTGTGTGAGCCGCAGAATGCATGCTTGATGCGTCAAGACATGGCGCGGGCACAACTCAGAATGACCGGACTTTAGTCACGCTCGTGGGATGATTGGTGACTGCAAGAGGATCGTGTTCAGGGAGGAGGCTGGATTGCCGCAGAATGCATGCTTGATGAGTCAAGACATGGCGTGGGATTCCCCTCCAGGGGCCAGGATACGTGCTTGTACTCATAGATCATCTAGGATACTCATTGTAATTACAGAAGTAGAGTAAGTCATGGCGAGGGATTGAACCCTACAAAAATGAAGGACGAATAAGGGCTTGTCCTCGGACCTATGTAGTATGGGATGCATAGAATCCGAACAAGTGCGCATTAGTGTCATGTAACATAATAAACTGCATTAAGGACTAAGTGCACAATCACAACACGACATCAATAGGGTAGTCCCTTTTAGTTTGAAATGTGACAAGTTTGTGTTTGTTAAATATGAAATGTTAAGTTATACTATTTCCGGCAAAGCGAGGATGGCCGTGTATAATGTTCGTCGGTTGAATAAACTGACGTACCCACAGTCTAACATGCAGGTAAATGTTATGCTAAAGATTAAAGAGGATTTGGATGCTTAAAGATTTTATCAAGCTGTTGCACTTGTATTTAATTGTTGTATTTTACTTTCGCTGTGCAAAAGAAAGATGTAATTATGATGTAAACTCTGATGTATGATGAAAAGTTTTTATTTCCCTGTAAAATTGTACTCAAGAAAGTGAAAAGATCCTGTAGAACATCTCGAATTCAGTGTATTTGGGATTCGGGGCGTTACATGACGTGGCAGAAGGCCCAGGGGGTTTAGGGCGGACGTGGCAATACCAGGAGTGGTATAGGGCTGACGTGGCGAAACCCTTGGCGGTATTTGGAGTTGACGTGGCTGATCGTGGGTCTCCCGCGCTTTGGGGGGGAATCGGAGGGCCTAGGCTGCGCCAGGTCATCCTTCTGCTTCGCCGGAGAGGGGGGACGGCCGGTGGTACTGTCACGGGTCGGACTCCGAGGACTACCAAGGCTCGTCGGCACGAGGAGGCCAGTACTGTGAGGGCAAACAGGAGGTTCGGCACCGACCCTGAAGTGGTTCGGGGCCGAGCTAGATAGCTATTTTTACCTCTTCGAGTGAGAATTGTATTGGGCCCTGGTTGGGCCTCAGGCCATTTTTACCCTATCACAGCGGCATTTTGCTAGCAATTTTCATAAAATATTTGGTTCGAAATTTTTGATGAATAAATTGAAGGTAATTGCGAGTCAAAATCAATGGAAAAAGTACGAGGAAAAGATGACACAACTTGAAGCTAGCAATGCTGATGCGGCTAACTGGGTGAAGGAAAAAGCAATTGAGAAGTGGGCACTTACTGCTGACGGTGGGCGTAGATATGGTATTATGACAACAAATCTGTTCGAAGTTTTCAACTCAGTTCTAAAAGCTGTTCGTAGCTTACCTGTCACCGCAATTGTAGAACATATTTTTTTTCCGTCTAAACATGTACTTCACCGATCGCCGTGAGGCCGCGCAGACACTTATCGCAGAAGGTAAACTATGGGCACCCCGAATTCAGGACCTAATTGATGTCCATCATGAAAAATTCAATTTACACGAGGCCATAATGTTTAATAATCGCGATGGTGTTTTTGGGGTGAAAACGGGCATTAGAATGGACGGTGGATATCAAAAAGGTGGACATTGGCATACGGTGGACCTACAAGGCCGAACCTGTACATGTGGCAAATTCCAACTGATCCACGTTCCATGCTCTCATGTGTTAGCGGCATGTGCTTCACGTGTGCTTGATTACCAACCGTACATAGATCCCTTCTACTTTACGGATTCGTTAGCAAAAACATGGGCACCAACTTTCAATCCTATACCAGACGAATCTTATTGGCCTACCCAAAGCGCACCGGTACGAATAGAACGGTAGGATCTAATGGACTCGGATGTCCCCGTGGTCCAAATGAAGAAGTAGAAGAAGCACCAACATCATGCGAAGAAGATGGTTGTGTAGGATCCATTGGCCTGTCAACATTAACAAACACTAATCAACAACAATTTTAGTAAAAAAATTATCAAAATAAACTTAGTATAATTACTCTCAAACACGTTATTCCTCAAATCCGAATCGTTCATAAGATTGTAAAAAAATGGACTTTATAAACTAAGTATGAATTTTGAACTACTTGCAATCATCATAATGACAACGAACCCCCCCCCCCCCCCCCCCCCCCCACAAAGTATCTATCCAAATTGTTTGTTTTCCTAAGAAATTGAACAATTCCACCTTTCTCAACAATTCAACATTTTGAAAACCCTATATTACTAAGAATCCATAATATTATTTCCATAATTACTACTTGAAGAACACAAATCAACATCACTTGTACTATTTTTCCAATGCACACATCATTCATACTATCAAAATCAACTTTACAAAATAAAATTAGGGTTTTTGGATACTTACAATAATTTCGGATTCGGAATGATTTGGCACTCTCAATGAAAGATTGAAGAGTAGACTCCCAAATACAAATCAATTACACACCGAAGATTTTAGGATTTTTTTTAAGGGTTTCGGGTTTTCAGAGTCGAAATGGGGAAGAAAAGAATCGCAAGGGAAAAGGGGAAGAAGAAGGGGGTTTTCAATTATAAGGCCCTGTGCAAAATGATAATAACTGATGTCGTTATTGTGAAAAACGACATCAGTATTATCTATGCCATTCTCTTAGAGAACGACATCAGTTATTTTAAATTTTGCATTTCTCGCTCGAGTCACGATTGATACTTTAGAGATCTTTATACAAAAATAACATATGCCGTTATTGGGAATAACGGCATGACAATTTTTTCAAAAAGAGATGCCGTTATTGGGAAGAACGACATCTAAATAACTGATGTCGTTTTCCCCAATAACGTTTGTTGCTGACGTGTCACAGACAAGGGCATCTCGCTAATTGTTTTTGAAAGTAGGGCAAGTCCCTAATTATTTTCAAAAACAAGGGTAGTACGGCAAAATTTTCCAAAATTCGCTATTTGAGAAAGCGAGTGTTGATTTTGGGTTTTTTGTTTCCTTCCATGACCAAGACCCGCTGTCTCAAAAAACGAGCTTGTTTTAAACAAACTTATTTTTTGAGACAACAAGTATCGATTGAGAATTTCTTAAACCCAAGTCTCACTGTTTCGAGCATTGAGCACTCCCTCTATCTCTTTCTCTCAACGCTCCCTCTTCGATAACCCATAAACCCTAGCCCCCAAATTCGAGCGTTTGGGTCGATTAACCCATCGAAACTTGTTTCAATCTTCCACATCCCTCTCAAGCATTTCTCCTCACACTCTCAACCCTCTCTCCTCACACTCGCAAAACCCTAAGCCAAAAATTGAAAATAATCATCAATTCATGATTTTGCGAAAAGGAGTGTGGTGGAAGGCTTTACATTCCCATCATCTGCACTATCTACATCCTAAAGCACCAAACTTTAACAGTATTTTTCTATACATTTGCATTTTTAATTACCAGTTAATTTTGAGAAATGTTGGGAAATTGTTAGCAATCGTCAGAAATTAGTAGTGATTTTGAATAGAAATGTTGAGAAATCTTACGTTATGTTGAGAAATTTTTCAGAATTTTCGAATAGAAAGTTTGATAATATATGTAGGTATGTAGTGTAGAAATGTTTGAGAAATTTTGAATATAAATTCTGATAATATTTGTAGGTATATAATGTAGAAATTTTTGATAAATGTTGAGAAATTGTGAGAAATTTTGTATAGTTTGTATAGTTATATAGTTTGTATTTAGTTTGTATATAGTTATATAGTTTGTTTGTACATAGTTTGTATAGTTTGTATATAATTTTAGAAATCTCACAATCAACTTACACAATTCCTTATAACATTGGTATATCTAGCTATATTTGTAGGTTGTATTTGTTTTAAATTGTTGATAACGATTTGTTTTAGTGGTAGTGTACTATTAGTTATTATATATGGCACGCGCGCGGGGTAATATGGAGGAAGGAACGACGAGTAGACCCCCCAAAAACTTGAGGCGCCGGACCACGTACTTGTTATGGCCTACCTATAGGTGATAGACGTGGTGGTGGTGGAACTGAGCTTACAATTGTAAGTGAATTTTTTTGTATTCGATCATTTTGATTATCATTTAATAAAATGTCATATTGGCGTATTGATTATAAAAAAAATTGTAGGTCTCAACTAATCCTACCGCTTCACCAAATGAGGCGGCCCCTTTTTCATCAGCATATATTCCAACTGGAGGTCCAGGTCCTCTCGACCATAAACTGTGACTTTGTAACTGCAACACCGCTCAAAAGTCGTGTAGGAAGGCGAATCGAAGGAGTGTACATTTAGGGGGCACAGTACATTGCTTATGCACCCACGGATTCACAAGCTTTTACGGGACTGCGGCTTATACGGTATTGGACTGCTGAGCTCAATTAAGGAAGATCGGCCTCTTCTAACCGCACTTCTTGAGAGAAGGTGGCCTGAAACCCATACTTACCACTTGTCGGTCAGGGAGTTGATCGTAGCACTACAAGACATCTCGGTACTCACAGGTCTTACAGTGATGGGCAGATAGTAATCGTGTCACGCCCCGCTTCCCAAAAATGAATACGGAATACGGATACGCGACACAAGTCCAGCGAATGGCTTTCACCATTCATAAGATGTAAGGATCTTTACAACTTGCACAAGAATAAACAAGAGATATATTAATCAACCACGCATGAATAAATGAATTAACATAGTCAACATGATTACTTGAAAACAAGAATAATTAATCTCAAATAATCAAGTCTGGAACAAAACACACATCTGGGACAAAAAGCCCAATACAAGATCCATAAACAAATACAATTTATTCCAACAAAATCAACATGAAAATAATTGTAGCAAGAGCTCCAGCCAACTAGAATGTTTGGTCACCTACTCCTTTGGGCAGCGGGTCACCAAAGTCTGCAAATTTAATATTTTGCAGGAAGAGGAATGAGAAACAAAATGTTCGTTAATGTAAATTACGGGCCGCTTGTAGTGCATGCAACAACTACAGAAAAAACAGATAGACAAGTATAGAGTAACAGCGGAAGCAAGTGCAGAAGTAAGCATTGAAGGAATGTGACAACAAAATATGGCAAACAATTCTAAATCAAGAACAGAATCACATAGCATGGCAAGATAATCGGGTACAAGTGGCATGTAACAAGTGTCAAGTAACATGCAAACAAGTGTCAAGTAGCATGTTCAAGCAAGTACAAGGATGAGGAAGTGATCTTGTTATTTTCAAGTCTTGTATCTAATCCTATATAGGTAGCACTTCATGCATCCCAAATTTTTACCACATGGTTGCTACATTCAAACAAGTTACGTTTAGATTTCGTAGTGGATCATAGAGGGCAGTGTACTCAGGTACAAGGACCAAGTATCAAGTAGTCAAGTATTAAGTATCAAGTATCATGTGTCAAGTAATCACGTGTCAAGTATCAAGTGTCAAGTAATCACATGTCAAGTATCAAGTGTCAAGTAATCACATGTCAAGTAAGATCTATGGATCCCTTCCGAGTACATATTTCTGTATTTTCCACTACTAGATCTTTCCCTTTAACCCCGACTTGATTTCTTGTTGTTATTATTAAAGCAAGTATGGATGTGCACAAACAAGGCAAGAAACATGGTAAGATAACAATGGAAAAGTTCAAGTTGGATAGAAGACACTAACGGGGGATAAAATAACTCATAATAGGCTAGGACAACGAGACTTTCAATTCTGGACAACAAGGCAATACTGCACCAAAACCAAGATTCCCATTGCCACAAGAATGAAAACCTGAATCTGTCAGAAAATATAGAATCTAGACTTTCAGACAAATCCATCGCATATACACAAGTCATATAACAGCTACAGAAACATGGCTCAAAATAGCGTTTTATACAAATTTCATGTTCAGCCAGAAATCGCAAAGTTGTATTTATAAGCATGAAAATAGAATTAAAAATTACTGATTAAATCTAAGAAAAATATGGGGTATTCCCTAGTATGTCTATTATCAGCTAATAAAATTTCATAATATTCCAATTCAGATAGCATAGTCAAATAAATTTGGAAAACAACGAGATACGGCAAGTTTGTGAATCTGAAACCTTATACACAGCAGTACTAAAACAGCGATGGATTACAAGGTATAACTCGAAAACCAAATCCGTCAAAAGGGTTGCAAAATAGATACAACAGGATATATTTTATATTCACAAAGTTTTAATCAACAGCAACTGGAATCGGGTTGAAAATATGGTTCTTTACTGAACAACATACAGTTTTGGAAATATATTGGTTTGTTCACAAGAATGGAATAGTTTATAAAAGTCATTAATTAAATTCAAAAAAATTAGGGGTTAATCCCAGTTAAGTCTAGTCATAAACAGAAAAATATTGAATCCAAATTTTATCTTTAACATCAGTATTAAAATGAATAACTATACAGAAATCACATAAAATAAAATCTGGAATTTTCAACACATCTATAGCAAAACAGCAATGACTCATACCTCACAAACCGAAACTGAGATCTGTCAAAAATTCTGAAAAATAGACAACGAGATCTACGATTTATATTCACAAATTAGTTTCATTTACTCACTTTAACAGGGTCAAAAATGCTGAAACAAAACAGGGCAGCAGCAAAAACAGAAATCTCTTCTTGTGCATTAAATCAAATAGTTCATAGGCAGCAAATCCAAAGTTGAACAAAGTACAAAGCATGGTATAATAGATGTCCAAAACAACATGGTATGAGTGCTTAACAAGTTTACCACAAGATACTACAATCAATACATCATGCATGCAAGAAGTATACATCATATCATGGATCACGAAACAACATACATACATGCATCAAGAGTCCAGTTAGATCTAAACTAATTTCATGTCATGTGTGTAACAAATGATGCCTACGGATGGATCAACAAATAGAGTCAAAATCTAACAAGGGTTCTTCATGAGAATGAATCTAGAAACGAAAGCGACACTACAGGCGGAATTTGGTACTTGTATATACAACAAAAATAATACAAGTTACTTGCCTTAGATCGTCGACGAATCTGACGAGGAGATGAGAATAACAGGAATAGATTTCCGCCGATGAACACAATACTAACGATCATGAACGAGATGATCATGAACTCAACACTTGAGGGATCAACTGCAAGCACACAAAAACCAAGGCAGACGGGGGTGTGCTCTGCGATGGGAGGACGACGGCGAACAGGGGGCGACGACGGACGACCGGTGCTGGCGTCGGAGGGGGCATCACGGCTGTAGGTGCTGCTGTCATCGCTGGCTTCGAGAGGAGAAGGGAGAGGTCGAGAGGGGGTTGTTGGCTGTCGTCGTGGGTGCAGGGCGGCGCGATAATGGGGTCGCGAGGAGGTCACTACAAGCGGAGGGCCAGCGGTCGGGTGGTTCAGTCGGGATGCATGTTGGGAGAGAGAGGGATGAAGGAGAATTAGGGTTAGGGTTTAGGGGATAACAATTAGAGATAGGAGTAACAAAATTTGTTGGGGGTTTAATAAAGAAATTTGGCAAGCAGGATTTTGAGGAAATCAAGAGAATATAGGGGTGAACGTGGTCTGCTTGTTAGGCAGCTACAGATGTGAAGAAATATATGGGAAATACTGGGTCAAAGAAGAGGGTATAGGGTAGCGGGTTAGGATCCAATATGTTGGGTATAAGGGTTCAATTAGGGTAGACTGGGTAGAAAACCAGATCCAATAAGGCAGAATCAAATAAATAAGCGATTAGGCCTTGAAATGCAATAGATTAGACATAATAAATCATCCAGAGAATAAAATAATTCGCAGTCAAATTGAATCACAAGAATCAAACAATAGATGGATACATATAAGGAAAGAAGAAAAATACACCGTTTAGGAAAAAGAAAGAGTACAACTAGATAGGATACCCAGGAAGAAAGAATACAGTACAAAATACATTAATGGGATACAGGAGTTACAAACCGGGGTGATGGACTTCGATCCGGAGTATCTTGTGTAACAATACCTCGGTGTAGAAGTCAAAACGGGGGCAATAAATGGAAAGTTCATTCGTTTGATGTGGTTGAATGATACATTCAAGGATAGGTTGAATGAGGATTCAATTGAGTTCGATGTTGAGTGCTAATATAGGGCTTATATCATGACACTTTTTAGAGGCGTTATGCTTCCGAACCCGACTGGTCATTCGGTGCCATTGATGTACTTGTCTTTGATAGTCCATCTGCGAACAGTCGGAGTGTACAGTTGGGGTAGTGCGTCGTTGGCCTCACTATACAGAAGTTTGTGCAACTGCTCTCTCAGTTCGGTGCAGATGAATGGACCAATGATTTTGCTTCTGGTGTGGAGCTGGGAACGTATTCATGTTGGTCGGCTCGTTGTTAGTAGGCAATCACCAAATTGGTTGCATGCCCCTGAGGACCAACACATGTTACCTCCACAAGGTGTGTACCGGTCTGGGAATCTCACATGGAAGGCAAACCCAAACAAATGCCTGACGTACTATCGAGATAAATTGGATAGATTGACAGATGAGTGAGTCAAGTGGGAGCCCTACACGGAGGAGTGTTTGGGTCAACTACCACCTATTTGCACGTCAAAGCGTGAGTTGTGGCTGACAAGGTGTCACGCCCCGCTTCCCAAAACACGAAAATACGGGCGCGAGACTAAGGCCCAGCGAATGGTGCGAACACACCATCCATAAGCTGTACAAGTAAACTCAACAACAATGTAATAAAACAAACCACGCAGGCATATAAATCACAATGTAATAATGAAAGTTCATGACATATTTCATAATTTACCAACAATTGGAAAATACAAATTATTACGGGTCAAACAAGCCCGGATTACAATGAATAGTTGCAAGAAATAAAATACAACTAAAGATAACATGAAAACGATAAACTAGAGTACTTGGTCAGCGACACCTCCTGGTAACTCTCCATTAGGGCCTGCAAGTATATTATAACAAAAGAAAAGGAAAGAGAAACAAGAAGACCCGTTAATACAAGTTACGGGCCGCAAGGGGGGTACAAGCTAAGGAAACAGATGTGAAACAAAACAACAGAAAAACATGAAAAGAGCAAGGAATCGATGGACATGAAATAGGAACAAAATGCGACATGTAAACATGATATGAACATGGCGTTACGAAACAAGTGACATGTAAAACAAGTAAACCAGTAAACAAATATCAAATCAACATGAACATGTAACATGTAATAGGATCATGTAAGTGCACGTGTCAATCTTATGTCTAAAGTTTGACTATCTAGGTAGCACTTCATGCATCCATACTTTTACTACATGGTTGCTACTTACAATCAGTTTCGTTTAGATTTAGTGGTGGGTTTTATAGGTCAGGTACTCGGAAAAAACATGTACATTCAATATTGTATCGAGATACGTGCAAACTTGTAACGTGGAACATGTAGAGTGTAAACTTGTAACGTGAAACATGTAAACTTGTCATTCGCAATCTTGCAACTTGTAATTGCAACTTGCATCGGGAAACCACGAGCTCCCGTCCGAGTACGCTCTTCTATATTGCCCATTACTTAAATCTTTCCCTTATACCCCGGCTTGTTACTTTTATTTATGCTGTTAACACAATCATAATGCAATGAGAATGATGTTAAGATATGGACAGGGAACAACAAGGAATTTTGCTTGCAATATGTTCTAAGTAAGGAGATGTGAAACATGTAGTTGAATGTCATAATTGAGTATAATTTATTAATACATATATGGGTCTATTTTATTATTTCATATACGGGTCCATAATATTTTAGGGTCATCTAAAATAATATTGCAACTACAAAGGGACGGATTACATGCATAAAACTAAATCAAAAATTAAGGGATAATATACAACACTTAAATTATTAACAAGGGTAAAATAGTCATTCACGCCAATATGTATAATCCCTAATATTTCATATGTTTGTATTTTTTATTTTTTTTTGTGTTCGTGTCATGCATAGGATAGCAAAATATTCACGATCATATGTGAATACAGGATCAACGGATTTGAAATGAAAACGGTATCAATTCGACTTATGAATGCGAATTGGAGTCAAAAGAATATACTTGCGGTATTTATACGAAGGCTTGTACTAGAATAATAAAAGTGTACAAGAGATACTTGCCTTTATGACGATTCCGAAAGAAAATAATCGGGCGAAAACTCCTAAAAGCACGCGCGAAGACCGTGCGAAGAATCAACCGTAAGAGCGACAATTCCCCACACCAGATCCGTCCAGAATAGCAAACGGCAAAAGCGATCCGCTGTGAACACAACGCGGAACAGCGAACCCACCAATCAGAAAACTTCCACGCAGCGGATCAGATCAGAACAGCGGACAGGATCCCGGGATTTGCTGCGCGCCAAACACACAACAGCAAAAATCACCCAATCAGCCTTCTCCTTCCCCAATTCGACGGAGAGAGAATGAGAGAGCGCGGGAGAGCGAGAGAGAGGCGGCGACAGCGGGACCGGCTTCGACAGCGACGAGGCGGGGTGACTGCGACACTGGCGGCGGCTCGAGTGGCGATCGACGGCGCAGAGGAGCTGCACTGCGGCGAGGCGAGCGAAGCTCTGTTCTCGCTCAGAGAACAGAGGAGTGACGAGCGAGGTGCGGAGTCGAAGGGGATGTTGGCGGTGAGAGCCGAGGTCGGGGGTGAGGATGACGAAGGCGAGTAATGGCGAAGTGGGTGTTGGGTTATGGCGGATTGGGTTCGAAGGTTGGGGACGACGGCGGGGGAGGCTAAAGGTGGTCGGAGGTGTTGGCGACGGTGTGGAAGGTCGAAGCGAGGCGAGGCGATGGGGATGAGAGGGTGAGGGGACGGTGGAGGTCGAAAGCGGTGGTGAGGAAGATGATGGGTAATGGCGGATTGTGATGGCGGTGGTTAGGGATGGTTGGGATGACGATGGGCGATGGAGATGGTAGAGGCGAGGGCGAACGGAGGTTGGGGAGAATGAGGGGAATGGGTTTGGGCGTTGGTCGAAGGGAGAAGGAGACGGGAGGAAGAAGGAGACGGGGAAGTTGGGTTTGTTTGTTCGTTTTGTTTTGTTTTGTTGGTTTGGTTTTGTTTTTGTGTGGTTTGATCTGATTTTGTTTGTTGGTTTTAACAGAGAGAAGAGAGAGAGTGTACGGGAGAGAGAGAGAGGGGGTATATATTAGAATATAATATAAGGAATATATTAATAATGATGGGAGAGATTCAAGTGAGGGGGTTACGGGATCAAATAACAGATTAGAATGCAGATTGTTAGGAATATTAATTGGGGATTAGGGGAGAAATTTATGGATTAATTGTTGGATATGGTCAAAACACAATTAGTAGGGGAATTGGGTTAATGGGTATTGGGTTTAAAAATAGTTGGGCTTTATATTTGGGCTTCAAATTAAATAATGCAAAATAGGTCAAATTCAATTGGGCTTTAATAATAATAACAATAATAATAAAGGTCAAGCAAATATAAATAATAACAACATCACTAATTTTAACAATAATAATAGAACAAACAATATTAATAAAAATGGTAATAATGACAATACTAAAAATAATAGATTTAATAATAAAATAATAATAACAAGGTTATTATAAAGAAATTGGCTTTAACAAACAATTAAGAAAGTTCCGAATAATTTTAGTTTGGATAAAATGAAAATAGTCGATCAATCGCAAAATAGAAAGTAAGGTAAAATATACATTTATTCGAAATAAGCATAATTTCCAATCAGAAATATTTTAGATAGAAAAGTTAAAATGAATTTAACACAACTAAATTCATATATAATTCGAAATACAGAAAATTATTCATAAATTATATATTTACGGAAACGAGGGTTACACAAGGGCACCCCTATTCAACTTTGGTACAGTCGAGTTGTACTTCGTTGATAGAGTGCTTCGGCAATTTGGACTCCTTCAAGGTATTCCGGTTTTTGAACCATATAGTGTCACAAGAAAACGAATCATTGTTATATCATAAATACGATGAATTAGAACTGAATTTTTTATATAAAAAAATTAAACCAGACCTTGGAGATGTGCTTGGTGTTGCAGTATCTTATCATCGACTCCAACTTACAATGAAGGTGATCTCGATCAATGTCCCCATTACCGGCCCTAAGATCATCCGCAATAAATTATTGGATGAGGGGGGGGGGGGGGGGGGGGGGGGGGGGGCGAACTTCCGAAATGGGCCCCCTATACATTTTTTTAAAAACATGTATACAAGAAATCTGCACATTGTTCAAAGCAACATATGCAAAATATATGTCATCGAATAACTGAGAAGAAAGAGCCAAAGAAGATTTGTTTTAAATGTGGGTTTCAGGTTTCGGGTTGAGGGTAAGGATTTCGGGTTTGAATTTGAATGTGGGTTTCGGGTTTGAGTTTTCTATTGAATAAATGTGGATTTGTTTTTAAATCACCCAAATTTAAAGCCTCAAATTCAATCAAGTCAAAACCCAAATAATTTAAACAAAATTCTAAAGGCCCAAATATTTATTTTTGGGGGCCCCTAATAACAAATTTTTTTACGCACAAAATTTGTGTCTATATTTACAAGGGGAATACAAAATTGGGGGACCCCTAAAATTGCAAATTATCCGGGGGCCTGAGGCGGCCGCCTCACTGGCCTCAAGGATGGGGCCGACCTATATATATATATATATATATATATATATATATATATATATATATATATATATATATATAGAGAGAGAGAGAGAGAGAGAGAGAGAGAGAGAGAGAGAGATCTGAGTTGTGGGAGGCAGGAGGACTACAACAAATGGCCATAAGAAGCAACCGGCATGGGGGATTGAGAGGGAAGAAAGAGGGGTGGAAGAAGAAAGCAACGAGCGAGAGAGAAAGACAACATGGGTATTAGAGATTCTAAGTATGAAATTAGGTTAATTAATTATCCCAAGTGGCACAAACTTTCAATTTATATGAGTGACACTTTTGTAAATAATTAGGTGGTAAATAAATTTAAACTTAGAGAGTATTATGGTTACACAACCTTAACTCTCCCATTAAAATATTAGAGATATAAGAGATTTAAATATTTGTATGGCTGAAATTAGATCTAGCATATCAGACCTAAATTAAGTCTAGTCATCTCAGCCGTCAATTAGTGGATCAATCAAAGAAATGGATGGTCGAGATTCGCTCTGAACAGATTTATTCTTGTTTTTATAATAGATTTAGATAGATTGTTTTTTTATTGTATTACTAGATTTGCCCGTGGGCACGTGCCTACGCCACGTCTTCGGAACGATACAACATATGAAATTCTTGTAAACAGTAAAACAACAATTATGTAGCTCAAGTTTGAATGGTAAAACAATAATTAGTTGTAAATAAAAGTCCATGTTTCCATTGGTATATGTTGGAAAATAATTATAAATGGGGATGTAAAATTCAGTTCCTTAGGACTTTGAGTGTGGAAAATGATGAAATTTAACCGTTGATGAGATATTTTCTATTTTTAATGTAACATGAGCAATAAAAAAATGTATAAAAAATCTGAAAATCTACAAACCTGAAATCTGAAAATATAAATTTCTTAGTAAATAGAGTGAGTAAGAAATAAATAAATAAATAAATAAATAAATAAAGGAGTTGTTTTAGGAAGATTTGAATTTGAATTTTGGAGGAAAACTTTTGGGCAGAAAAATATGTTTTGTGAGGTTAGATCTGGACCATTGATAGCTTTGTATTTTATTACTAGGTTTGCCCGTTGACACGTGCCTACGGCACGTCTTCGGAACGGTGCACCTTGTTTGATCATATAAAATAGTTTTGGAGGTCCAGCAAATTAATTAAAGTAGCAAACATATTATATGAGAAACTTTTGGGATCCAGCAAAAAACATATTATATGATTTTTTTTATTTTTTTTATTTTTTGAATTATTTTTAAATTTTTAAATTTTTTATTTTTTTAGTTTTTAAATTTTAAACTTTTTAAAATTTTATTCTCTTAATTTTTTGAATAGAAGAGGGAGGGAGAGAGAGAAAAAAAATAATTAAATAAATATAGGTGTTGTTTTGGGTGGGGGATTTGAATTTGAGTTTTGGAGGTAACTTTTTGGAGGAAAAAATATGTTTTGTGAGGTTAGATCTGGACCTTTGATTTTTTGGGGAATTGAAGGAGAGCCACTTGATAGCTTTCTTTGTGTTTTAAATAAATACTAGATTTGCCCGTGGACACGTGCCTACGGTACGTATTCGGAACGATACAACACACGAAAAGTCCTGTAAATAATAAAACAACAATTATGTAGTTCAAGTTTGAATAGTATGAAAATAATTAGTTGTAAATAAAAGTCCATGTTTCTATTAGTATATGTTGAAAAATAATTATAAATGATGGTGTAAAATCCAACTTCTTAGAACTTTAAGGGTGAAAATTGATGAAATTTAACTGTTGAAGAGATATTTGTTATTTTCAATATAACATGTACAATAAAAAAAACATAAAAATTCTGAAAATTTTACAAACCTGAAATCTTAAAATTTAAATTTCTAAGTTAAGAAAGAATGGGAGAGAGAGGGAGAGAGAGAAAGAGAGAAATATGAAAAAGTGAAAAGAGAAGAGAGAGAGAGAGTAATAAAGTAAGTTTTTTAGTTTTGGGAGGAAAATTTTAATTTTGGGGTTTGAAATTTTGGGCGGGAAAATATGTTTTGTGAGAATCAATCTAAGCCATTAAATTTAGGGAAGATTGAATGAGAGCCACTTGATAGCTTTCTTTGTAATTGAAAGGAGTTGTTTTGGAGGAAAAAATATGTTTTGTGAGGTTAGATCTGGACCTTTGATTTTTTGGGGAATTGAAGGAGAACCATTTGAATTTGAGTTTTGGAGGTAACTTTTTGGAGGAAAAAATATGTTTTGTGAGTTTAGATCTGGACCTTTGATTTTTTGGGGAATTGAAGAGAAATATGAAAAAGTGAAAAGAGAAGAGAGAGAGAGAGTAATAAAGTAAGTTTTTTAGTTTTGGGAGGAAAATTTTAATTTTGGGGTTTGAAATTTTGGGCGGGAAAATATGTTTTGTGAGAATCAATCTAAGCCATTAATTTTAGGGAAGATTGAATGAGAGCCACTTGATAGCTTTCTTTGTAATTGAAAGGAGTTGTTTTGGAGGAAAAAATATGTTTTGTGAGGTTAGATCTGGACCTTTGATTTTTTGGGGAATTGAAGGAGAACCATTTGAATTTGAGTTTTGGAGGTAACTTTTTGGAGGAAAAAATATGTTTTGTGAGTTTAGATCTGGACCTTTGATTTTTTGGGGAATTGAAGGAGAGCCACTTGATAGCTTTCTTTGTGTTTTAAATAAATACTAGATTTGCCCGTGGACACGTGCCTACGGTACGTATTCGGAACGATACAACACACGAAAAGTCCTGTAAACAATAAAACAACAATTATGTAGTTCAAGTTTGAATAGTATGAAAATAATTAGTTGTAAATAAAAGTCCATGTTTCTATTAGTATATGTTGAAAAATAATTATAAATGATGGTGTAAAATCCAACTTCTTAGAACTTTAAGGGTGAAAATTGATGAAATTTAACTGTTGAAGAGATATTTGTTATTTTCAATATAACATGTACAATAAAAAAAACATAAAAATTCTGAAAATTTTACAAACCTGAAATCTTAAAATTTAAATTTCTAAGTTAAGAAAGAATGGGAGAGAGAGGGAGAGAGAGAAAGAGAGAAATATGAAAAAGTGAAAAGAGAAGAGAGAGAGAGAGTAATAAAGTAAGTTTTTTAGTTTTGGGAGGAAAATTTTAATTTTGGGGTTTGAAATTTTGGGCGGAAAAATATGTTTTGTGAGAATCAATCTAAGCCATTAATTTTAGGGAAGATTGAATGAGAGCCACTTGATAGCTTTCTTTGTAATTGATAGGAGTTGTTTTGGAGGAAAAATATGTTTTGTGAGGTTAGATCTGGACCTTTGATTTTTTGGGAAATTGAAGGAGAACCACTTGATAGCTTTCTTTGTGTTTTATTATATAGATATGGATTACCAAAAAAAATTTGAGGAGCAGAATTCGGGTTGGGCTTTGAGTTAGTGGACCCAAATCCGACTCCTTTAAAATGAAGCCCAGAAGAAAAAGAAAATCCCCGATATTCGCTTTACGTCTCACTGTAGTTAGCGATCGACGGAGAAGAATGAACTTGAAGAGCCTGCTAACGGCGGCGGCCCTGAAGGGGGTCGCCGAGGCACGTGCGGCCATATTCGGTCACGTTGTGAACGAATCAGGGAAGCGGTCGTCTCACAAAATATTGAGGAAGAAGTTGATCGGAGACAAGGTTGCGGAGTGGTATCCTTACGACATCAAGAACGAAGATCCCATGGTTCTGCAACGCGAAGAGAGCAAGTATGGCTATTGTCTATCTCTTTTGTTAGAACCCTTTAGATTTTGTTGGATTTTTGTCAGTGTTGTGATAGTTGTCTGTTAGGTGTTTGATTTTATGCCTATGGGAGAAATATGATGGATATGATGGGTTGAGTTCATATTTACTGCATTTGCATATAGTAAACAAGTGTGAAAAGATGGGTACTTTACATCTATATCATTTGCATCCACTGACGTTGACTCTCATCTATATTTGTGCAGTTCACCCAACTATATTTGGCATACATAGTTTACATAGTCGAGAATCTCTTTGGGATATATTATTCTTTCTTCAGGCCCTATTCGGGAACAAAGTTAGATCACTTTGGTTATATTAACTTTGGAGGTACAAGGTAGGCTATCTGTGGATTTCATACCTTTATTTCCAACGTAAATTATCCTTCAACATGGTGTTTAACACTCCCATATAGATAAGAGGGAAATTTGGATAACAACAGTAATGTCAACCTTCGGGGTGAGATAACTATAGTTATCTTAACCCCAAAATGAGTCATAATCATGTCAAGGCTAGGATAACTAGAGTTTCGTAAAGTGATGTGAAATAACTCCAGTTATCATAATGTAACTTTGTTGCCAAACTTGGTCTCAATAAATTAGGAAGCAGTGAAACCTGAGTGATGCCATGCCATGGAAATTCATGAATTTCAAGTGACGGGAGAAGGGGTGAATTTCTTGCTTTGATTATAGTTGGAGGCAGTGGCGGAGCCAAGATTTTCAACCACTGAGAGTGAAATCACAAGAACCAAATTTGTTTCCATAGCTGTTTGAAAATTGAACTAAAATTAAAATTGTATCAAACAAAAACCTAATTTATAAACCCCTAATTTAGTATCAATAATCGGTCAATCAATAACATTAGAAACCTAATTTATAAATCCTTACCCCTAATTTAGTATCAATAGTCAAGTAACAACATCTGTTTTCTAGTTTATAAACCCTTAATTTAGTATGAAAACCTAATTTATAAACCCCTTTGCTATAAACCCCTAATTTATAAATAGAAACCTAATTTTTATTTCCATTACTTTCTGATGTCTCTAACCTCCAAACAGAAACCTATCTAACCCCTAATTCATATCAATCAACAAAATATCATAAACTATGTTTTATGGAATTAATGAAAATATAAATACCTGAAAATTGTGTCAAGATGGAGAAAGCTCAGGAAGGTGGAGGAAGCATAGGAAGATGCCATTTTAATAAACCAATTTTAACGTAATTTTGAGTAAGATCCAGTATAAATTAGTGAGATATTTATTGATTTTTGTTCTCCTCCATGAGTACATTAAAATCATATATTCACTTAATCAAAATGGTTATGGGGTGAATGAGAAATTGTATCCCTAAGTGAGCTACTTGAAATGGAAGAAAATATGTAGTAAACCTTATAAGCTTTAGTCCCATATCGGAAAAGTTTAGAGAACTAAATGGGTATATATTAAAATTTCTTACCTTGGTTTGGTAAGAAAGCAAGTAAGAGCATCCACAGTGGTGTTTCTCATTTTGCCAAAAATGGCTGCAACAGTAATAGCAAATAGGATTGAAGGGTGCAGTGGTTGTTTGCTATATTCTGTGCTTTTTTTTCAAAAATTGCGTGCGACGGTATAACATATACCGTATAAAAAAAATTGCGTGGGACGGTATAACATATACCGTCTCTGTCGTTTTAAAAAAAATTAAAAAATTTAATTGCTGATTAACTATTAAAATATATTAATTAACTAAAATAAATAATATATTAATACCTAAACCTAATTAACTAACTAACTAAATCTAATTAATACACTTAAACCTACCTACCACCTACCTATCAGCACAATTCAAGGACGGGATATCTTATCCCGTCCGAGAATTTATGTACTTTTTTTTTCTTTTTTCGATCGGATGAATCTTCACCGTTCATTTAAAAAAAATAAAAGGAAAACTCCTTGGACGGGATATCTTCTCCCGTCCGATTCAGACGGGATTACATATCCCGTCTGAGGAGTTTTAAAAAAAAAATAATAAAAATCGGAGGGACGGTATATGATATCCCGTTTCACGGGATTAAAATATTATAAAATCGGAGCGACGGTATATGATATCCCGTCCTTTATAATTTGAGAATGGGTATTTCGTTTCTCATATATGAGAAACAGATATAGAAGGTTTGCTAAAAAATGGGAAAATAGAAAACCACGGCAGACGATCGTTTCTTATAAAATGGCAAATTGCCAATTATAAGAAACCGCTGTGGATGCTCTAAAGAGGCTTTCTCTTGCGCACTGGGGAGTGCAAATCCTGGACCGGCATTATATGTGGCTTGTGTACAACTGCGCGTCTTGCGGACACGAATGCCGGACCAAATTGACCACCCCTTATGGCTTTCTTTTTTGACCCAGTTTCTATTTTTTTTAAAATTTTGGTAGCCACAAATAGAGGAGCGGCCTTGTCTGTTGGGCCAAATAGAGAAGCGGTCAACAATGAGAATGAGCATTTTCATGGCCCAAAAAGGAGCGGGTTTCATTACAAGGGGGCGGACTTGAGAGAGACCTTAAAATTAGACTTGATAATCAAAATTAGAGGTTGTATAATCAAAATCCAGGGTTGCATGTGCATCCGCCCCTGGTTGGAGGTTATAACCCGTGTCTCATGCATTTGCCTTTACGTTGTAAGATCCGTTATACTAGGTAACTAGATTCTAGGGAATGCTGTTTCATAAGGAAGATTGTTGGTAAGGTTTCAAGAAGATGGGCTATAATTCCAGATTCAGATCAGCTGTAGTCTCTCGTGAAGTATTCATAATTTTCTCTGCAGAGACAATGTTATCAATGAGTAGCTTCAGGACATTATCTTGAGCATGAAATTTGTTATCATGCTTGACTATACTGGGAATATTTGTCATGTGGGAGGATGTGGTTGCCAATAAAGCCTGAAATCGAGGAAGGCTATTGTCTCAATTCCAACTCGTATTATAATTCGGACCAACTAAGCTTTGGACAAAGGAACCATAGGATATCATCTTTGTCTCTTTGGTCGTTGGTCTGAGGATGGTAAGTCATAGCGTGTTGTACACTTGTAGGTATACTTGGTGAGTCATTTGACTAAAACAAGGTTAAGCAACCTTGCAAGAGTCATTCTGTATTTTGTCTGACACTGTCAATTCTCTCTATCCTTGAATCTGATGCTTGGTGTCTTCTCTCAACTTGGCCATAAGGAGTATGTATATGGGTGTGGGTATACTGGAACCTATAGATGTCTTGCCACTTTTTTTTATATTTAATATTTAATTTAATTTTTTATGTTTTAAACAAGTGTTCTTCCAGTGAAGAATATTTTCGTGGATATTATTGGCTCTTTATAAAGTACTCCTTCCAGCTCTGTACCAAATAAAGTTCTGAGTTTACTTTGCGTTTATGTCTCTTAAGTCCTGGAAGAATGAATCTTTTTGCACCGTTTTCTAGACTTGTTCCACTGGTTCACCCATTTAGATAACAAAGAAGTAATGGTTACTAACTACTAAGTCTTGGTTATGAATTTCCTAGAAAAGCTATCCATTTTGAGTTTTGCTCTGAACGGAGTTATAGGTGAAATCTGGAATAAAAGGTACAATAGCGGGTTATGGAATTTAAAAGTACAATAGTGGGTTATGGAATTTTATAAGTGGGTAAAGTTGAGTATCGTCTAATCTACTTCAGTGTATTCTTCTTGAATAATTTGGTTATTGGGCCGAGAAGCCTCCATAATCTTGGATGATGTGCTGATGATACCCAGCGAGTCCTAAAAAGGTCTGAAGTTTCCTTACTGATTTGGAACAGCCCAATTTTTATTGCTCGTACTCTCCATCTATTGAGATATATTGTTAACCTCATACCCTTCTCTAAGACGACATGCCTAAATAGTCCTCTCTGGATCAGCTAAACTTGAAGTTGACTGAGTTTTGATTCCTTCTGGAATTTCTAGATTTTCATGCATAATGGAGCTGTTCATGTTCCTTCCAGTTTGAGTTTGGGCTACCCATGGCATTGTTCATGACCTTGGGCTAACATCAATACATCATGATCAATCTCCTATTTCAATTTGCTAGTAAACTAACTTTTATCTTTTTAACTGTTAATTAGACAGAGAAGACCCTTGTTTCAGCTTTGAGACTGCCCTGCAAAATCCATTTACTTGGAGGTTCCAAAATGAGCTACAAGAACTTGGGAGAACTCCGAAGTTACCAGTCCCCGACCTTTGTAGTACCATATATACCACTGTAAGACCTCCTTCACGTGCAAGGTTGGGAACATTTCCTGCCGAGCAAAGGGTACTTTGTCTAGATGTGGAAGTGCTCGGTTTGGTAAATCCACCTAGTGAGATACGTCCTAAAAAATTGCAAAAGTTGAATTGAATAATTTATGCTAAAAGTCCTTTCTTGCTAGTTACTGGAAAATGGAGCTAGCAGTGCCCTAAGAGCCTCTTGACCTTCGTGTTGTGAAACAGTCTCAAGAATTCTCTCATGATTGTTCCGTTTGGATAGATCAGCAAGGAACTCGGTTTTAGGTTAAATTAACAATTTTCTTAGTTCCCAACATTTTGACCAAGAATGGATGTTCGTAAAAAGACTTCTTTAATATCATAGATATTTTTCATTCAAACAAAACTGTAGGACTTCTCTACTAATTCATTCTTTCATTCTATTGACAACATCCTGAATGGACTCATCATACTGTATCCTATCATATTGATGATTCATCAAAGATAATATTATGATAGATCCTTGGTACTTCCTGCAATCACTATGAACCTAAGAAGCACGGACATGAACCCTGACTAGGACATAATGCAGTTCCACACATGAAAAGTTTCTAAAGGACTATATTAAGATAGGTAGTATTGTATTGCATATGTATATCACGGCATGACACGATTTCCAGTGTTCTAAATGGCGTCCGCCTCGGACGCCTAGGCGGCGCCTAGGCGCTCAAAAAGAGGAGAACGAACCGCATATGCAATAGGCGGTACTCTAGGCGTTGAGATGGCAGTTAGGCGTACAAGACGTCGATCTGGCGGCGCCTAGGTGGCCAAGGCGGACCAGGCGGCGCCTAGGCGGCCGAAATCGTTCAAGCGGCTAACAGTTTTTTTTTGTAATTTTTTTTCAAATTCTTTAAAATAGTCTCTTCATCTTCAACAGAAAAAAGCCTCTTCATCTTCAACGGTAAAAAGCCTCTTCATCTTTACATTAAGGTGTTACTAGTTCACGTTATATTTGAAACTTTATATGACTGACTATTGTTTATGTCATTATGAATCCAAAGTTTACACCATAATCATTGTTGAACTTCTAAAATCATTATGGCCTAGCATCACTTGTGAATTGTGATGCATTTAATCCCATGGCCTGGCCATTTTCTTCAGGAAGATTAGTTGTCCTTGATCGCAATAACTCCAATAAATGGTTTGTTTCAAGATTAAGAATCATTCAATCATATTGGGATAAAGATTAAAGAGTTCACAAAATCATTTAAACTACAAGCACCAAAGTTCCAACTTCACAAAAAGATTTAGACTACAAGCAAAAATAGAGAAATGTAACTTTTAAAAGGTTAATATATTAATATTTAAAAAATAAAAACAAAACGCCTAGGCGGCGCGCCTAGGCGCCGCCTATGCCTCCTAGGCGGTAGGCGGTCCTTGGCCGAACCTCCACCGCCTGATGCCGTTTACAACCTTGACGATTTCCAAAAAAATATACGTCTTCCACAGTTTAGTTAAAGTTGCATTTTGATACTCTATTTGACCTGCTGATTTTTAAATTTTTTTAAAATATTTTTATGGCCTTTTTTTTTTTCAACTTTTGATTTATGTATGTCTCTATTTGACCTGCAGTTCCACAACCAATCTGAGAAGTGAGAACTCTAGATTTTTTAAATGAAGGGAGACAGTTAATAAAACCTAAGAATTGGAACATAAACAAATAATAACAGTAAATATACCTTGGATTTGACACTTTAGATAGAATCAGGTAGCAACAGAAACCATTGCAACTTTTTTTTAACAACCTGAGGTGTGTCACTCGATTCCACCAATAATTTTTCTCCAGATTATCCTCGCATATAGCGATGAATAAGTGTTTCTAGAACCATCCAGTAGGATCCTTTGGGGAGGACATGCTGGATGAAAAAGGGGCAAATGCAATAAAATCCATGAACGTTTGCTCAAAATACAAAGTACCCCTAACATACAACGTACCGCTAACGTTTTATTTGGTTAGAAACTACCTTTTTAAGAGTGAACTTAGGAATATAAAATTCCATGCTTTGGTGGAAAGTTAAGTGTGTCTAGGGTTCAAAGATGAAAGAGTGAAGTGGAAAAAAGAGGGGAGGCATTTTAGAGAGGTTAATGGCAAATAGATATAGAAGTATGTGGGGGCACTCCATATCCAAAAGAAAATGTTAGTGTTAAGGGTAGGTGTTAGAAGTTGTTGAGTCAACTTCTGATGGCCACCAAATCCCTCCACCAAATGTCTTCCCATCTACCCCTTCATACAAATTTAGGAAGCTATATAAAGCCTCCCTTCCCCTCCCATTTCTTTCATCCCAAAAACAAATCAATCGACTCAATCTGAGAAGAAAAGAAAGAGAGAATTGGAGAGAAATTTGGGTTTGAATTTTTTTTGAGTGTGTAAATACTTTGTAGAGAGATAATTTTTGTGAGGAAAAATTCTGGGGGTTTTGGGTTGTGAGATTTTTGAGTGTTCTGTGAGGAAAAACACTTTGTACAATTTTCTCCCTTAAAGTGAAGATCTGCAGCAGCTCCGGAGACGTAGACACTAATTTGTGCCGAACTCCTTATCAATTTTGTGTGTGCTATTTTCACTTATATTTCGCAATCTCGCTAATCTGGTTAAAGTAAAAAATTTCGCAAGGAGATATTTTTTTCCCAACAACTGGTATCAGAGCCGGGTTGTGATTTCTGTTGAAGAATAGTCAGAAACGATCCAGGGGAAGTCAGATTCGAGTAGGAGCAATGGCCGCAGACGAAGGGAAGGTGAAAATTGAAAAGTTCGATAGTGCGGACTTTGGCTTTTGGAAGATGCGAATTGAAGATTATCTGTATCAGGAAAAACTGTATCAACCTCTCTTGGGAAAAAAAACCAAAAGACATGGAGGACGAAGACTGGGCCCTTGGAGTTATCCGATGGACGCTCTCCCGCAATGTTGCTTTCAATATAGCGAAGGAAAAGACCACAGCGGGTCTTATGGTAGCTCTCTCCAGCATGTATGAGAACGTCGAGAAGTCATCGGCATCAAACAAAGTTCACTTGATGAGGCAGTTTTTCAACTTGCGGATGACGGAGGCGCATCGGTGGCTCAACATCTGAACGAACTCAACACTATCACAACCCTGTTGAGTTCAGGAGAAATCGAGCTTGATGATGAAGTTCGAACATTGATTCTCTTATCCTTTCTACCAGACAGTTGGAATGTTACTGTTACAACAGTCAGTAGTTCGTCGGAAAACAGTAAATTGAAGTTCAACGATGTTCGGGATCTGGTATTGAGTGCAGAAATTCGGCGGAGAGAATCAGGTGAAGCATCAACCTCCTCAGCTTTGCACACGGAGTCAAGAGGAAGGACTTCAGAAAGAAACTCTAATCGCAGCAGATCACATCTAGATGAGGTAAATCTAGATCAGGAAAGAAAGCTTTCAACTGCTACAATTGTGGCAAAAGGGGTCACTTTCAACGAGATTACCGAGCACCGAAGAAAGCTACCGGTGGACAGGAATCTGCCAACGTGACTGAAGAAGCAGGCGATGCCATGATGCTCAGCGTCAACAGTCCGATTGAATCATGGATCTTGGATTCAGGGGCATCTTTTCACTCCACTTCATGCAGAGAAATCATGGAGAATTACGTCAGTGGTGATTTCGGGAAGGTTCATATAGCCGATGATGAGACATTGAAGATCGTGGGAAAGGGAGACATTCAAATAAAGTTGCCAAACCGGACTACATGGAAGCTGCAAGGAGTGAGACATTCCTAGCCTCAAAAGGAATTTGATCTCAGTGGGACAGCTGGATGGAGAAGGTTATTGTACAACCTTTTTAGACCGTGAATGGAAGATTACCAAAGGAGCACTCGTCATTGCTCGTGGTAAGAAGACCGATACTCTCTATGTCCTCAAACTTGGAAAGTATCATTGCAAGCGCAGATGCTGATGAAAAATCAAACCTATAGCACCAAAGGCTTGGTCATATGAGCGAGAAAGGGATGAAGACGCTAATGTCAAAGGGGAAGCTGCCAGATCTGAAGAGCGTAGATGTTGGCCTATGCGAGGATTGTACCTTCGGCAAACAGAAGAATGTCAGCTTTGCAAAGATTGGCAAGGCACTCTAGGCAGAAAAGTTAGAGTTGGTTCATACCGATGTATGGGGACCATCTCCGGTTCAATCTCTAGCAGGCTCGCTGTATTATGTTACCTTCATTTATGATTCTATAAGGAAGCTGTGGGTATATTTTCTGAAGAAGAAATCAGAAGTCTTTGATATCTTCAGAAAATGGAAAGTCATGGTGGAAAATGAAACTGGTTTGAAAGTCAAGCGTCTGAGGTCTAACAATAGTGGAGAGTACACAGATCGTAGATTCAGAAAATTCTGCGCAAACAACGGCATCAAGATGGAGAAAACGATTCCCATGACATCACAGCAAAATGGCGTAACAGAGCGCATGAATATAACTCTGAATGAACGTGCCAGAAGCATGAGGATACACGCCGTCTTATCTAAGATGTTCTGGGCTGAAGCCGTCAACACCACTGCCTACCTGATCAACCGTGGGCCATCAGTACCTTTGGATGGTGGAATACCAGAGGAAGTTTGGAGCAGAAAAGATGTAAACCTTTCACACTTGAAAATGTTTGGTTGTATTTCTTATGTGCATATTAATTCTGCTGAAAGAAGTAAATTAGATCCAAAATCTAATAAATATGTTTTTATTGGATATGGTGGTGACGAGTTCGGCTACCGATTTTGGGATTATGAAAATCAGAAGATCATCAGAAGTCGAGATGTCATATTCAATGAGAATGTGATGTACAAGGACAGATCAACTGCAGAATCAAGTAGCTCCAGTACACATGCTGAAACGAAGGAATTCGTAGAGCTCGAGGAGATTTCTGGAAATTATGTCCTGAAGCAGTTCAAGAAGAACCAAGCACACCAGAAGTGAGACGCTCCTCCAGAATTCCTAAACCAATACAACGCTATTCGCCTTTTTTGCACTGCTTGTTACTGACTGATAGTGGAAAACCAGTGTTATGATGAAGCAATGCAAGTGGAGGATTCAATCAAGTGGGAATCCGCCATGAAAGATGAGATGGACTCGCTCATGTCAAATCAAACGTGAGAATTAGCTGAACTACCACCAGGCAAGAAAGCTCTCCATAACAAATGAGTTTTCAGGATCAAAGAAGAGCACGATGGAAGCAAACGCTACAAAGCAAGATTGGTAGTCAAAGGCTTTCAACAAAAAGAATCTGTTGATTACAACGAAATTTTCTCTCCAGTCGTGAAACTGACTACAATTAGACTTGTATTGAAAATTGTAGCTGCAGAGAATTTACATCTTAAGCAGTTAGATGTAAAGACAGTTTTCCTTCATGGTGGTTTGGAGGAGATTTATATGAAGCAACCAGAAGGATTTATATAGGCAGGCAAGAAGAACCTCGTATGCAGACTAAAGCAGAGTTTGTATGGCTTAAAACAAGCTCCCAGACAGTGGTACATGAAGTTTGATAGCTTCATGAGCAGCAACGGGTTCACAAGATGCCATGCAGATCATTGTTGCTACATCAAGAAGTTCGATAATAGCTTCATTATTCTATTGTTGTACGTAGATGATATGCTCGTTGTAGGTCCTGACATGCAAGAGATTATCAATCTGAAGCAGGAATTGTCGAAGCAGTTTGCAATGAAAGATCTAGGCGCTGCGAAGCAGATTCTTGGAATGAGGATTAAGAGAGACACGAAGTCGAGGACTTTGATGTTATCACAGGCTGAGTACATTACCAAAGTACTCTCCAGGTTCAACATGCAGAATGTTAAGCCAGTGAGCACACCTTTGGGTGTTCATTTCAGACTTTCCAAAGAACAGTCACCGAAGACGGAAGAAGAGCATGCACACATGGAGAAGGTTCCGTACGCCTCAGCAATTGGAAGTCTGATGTATGCCATGGTTTGTACCAGATCAGATATTGCTAGCAGTGGGAGCTGTTAGTAGATACATGAATAATCCAGGCAAAGTACACTGGGAAGCAGTTAAATGGATCCTCAGATATCTGCGAGGTACCACAGATAAAACACTTTGTTTCAAAGGTAGAGATACGATACTAACAGGCTATGTGGATGCTGATTTAGCTGGAAATGTCGATATCAGAAAGAGCACTATGGGGTATGTCTATACTCTAAGAGGTACAGCAGTGAGTTAAGTCTCTCAGTCGCAGAAGATAGTTGCAATCTTTACAACTGAAGCAGAATATGTCGTTGTTACAGAAGCCAACAAGGAACTGGTTTGGCTGCAAAGTTTCTTGGAAGAACTGGGCCAGAAACAAGAAGACAATGTCTTATATTGCGACAGTCGAGTGCTATCCATCTGGCAAAGAATCCGCCTTTTCATTCCAGAACAAAACACATACAAGTGCGATATTATTTCATCCGGTCTCTTATGGAAGATGGGATTTTGAAATTAGAAAAGATTAGTGGAAGTCAAAATTCGGCAGACATGCTAACAAAGACGGTGACTATTGACAAATTGAAGCTATGTTCAGCTTCAGTTGGCCTGCACGAATGGTGAGACCGGAAAGAGCTGCTGCATTGATCGAGGTGTGGAGACATGATTAATCAAGTCTCCAAGTGGGAGAATGTTGAGCGTAGGTGTCAGAAGTTGTTGGGTCAACTTCTGATGGCCATCAAACCCCTCCACCAAATGTCCTCCCATCTACCCCACCTACTATTTTAGGAAGCTAAATAAAGCCTTCATTCCCCTCCCATTTATTTCATCCCAAAAACAAATCAATCGACTCAATCTGAGAAGAATAGAAAGAGGGAGAATTGGAGAGAAATTTGGGTTTGGTTTTTTTTGGGTGTGTAAACACTTTGTAAAGAGATAATTTTTGTGAAGAAAAATTCTTGGGGTTTTGGGTTGTGAGATTTTTTTTTGAGTGTTCTGTAAGGAAAAACACTTTGTTCAATTCTCTCCTAAAGTGAAGATCTGCAGCAGCTTCGGAGACGCAGACACTAATTTGTGCCGAATTCCTTGTCAATTTTTTGTTTGTGCTATTTTTTCTTATATTTCGCAATCTCACTAATCTGGTTAAAGGAAAAATTCTGCAAGGAGATATTTTTCCCCAACAAGTGTGTACTTTGTATTTCGATCGATAAAGGGGTTTATTGCATTTATGATTTACCCCGATAAAACACGTGGAAAGGGTGTTTTTTCCATGACATTAGTACCCTCACTAGGTTTTAGTAGGTGATTCAGCTGTAGGAGGAATTACTGACATGAGAGGATTATCCGAAAGATTATTCTTGAGACGAGAGTAGATTCTTTCATTTCTTTTAACTTTTGTGGATAATAACTCTAGGGTGTGAACATTGTGGAAAAGGTGAATGTATTGTTTCTCACATTTTGAGTAAATGGACGTATGCTGCTCGTGCTGCCTTCAAGAAATCTCTCTTTTTTGGATCATCCGATGTATTGATCCAGTAGTAAAAGAAAATCCATGTAACTGTAAATAAAGTGAGAAACCTAATCTTTTTTTAGGCATAACGTTACTGTGAAGATTGAGTAGTGTGCTGTTTTATTATTTCTTTTAGATCTGCAAGTCCCATTCCAACCTCAAACCTATAACTATTGATTGCTATCAATTTCTAACATGAGAGTTCAACATTTTCATGACAGGCGGCTGGCTAAACTGGAAATGCTTAAGCGTCGCGGCAAGGGCCCACCGAAGAAGGGGCAGGGAAGGAGAGCTCTCAAGCGCAACAAATAGAGAAGATTCAAGCATCATTATCTGCATCCTTTTCGTGTTTTTTTCTTCTTCTTGGACTTCGACTAATCTTTTTTGTCAAACTCTCAGAACAGTGTTATGGCATTGGAAAGCCAGATAGTTATCTCAAGATGATGTGTTGTAGACATGGTAGTTCATCTATCTTTGGTAGAAGTTTATTTTTTCGCAAATAACAATGGGAATCACCTACTGAAAGTTAAAACCATGGATATGTACCGGCCAATTGTTACGTTTTTTGTGGCTCTTAGTTACTTGTATGTGTTCATGATCAGGGTGCATCTGTGTTTGGGGATAAAAAAGAAAAGAACTAAAGATTAAATTTGACTATGTAGTATCGATAAAGCCAGCAAACAAAGAGTCTGAAGAGAAACCCAGCATTAGAGTCTGCAATCAAATAGTGTAACTAAACCAAACTGTTAGATTTCGGTGATCTCAACCTCACTATCATGATCAATCCTCTGTCTGACATATAACCAGGATCTAATCCCTTATGTCTGCCTTTTGTTTGGAAGATAATGCATGTAAATGTGATATATATAACAACAGAGGAGAATACGGTTTTTTTCTTCTTCTTCACCAAAGGAAGAGGATTGTCGTCGAACTTGATTCTAAGAATACTCTGAAGAGAATGCATGCAGACTTTGTTTTTTGCTGTTGTTGTCGACTTCGTTGTTTTTTGACAGTAAGGTTGTAATTGGATTTTACTCGCCTATTAGTTTAAATTTCACTTGTCACAAATGGCTAAGGCTCCACTCAATTCTTTACTGAATTATTGCTGTAACAGAACTATAAATACGTAAAACTAGTAATATGCACGTTCTAATAGAGATATGTAATCTGTACTATAATATAATAATAATCTAATCTAATATTATCCAATATTATAATGGGAGAGTTGTTGGAGTTGTCATTTGTAGACATTCAACCATTCATTTTAAAGTGAGTTATCTAACCATTCATTTGTTCAACTGTTGTTAGTTACCATAATACCCCCAGGTTTAAATTTATTTAGATATCTATCTAATCTGGGAGAGTTGGGGTTGTCATTTGTAGACATTCAATCATCCCAAACATTCATTTTTAAGTGAGTTATATTAATCATTCATTTGCTCAACTGTTGTTAGTTACTATAATACCCTCAAAGTTCAAATTTATTTACGACATAATTATTACAAAAGCGCCACTCATATAAAATAAAATTTGATGCCACTAAGGATAATTTATAAAGAGCATCTAATATTATCTTTATAACCTTTATCTTTATAATCTTTATATAATCTACTATTTTAATGAAAGAGAGTGTCACCCGACAAACACCATTTGTAATCAAACAAACACGTGCATTGTAACCCAACAAACACATGCAAAGCACATACATAACTAATATAAAGGAGTCTTAGGTTCAATGTCAGGCAACGTCAATTTTTTTAAAAAATATATATATTTATAAATACGTGCATCCGGGGTTAGCGTGTCTACATTGGGTGTCTATATTGGGTGTCTATATCCGGGGTTAACGGCCTTGGTGTAAAGAGGCGTGCTACCGGGGTTAGCGTGTCTATATTGGGTGAGTTTTTTGCCACACCCAAACAAGAGGAGAAAGTTGTATCCCCTGCAGCACGCTAACTGAGTTAGCGCGAAGAAAATTACTAGGCGCGCTAACTTTTAACGACAGGGATGTTTTGGTATTAAATTTTCAAATAGGGATAGTTTCGTACATACTTACAAAAAGTGGGATAGTTTGGTAAAAAATTCGGGATAGTCGGGGTTGTCATTTGTAGACATTCAACCATCTAATCTCAACCATTCATTTTTAAGTGGGAGTTATATTAACCATTCATTTGCTCAACTGTAGTTAGTTACGATAATACTCTCAAAGCTCAAATTTATTGACGACATAATTATTTACAAAAGTGTCACTCATATAAAATAAAAATTGATGCCACTAAGGGTAATTTGTAAAAGTATGTGATGAGTAAAAGGAGATCTCAGATTCAATGCCAGATTATGTCTTAGTATTAACTTTAAAAAGAAAAAAAAAATATTAGGACGTGCATTGAACGTCCAGATTACTAGTAATATAATAATATAATAATAATAATAATCTCTAATATTATAATGGGAGAGTTGGGGTTGTCATTTGTAGACAACCAACCATCTAATCTCAACCATTCATTTTTAAGCGGGAATTATATTAACCATTCTTCTACTCAACTGTTGTTAGTTACCATAATACCTTTAAAATTCAAATTTATTTACGACATAATTATTTACAAAAATGTCGCTCAAATAAAATAAAAGTTGGTGCCACTAGTGGTAATTTGTAAATATTATGTGATGAGTAAAGGGAGAGGTCTCAGGTTCGAGGCCAGATTACGTTTTAGTATTTACTTTAAAAAATTTAAAAAAATTAGGATGTGCATTTTAAACCCAAACCCATTCTTATTGGATCCTAACCTGTTACCCTAAACCCACCAACTTAATTAACTCTATAAATACTGTTTAACCCCTAACCCTAAGATCAACTTCACTCTCTGGAAGGTGGACACATATGATGTATTGGTGCAAGAAAGTCTACATCTTGCCTTAAAGGAGAAAGGAAAATCATCTGACATGAAGAAGGAGAATTGGGATACGATTTGTGAAAGAGCCCTAAGTTTAATCCGATTATCATTGACAGACGAGGTCAAGTACAACTTCCTTGATAAGAAAACCGATTTGTTAGTGGCGTACTGGTATTAGAGCTTCTGTTGACAAGTCCCTTGGTGAAGATGACAGGTTATAGCTATGTGAAGATCAAACAGTTCGACGGTAATATCAACTTCAATCTCTGAAAGGTGGACATGTATGATGTACTTGTTCATGAACGTCTACATCTTGCCCTAAAGGTTGAAGGTAAACTATTTGACATGAAGACAGAGAAATAGGATGAGATATGTAATCCAAGGTGAAGATTGTTGGGTGTATGTCTTGCATACTTGTGTTCGATTAGAGGAAGAGACGGAGAAGCAAGGAGGTCGAAGCATGACACGAATGAAGTCAGCAAACAGCAGCAGCAGCAGCATGGACAATCGACTGTCCATTTGGATAGTCGACTGTGCTCTAAATAGTGAACACATAGTCGAGGGGGCAGTCGACCGCACCTAGACCGTCCACTCCCTGGTTTGGAATTGCTACATTGCGGTCAACAACATCTTTGTGCAGTCGACCACTGCCGACGCTGACGCTGAACACTATTATGGAATGATTATTCGAAATTATTTCGGGCCCATCTACTACTCCAAGTTAGATCGTACAGCTCTTATCGTATGACTTCTTCTACATGATATATCGGATGGTTATTGTATCAAGACTACAATTGTGATTTCTCTAGATCTCTATATATTGTAATAGTCTCCATTGATAGACAAGTACTTCTTTGATATTTCTTCCATTGTAAGTAAGGCCGAGAGATAGTTCTTGGTAAGTGAGTTTGTAACTAACTCTTTGTAATCTTCTCTAGTTGAATAATATCTCCCTTTATTTTTCCACGAATTATGTTCGCACGAACCAGGACAAATCTTTGTGTGATTGGCGTGATCCACTGTTTGATTGTTCATTAGATCTGTTTATGCTCATCTCTGTCGTTGCTCAACAAACTCTGCTGCACTAATTTCCCTAACAGGGAGATGGGTATTAAGATTTGGAAGTATATGCTGGAGAATGGGTATTCAGCTGATGAGTGCGGGAATATGTTGTTGAGGAAGTTGAAGGATCTCAATAGGCTGCCGGACGCTTGCAGGTTTGCGTAGGGTATGATTGATAGGAGGGTGAAGTTGAACTCGGCAAATTTGTCCAAGTAGAGGACCAGCCTTCTGAAAATTGGTAAGGGAAGTATCTATGATCACATCCTTAGGAAATGAAAACCACTAGGATGCCTAGTTTCTCTTTTTTTTTTTTTTTTTTTTTTGGATAAAAGATGACTAACGTCATCGCTTCATTAACGGAAAATTAACGAAACACAGAATATCGAACCACAGTACAACAGTCTCCATATTACAAACCATTACTCAACAAAGTGATAAACAAAACAACAAAAGATACTCCCATCCATCCAGCCGTGACTGAACAGATTGAAACCAAAATCAACAAAGGACCATCATGTCAAGCTTTCTAATATCCCATCCTGAGATGCTTTCGCACTCTATGCCTCGTTTCCCAAGCGCAATTTCTTCTTTCCACCAGTGAATACATTCCAGTCATGAATGTTTGAATAAATTTTATGCATCAAAAATGACAATGAGTGATTAATCTTATGAAAACAGAATTCGTTTCGGTCCAACCACAACCCCCACGTAGTTGCAGCTACTAATGTATCCCACTGTTGTGTACTCTCTTTCCGAACCCTAATTGATCTACTGTTTCCCCACACATCTAAGAATGACCTAGGTTTCCCTGTCCACCCACAATCTAAAACAACCGTATCCCAGACAATACTCGCTCTCGAGCACCGAAACAACAAATGATTGGTATCCTCGTCTTCCGGCTGGCACCTATCGCAGATAGAATTGGGGATAATATTTCTCTTCTGTAGGTTGGGATGTCCAGTTTCTATAACCTTGAGTTTTCATTTATTGCTTTTATTTGTTTATTTATTTATTTATTGTTGAACAAAGGATAGAATCCTAAGGGTTTCTAACCAAACTTCCATTAAAACCAGAAAACATTTATTGCTTTTATATATTAGGGAAACATATATATAATGTTATATGTGCTTGAAAATATCAAGGAGCTTATGTTATCTCTATCAAAAAAGAGCTCCTTTTGTTATATTACATGTTGAAGAGTTTCTTCCAGATAATCATTCTGAACTCGTTACTTGGTTGATTTAGTGATAATGTATTTTGGGGTTTTATATTCTTTTACTTGCATCTTTTAGTTGCAGTTTTCTATTCAACATTCTACCATATACTAGGTCTTATGGATTGCCTCAGCATTTGCATAGACATTTCCTTTTTAATCACAATGCGCTGCATAATATCTCCCAGTGTTGCCATATATCAACTTGTCAAGAATGCTAAGCTATATCGTCTCTCCTTGTGGTTCACATAAATTAGCTGATTTCTACTTAGTACATACATACAAACAACAACATTTCTATAGACATATAGGTATGTTATAATTTATTCTAGGAACAAGGTGCCATGCACTTTATATGCTTTTGTTTCCGAGAGTGACGTATATAAGATAGCTGGATGCTTCGATCTTCTTTCCTTAGGATTTATAGACTATGAAAAGTTAGTTGTTACTTATTAGTATGGTGATATCCTCTTTACATGTTAATATCCTTATTTGATGATAAACAGACAAAAATTTGTCAGTCAATTGGTAAGTAAGGTAACTGATGGATTAAATTCTTCTCTGTTTCGTATAGAGCTATTAGTCATCTCGATTACTAAATCTATTTGGATGGTGAATTTTATTGTCTATTATAAAAGTTTGATTAATAAATAAATGTTTTTGATGGTTCTGTTCATCATTATTTTAAAGTTCTTTATTTGTATAGATATATTCCTGAACAGTTGTTTCTTTTATACATAGATGTCCAATTCCGTGAATGATTGTTAATTTACAATTAACATTTACTTCTGAATATGCGTTCTGTTAACATTAAAAAGTTAGAATGTGTAAGAATATGCACATCAAGATACCAGCAAAAACTGCTTACTAAAATGAAAGTAAACAGAGTGTAACTGAGACAAGAATATATTATATATACAAATGCAAATCAAGGATAATTATACTGTAGGCAATAAAAATCGCAGAAAAGTACAGACATGCGATTCAACAATTAGATACTCCTCATTCTCAAAAAAAAAAAAATAGATACTCCAAGCTAGGAAGAAAGAACTATATATTTGACTGATATTCCAGTTTGATCTTTTTCAATTTTGAGACAACTTCCAGCATCGGAATTCTTTCCGTAGGTGAGTGATTTGAGCACAACAAACCTAACTCGATGACATCTGACAGGCACTGATGCACGGTTGCGAAGACTTGAGATGATCCCTCACTACTGGAGTTATCCTTCACGAGATTGTAGTCCAAAACTTTGAATACTCCACTGGGATAATCCTTGCATACCCATTCCCTCAAACTTGATTCTTCACCAAACATGCCATCTGATGGCCTCTTTCCAGTAAAAGTTTCCAGCAATAGTATTCCAAAACTATATACGTCACCCATTTTTGAAGCTCTTCCCGTCCATATATACTCTGTTGCAAACATAATAACTGATGTATCAATCCGTTATGAAGTAAGATAGCACTGTTATAACAAATAAATCAATTGTAAGGGAGGTCGATTAAGCCATAGAAAACTAAGAGACCCTACTGAGAATTTTACAAAATTAGATATATGCACATACAGATTATCCATAATTATTGAAATTGAAACATAATTTGATTTTTTTGATTACCTGGAGCTATATAGCCAATGGTGCCTGGCATGCTTGTTGATGCTGAAGATCGACTATCCCCGAGCAACAGTTTGGCAATACCAAAGTCTCCAACATGTGCTACCATTTCTTCGTCCAACAAAACATTTGTTGGCTTAAGATCACAATGCAAAACTACGTCTGGATGGTGGTGGTGAAGGTACTCAAGCGCCAATGATACATCCAGCATTATGTTTAACCTTTGCAGAAGATTTAGGTAGTGGTTCTCGGAGTACAACCATTGCTCAAGGTTACCATTAGGCATGAATTGGAGGACAACAGCTTTGAAGTCCAGACTCGAACATACACTGATGATTTTGATGAGATTCCTGTGGCGAACTGTCCGCAAAACTTGGCATTCTGCATCAAAGCTTTTTGAAGCACCCTCAACTTCTAAATTAAAGACTTTTACTGCTACGATCAATCCATCCATAAGGCATCCCTTGAACACAGAACCGAAGCCTCCCCTTCCTAATAAGTTGGCCTCATTGAAGTTGTTTGTTGCACGAGCAAGTTCATAGCGTGAAACTAATCTATGTTCGTGCAAATGTTGTATATTAGTGTCGACCACGGTCTTGACCTTTCTCCTCCAGTAAAATGCATATATGAGACACAAGCAAGCTAAAAGAATCAAACTTGCTGCTATGGCAGGTAGGATATATTTGAGGGACTTCAATGCTTTCCTTGAATTGTATGGAATACTATTTGCAGGGCATGGTGCAAAGTGTAATTGAGGTGCTCCACAAAGTGCTACATTCCCTATCAAGATTGGAATGCTAGCATTTAAGAAGATCCCACCTTTAGGAATCTGTCCTACTAGCTTGTTGTAGGAAAGATCAAGACTACCAAGGTAAGATAGATTGGCTAAGAAGTTTGGTATGTTCCCCGATAGAAAATTGTGCGACAAGTTCAAATCGGTGAGACTGATCAATCTAGCAAAAGATGGAGGAATTTGACCATGTAACAAATTTGAAGAGAGATCTAGAATTTGAAGCATTTGAAGCTCTGCAAAATCATTTGGGATATTACCTGATAGACTATTCATAGACAAATTCAGGTAAAACAGAGATTTTGCATTTGCAACAAGAAGAGGAAGTGTGCCATATAAAGCATTTCTTGAAAGGTCTACCTGAAGGAGGCTTCCAGAGGTCCATAAGTTTTGGGGAATACTTGAGGACAAATTGTTGTTACTTAGACCCAAATACTGTAGCATGCTGAGGTTAGCCAATGAATCAGGTATTGGTCCGGAAATCAAATTGTAACTAACATCTAGGCTGGACAAACTTGTCATCAGTCCAAGCTCATAAGGAATTGTGCCACTTATTTTGTTGGATGATAAGTCTATCACTGGAAGTGCCTCTAATCTTGTGATTGTTGATGGTATCGTGCCTGTTAGATCATTCTCGCTCAAATCTAGGAGTATAAGACCAGTTAAGTTGCCCAATCCAACTGGGAGGTTTCCATGAAAGTGATTCACAGAAGCATGAAAATATTGCAGAGTTGTTGAAAGATTCCCAATGGAATCAGGAATTTCACCCGCTAGATTGTTTATGCTGTATTCTTGTTTCTTTAGATTTCTGCAGTTGGAAAGAGATGAGATGAATTCAAGCCCTCCAGTTAGTTTATTATGATGGAAAGAGAGTAGAGTGAGGAGAGGAAGTGACATGCCTATGTTACTCGGCACCTGTCCAGTGAGCTTGTTTCCCGCAAGACTCAGATAATTCAACATGGAAGCATTTAGTAAGGAAGTTGGTATTGAGCTACCGAGATAATTCAATTCCAAGTTGAGATGTTGGAGATTTGGTAAATTCCCTAACTCTTGCGGAATTACCCCTGTTAAGACGTTGTCCTGCAGAGCAAGTTTTTCGAGCATTGTGAGGTTGCCGACGGAAGTTGGGATAGTTCCACTAAATTGGTTAAAATCAAGATATAATAGAGTGAGCTTAGGCCACCAGCCACCAATATCAGTAGGGATGCTTCCACTGAACTGAGTTTCAGCAATTGAAAGTTTTTGGAGATGTTGACATTGAGCAAACCTTGATAGGACTTCACCAGTAAAATTATTCGGACCGAGAGAGAGAACTTTGATATTAGGTAGCATGCTAGTAAAGGTTTTGTTTGACGGGAGAGAACCTGAGAGATTGTTGGTAGAAACAATGAAATAGACTAAGGAAGACATGTTTAAGATGGTGGAGGGAATGGGACCAGATAGAAAGTTGAGACTAAGGTGGAGATGAGAGAGGCGAGGTAGGTAGCCAAGGGCTTGGGGGATGGGGCCGATTAGGGAGTTATTACTAAGATCAACGTACGAAAGGAAGGAGAGGTTTGCAATGTAAGGAGAGATGGTACCTTCGAGAGACATGTTGAAAAGCGAGATAGCTGTGACTCTCTGTTTGTGTCGCCGACTGCAGGAGACACCAAACCAGTTACAGAAGGAGGTGTTGGTGGTCCAGTTGGTGGACAGAAAGGCTTCAGGATCCGTGACTTGAGCTTTGAACGCCAAAAGCGATTCGAGATCAGTGATGTTGCTGTGGTGTTGTGTTGATGTGGCTTGCTTTATATTGTGGGAGTTGAGGATGTAGAGGATGGAAAAGAAGAGACAGAGAGGCTTCATATCTATGTAATTATTAGTGCAAGGCTAATAGAATTGAAGTGTAAGAAATTGTGTTATATTAACCAGTCTACTTATAGATGCAGAATATACAGGCAGAGGAGTTTACATGGAAAACTAACCAGATTTGACCCCCAACGTCTAAATATGAACCACAATATTCTGAAATTTTTTATAAAAATATATATATATATTCAGCAATTTTAGTGGAGGAATTTACATGGAAGACTAACAAGAGTTGACTCCATGGTCTAAATATGAACCACAATATTAGAAATTTTAGTGGTATATATTGTAAAGGAACCGATCTAAAAATGAACCACAATATTCAGAAATTTTAGTGGTATATCTTATAGGTTCCTTAAAAACTCGTCTGTATATGTATTTGGATGCACAAATAAATCCTATAAAATTTCTTAGTGCACTATATCAGAGAAAGGAAATGCTTCACATTTGTCCAATTCATATTCTTCGATTTGGACGCCCAAATCGATCCAACAAAACCTTAGTGGATTTGGATGCACAAATGAATCCCATTAAATTCATTACAAGTCTTTTTTAATATTAAGAAAAATACCATCCATGCAAATCGAACTCAAAGAAAACCCTCCTAGATCTCTCTCGAAAATCCGGCAGAGATTTTTAGGCGATCTTCAAGTTCCCCGCTCTCTCCCACCTCATCCCTCCTCCGGCCACCTTCTCCTCCTCCCCTCCGGCAGCGCCGATCCTGAGGTATTTGAGGCCCTGAGCGAAAAAAAAAATATTTGGGCCCTTTATAGACATGCATGTATTTTTATATATATTAATAAAATATAATATAACGGCGGGGGACATAAAAACAATACCCTGAAAAATAAAGATTATCTTTGTTATGCTTTATGACACCAAATACTCCATATTTTTTATTAAGCATAGTGAAAGCGACTCTTGCACCTGCCAAAATTTTTTAAAAAAAATCAATCACATCTTATCTAAAATATAAGGCCAGGGCCCAGGAATCAAGCTTATCATATAAATAAGCTTCAAATTTCATTTGGTCAGTAAGCTTGCCTAACAATAAATTTAATCAACAATACTATTGTTGGAGTGATTTCTACCTCAGTACCTCCTAAACCCACAAGAGAGATTCTCAATTCTATTAATTAAAAAAAAACGACATGAGAGGGCTGAACTACCAGAGTAGTGCTAAGAAGACCAACAACTCCTGCAGTCCTACTAAGAAGACCAACAACTCCAACTACGCCTCTGATACCCGAGACACCATGATTCCAACTCCAACTACAACTCCTGCTAAGAAAAAAACTCTGTAAAAGAAACAAACGAAAATTCTCAACTGACAATTTGAAGAAGATCTGAAGATGTCGGAAAGAGAGAGAGAGTGAGAGAGAGAGTTTGAAGAAGATGAAGAGGCTGGAAAAAAAATGAAGAAGTTGAAGTGACACTGGAAAAGCGAGAGATTACTAAATTGGGCCCTCTCCGAAAAATTAATTACAAACTCATTAATCCATTATAGTAATTATAAGACGATTAATCTATTATGTTTATAAAAAAATGGGCCCCTCCCCTAAAGTGGGCCCTAGGCGGTCGCCCAGCTGGCCCTGGGCCAGGGCCGACCCTGCCCTTTGGTAGCCCTCCACCTCCTCCCGCCCACCCTGCTCCTCCCCCTCCTCTACCTCTGCTCCTCCACCCTCGGTAACCCCCCTCTCCTCCACTTTCGGTAAACATCCCGTCTTCCCCTCCTCCCGGCCCGCCCACATCCACCCTCCGCCAACCACCGTCCTCCCTTTCTCCCACCTGACCAAAACCCTTCCTTTCCCCTCTTCTCTCCCTCCCAGTCCGAAACCCACAGGGGGGGTCCTCCTCCTATCTTCCTCCTCCAATATTGCTTCCCTAATACCTAAATTTCTTTTTCCCTAATATCCGATTTACAACCAACTTACTATTAGCAAGAAAATGTACCCTAGTTGGTGGGGCGATGGTAGTCCGACAATTTTATAGTTTGGGCTGTACTTTGTGATATGCAGGTTAAAGTGAGGGGTTCCTAAGGTCTCTCTCATGTCAGGGGGCTTGGAGGGGGTGGTGGCGTTTGTTGAGCAGTCAGGGGAGAGGACAGCCTTCGTTGCGAGGTGTCAGTGAGAGTCAACGAGGGTCAAGCTGTAACGCCCCGGATCCCCGTCATCGGACATCCGTGACACAACCAGAATCTTTGCCTTCAAATGCATCTCAACACAGTAAATAGTATGGAAATTTAAAACACTTTTATTGCCATCAGAGTTAATACATCAATAGTTACGAACATCAGTTATTCGTATCAAGCTGTAACGTCCCCCTTTTGACTCCAAACTCAATTCTTTCAATTTCTATATCACTTTAATCATAAACTAAGATAGTTATATTTCTAAGAAAATTTCGGCAGAGTTTTCCCTGAAATTTCTGCTCCGAAACACAAAAAGCTTACGGAATTCTGCTCTAAATTCCGTAGCTCACATCACAGGCAATTATATCGCGGGCTCCCCAGGCCAAAATGAGCAGAGACACACAGGCAATATATATATATGCTCTGGGGGCCAAACTCATAACAGAATATCAAATATCAAATAAAAACCATAAATCCCTTTGAAAACGTAGTAAGGTTTTTAGAAAATAATTTATGAACCACACCACAGGACCCGGTACTCCACAACAAGATGGGTACGGGTTAGAAACATATCATGCCACTCCACACTATTACTCATCATCATCATCCACGTACTTATACATCAAAATACAATTTAAAGCATAAAAGTCACTATTCACACAATTAAACCTTAAGTAACAAATTGTAGAATGAAGTCCCACTCCACAGAATCTACACCTCACCTCTGCACCGCTGAGGACCTGTAACAGTAGGGGCCTAGGGTAGTCCAGAGACCCCCTAACCCCCCAAACACTAAGGGGTTAGCCATTTCTGGTGTGAGTATAATCTATTAATAAGCAAATAAATTAATCTTATAAGTAAAACAGAATGAACTTACGAATACCAAGGTAAACCTGAACATGTAAATATCATAAATGGAAATTCCCATCAAATACTCGCTGCATCACTTCCTGTATGCATATCCACACCCGCTCACAATATACTTATCCTTAGTTTGGACATCATGCCCAAATTAGTACGCCTTATGCAAATATTCCTGTAGCTTATTCTCCCACAAAGCTTTACATTCACACAACGCTACTTTCACATAAACTGCACCTCATTTACCATTCATTTGCAATTACAGACTCACGACTTATATTCCTTTCCAATTTCATATCACATAACATCACATTCATTCATTCTTACAACACATATCATCACGTCTCGCAATACATCACTTTCACACTCATAATTCATCTTAAATGGAAAATAAACCTGTATCCTGATTTCCTAGTGTTTGTGTATGCCATGACCTGAGTCTAATGCAACAATACAGAATACAGAATAGATGCACTTAATCTAATGTCAGCAAGACTCTGGACACACATGCATCCCATACTACATGTGGCCCAGATCAAGCCGTTTCTCCAGTTTGATTTGAACCCTCGCTATGCAATGCATTCTAATTTGGTCTACTTCCTGTTCCTGATAGTATGACATGGTTGAGGAGGTGAAAATAAAAGAAATAATGCGGGGCGCTACCCCGAAGTCACCAATAATTACTGCGTCGAACCATCCCCGAAAGCTGTGACGAACTTACAGATATACCGCAGTATATCCATTGCGCAAAGATCCTTTATGATCCGTTTGTGTCCACCAACATAGAACATGATGTCGGTACCCCCGATCCGTCAGGATATCAGCATCCCGTTCTTACCATGGTACTTCAGGAATTAACAGTGCAAGATATGCGCCGCAGCGCGTATCCCTAATGACAGGAAGAGACAACCAGTATCACCACTTAGTGCTAACTCTCAGAACGAGTTGGATTATAGGGAATCACCCCGAATACCAATTCAGACTTCGAGCGAAACAATAAAAGAAAAACCTAATCAATCCAGTTTACTGAAATTATGTTGTTATTCAAACCACACTCGGTATCGATCAACAAAGTCGAGCCTGACTGGTCTGTCAAGGTAACAACCATCCCGGAATCACATCCAGTGATTCCCAATACCTTCATAGGTCAGCGACCCAAAATAATTCCGGCCCGTGACCCTCAGCGAGTGGTCCAACGGAGCCCCAATGATGCAATACAAATTAAATGAAGGTAAGCACACACATAACCATTAATTCCTGACCATTGACAGACTCAAGCATCGAGACACCAAATACAAACCGACCAGAACTATATCTCAACTCACTCATGTACGCCATGAGTATTAATCCCAGGAACTCATCCAAGTTCCAAATGAAATGCTAAAACATCATTAAAATCCGATAGCTCATAATCACCACACTGCGATATGCAGAGGGCTCCTCATCAATTGTCCGATGGAATAACTCAAGAAATAGCAGTAGCTGTGACCCAAGCTACGCTCATCGGAAATCAACACAATCAGACTTTTAGAAGGGTAGAGAGATCCACAGCAATCTCCTAGTGGGCGACCCTCTCAAATGTTTAAGAGCTCAAGTCCCCAAGCTAACTTAATCTTGAAGTCAATCTCAACAACAGGGTGCCAAACTTACAACAACCACAACTTCCAACACACAGCTCAAATTTGCTTGACACTACCCATTCTGAAACTCTAAGACTCTGGTCTACAACTTTCCAGCTAACCATTTCACCGAATCCAATCATCTTGATCCTACAAACCTCATATATTCTTAAAGGTTCATAGCAAGATCATACATGTACAATTGGTTATGACCTTTCGGACTTCGGTCCAAAAGCAATCTGCTTCAGCTCTGTCCTTTCAGACTAGCTGCACTCCACAATTTATTTTGAGGCATCAACCGACCTCGATAATTTATGGAATTTAACCTATAGTTGTGGACACATACAAGAGTGTCCACACCAATCCTTAACTCAAAACATCCATGCTACACTAAGATACAAAAACAAAAATACACAGCAATTCATAATTTAAAATTTTCACAACGCACCATGTGCGTAAAATAAAAGATATCATACTCACAAATTGTCCCGCAAAGACTCGAAGCGCCACCACGCATCCAAAGCCGCTAGTATATCCTATCATCAAATTTCAACGTAATTAAAACTCAAATCATCCAACCAATCACAAAAGCTAATAACTCTATTCCAAACATCACACAAGCGTTTATTGAACGCCTGGGATACACACGTGCGATGCACGTAATGATCAAAATCCTACGGGTTTTTTTTTATTTCCCAAACAATAACAAAAATCATCCCTAAAATAACCTAATGGCCCAACAAAAATTCTATGACCATAAAAGAGACAAGTTCTCATATACTTACTCCCCCTTTATAAACCCAAAACCCTTATTTATTAACAACTTGCAATTCCTCTAACAACTTGTTAATTTCTCACATCTATAACACCCAACCCCTCCTAATCTCCCTACTACCATATTTCTACTTAATAGGAATTGAAAATACTTAATTTTATACAATAAAATAAAATAGGGTTTACCTTCCGGAAATCCTTTCGAAAAACGGACACCGCCACGACGTAGAGAACCCTTCTATTAGTCTACCCCCAAATTTAATTTGGAAACGGTGGAGAAATGGAGTGGATTTGAGCCGGGGAAGTGGCGATCGAAAGAGGTTTCGATGGGTTTCCTTTATGTCGGTTGGGAAGGGACAGGAGGAAGAAAAGAAAATGGAGAAGGAAGGAGATGGGTGAGGTGGGCTTTATAAAATAAAATAAATAAATAGATAGATAAATAAATAAATAATAGAAAGGGAATATTACATACAAGCCTCCAAGTCCCAATTATATTTCAAATGAACCCCAAAACTCTATTTTAACAATATAAACAACACAAAAATACATTAAAACTGCCTCGTAATAATCTTTAAAAATTATAAAATAAAGCAGAAAATAAATCTGATATTTCTCAATAACAATTAATTGTTATTAGAAAATACACAATCTCGTGCAATTCTCAATTGCGTACGAATTACGATGCAAAATAGCCATATGCTATTTTTGCGGGGTATTACACAAGCGAGGGGATGAGAACCAGGATCAATCTATACAGGGAGTTGTCAGATTGGTGGAGTGCCTGCGGTCTCTCATATGGTGCTTGACGTTGATGTATGAGTCACTGATGGGGGCAACGGAGGTGTCCGTGCGAACGACGGAGCGGATAAACAATGTACAAGCAAGGGAGAGGATAGCCTTCGTTGCGAGGTGCCAGTGAGAGTCAACGAGGGTCAAACAAAGGGATGAGAACCAGGACTCAATCTGTACAAGGAGTTATCAGATTGGTGGAGTGTCTGCGGTCTCTCATATGGTGCTTGAAGTTGACGTATGAGTCACTGATGGGGGCGATGGAGGTGTCCATGCGAGCGACGAAGCGGATAAATGGTGTATAAGTGAGGGACTGAGAGAGAGATAATGAGTTCAAATTGGCATGATAAATTGACTTGGACGAGGTCGGCCGATCGGTAGGATTAGATTTCGTTGTACTTTTGTGTTGGTTGGGGTGTATGAGTTCCAGGACCCAGCATATTGGGATCTGAACTTCATAAGCCTTACTTTTGGTTGTATGTTTTGTTAAAATCTTTTTAATGAAACGCAGGGGGTATTCAACCCACCGTTTAACGATATAAAAAAATATTTAGAAAAATAAGGCAACTTAGAATAAATATCAAGTTAGTCGATGGTAATTTTTCCGTAAAGGAGTCCAAAGAACATGATCTAATTACTATCCATCCATCAAGATTCGTGTGGAATTACTTGATGCTTTGGTGAAGGACTAACTTTAATGTAACGCCCCGAGCCCGGCTCAGCTGCGCACGCGACTACACACGTGCACACACGCGAAAGAACGGATACAAAATTCTAGCCACGCTCACCACAGGCACCATCAAAAAGTGGGTTAACCCTATAGGTGCCTTTATCATTTGGTTTTTCCTATATAAACACACACACACTTCTCCACCATTTTTCCGATATGGGATCTCATTCCCATGCCAACTCACGTTGACCATCCATGCATGCATACTCATTTCTCATTTTCCATCATTAAAGCCTATGACCCATAGACCAATCATATAGGATTTATTATCAATCCTCTTTTCAATCAAGCCCATAGGATCCCATTATAGGCCAACATTATTTCCAACCATCTCTTTATTATATATATATATATATATATATATATATATATATATATATATATATATATATATATTATATTTCTATATAATATTATATGTATACCCGCTTAAGTACGGGGTGTTACACAACCCCCCCCCCCCCCTAAGAACTGTAACTCCTATTTCCCGTATCTGTATTTTATTATTATTATTATTATTTTCTTCTGCTGTATTTTGCTCCATTGTACTCTTTTATCAATTTGAGATCCTGTATTCCATTTTCGTTCGAATAAAATTGTTATTTTGTTTCAACTCAATTTTTGGTGCCTATATCTGATTCAATTGTATGTCCGTCCTGCTCTTTTGTGTCGTTCTTCATGGAGAAATGGGCTATTCATTCCATCTATTTCATTTCCCCAATTTTATTGAGTTTTGACTAAGTCTCCTGTTGGATCCCACTCAAACACGCTACCCAAATACCCAAAAACCCAAAACCCTAACTATTTAACCCTAAACCTACCCTAACCCTAACCCCGAATTACTGTGCAAACCTATCATCCCAGCCACCTTTTTCCTTCCTCCCATATTCTTCTCCATTCGATCGAAACCCATCATCCACCATCACCATTACCACCTCGAATCGTCCCCATTGCCTCCTCGCCATCGCCCCAGCCCCGATCACCTTTGCTCCCTTTCCTCGTCAACCTCGCGATCACCACCACCCTCGCCTCCGATCCATCGAACCCAACTCCCATTTCTCCATTACCCAACTCTCCACCTCTCGCCGCCTCGCCTTTGCTCCCTTTCCACCGTCACAACCCCAATACCTCACCGCCATCATCATCGCCACCACCCCCAACCCTTTTGAACCCAACTCCCGAACCCACTCCGTCTTCAACCTCTTGCCCAAACTCTATCTCCTTCTTCCATCGCCCAACCCAATCCCCATCTTCTCGCCTCGTCACCTCCGATCCATCGCCTCCTTCTCCTCTCTACCTCGGTCGCATCGCCACTCCCCCGAAGCCATCCCCCGCTTTCCTCCCCTGTTTCGAACCCAAAAACAGAGCTCTGGTCTCTCACTCGCCCTCACCGCGGTGCAGCTCCCCTGTGCCGTCGCTCGCCACCCGAGCATCGCCGTCATCCCGAGCCCTCACCATCGGCATCACAGACCACCGTGGTCATCGCAAATCTCCCGCGTTCTCTCTCTCTCTCACTGTCGAAGGGAAGGAGACGCAGCGTAAGTGGGCAGAGTTTTCCGTTTTGTGTTTTGATGTAGCGGATCTCGAGGTGGTGTTCGCTGTTTTGGAGCAGATTCGGTGTGGAGAAGCCCATCCATTGGTTTGATTTGCTATTGTGTGTTCTGGGCGCATCTGATCCCGTTTGCCGTTCTGTGTTCTATCCAGATCGGGTGTGGAGTTTACCTTGAGTTACTGTTGGTTCTTCGCTCGGTCTTCGCACGTGCTTTTGGGAGATTTCGCCCGGGATTTCCGATCCCGCTACTCTCAAATTATCGGATCTAATCGTCTTCCTAAAGGCAAGTATTCATCTTGTACAAATATTTTTCCTAATACAAGCGTTAATTTGAAAATACCGCAAATAGATAGTAGTTGTGACTCCTTCTTGACTGTCGTTGTCGATCAAATATTAATCCTCATCAATTCCATAATCTTATGAATCACAACAATTTCATTGTTATATTACAACTATTTGGACTCAATTTATCCCATAGTCACATGAACATATGAAATTAAGAAACCCTAGATTTATAGATATGTGTTGTATCTTGTATGTGACGAACTTGCAACCATTTGAGTTGAGAAATAAATGTTACTTACTGTTTTGATAACCATTACCCCGTATTTGTATCACACATTAATCTAGACGCCTAACAACCAATTATCATGCAACCAATACATGTAAGACATACACACTTGTTGCTGTCCTGAACTTTACTTACTATTTTGATCCCTTTTAAAATCAGAATCTGAACCTGAGACCTGAAAAGTAAATGTAGATCTAGATGTCTAAATATTGATAGCCTCCGAAATTTTTGAATTCCGAGTTACGGTCTAGGAGATATCGCAGTTTTACTGCAGCTGTGTCGGTAGTCGCAGATTCACAAAACTGCTGCACATCTTTAGTTTGCAAATTAATTTAACTATGTTAACAGTAAGCGTTTGACTTGAAATTTTGCTGGACACCCTATAGGACATCCAGAATTTTTCTCAAAATTTATTTGTAATATTTCAACACTGTTTCACATGTTTAAACTTAGATTCACAAATCCTGGCTGAACATAGAAGCAGTATAGTTTGCTGTTTTGACACATGTTACCACAACTTTCCAGTACCCTAATTATATGCGTTGGAACCGAGAAGGTGTCTTCTAGATCTCCTGACGGATCCACATTTGCTATCTCGAAGCAACGGACATCGCAGTTTTAGTACAACAACGTCGTGCTGTCCAGATTTGAGATTTTCGTTGTTCGTGATATTTTTATTCGTGTTGACCCTCGAATATGCTATATAAATATCTGAAACTTGTTCTATGTCCATGATTATGATTTATTGACTTGTTTCGCACACTTGCATGCTTGCTTGATAAGAATTAATAAAAAGTAACAAGCCGGGGTTTAAGGAAAAGATCATAGTAGTAGACAATATAGGTAAGTGTACTTGGAAGGGGGGGCCCGTGTTTCCCATAATTTTATGTTAAATGGAACTAAGTGCCACGTCATGGGTGACGGGGGCCACCTCTAGATCCCATTATATGATTACATGATATATATTTGAGATCACATGGAACTAAGTGCCACGTCATGGGTGACGGGGGCCACCTTTAGAGCTTACGGGGGCTACCTCTAGAGCCCATGGTTTGATCACTTGCTTGATACTTGATGCCTGAGTACACCGTCCTATAAACTCCATTACTAGGCCTAAACGAAATTGTACTGACTGTAGCAACCATGTAGTAAAAGTATGGATGCATGAAGTGCTACCTAGATAGTAATAACTACAAGACTTGATACATGAAACTTGGTACATGAAACTTGATACATGAAACTTGAACTTGATACTTGTTCACTTAATACTTGTACTTGACAACTTGACACTAGACTTGAAACTTGTTACGTGACACTTGTACTCGATACTTGTCACTTGATGTTGGATACACCTACATGTTCACTTGTCACTTGCTCCACTATTAGTATTTGTTATCCAGCCTGTTTACTTGAGTTGTCCTTCTTGCTAGCTAGTTCTTGGATTTCCACTACTTATTGTATCCATATAACATTCTTGATTCCAAATCTTGTTCCACATTACGTGTACTCGTTTTTACTATTTGTGGCCCTAACTTGCACTAATGGTGTTTTATCTTGTTTTCTCTATTTTTCCCTTTTTATAATATTAAGCAGACCTTGGAGACGAGTTGCCTGCTGGAATCGGTGAGCAGAGATTTTAGGCTTCAATTGGAGGAAGAACATGTTTTAATTATTTGTTTTCTTGAATTATTCATTTCTGCTACGTAAGACTTGTAACGGGCTGATGTTTTTAAGAAGATCCCTATCAAAACTGGAATGCTAGCATTTAAGAAGATCCCACCTTTAGGAATCTGACCTACTAGTTTGTTGTAGGAAAGATCAAGACTTCCAATGTAAGATAGATTGGCTAAGAAGTTTGGTATGTTCCCCGATAGAAAATTGTGCGACAAGTTCAAATCGGTGAGACTGATCAATCTAGCAAAAGATGTAGGAATTTGACCTTGTAACGAGTTTGAAGAGAGATCTAGATTTTGAAGCATTTGAAGCTCTCCAAAATCACTTGGGATATTACCTGATAGTCTATTCATAGACAAGTCTAGGGAAATTAGCGATTTTGCGTTTGCAACAAGAGAAGGAAGTGTGTCATATAAAGCATTTACGGAAAGGTATACCTGAAGGAGGCTTCCAGAGGTCCATAAGTTTTGGGGAATACTTGAGGACAAATTGTTGTTACTTAGATCCAAAGTCTGTAGCATGCTGAGTTTAGCCAATGAATCAGGTATTGGTCCGGAAATCAAATTGTAACTAACTTCTAGGATGAACAAACTTGTCATCAGTCCAAGCTCATAAGGAATTGTGCCACTTATTTTGTTGGACGATAAGCCTATCGCTTGAAGTGCCTCTAATCTTGTGATTGTTGATGGTATCGTGCCTGTTAGATCATTCTCGCCCAAATCTAGGAGTATAAGACCAGTTAAGTTGGCCAATCCAACTGGGAGGTTTCCATGAATGTGATTCCCAGTAGCATATAAATATTGCAGAGTTGTTGAAAGATTCCCAATGGAATCAGGAATTTCACCTGCTAGGTTGTTTACGTTGTATTCTAGTATCTTTAGATTTCTGCAGTTGGAAAGAGATGAGATGAATTCAAGCCCTCCAGTTAGTTTATTATCACCTAAAGAGAGTATAGTGAGGAGAGGAAGTGACATGCCTATGTTACTCGGCACCTGTCCAGTGAGCTTGTTTCCCCCAAGATAAAGATGATTCAACATGGAAGCATTTAGTAAGGAAGTTGGCATTGAGCTACCGAGATAATTCAATTCCAAGTTGAGATATTGGAGATTTGGTAAATTCCCTAACTCTTGCGGAATTACCTATGTTACGATGTTAGGTCGTTGTTGTGCAGAGCAAGTTTTTCGAGCATTGTGAGGTTGCCGACGGAAGTTGGGATAGTTCCACTAAATTGGTTAAAATCAAGATATAATACAGTGAGCTTAGGCCACCAGCCACCAATATCAGTAGGTATGCTTCCACTGAACTGAGTTTCAGCAATTGAAAGTTTTTGGAGATGTTGACATTGAGCAAACCTTGATATGACTTCACCAGTAAAATTATTCTCACCGAGAGAGAGAACTTGGATATTAGGTAGCATACTAGTAATGGTTTTGTTTGACGGGAGAGAACCTAAGAGACTGTTGTAAGAAACAAGGAAATAGACTAAGGAAGACATGTTTAAGATGGTGGAGGGAATGGGACCAGATAGAAAGTTGCGACTAAGGGTGAGATGAGAGAGGCGAGGTAGGTAGCCAAGGGCTTGGGGGATGGGGCCGATTAGGGAGTTATTGTAGGATAATGGCTCGATTCTGGTTCAGTTTGTTTATATCCGTAGTATCTGCAGCGAGTGAAAGTTCTAGTACATCAGTCGACTGGAGATGGGTCTCAGTCGACTGTCCAGAGAGGAGTTTCAAAGGCTAAGGATACAGCAGCAGGAGTCGACTGAATGTGGAATCAGTCGACTGTCCAGAAAGAATGACCAGTCGACTGGTAAGTAAGCCAGTCGACTGTTGGCGGGTCCGTACACCAGAATAGGCCCATTTCGAAAAGGCCCAGTAGTTTCCCTATAAATACACCCGTTAGGGTTTTGTGATGTGTGACGAAAAATATAGACCTCTATTCGGATTTGCAGCCGTCATCTCTTGTAAGGGTTTGTTTCACCCATTGGTGATTATTTGAAGAAGAAACCCCAACCGCCCCGTGGATGTAGGCACTTGTTTGCCGAACCACATTAAATCTGTGTGTCCTTGTGTTTGTTTGTTTTTCTGTGTTTTCTCTCGCTGTTTCTCTCTTCGATTGGTTGTTTGATTCGTATTCCGCACAACAAGTGGTATCAGAGCTTTCGGTTCGACCTAGAGGGAGATGGCGAGTGATGCAGATGCAACCAAGGATGTTGTGGGATCAAGTTCGTCCAGAACAACGATTCACAACGCAAAATTTGAAGTTGAAAAATTTGATGGAACAAACAATTTCGGGATGTGGCAGTGTGAGGTGTTGGATGTTCTTGTTCAACAAGAACAAGATGTTGCTTTGGAGGAAGAAAAACCAAAGAATATGTCCGATGTAGATTGGAAGAAGTTGAATCGAGTTGCGTGTGGGACTATTCGGCTCTTTATTGCGAAGGCTCAGAAGTATGATTTGATGAGGGATACCATTGCTGCGGTGTTGTGGAAGAAACTCGAAGACAAATACATGAGGAAAAGTTTGGAGAATCGGCTGTATTTGAAGAAGAGGCTTTTTCGCTTCACCTATACTGAAGGTATGTCTATGAACGCTCATGTTGAATCATTTAATAAATTATTGGCTGATTTGTTAAATTTGGATGAGCAAATTAAAGATGAAGATAAAGCCCTAATTCTGTTGAATTCATTACCTGAAAGTTATGATCATTTAGCAACAACATTAATATATGGAAAAGATACTGTGAAATATGAAGATGTTGCAAATGTTCTGTTGAATAATGAAACTAGGAGAAGGAATAAAATGGTTGATAGAGAAACTTCTGAGGCATTGATTGTAAGGGGCAGAACTGAGACCAGATCTGAGACCAAATCTGGGAAAAAGAGAAACAAATCTCGTTCCAAATCGAGAAGAGTTTCAAAGGACAGAAAGATACCAGCCAAAGATGAATGTGCTTTCTGTCATGAAAGGGGGCATTGGAAAAAGGATTGTCCTAAGCTACGAAATAAGGAAAATTCGACTGCAAATGTGATTGTTGATAATGGAGATAGTGATGATGTTTTTTCTTATGCACTTGCAACTAGTCCCTCACTTTATCAAGAAGTATGGTTTCTTGATACAGCAGCATCCTATCATATGTCTTGGAGAAAGGAGTGGTTTACTTCTTTAGAGTATATGGATGGTGGGGTAGTTTTGATGGGAAATGATGCACCTTGTAAGAAGGTAGGAATCGGGAAGATTGAATTGCTAATGCACGATGGTCTTATTAGGGAGCTTTCAGATGTTTGGTATGTTCCAGATTTGAAAAAGAATTTGATTTCACTTGGTGTTTTGGAGGCCAGTGGAATGAAATTTGCTAGTGAAGGTGGCATTCTGAAGGTGACTAACGGAGCACTTGTGGTGATGAAAGGGCAAAGAAAAAGGAACTTGTTTTTCTTGCAGGGAAAAACATATTTGGGTCAGGCTGCCAGTGTAACTGAAAGGCCTAAACAGGTTGTTCCCGACTCTACTAGGTTGTGGCATATGCGACTCGGGCATGCAGGAGAAAAGGCCTTGCAGGGGCTTGTGAAGCAAGGGTTGCTTAAAGATGCTAAAGGGTGCAAGTTGGAATTTTGTGAACATTGTGTTTTGGGTAAGCAAACTAGGGTGAAATTTGGTACAGCTGTACATCAGACAAAGGGTATCCTCGATTATGTGCACACAGATGTTTGGGGCCCTACTCAGACACCTTCTATGAGTGGTAGACACTGGTTTGTTACATTTGTTGATGACTACTCCAGACGAGTTTGGGTATATACCATGAAACACAAAGATGAAGTTTTGACATTGTTCACAAGTTGGAAGAAGAAAGGAAAATTTTGCCGAAATGCCCCTGTTTTTGAAAATAATTAGCGAACTGCCCTTGTTTTGAAAACATTTAGCCATTTGCCCTTGTCTGTGACACGTCAGCAACAAACGTGATTGGGAATCACGGCATCAGCTAATTGCATGCCGTGTTTCCCAATAACGGCATCTTTATTTGAGAAAATTGCCATGCCATTATTCCCATTAACGGCATTGGTTAATTTTAGTATAGAGCTATATTGTATCAACATTGTCTCGAGATTGGAAATCAAAAAAGAAATGAACTGATGCCGTTATTCCGGAGAACGGCATCGTTTGTACTGATGCCGTTTTTCAGAATAACGGCATCAGTTATAAATGTTTTGCACAAATCCCTATACTCGAAAACCCCTTTCTTCTCCCCTTTTCTTCCCCTTCTGATTTGTAAAACGCATCTCTCTCACATCACCCCTTTTACCCACAAACCCTAGATCTCATAATCAAAAATTTTCAACCATTTGAGTCCTATAAAATTCCATACATCCTAATTCCTCACTCCCACTCTCATTTTCAGTCTTCCTCATCAACGAATATTTTGCCGGTGGTTTTTTTGGTATCATTTGAAAGGTATTATCATACTAACCTTATGTTTGATTTTTATTTCAAAGATTCATCACATTTTGAGTAGTGAATGATTTGAATATGTTTTAATTTTTAATTTTTATGCATAGGTATGGAATTTGATATCCCTATATGGTTATATTTTGGGGGTGAAGTAATTAAGGATCCAAAAATTGGATATTCTTATAGTGATGTTGATCCGGTAATTATTTGGGCTACCCCCAATTTTGGTTACTCAGAATTAACAGATAAGATATATGAAGTAACCAATTGGGACAGAAGTGAAATGACTTTGAGATTGAGAGCCCGTTATTCTGCTGGTAAAGGGGATGGGCAGTACTTCATGTTGGTACCCATAGACAGTGACGGTTCTCTGAGGTCTGTCCTGCTTAGGACACTTCATCCAAGTTGTAGTTGGAATATAGTTGAGTTATATATTGATCAAACGAGGCTTCCAAATACTAGGTATAAAATCCACTAGATCTGAAAAAAAAACATCTAGGGTTATTCATTAACCCTAGACGATCTGAAAAAAAAAATCCACTAGATCTTTGGTGTGTTATTGAGTTCTATTTCGGAGTATACTCTTCAATCCTTCATCAAGAGTTCATTCTCATTCCGAATCCGAAATCTTTGTAAGTAACCAAAAACCCTAATTTGTATTTTGTATAGTTGATTTTGACTGTTTTATTATGTAGTATAGTACAAATATTGTAGATTAGGGTTATTGAAGTAGTAATTTTGGAAGTATGAAGTATTGTAGATTAGGGTTTACAAAATGTTGAGTTTTTGAGATGCTCAAATTCTTAAATATTCAAGTGATTTACGTTTGAAGTCGGGGTTTTGAAGATCCTAATACACTTAATTTTGGTGCTTGTTGCTCATGCACTCAATTTTCCTAATTCACGGGGAGATCCTAATACACTCATCTTTGGTGCTTCTAGCTTATTGAAGATCCTAATTCACTAGCAGATCTCTGCTCATGCACTCAATTTTCCTACTGAAAATGTTGTTGATTAGTCTTCGTTAATGTGTACAGGCCAATGGATCCTGCACAACCATCTTCTTCGCATGGTGTTGGTGCTTCTTCTACGCCTTCACTTGGACCACGTGGACATCCGGGACCATTAGATCCTACAGTTCTGTTTCTGCAAGAAGACCACAGATCACAGGCCGTTTGGACCGGGGATGTGGAGAAGATGAGTTTTAGGATGCACAAGGTCATGCCTGTCCTTAAGAACTGTATTGCTATGGAACATTATTTAGTTAGCAGTGGATTTAGCGGTATGTCAAAGCTGACCAACATAAAGTGTGATCACGCCTTGCTTACCGCACTGGTAGAGCGATGGAGGCCGGAGACACACACCTTCCACTTACCGTGCGGTGAGATGACGGTCACCCTACAAGATGTAGCGGTGATTTCGGGTCTTCCAATTGACGGGGTGGCCGTCACAGGCAATCTGATGTTCAACAAGGTTGCACTGGTACGAGATTATTTGGGGTTGGATGTTGATGAAGTTGACCACGGCATATGGGTTGGGGAATCCATTAGACGTTCATTCCTAGAAGATAGTTTCACTCACATTCGAGTCGCACCTGTGCATACGGACATCGAGATCCAGAACTACACGCAGGCATACGTACTGTCGATGATTGGAGGGATCCTATTCCCTAACTCTTCAGGTGACGTAGTCCACCTCATGTATCTTCCATTGATAGCTGACCTACAGACAGCCGGCAGGTATAGTTGGGGAAGTGCAGCTCTAGCCTCCCTTTATCGTGCACTCTGCAACTGTTCGATGGGTTCGATTCAGATGACCGGGCCGATGTCCATCCTGCAGATTTGGTGTTGGGAAAGAATACATCTCGGCTGACCCCGTGTGACGGTACTATCAGAGAGTTAGAGGGTAGTACAGGATAATCCCGTGATGAGAGCTCCTCTCGGTGCATACTGGACGGGGAAGCGTACGTGGAGGGATAACGTACGTGGTGTCCTAACTTATTACAGGGACGAGCTAGATCAATTGAGGGAAGAGCTCGTCAATTGGACCCCGTACACGGATGAGAGACTGGCTCGTCTACCACCTATTTGCACTGCTAATGCGCAGTTGTGGTTGACCTTAGCTCCACTAGTGAATTTCTCAGTTGTGGAGTTTTATTATCCCGGCCGTGTTCTTCGGCAATTCAATGCACAACAACCCGTCCCCGTGAACACATTATACGATCGTAGACTACACAACATCACGGGCCAAGGTCGTTTACCGAACATGGATTGGGCCGATCATCACCGCGCGTATGTAGGAGCATGGAATGAGCGGAGGTATGAGTTGGTAGTCGAGGGTGTTGAGTATCCGTATGATGGATCAATGCAAACAACTTATATGGCCTGGTACCGTCGCATAACGCGACTTTATATCCAACCCAAAACGGATTTTCCAGCGGGCATCCAAGAACCTATACCCGCGATTCATGTTGAACCTCCACCGGCATTTTCATCATCACAGCCGATGTACCAACCGAAGGCCTCATCATACCGTATAATGGTAAGTTAGATTGTTTGTTGAATTTCAATTATTTCGTTCCGTTCTACTTATGCATCTTCACTTACAATATATATGGTTTAATATTATAGATAGAAAGCACATGGGACATGGCTAGAAAATGTGCGAATGTGTTGAAGAGCAATGCCAATAAGGCATGCAAAGAATTGGCACGAGACCTCCTGTGCAATTGTCGTACCTCTCTTGAAGAGGTTGGAGATGGTCCTCGTTTCAATGAACTTGTGCGTTCAACCGAAGGTCCACGCCAACAAGAACGGCCTACCGCTAGCCAAGCTTCACCTCCACCACAACCAGCTTTGCAATTGGGACCCCCATCAGAGCGTCGAAGACGCAAGACCGTTCGTGATCCTCCACCGCAAAGCCAATTGGCAAATCCGGAGATTGAAGAAGGAGGAGGTGGCAAAGAAGAAGGAGCTGGTCCAAGTGGACCCCCAACGCAAGAACAACGGGAACGTAGGCGGAAAGTCCCGGCTCGGATGAGAAAAGCACCCAAACATTACACTCCAGGATAATTGGTAGAAACAAACTAATTGTCTTTTTGTAACACATCATTTTATGCATTTATTAATTGTATATGTTTGTATGCAGGTTGTTATGTGTGGGCATGCAAATTGTTGAAGTATTTGATTTTGATGAAGATTAACACAGGAAATATTTGAATTTTGTAATGTCTGTGAAGTTGGTATGTGGGAGTGGCAAAGTGAACTTAATCAGTTCGGATATGTGAAATAAGTCCAAGTGAACTTGTTGTAGTATTAAAATTTGAAGTTGAATGAATGTGGAGTTCAAAGTAGTATGGGGACTTGATCTGTGAATTTGAAGTTTTTTGTGTATATCTATGTGAATTTGAAGCTTAAATCTGTGCATATCTCTTCACAGTTTCAAGCTTTATTCTGTGCATATTTTGAAAACTTGTACATTTGAAGTATTTGATCTGTGTAGTATATGATCTGTGCATATTCTGTGGATTTGAAGTATTTGATCTGTGCATAGTCTGTGAAGTTATTTGAAGTAATTGAATCTTGATTCTGTGCATATTCTGTGCATATTTGTGAATGAAGATTAGTTGGTTTTGAATCTGTGAAGTTGGTTTGAGTTTGAAGCTGTGAAATTGAATTGAGTTTGAAGCTTATTGAATGTATCTGTGTTTGAAGCTGTGAAATTGAACAGAGTTTGAAGCTTATTGAATGTATCTGTGTTTGAAGCTGTGAAATTGAATTGAGAACTGATGTTATTCTGATATGTGAAATTGAATGTATCTGAAATTGAATTGAGTTTGAAGCTTATTGGTGAATGAAGCTCTGAATGAAGTTGATTTGAGTTTGAAATTGAAAATGAGGGATTAAAAGAATGAATGAAGTTTATCTGTGTTTGAATAATATGAATCATAAGTCTGAGAATGTATCTGTGATGTCTGATACACATTCTCAGATACACATTCTGAAATATTTCTGTATATCATTGAATGTATCTGTGCATATTTGAATCTGTGCATGTATATTTCTGTATTCTCAGATACACATTCTCAGATACACAAGTTCTGAAGCTTGATCTGTATATCATTGAATCTGTGCATGTATATCATAAGTCTAAGAATCTGTGCATGTATATCATATATCTGTATATCATTGACGTTCTTCCCGAATCTGAAAAATATATCTGTGCATGTATATCCTATATCTGTATATCTGTATATCATATATCTGTATATTATGATATATCATTGACGTATATCATATATTCTGTGAAATTTTGAAAAATTCTGTGCATAGTCTGAGATATAGAAGTTTGAAATATAGAAGTTTGTGAATGAAGTTGAATGTATTAAGTTGAAGTTAGTTTTATTCTCTCTTTTTGAGAATAAACGATGCCGTTATTCGCAATAACGGCATATTAATCCTGTAACGTTATTGCGAAAAACGGCATCTTCATATAGGGAAAATTAGAAAATAAGTAGTTGTTGCCAAATGTTTCTGTCTCCACAGACGTCGTTCAGAATAACGGCATCTGTAAACTGTGCCGTTATTCTGAAGCACGGCATTGGTTATGTATGTCGTTATTCAGAATAACGGCATTAGTTACAGAACAAAATTCCAAATTTTGAGCATTCTGCCAAACATACTGTCTTCACAGACGTTCTTCAGAATAACGACATGTAAATAAGATGCCGTTATTCAGGAGCACGACATCAGTTAAAACATCTGTGCATGTTTTCTGTGCATGTTTATTTTGCGAATGGTAGTTTGGAACAAATCTAACCATACCCACCACTCATTAACACTTTCATACCAATTTAAACATACAAATCACACAAAACTTATCATTCCAAACAATAAAAATTAAAGAGAGGTACGACACAAATAAACATCTAGATTAGCTCACACAAACAATTATAAATATGTCCACCATGAACATAATTCAAATAATTCAAACAAGAAAATAATTACTCAACATTAACAAACAACATGAAAATAATTCAAATAATCCAAACGTAAATTACTCAACATTAACAGACAACATGAAAATAATTCAAACGTAAATTACTCAACAAACAACAGACAACATGAAAACATTCAACTAACATATAATAACTAAGAAAAATATTCAAGTGCGGGTAGATTGTGAAGTCCCCACACTTTGTACATTCTTACAACTGCGTCTATTGTGTCCGCTCACACCACATTTTGAACATACTTTTCCACTACTCCCTCCTTCTCGAGCGTCCATGTCATTGCGGATACGAGTACTCTTAGGCCTCCCCTTGACCCGACGAAGACTAGGATCAACAATCAGTACCGGTGCGCTTTGGGTAGGCCAGTAAGATTCGTCTGGGAAAGGATTGAAAGATGGTGCCCATGTTTTTGCTAAAGAGTCTGTAGAGTAGAAAGGATCTATGTACGGTTGATAATCAAGCGCCCGGGAAGCACATGCCGCTAACACATGAGAGCATGGAACGTGGAACAATTGAAATTTCCCACACGTACAAGTTCGGCCTTCTAGGTCAACTGTATGCCAATGCCCACCCTTTTGATATCCACCGTCCATTCTAATGCCCGTTTTCACCCCAAAGACACCATCGCGATTATTGAACATTATGGCCTCATGTAAATTTGATTTTTCACGCCGGGCATCAATAAGATCCTGGATTCGTGGTGCCCATAGTTTACCTTCAGCGATAAGTGTCTGCGCGGCCTCACGGCGGTCGGTGAAATACATGTTCAGACGGAAAAATATCTGTTCCACAATTGCGGTGACAGGTAAGCTACGAACACCTTTTAGAACCGAGTTGAACACTTCGGACAGATTTGTTGTCATAATACCATATCTACGCCCACCATCAGCAGTAAGTGCCCACTTCTCAATTGCTTTCTCCTTAACCCAATTAGCCGCATCAGCATTGCTAGCTTCAAGTTGTGCCATCTTTTCCTCGTACTTTCTCCACTGATTTTCACTAGCAATTACCTTTAATTTATTCATCAAAAATTTCAAACCAAATTTTTTATGAAAATTGCTAGCAAAGTGCCGCATACAATACCGATGATATGCAAAAGGTTCCCTCCACGTGCCAAACTCATTTCCCATTGCTGATAAAATACCGGCATGTCGATCCGAGATGACGCAAAGACCTTCACGATCTGTCACATAGCACCGAATACAGTTCATGAACCATGTCCATGTTTCTATACTTTCACCTTCAACAAGTGCAAATGCAAACGGAAACAACCTACCGTTTGCGTCTGGTGATACCGCAATCAACAAACAGCCTTTGTATTTTCCGTACAAATGAGTACCGTCAACACTTATAACTGGCCTACATGATTTGAATCCTTCGATCGAAGGACCGAATGACCAAAAAACACTCTTAAATGTTTCTATACCCGGCCCAGTCGTAGTCTTTGCCCACTGTACAGCCGTACCCGGATTCGAAGCTTGAATTGCATTGAGTAGGTATGGTAATTTAGTGTACGCTGTTTCAAAAGAACCATATAGTTTCTCAATTGCTTTATGTTTTGCCTTCCAAGCTTTCCAATATGATATTGTTTATTGGAGCCTACCCTTTACCTGCCCAATTATGGCTCTTGGTGTTACTGTGAGTTGTTCCCTCAGAGTATCTATTATCAACATTGATACAACCGTCGAGTCAATTTTGCTGTGATCCTGAGTCAATGTAGGATTCACACATGTGTGTACACCTTCAAGTTGTTTCACCACAAAATAATCATGACCTTTGGGAATAATTGCACGCAAGCGCCATGGACAACCGACTACATTTTGAAGTGATGGATTTTCTGCAATCTGCTCGGCTGAATGGTTGATGGGAGCGTATTTACATCTCACATGGTACAGACAACGATCTGATTTTACCGTCACGAATTCCCTGTGGTTCTTCACGGCATACATCTTGACTTGATGTTGTAGAGCATCTTTGGATGGAAATCTTTGACCTATGAAGAATTCATCCAAGTTGGAAGACCCAATGGAAGACTGGCCATGTTCATGTACGGTGGCACGGGACATCCATTCGCTTGACTGCGATCCACGCATAGCTGGACCTGTGTCCTGACTTGGCAACACGCGGGCATTGTTAACCGGCACATGAACATTGGCATCAACAACTGGAGCTTCAAGGGCGATCTCCTCATCATCATCCTCGAGACCGCGTACCTCATCTTCTTCCTCTTCTACCAAGTCGTTATTTACAATGGCGTTATCAAAGTCTGTCAAAGCAATGCCAGCTACCAAAAAATTTTGTGGCAATGGGGTCGGATGTAGCGGCTCGTATTCGGAGGAAACAGGTTCCGTTGGAGTTGTGCTAGTATCTCCAATAGTATTAGAAATCCTTGCGTGTGACTCTTCAGATGGTCTCAGAATCCTAGTCGGACTTGGACCGTCGATAACAACTCTTGTAGTATTTGGAAGCCTCGTTTGATCAATATATAACTCAACTATATTCCAACTACAACTTGGATGAAGTGTCCTAAGCAGGACAGACCTCAGAGAACTGTCACTGTCTATGGGTACCAACATGAAGTACTGCCCATCCCCTTTACCAGCAGAATAACGGGCTCTCAATCTCAAAGTCATTTCACTTCTGTCCCAATTGGTTACTTCATATATCTTATCTGTTAATTCTGAGTAACCAAAATTGGGGGTAGCCCAAATAATTACCGGATCAACATCACTATAAGAATATCCAATTTTTGGATCCTTAATTACTTCACCCCCAAAATACAACCATATAGGGATATCAAATTCCATACCTATGCATAAAAATTAAAAATTAAAACATATTCAAATCATTCACTACTCAAAATGTGATGAATTTTTGAAATAAAAATCAAACATAAGGTTAGTATGATAATACCTTTCAAATGATACCAAAAAAACCACCGGCAAAATATTCGTTGATGAGGAAGACTGAAAATGAGAGTAGGAGTGAGGAATTAGGATGTATGGAATTTTATAGGACTCAAATGGTTGAAAATTTTTGATTATGAGATCTAGGGTTTGTGGGTAAAAGGGGTGATGTGAGAGAGATGCGTTTTACAAATCAGAAGGGGAAGAAAAGGGGAGAAGAAAGGGGTTTTCGAGTATAGGGATTTGTGCAAAACGTTTATAACTGATGCCGTTATTCTGAAAAATGGCATCAGTACAAACGATGCCGTTCTCCGGAATAACGGCATCAGTTCATTTCTTTTTTGATTTCCAATCTCGAGACAATGTTGATACAATATAGCTCTATACTAAAATTAACCAATGCCGTTAATGGGAATAACGGCATGGCAATTTTCTCAAATAGAGATGCCGTTATTGGGAAACACGGCATGCAATTAGCTGATGCCGTGATTCCCAATCACGTTTGTTGCTGACGTGTCACAGACAAGGGCAAATGGCTAAATATTTTCGAAACAAGGGCAGTTCGCTAATTATTTTCAAAAACAGGGGCATTTCGGCAAAATTTTCAGAAGAAAGTTGAAAACCAGACTGGAAGGAAGATTAAGGTTCTGAGATCAGATAATGGAGGGGAATACAAGAACGATCCGTTTCTGAAATTGTGTGAAGATGAAGGGATCCAGAGGCACTTCACAGTTAGGAAGACTCCACAGCAAAATGGGGTTGCAGAAAGGATGAACAGAACCTTACTTGAGAAGGTGAGATGTATGCTAGCGCAGTCTGGATTGAAAAAGACATTTTGGGCAGAAGCTGTTATATATGCAAGCCACATTGTCAACCGTTTACCATCAGCAGCACTTGAAGGCAAAACACCTATTGAGGTATGGAGTACCTGCATCTGATTATAGTTTATTGCATATATTTGGTTGTCCTGCTTATTTTCATGTAACTGAAACTAAACTTGATGCAAGAGCCAAAAAGGCTATATTTGTTGGTTTTAGTACTGGTGTCAAAGGTTACAGGTTGTGGTGTCCAGAACAGAAAAAATTAGTAATCAGCAGGGATGTCACCTTTGATGAGACCAGCATGATCAGCTCGGGACAGTCGACTGACAGGAGTTACCAGTCGACTGGTGAGCAGCAGAAGAGTGGGACAGTTCTCCAACAGGTGAGCAGCAGAAGCTCGGGACAGTCGACTGGTGTAAAGGATCAGTCGACTGGTGATCTACAGCAGCAGAAGAATGGGAGAGTTCTCCAACAGGTGGAGTTAGAAGAGCTTTCAGTTGAAAATCCTGCCCAAAATGAAGATGATGTGGTTGATACTGAGGATGAGGAAGAAGTTCCTAACCCTCCCCAGCTGGAAGAATCAATTGCAGCAAGAAGGCAAAGAAGAGATATCAAACGACCATCTCGCTTTACAGAAACAGTTGCATTTGCTCTTCCCATTGTTGATGATGAAGTTCCCTCCAACTTCAAAGAAGCTACTAGAAGTTCTGAAAATGCAGATTGGAAAGTTGTTATGGATGAAGAGATGAACTCTCTTCATAAGAATCAGACTTGGGATCTAGTGCAATTACCGAAGGGGAAGAAAGCTATCGGTTGCAAGTGGGTATATACGAAGAAAGAAGGTTCAAAAGGCAGTGTTCGGTTCAAGGCTAGACTAGTTGCAAAGGGGTATGCTCAACAGGAAGGAATTGACTATAATGAAGTGTTCTCTCCAGTTGTGAAGCATCCTTCTATTCGGATTTTGTTAGCTTTGGTAGCACAGTTTGATCTTGAATTGACACAGATGGATGTGAAGACTGCATTCTTACATGGGGACCTAGATGAAGAAATTTATATGTTGCAGCCAGATGGGTTTAAGACAGCTGGGAAGGAAAATTATGTTTGCAGGTTGAAGAAGTCTCTCTATGGGTTGAAGCAATCTCCAAGGCAGTGGTATTTGAGGTTTGACCAGTTTATGAAAGTGCAGAGATATTCCAGAAGTGAGTATGATCATTGTGTCTATTTCAGAAAATTGCAGGATGGTTCTTTCATATATCTGTTATTATATGTGGATGACATGTTGATTGCCTCTAAAAATGCTAAGGAGATTCAAAATTTGAAGAATCAGCTGAGTTCTGAATTCGAGATGAAGGATCTTGGTGAAGCCAAGAAAATACTTGGGATGGAGATAGCTAGAGACAGAGCAAAGGGCATAGTGAGTTTGACACAGAAGCAATATCTTTTGAAGGTGTTGAAACGGTTTGGTATAGATGAGAAAACTAAACCAGTCAGTACACCCTTAGCCACTCATTTCAGAATTAGTGCTTCTCAGTCACCAAGTACAGATGAAGAGAGACAGTATATGGCTAATGTACCTTACACTAGTGTGGTTGGCAGTTTGATGTATGCCATGGTGTGTACTCTACCAGACATCTCTCAGGCGGTGAGTATGGTTAGTCGATATATGCATGATCCAGGCAGAGAGCATTGGCAAGCAGCTAAATGGATTTTGAGGTACATAAGTGGCACCACAGATGTGGGTTTGAAGTTTGAAAGGGATGACAATATTAGCAGGTTATTGGTGGGTTATGTTGATTCGGACTATGCAGGTGATCTAGATAAGAGGCGGTCTACTACAGGCTATTTGTTTACTATGGCTAGAGCACCTATAAGTTGGAGGTCCAATTTGCAGTCCACTGTAGCGTTGTCTACTACTGAGGCTGAATACATGGCAGTTGCTGAGGCCATGAAGGAAGCTATTTGGATTCATGGACTTTTGAAGAGCTTGGGAATTCATCGGGAGAAGGTGGAGGTACACTGTGACAGTCAGAGTGCTATTCATTTAGCGAAGAACCAAGTTCATCATTCGAGGACCAAACATATTGATGTCCGTTATCATTTTGTGCGTGATTTGATAAAGGATGGTGATATTCATTTGGTGAAGATTGGAACAGCTGATAATCCTGCTGATATGTTGACCAAAATTGTTGGGGCAGCCAAGTTCAAGCGTTGCATGAACCTGGCTAATATTTTGCATGCTTGATGATTTGGAATGGGCGGTTGGAATGGTGCTTCGCTATTTGTTTGGTTAGTATGTGATATCATACTAAGGTGGAGTTTGTTTTTGTTACAATTGGTGATGAGCATTTGTTTTGGAGTATTTTTGGAGATTGCTTGGGCTACTTGGAAAACCTCGCCAAGGTGGAGATTGTTGGATACTTGGAAGATCTTGCCAAGGTGGAGATTGTAGGATAATGGCTCGATTCTGGTTCAGTTTGTTTATATCCGTAGTATCTGCAGCGAGTGAAAGTTCCAGTACATCAGTCGACTGGAGATGGGTCTCAGTCGACTGTCCAGAGAGGAGTTTCAAAGGCTAAGGATACAGCAGCAGGAGTCGACTGAATGTGGAATCAGTCGACTGTCCAGAAAGAATGACCAGTCGACTGTCGGCGGGTCCGTACACCAGAATAGGCCCATTTCGAAAAGGCCCAGTAGTTTCCCTATAAATACACCCGTTAGGGTTTTGTGATGTGTGATGAAAAATATAGACCTCTATTCGGATTTGCAGCCGTCATCTCTTGTAAGGGTTTGTTTCACCCATTGGTGATTATTTGAAGAAGAAACCCCAACCGCCCCGTGGATGTAGGCACTTGTTTGCCGAACCACATTAAATCTGTGTCCTTGTGTTTGTTTGTTTTTCTGTGTTTTCTCTCGCTGTTTCTCTCTTCGATTGGTTGTTTGATTCGTATTCCGCACAACAGTTATTACGAAGATCAATGTACGAAAGGAAGGAGAGGTTTGCAATGTAAGGAGAGATGGTACCTTTGAGAGACATGTTGAAAAGAGAGATAGCTGTGACTCGCTGTTTGTGTCGCCAACTGTAGGAGACACCAAACCAGTTACAGAAGGAGGTGTTGGTGGTCCAGTTGGTGGACAGAAGGGCTTCAGGATCCGTGACTTGAGCTTTGAACGCCAATAGCGATTCCAGATCAGTGATGTTGCTGTGGTGTTGTGTTGATGTGGCTTGCTTTATATTGTGGGAGTTGAGGATGTAGAGGATGGAAAAGAAGAGACAGAGAGGCTTCATATCTATGTAATTATTAGTGCAAGGCTAATAGAATTGAAGTGTAAGAAATTGTGTTATATTAATCAGTCTACTTATAGATGCAGAATATACAGGCAGAGGAGTTTACATGGAAAACTAACCAGATTTGACCCCCAACGTCTAAATATGAATCACAATATTCTGAAATTTTTTATAAAAAAAATATATATATATTCTGCAATTTTAGTGGAGGAATTTACATGGAAGACTAACAAGAGTTGACTCCATGGTTTAAATATGAACCACAATATTAGAAATTTTAGTGGTATATATTGTAGATGAACCAAGCTAAAAATGAACCACAATATTCAGAAATTTTAGTGGTATATCTTATAGGTTCCTTAAAAACTCGTCTGTATATGTATTTGGATGCACAAATAAATCCTATAAAATTTCTTAGTGCACTATATCAGAGAAAGGAAATGCTTCACATTTGTCCAATTCAGATTCTTCGCTTTGGACGCCCAAATCGATCCAACAAAACCTTAGTGGATTTGGATGCACAAATGAATCCCACTAAATTCATTACAAGTCTTTTTTAATATTAAGAAAAATACCTTCCCTGCAAATCGAACTCAAAGAAAACCCTCCCAGATCTCTCCCGAAAATCCGGCAGAGATTTTGGGCGATCTTCAAGTTCCCCGCTCTCTCCCACCTCATCCCTCCTCCGGCCCCCTTCTCCTCCTCCCCTCCGGCAGCGCCGATCCTGAGGTATTTGAGGCCCTGAGTGAAAAAATTTTTTTTGGGCCCTTTATAGACATGCATGTATTTTTATATATATTAATAAAATATAATATAACGGCGGGGGACATAAAAACAATACCCAGAAAAATAAAGATTATCTTTGTTATGCTTTATGACACCAAATACTCCATAATTTTTATTAAGCATAGTGAAAGCGACTCTTGCACCTGCCAAAATTAAAAAAAAAAAAAATCAATCACATCTTATCTAAAATATAAGGCCAGGGTCTAGGAATCAAGCTTATCATATAAATAAGCTTCAAATTTCAGTTGGTAAGTAAGCTTGCCTAACAATAAATTTAATCAACAATACTATTGTTGGAGTGATTTCTACCTCAGTACCTCCTAAACCCACAAGAGAGATTCTCAATTCTATTAATTTTAAAAAAACGACATGAGAGGGCTGAACTACCAGAGTAGTGCTAAGAAGACCAACAACTCCTGCAGTCCTACTAAGGGTGCGTTTGGCCTAGCTTTTTTTAGCTTTAAAGCTACTTCAGAAGGAGAAGCTAGAAAGTACAGCTTTGAAATTAAAAGCTGAAGCTGTTTGGATAGTCAGCTTTTTTTTTAACTTTAAAGCTACTTTTAAGCTAGAAGTTGTTTGGCATATATCAATTAAAAGCTACTTTTATACATCATCTTCACCAAATCCCTAATCCCTAATCTCCACCAAGAGCATTTCCTAATGTAACTGTTATGTTCACATTGTTCTTCTTCTTCTTTATATAAGAATGATCAAAGAGTTTTCATTCCATGGAACCACATTCTTCACTGGCATTTGATCAAAGAGTTTTCTCGCAGATTCCATATCGCTGATTTTTGTATAACCAGATACCATAGAAGTCCAAGACAGAACATCCTTTTCTTTCATCCTATCGAAAATTGATCTTGCAGCCAAAATATCGTTACAGTTCACGTACCCGATAATCATAGTATTCCATGTGATAGTATTCGTTGTCTCCATCCGATCAAATACTGATCGTGCTGACTTCATTTCCCCGGCCTTGCATAATGCTGAGATCACAGTATTCCACGAAACTACACTTCTAACTGGCATTGATTCAAACAAGTACATAGCACGATCCATAGCCGGATTGTTCAAATCGAAGAAGAAGGGGAGAGTTGGGTTTTGATTTGTTTTTTTCTTTGTTGGTTTTGATCTAGAAGCTAGAAGCTAGAAGCTAGAAGTAGATCTTGGTAGCTTCTTTTAGAGCTCCTTTTTCTTCATAAAAAAAAGCTACATCTCTTTTTGTAGAGCTTTTCAAAATATATGTTTGGCCCAGCTTCTCCTTCTAAAGGAGAAGCTAAGCTAATTTTAAGCTGGGCCAAACACTACCTAAGAAGACCAACAACTCCAACTACGCCTCTGATACTTGAGACACCATGATTCCAACTCTAACTACAACTCATGCTAAGAAAAAAACTCTGTAAAAGAAACAAACGAAAATTCTCAACTGACAATTTGAAGAAGATCTGAAGATGCCGGAAAGAGATAGAGTGAGAGAGACAGAGAGAGAGAGTTTGAAGAAGATGAAGAGGCTGGAAAAAAAAATGAAGAAGTTGAAGTGACACTGGAAAAGAGAGAGATTACTAAATTGGGCCCTCTCCGAAAAATTAATTACAAACTCATTAATCCATTATAGTAATTATAAGACCATTAATCTATTGTGTTTATAAAAAAATGGGCCCCTCCCCTAAAGTGGGCCCTAGGCGGTCGCCTAGCTGGCCCTGGGCCAGGGCCGGCCCTGCCCTGTGGTAGCCCTCCACCTCCTCCCGCCCACCCTGCTCCTCCCCCTCCTCCTCCACCCTCGGTAACCCCTCCTCTCCTCCACTTTCGGTAAACATCCCGTCTTCCCCTCCTCCCGGCCCGCCCACCTCCTCCCTCCGCCAACCACCGTCCTCCCTTTCTCCCACCTGACCAAAACCCTTCCTTTCCCCTCTTCTCTCCCTCCTGGTCCGAAACCCACAGGGGGGGGTCCTCCTCCTCTCTTCCTCCTCCAATATTGCTTCCCTAATACCCAAATTTCTTTTCCCCTAATATCCGATTTACAACTAACTTACTATTAGCAAGAAAATGTACCCTAGTTGGTGGGACGATGGTAGTCAGACAATTTTATAGTTTGAGCTCTACTTTGTGATATTCAGGTTAAAGTGAGGGGTGCCTAAGGTCTCTCTCATGCCAGGGGGCTTGGAGGGGGTGGTGGCGTTTGTTGAGCAGTCAGGGGAGAGGATAGCCTTCGTTGCGAGGTGTCAGTGAGAGTCAACGAGGGTCAAGCGAGGGGATGAGAACCAGGATCAATCTATACAGGGAGTTGTCAGATTGGTGGAGTGCCTGCGGTCTCTCATATGGTGCTTGACGTTGACGTATGAGTCACTGATGGGGGCAACGGAGGTGTCCGTGCGAACGACGGAGCGGATAAATGATGTACAAGCAAGGGAGAGGATAGCCTTAGTTGCGAGGTGCCAGTGAGAGTCAACGAGGGTCAAACAAAGGGATGAGAACCAGGACTCACTCTGTACAGGGAGTTGTCAGATTGGTGGAGTGTCTGCGGTCTCTCATATGGTGTTTGAAGTTGACGTATGAGTCACTGATGGGGGTGATGGAGGTGTCCATGCGAGCGACGAAGCGGATAAATGGTGTATAAGCGAGGGACTGAGAGAGAGATAATGAGTTCAAATTGGCACGATAAATTGACTTGGACGAGGTCGGCCGATCGGTAGGATTAGATTTCGTTGTACTTTTGTGTTGGTTGGGGTGTATGAGTTCCAGGACCCAGCATATTGGGATCTGAACTTCATAAGCCTTACTTTTGGTTGTATGTTTTGTTAAAATCTTTTTAATGAAACGCAGGGATATTCAACCCACCGTTTAACGATATAAAAAAATATTTAGAAAAATAAGGCAACTTAGAATAAATATCAAGTTAGTCGATGGTAATTTTTCCGTAAAGGAGTCCAAAGAACATGATCTAATTACCATCCATCCATCAAGATTCGTGTGGAATTACTTGATGCTTTGGTGAAGGACTAACTTTAATGTAACGACCCGAGCCCGGCTCAGCTGCGCACGTGGTTACACACGTGCACACACACGAAAGAACAGATACAAAATTCTAGTCATGCTCATCACAGGTACCATCAAAAAGTGGGTTAACCCTATAGGTGCCTTTATCATTTGGTTTTTCCTATATAAACACACACACTTCTCCACCATTTTTCCGATATGGGATCTCATTCCCATGCCAACTCACGTTGACCATCCATGCATGCATACTCATTTCTCATTTTCCATCATTAAAGCCTATGACCCATAGACCAATCATATAGGCTTTATTATCAATCCTCTTTTCAATCAAGCCCATAGGATCCCATTATAGGCCAACATTAATTCCAACCATCTCTTTATTATATATATATATATATATTATTTCTATATAATATTATATATATACCCGCTTAAGTACGGCGTGTTACACCCCCCCTTAAGAACTGTAACTCCTATTTCCCGTATCTGTATTTTATTATTATTATTATTATTTTCTTCTACTGTATTTTGCTCCATTGTACTCTTTTATCAATTTGAGATCATGTATTCTATTTCCGTTCGAATAAAATCGTTATTTTGTTTCAACTCAATTTTTGGTGCCTATATCTGATTCAATTGTATGTCCGTCCTGCTCTTTTGTGTCGTTCTTCATGGAAAAATGGGCTATTCATTCCATCTATTTCATTTCCCTAATTTTATTGAGTTTTGACTAAGTCTCCCGTTGGATCCCACTCAAACACGCTACCCAAATACCCAAAAACCCAAAACCCTAACTATTTAACCCTAAACCTACCTTAACCCTAACCCCGAATTACTGTGCAAACCTATCATCCCAGCCGCCTTTTTCCTTCCTCCCTTCTTCTTCTCCATTCGATTGAAACCCATCATCCACCATCGCCATTACCACCTCGAATCGTCCCCATTGTCTTCTCACCATCGCCCCAGCCCCGATCGCCTTTGCTCCCTCTCCTCGTCAACCCCGCGATCACCACGACCCTCGCCTCCGATCCATCGAACCCAACTCCCATTTCTCCATTACCCAACTCTCCACCTCTCGCTGCCTCGCCTTCGCTCCCTTTCCACCGTCACAACCCCAATACCTCGCCGCCATCATCATCGCCACCACCCCCAACCCTATCGAACCCAACTCCCGAACCCACTCCGTCTTCAACTTCTTGCCCAAACTTTATCTCCTTCTTCCATTGCCCAACCCAATCCCCATCTCCTCGCCTCGTCACCTCCGATCCATCGCCTCCCTCTCCTCTCTACCTCCGTCGCATCGCCACTCCCCCGAAGCCATCCCCCGCTCTCCTCCCCTGTTTCAAACCCAAAAACAGAGCTCCGGTCTCTCACTCGCCCTCACCGCGGTGCAGCTCCCCTGTGCCGTCGCTCACCACCTGAGCATCGCCGTCATCCCGAGCCCTCGCCGTCGGCGTCACAGACGCACCATGGTCGTCGCAACTCTCCCGCGCTCTCTCTCTCTCGCTGTTGAAGGGAAGGAGACGCAGCGTGAGTGGCAGAGTTTTCCATTTCGTGTTTTGATGTAGCGGATCTCGAGGTGGTGTTCGCTGTTTTGGGGCAGATCCGGTGTGGAGAAGCCCATCCATTGGTTCGATTTGCTGTTGTGTGTTCTGGGTGCATTTGATCCCGTTTGCCGTTCTGTGTTCTGTCCAGATCGGGTGTGGAGTTTACCTTGAGTTACTGTTGGTTCTTCGCACGTGCTTTTGGGAGATTTTGCCCAGGATTTCCGATCCCGCTACTATCAAATTATCGGATCTAATCGTCGTCCTAAAGGCAAGTATTCATCTTGTACAAATTTTTTTTCTAGTACAAGCGTTAATTTGAAAATACCGCAAATAGATAGTAGTTGTGACTCCTTCTTGACTCGTCGTTGTTGATCAAATATTAATCCTCATCAATTCCATAATCTTATGAGTCACAACAATTTCATTGTTATATTACAACTATTTGGACTCATTTTCTCTTTTTGCGCGAATATGCAATCATGTCCATAACGAGTCAAGGTGCGCTTAAAGCGTTTCCTTTGATCTCCCATAGTCACATGAACATATGAAATTAAGAAACCCTAGATTTGTAGATATGTGTTGTATCTTGTATGTGACGAACTTGCAACCATTTGAGTTGAGAAATAAATGTTACTTGCTGTTTTGATAACCATTATCCCGTATTTGTTTCACACATTAATCTAGACGCCTAACAACCAATTATCATGCAACCTATACATGTAAGACATTCACACATGTTGCTGTCCTGAACTTTACTTACTATTTTGACCCCCTTTAAAATCAGAATCTGAATCTGAGACCTGAACAGTAAATGTAGATCTAGATGTCTAAATGTCGATAGCCTCCAAAATTTTCGAATTCCGAGTTACGGTCTAGGAGATATCGCAGTTTTACTGCAGCTGTGTCGGTAGTCGCAGATTCACAAAACTGCTGCACATCTTTAGTTTGCAAATTAATTTAACTATGTTAACAGTAAGCGTTTGACTTGAAATTTTGCTGGACACCCTATAGGACATCCAGAATTTTTCTCAGAATTTATTTGTAATATTTCAACACTGTTTCACATGTTTAAACTTAGATTCACAAATCCTGGCTGAACATAGAAGCAGTATAGTTTGCTGTTTTGACACATGTTACCACAACTTTCCTGTACCCTAATTATATGCGTTGGAACCGAGAAGGAGTCTTCTAGATCTCCTGACAGATCCACATTTGCTATCTCGAAGCAACGGAAATCGCAGTTTTAGTACAGCAACGTCGTGTTGTCCAAATTTGAGATTTTCGTTGTTCGTGATATTTTTATTCGTGTTGACCCTCGAATATGCTATATAAATATCTGAAACTTGTTCCATGTCCATGATTATGATTTCTTGACTTGTTTCGCACACTTTCATGCTTGCTTGATAAGAATTAATAAAAAGTAACAAGCCAGGGTTTAAGAAAAAGATCATAGTAGTGGACAATATAGGTAAGTGTACTTGGAAGGGGGCCCCCGTGTTTCCCATAATTTTATGTTAAATGGAACTGAGTGCCACATCATGGGTGACAGAGGCCACCTCTAGATCCCATTATATGATTACATGATATATATTTGAGATCACATGGAACTAAGTGCCACGTCATGGGTGATGGGGGCCACCTTTAGAGCTTATGGGGGCCACCTCTAGAGCCCATGGTTTGATCACTTGCTTGATACTTGATGCCTGAGTACACCGCCCTATAGACTCTATTACTCGGCCTAAACGAAATTGTACCGACTGTAGCAACCATGTAGTAAAAGTATGGATGCATGAAGTGCTACATAGATAGTAATAACTACAAGACTTGATACATGAAACTTGGTACATGAAACTTGATACATGAAACTTGAACTTGATACTTGTTCACTTGATACTTGTACTTGACAACTTGACACTAGAGTTGAGACTTGTTACTTGACACTTGTACTCGATACTTGTCACTTGATATTGGATACACCTACATGTTCACTTGTCACTTGCTCCACTATTAGTATTTGTTATCCAGCCTGTTTACTTGAGTTGTCATTCTTGCTAGCTAGTTCTTGGATTTCCACTACTTATTGTATCCATGTTACATTCTTGATTCCAAATCTTGTTCCACATTACTTGTACTCGTTTTTACTATTTGTGGCCCTAACTTGCACTAAGGGTGTTTTATCTTGTTTTCTCTATTTTTTCCTTTTTATATTATTAAGCAGACCTTGGAGACGAGTTGCCTGCTAGAATCGGTGAGCAGAGATTTTAGGCATCAATTGGAGGAAGAACATGTTTTTATTATTTGTTTTCTTGAATTATTCATTTCTGCTACTTAAGACTTGTAACGGGCTGATGTTTCCGAGTTTTAACTTGATCCAGACTTGAAGCAATTTGGATATTATTATTGTGTTTCAATTGTTTCTGTTGCTAATAAATTATTCATGCATGCTTAGTTATAAATATCTCTTGTTATATTCTTGTTGTGATGCTGAGTCGATCCTACAGCTTATGGATGATGTTAAAATTATTCGTTAGACTTCGTCATGCACTTGTATTCCGTGTTTTGGGAAGCGGGGCGCGACAAGAACTCAGCGTACTCGCTGAGCCCGGAACTTGCAACATGATCCAGTATCCCTTTCTAGCCGATGTGGAGAGGATTACCCTGATTTTGCTAGTTGTACAGTCCCCTACCCGAGCGACCTGTCCCAACCTCGCTCCCTCTCAGGCGTACATTTTGCACACACTCGGTGTCAAAAGTCGGCACTGATACCCATTTGTAACGCCCCGAGCCCGACTCAGTTGCGCACGCGGCTACACGTGCGCACACACAAAAGAACAGACACAAAACTCCAGCCATGCCCACCACAGGTACCATCAAAAGATAGGTTAACCCTATAGGTGTCTTTATCATTTGGTTTTTCCTATATAAACACACACACTTCTCCACCCTTTTTCCGATATGGGATCTCATTCCCATGCCAACTCACGGTTGACCATCCGTGCATGCATACTCATTTCTCATTTTCCATCATTAAAGCCTATGACCCATAGACCAATCCTATAGGCTTTATATATATATATATATATATATATATATATATATATATATATATATATATATATATATATATATGAGAAAAGTGAGCCTCATATAGAGTATGAGGAAATTTTCCTCATACAAAGTGATTATACTCACTTGGTGGGGCCCTTATGGAAGATCCACTCCGTTCATCATGTTTATCATACTAATGGATGTATGTGTAGAAAAAATCAAGTGGTTTGGAGGTCATTCACCTATGCATCAAGTGGTTGAAAAATAAACGATTTCAACAGTAATACAAATCGAACCACAAATTGGACACACATGATGCATGGGTGAATGACCTCCAAACCACTTGATTTTTTCTACACATACATCTATTAGCATGATAAAAATGATGGACAGACTGGATCTTCTATAAGGGCCCCACCAAGTGAGTATAATCACTTTGTATGAGGAAAATTCCCTCATACAAATATGAGGCTCACATTACTCTCTCTCTCTCTCTCTCTCTCTCTCTATATATATATATATATATATATATATATATATATATATATATAGAGAAATCTTCGGTTGCACACTACTTTGGTGAGCACTCCGTGAGCACTCACGAAATAGAGCACCTATGACAAATCCGAACCGCCCAAATTGTTCTATATACCTTAGATAGCATAACAATAAAAAATCAAGTAATTTGAAGTTCATTTGCCCATGATTTACATCATTACAAAATTGTATGGCTGAAAATTCTAACAACATGATGGATGGGCAAATGAACTTCAAATTACTTGATTTTTTATTCTTAGGCTATCTAAGGTATATAGAACAATATGAGCGGTTCGGATTTGTCATAGGTGCTCTATTTCATGAGTGCTCACGGAGTGCTCACCAAAAGTAGTGTGCAACCGAAGGGGACTATATATATATATATATATATATATATATATATATATATATATATATATATATATGAGAAGGTTCGGGTGAGAACCATGTCCTGGGGTGAGAACCTAAGGGCCTATCCCAGCCATTCATCTGTGTAATCTTAACGGTCAAGATTTTTTAAAATTAAACAATAAGATTATTTAATTTTTGCATTAAGATGTCAATCCCTTTAATTAAGGGATGGGGACCGCGTAATAAAAGGAATGAAAGATCACAGATTATTAGGCAACATATATTGCCTTTTTTATTTTATTTAAAAGGAATGTAGATCACAGATTATTAGGCAACATATATTGCCTTTTTTATTTTATTTTCAGCCGAACCACAATCTTCATCAGGATGAACAACATTTGTTGCTACGTACAATGTTGCTAAATATGAAATTTTTGTTGCTACGTACAATGCAGTTAGTTGCTATTCAAAAAACATTCAGTTGCTATATGGAAACTGACAGCATGTACAACATAAGTTTGCAAATTGATAAACAAACAATATATATATATATATATATATATATATATATATATATATATATATATATATATATATATATATATATATATATTCCTACTAAAATATGCACCAGTTGTATCTACTTACAATACAGTCAGTTGCTATATAGTGAACGAATTGGTGAAGGAACGAATGGTGATGATTCTGCAGTTGCTATTAATTTGGGATACAAAATCTTCTCGAATAGCAACTGTAATAATTATAAATAGCAACTGTAATAATCATAAATAGCAACTGTAATAATTATAAATAGCAACTGAAATAATTATACAGTAATACCTGACCACTTAAACAGCAACTGTAATAATTATAAATAGCAACTGTAATAAACATTAACTGTAAGGAACGAAATGGTGAATGATTCTGCAGTTGCTATTAATTTGGGAAACAAAATCTTCTCCAATATTTTACGGGAATAAATTATTTCTCTCTCCAGTTTGACCAAATTTGCCTTAACCGTCGCACACAAAAAAATGCAATTTATAATTATTCCTTTTATTACGCGGTCCCCATCCCTTAATTAAAGGGATTGACATCTTAATGCAAAAATTAATTTATCTTATTGTTTAATTTTAAAAAATCTTGACCGTTAAGATTACACAGATGAATGGCTGGGATAGGCCCTTAGGTTCTCACCCCAGGGTTGGTTCTCACCCGAACCGACCCCTATATATATATATATATATATATATATATATATATATAAGTTCTCACCAAAATTAGTTCTCAACCGAAGAGCATATATATATGAGTTCTCAACCGAAGGGCATATATATATATATGAGTTCTCACCAAAATTAGTTTTCAACCGAAGGGCTCCCTATATATATATATATATATATATATATATATATATATATATATATATATATATATATATATATATATATATATATATATATTATTATTATTATTATTATTATTATTATTATTATTATACACGTTTAAGTACGGGGTGTTAAATTTAAAGTCAACCGTAGGACCATGGAAGGAATATAAGTGAGTCGTCCATGTAAGTAGTGACCATTCGTTTTGTGTGCGTATCACGGCATATCAAGTTATCAACATCACATTACACTGAACTAAGTAGTGACCATTCGTTTTGTGTGATAATCGTCCATGTAAGTAATGACCATTCGTTTTGTGTGTGTATCACGGCATATCAACATCACATTACACTGTACGTAATCAGCTTTACAGAATTGTCACCTGAACTAAAAGATATAGTGTGACTAAAGACTGAAATTTCCACAGATTAACTTGCTCACTTTCAGTCACAACTAGCTGAGACTGAAACTGAAACTGCCAAGTTAACCAGTTAACACACACAACATGCTTTCATCTTACCGCGGAATATTCACTACAAGTTCCCAAAGATAGCTAGCTTGAAATTGAATTGATCAGGTTCCTTCTTCTTATCCTTTGCCTAACACCAAACAAAGTTTCTGGGCTTCTGTCAATCCTCCTGTAAACTATAGTCAATACTAAACAGGTCTTTCCATATAAATTGAGGTGCGAATAGTTTTCTCAATTACCCTTTTAGGTATTGAGGTGCGTCGAAGAGTGTAGATTGGGATCGTGCGGAGAACATGACCAATAAGAGTACCATCCTACCATAGATAACAGATGACCGTCCCAAGAGTTGAGGTGCAACTTAATATACATGTTGTGTTTAAGTCCGTACGGAAGCAACTTTTTGAATTAAAGACTGCATATTCACAATTTAGGACACTAAATTTCACCATCGTAATAGACAAATACAATTCTCCACCCAGATAATAGCCCTACAGAAAACGAAGAAGATTCTGGTTGTCCAGCTTTCTTATTGTAAGCTGGGCATCGAATAAGGAATACACAGAGACATCATAGCTTTCCTTTCAGTTTATAAATCCTTGCAGACACAACTCAATCAAAAGAATACAAGACTCCAGAAATACAACTTGCAAATCGCCTTCTTTTTTACGGTTCGAGATCCCACTCGACTGATACCACTTCACATTGAAGACCTAGACTATCAGATCCTCTACCAATGCAAACAAAATACATAAGCGGTGGTTAGTCCACAATTCGGTGAGTTACAACACAAAAAGCAATACATTTTTATTAGGGATCCGTTTCGAGATAAGAACAAACCAGGAAGATTAAGAAAGATATTGATTACCTCGTTACGGTGGGGGGAGAGGGGTATTTATAGTCGCCTCCTTACGTTGATTAAAACATATTGTTAGCAATCAACGTGAACCATGACACTTTACATTGTACAGCCTTACTGGCAGTAAGGCTGTACAATGTACATGACTCGTGCAAAGAGAGAAAAAATTGGCATCCCTCCTTGGTGCATACCCCAAGGAATGATTTGTCTGTCCACCAGTTGTTTTAACACTAGCTACTAATCCATCATACGTATCCTTGATATAATAATTTCACTTTTTTTTTCTTTCAAAGTACTACATTATAAGCTGGCTAGGTACTTTAAACCATATTTAAATCAATGATACAAATACAGCGACTTCGATGTTCTTGTATTGTTTCTTCGTTTGGACATGAGGAAATGTGCTTATATCAATTATTAGTTGGAAAAGGCGAGGGAAGTTGGTTTATCAAGTTTGTCAATTTGTTTGTCAAATCTTATATCTTCATATGGTGTCTACTGTCTCATCATATGCATCTTTGTTCATATTTAAGAATACTTATTGAAGCCTCGACTAGAATTCATTGTATAGTTTAAGGAAAGAAAAACAGTTAATGACTTTGGCTGCATATGATGTTTGGTATTTCTGTGGCTTTTGTTGCTAGAGCAATTTGATGTTTAAACACTAAAGACTCCATTGAAAAAACATCTTAAGTTTGCATATTTCTGTAGACTGCTTGTCTGTTTCATATTTTATAGTATGCTTATGTTAACTGTAGTTTTTTTTTTCATCACCAATTTCATTCAACTCGTGATAAATGCATTTTTTTGTTGTACAGACAAACTTTTATTTTCTATTGAATATCTTCAAAGTTCTATTTGTTCACCTTATGTTAGCTTTTTGCTGAAGGGTCGTTTCAGTTATTACTTGTGTATCTTTAAGCTGCCCTTAGTGAACAAAAAAATTTCATTGGTTAAGACAAAACCAATGTGAGAACTCTAGATTTTTTAAATGAAGGGAGACAGTTAATAAAACTTAAGAATTGGAACATAAACAAATAATAACAGTAAATATACCTTGGATTTGACACTTCAGATAGAATCAGGTAGCAAAAGAAACCATTGTAACTTTTTTTAACAACCTGAGGTGTCTCACTCGATTCCATCAATAGTTTTTCTCCAGATTATCCTCGCATATAGCGACGAATAAGTGTTTCTAGAACCATCCAGTACGATCTTTTGGGAAGGACATGCTGGATGAGAAGGGGCAAATGCAATAAAACCCATGAACGTTTGCTCAAAATACAAAGTACCGCTAACGTTTTATTTGGTTAGAAACTACCTCTTAAGAGTGAACTTAGGAATATAAAATTCCATGCTTTGGTGGAAAATTAGTAAAATGGAAAAAAGAGGGGAGGCATTTTAGAGTGGTTAATGGTAAATAGATATAGAAGTAAATCATAATTGGGCACTCCATATCCACACAAAAGAAAATGTTAGTGTGTACTTTGCATTTCGATGAACAGAGGGGTTTATTGCATTTATGATTTACCCCCGATAAAACACGTGGAAAGGGTGTTTTCTCCATGATATTAGTACCCTCACTAGCTATAGTAGGTGATTCAGTTGTAGGAGGAATTACTGACATGAGAGGATTATCAGAAACATTATTCTTGAGACGAGAGTAGATTCTTTGATTTCTTTTAACTTTTGTGGATAATAACTCTAGGGTCTGAACATTGTGGAAAAGGTGAATGTATTGTTTCTCACATTTTGAGTAAATGAACGTATGTTGCTGGTGCTGCCTTCAAGAAAAGAAATCTCTCTTTTTTGGATTATCCGATGTATATTTGATCCAGTAGTAAAAGAAAATCCATGTAACTGTAAATAAAGTGAGAAACCTACTCTTTTTTTTAGTCATAACCTTACTGTGAATTAAGATTGAGTAGTGTGCTGTTTTATTATTTCTTTTAGATCTGCAAGTCCCATTCCAATCTCAAACATGTAACTATTGATTGCTGTCAATTTCTAACATGAGAGTTCAACATTTTCATGACAGGCGGCTAACTAAACTGGAAATGCTTAAGCGTCGCGGCAACGGCCCACCGAAGAAGGGGCAGGGAAGGAGAGCTCTCAAGCGCAACAAATAGAGAAGATTCAAGTCAAGCATCATTATCTGCATCCTTTTTTGCGTGTTTTTTTCTTCTTCTTGGACTTCGACTAATCTTTTTTGTCAACTCTCAGAACAGTGTTATAGCATTGGAAAGCCAGATAGTTATCTCAAGATGATGTGTTGTAGACATGGTAGTTCATCTATCTTTGGTAGAAGTTTATTTTTTCGCAAATAACAATGGGAATTACCTACTGAAAGTTAAAACCATGGATATGTACCGGCTAATTGTTAGGTTTTTTGTGGCTCTTAGTTACTTGTATCTGTTCATGATCAGGGTGCATCTTTGTTTGGGGATAAAAAAGAAAAGAACTAAAGATTAAATTTGACTATGTGGTACCGATAAAGCCAGCAAACAAAGAGTCTGAAGAGAAACCCAGCATTAGAGTCTGGAATTAAATAGTGCAACTTAACCAAACTGTTAGATTTCGGTGATCTCAACCTCACTATCATGATCAATCCTCTGTCTGACATATAACCAGGATGTAATCCCTTATGTCTGCCTTTTGTTTGGAAGATAATGCATGTAAATGTGATATATATAACAACAGAGGAGAATACGGTTTTTTTTTCTTCTTCTTCACCAAAGGAAGAGGATTGTCGTCGAACTTGATTCTAAGAATACTCTGAAGAGAATGCATGCAGACTTTGTTTTTAGCTGTTGTTGTCGACTTCGTTGTTTTTTGACAGTAAGGTTGTAATCGGATTTTACTCGCCTGTTAGTTTAAATATCACTGTCACAAATGGCTAAGGCTCCACTCAATTCTTTACTGAATTATTGCTGTAACAGAACTATAAATATGTAAAACTAGTAATCTGCACGTGCAATGCACGTTCTAATAGAGATCTCTAATCTCTACTATAATATAATAATAATCTAATCTAATATTATCCAATATTATAATGGGAGAGTTGTTGGAGTTGTCATTTGTAGACATTCAACCATTCATTTTTAAGTGAGGGTTATATTAACCATTCATTTGTTTAACTGTTGTTAGTTACCATAATACCCTCAGGTTTAAATTTATTTAGATATCTATCTAATCTGGGAGAGTTGGGGTTGTAATTTGTAGACATTCAACCATCTCATCTCAAACATTCATTTTTAAGTGAGAGTTATATTAACCATTCATTTGCTCAACTGTTGTTAGTTACCATAATACCCTCAAAGTTCAAATCTATTTACGACATAATTATTACAAAAGCGCTACTCATACAAAATAAAGTTTGATGCCACTAAGGATAATTTATAAAGAGCATCTAATATTATCTTTATAACCTTTATCTTTATAATCTTTATATAATCTACTATTTTAATGAAAGAGAGTGTCACCCGACAAACACCATTTGTAATCAAACAAACACGTGCATTGTAACCCAACAAACACATGCAAAGCACATACATAACTAATATAAAGGAGTCTTAGGTTCAATGTCAGGCAACGTCAATTTTTTTTAAAAATAAATATTTATAAATACGTGCATCGCACATGTAAATTACTAGTTTTAATGAGAGAGTTGGATTGTGTAACCAAACAAATACATGTATTGTAACCAAACAAACACGTGCAATGCATGCGCATAACTAATATAAATGAGGTCTTAGATTCGATGTCAGACAACATAAAAGTTTTTACTTTAAAAATATATAATTTATAAAGACGTGCATCGTACGTGTAAATTACTAGTAATATTATAATGGGAGAGTTGAATTTTTTACCAAACTATCCCACTTTATGTAAGTATGTACGAAACTATCCCTGTTTGAAAATTTAATATCAAAACATTCATGTTGCTAACTGAGTTAGCGTGCCTAGTAATTTTCTCCGCGCTAACTCAGTTAGCATGCTGCAGGGGATACAACTTTTTCCCTCTTGTTTGGGTGTGGCAAAAAACTCACCCAATATAGACACGCTAACTCCGTGTTTAAACCACTTGCGCTAACGGAGTTAGCGTTCGTAGATGGACAGTATGGGGCACTACCTCAAAGAGGGGTGTGGGTAAAAAAATTACTAAGTATAGACACGTTAACTCAGTTAACGTGCCTATTATTACCAAGGTTGTTAACTGAGTTAGCGACTGTGAAGATTTCAAGTTTCCAGAAAGTTGAAACTTTCTGAAAATTGGAGAAACTCACACACGTTAACTCAGTTAACATGCCTAATCTTACCACGGCCGTTAACTGAGTTAACGACTGTGAAGATTTTAAGTTTTCAGAAAGTTGAAACTTTCTGGAAATTGGAGATACCCACACACGTTAACTCAGTTAACATGCCTTGTCTTACCAAGGCCGTTAACTGAGTTAACGTGTATGCTTATCTTCACAAACAGACTAATAATCGACACACGCTAACCCAGTTAACGGCCTTGGTGTAAAGAGGCGCGCTACCAGGGTTGGCGTGTCTATATTGGGTGAGTTTTTTGCCACACCCAAACAAGTGGGGAAAGTTGTATCCCCTGCAGCACGCTAACTGAGTTAGCGCGAAGAAAATTACTAGGCGCGCTAACTCAGTTAACGACAGGGATGTTTTGGTATTAAAAGTTATTGTAATTAACTGAGAGCACATAATTAATGTCATGTAACAGAATTGGACGTACATGGTTTAGGAAGCAAATCGAAGCCTTGCACCAAGTTTTTCAGGTTCTAATCTTAACTTGTCTTCCATACAGCTTCCCTTATTCTTTTTTTTTTGGCTTCTTTGATTTACTTTTCCTCTGTTAGTCATGTTCTAGTGACACATTAAGACTAATCTTATGAAGCCTTTAATATAAATCTCTTTAACCTGGAATTGCAATTTTTTTTAATTATGTATTATAATGTATGTATGCATTGAACAGTAATTTCTAACAAATTGTTGATAGTATTTACTATTTTATTTGATAGGAAAAGGCTGCGCTTAGAATTAACTTTATTCTTCTTTGAAACAGAGTTTGTGAAAATGACGTCCTAAGTCCTAACAATTGTTATATATTGATGGTCAATTTATATACCGGTGTTCTTAATTGGTGAATGAGAATACAGGATTACACATGTCCCAGACTTAATAATATTGGTGTAAATAAAGAAATTGTGTTATTATTTAAATGTGTTTTCGTAGTGAATTCATATATAAATAATTTGAATATCAATGGTCCCCAGGATCTCAATCATTTGTTTTTTTTAAAGCGGATTTTTTGTTTTAGTTAATCATCTAATTAAATTAGATGAACTAGTAACATCTGCACCATATATATATATGTAATGTGACAATATTAGCCATATAATCTTATCATTCTTCACTACTATCTAGACTTAAATTTGTAAGGTTGACCTTCGATATATATATTTGTTGCTGTTATTTCAAAAGAGGAGAAATCTAAAGTTGAAACTTGTATTAAAAATGCGCAACAAGTTTGTTTAGTTGCAAGTGGAATCTTGTGTGAGTTGCTTAAGCGTGTTTTTGCCTTCAGAATGGAGTGTCATTTGGGTGGTCATATGTGATCTTCACATTCTTTTCGTGAGGATCATGTATTGTCATGTAAGCTGGACACAATGTATCATATTTACAGTGGCTTAGTCATCTAAATTGACACAACTCATGAGAAGTCCATTTATAGTGGCTTAGTCATCTAAATTGACACAACTCATGAGAAGTCCGAGAGTAAATCCTGATGCATCAATAACTTAATTTCATGTACCTATATCAGCATTTTGTTATCCGCTCTCGCTATACAGTATGCATGCAGTCTATGCAAACATGTTACAGTATGAAATATTGATTATGGTTTTCGACTTAGCTTTACTACTGTATGTTTTGTCAGTTAAATACAGTAAGATGTTGATCAGCTAAAGGCAATAGTGGCACGTCTGGAGGCAGCAATGGTTCAAATGGCGACGTTAGTCCGACAACAGTCACAAGGAATTCAAACTCAAGCACCGGTTAGTATTCTACAACTAAATACCCATTTTTAACTAATTTAAATTAAATAAGAGTCAACATTAGTATTGAAGAAAATCCCTTTACTAGTAATGAAGCCTGGGTATATATGTGTATGATATAGAAAATCCCTTTACTGAAATGAAATATACACATGATATTGAAGAACCTGTATCAGTCAAAGCATCAGGAAACTTTGTTTTCTTGCGAAGTACTGTTTAATAGACAGTGTGTAAAATTTCTAAATTATAATGGACACTTTATTCCCAAAAGAAATTTTTTTTAATAGATACCATTTTGTGAAAAATTCTAAAAATGACACGAATCCTGTAGACGGAGATTTCATTATTAGCTGATTTCTTCGATCTCACATTTCTTAATTGTATTTTGAGGAAAACCTTCTTAATGGTTTTACAGAAATTCTCAGCGATATACTAAGTATGGTCTAGTTTTTTATTAATATTTAATACAAATAGGTTATCACAGGGAGAGGAAGAGATCATCTAACAATAACTAGTGATTGTAATTATTAAACTGAGAATTTGTTTGCTTGCTTGTGAATGTTGTTTAAATGGGCAGTTGGAGTTCTAGTTGTGTATGTCTATTTTCTCAAAATACATATCCTTGAGACATTATTGCAAATGAAATATTGTCAACTGAATATCAACAACAAATTCCATATCCAGAGCAGCAATAGCCTATGCTTTTTGAAATTATGACCAAATCTAAACATACTCTTCCAGTAGCAACAACTTGTACAGAGTTAAAACCCATTCAGGAATAGATAGTCTCACACGCAAGGCTTGAAATTTTTTTTTCAGTCCTGACTGAAACAAAGAAAATTTCAATAACCCAATTACATCCACCTCATGAACATTGCAGATTGCATGCTCTGCATAGTTTTTCAATTTACTGGTGTAAATGAGATATTGCACATAATTAGTCTTTGTTGAGCATATGAAGAACCACATTATAGCCTATACTCCCTCCCTCCCTCCCTCCCTCCCCAATCAACTATGTCTTCTTGTCTTCTTGTAGTAACTTTCTTTAGCTTTTAAAAAAATATTATATTAATCATGCTAAGTTATCATGCTTTATTCTCCATATTCCCGGGTAAATTTTAAGTTTTGGACAGTGATTTAAGAATTTTCAACAATTGCTTGCGCAATTTTATTAGATTAGTATGTCAAAAACTCAAAAATATAGTGTAGCTCATCTTTCAAGTACTAGTATTGGCTTAAATCGATGAAGCTTATTTATATCCAGCGCTTACCAGTAACAATTGCTTGCTTTATTCTCCATGTAAAGATCTCAATCTGACTCGGTATTTCATTTGCAATAATGTTGATATCATTTATATATTATCATTTATACAGTTATTTATTTCTCTGTGTAAGTGTATGTGTATGTGTATGTGTATGTGTATGTGTATGTGTATGTGTATGTGTTGCCTCTCATATCCATTACTTTACTGAAATATTTATGTTTTTTATACAGGGCCAGTGTATTCCATCGGTTTCCAATCACGCACATACACTAGGGCAAAATAACGATAGAATTGGAAGCAACAGTGGGCCACACGAGGAAACTCCCCTGCTGTAGTTTGTTGAATTTGGACTTTTTTAAAAATGTTTTGTAGGAATTATATCTATATTTTGTAATAACTAAGTGTTGTACAACATATACATTTGATACTTGTTGTATGACAGTTTATATGTGTTACATATTTTGTTTTCTATTGAGTTGTTTTTTGTGATGTGTGACTTTTGGTTCTTGATTATGATATTATTAATTTACCTGATTTGCATTTAAATTTAATATGATTAAATGTATTTGTAATATGCGATTAATTTCTGGATTTTTCAATTGAAAATTTTATAATAAAATGTCAAAAAAAAAAAAAAAAAAAAACCTATCACGGCGTTTACCACGAAACGCCCAATAGGTACCATAGCTTCTCAGTCCCCTCTATCGTGGCGCTGGGCCAACGCCGCAGCAGGGTACCAACGCTAGTTTTTTTAATCGTGGTGCTATAGCGGTGTTTGGAAAAAGCGCCGCTATAGCTATTTTTTAAAAAACGAAACGCTCCTATAACGGCGGTTTGGCAACGCCGTTATAGGTGTACACCATATAGCGGCGGCATCCGAACACGCTGCGATAGCCTATATGGCTATAACGACGCACGTTCTAACGGCGCTTTTAACGGCGATTTCAGAAGCGCCGTTATGAGCTATAACGGCGCCAAAAAACGCCGCTATAGCCTTGTAAAAGCGCCGTTATAGCTTGTGCGGTTTGTAGTGTATATAACTGATGCCGTTATTCCAAATAACGGCATCAGTTATAATTTTTTTTTTTTTTTACTTTTTATTAATTCTTTCTGTTTCCAAACAACGGCAAGAGTGCATATTGATATATAACTGATGTCATTATCTCCAATAATGGCATCAGTCATTCGAATGCCGTTATTCAGGATAACGACATTGTTTATAAGTTTTTTTCACACTTAGAACTTTTTAAAGTTAGAAGGTTCACACTTGTAAGACAAATATACTGATGCCGTTATTCCAAATAACGGCATGCAATTTTTTTTTCAAACAGATGCCGTTATTGGGAAGAACGGCATTGAAATAACCTATGCCGTTTTTCCCAATAACGTTTCTTGCTGACGTGTCCTAAACAGGGGCATATCGCTAATTGTTTTGGGAAGTAGGGCAGACCGCTAAATATTTTCAAAAAGTGGGGCAGTACGGCAAAATTTTCTTTTTTATATTACATGTTGAAGACTTTCTTCCAGATAATCATTCTGAACTCGTTACTTGGTTGATTTAGTGATAATGTGTTTTGGGGTTTTATATTCTTTTACTTGCTTCTTTTAGTTGCAGTTTTCTATTCAACATTCTACCATATACTAGGTCTTATGGATTGTCTCAGTATTTGCATAAACATTTCCTTTTTAATCACGATACACTGTATAATATCTCCCGGTGTTGCCATATATCAACTTGTCAAGAATGCTAAGCTATATCATCTCTCCTTGTGGTTCACATAAATTAGCTGATTTCTACTTAGTACATACATACAAACAACAACATTTCTATAGAGATATAGGTATGTTATAATTTATTCTAGGAGCAAGGTGCCATGTGCTTTGTATGCTTTTGTTTCCGAGAATGACGTATATAAGATAGCTGGATGCTTCGATTTTCTTTCCTTAGGATTTATAGACTATGAAAAGGTAGTTGTTACTTATTAGTATGGTCATATCCTCTTTACATGTTAATATCCTTATTTGATGATAAACAGACAAAAATTTGTCAGTCAATTGGTAAGTAAGGTAACTGATGGATTAAATTCTTCTCTGTTTCGTATAGAGCTATTAGTCATCTCGATTACTAAATCTATTTGGATGGTGAGTTTTATTGTCTATTAGAAAAGTTTTGATTAATAAATAAATGTTTTTGATGGTTCTGTTCATCAGTATTTTAAAGTTCTTTATTTGTATAGATATATTCCTGAACAGTTGTTTCTTTTATACATAGATGTCCAATTCTGTGAATGATTGTTAATTTACAATTAACATTTACTTCTGAATATGCGTTCTGTTAACTTTAAAAAGTTAGAATGTGTAAGAATATGCACATCAAGATACCAACAAAAACTGCTTACTAAAATGAAAGTAAACAGAGTGTATCCGAGACAAGTATATATTATATATACAAATGCAAATCAAGGATAATTATATTGCAGGCAATAAAAATCTCAGAAAAGTACAGGTATGCGATTCAACAATTAGATACTCCTCATTCTCAAAAAAAAAAAATTAGATACTCCAAGCTAGGAAGAAAGAACTATATATTTGACTGATATTCCAGTTTGATCTTTTTCAATCTTGAGACAACTTCCAGCATCGAAATTCTTTCCGTAGGTGAGTGATTTGAGCACAACAAACCTAACTCAATGACATCTGACAGGCACTGATGCACGGTTGCTAAGACTTGAGATGATCCCTCACTACTGGAGTTATCCTTCACGAGATTGTAATCCAAAACTTTGAATACTCCACTGGGATAATCCTTGCATACCCATTCCCTCAAACTTGATTCTTCACCAAACATGCCATCTGATGGCCTCTTTCCAGTAAAAGTTTCCAGCAATAGTATTCCAAAACTATATACGTCACCCATTTTTGAAGCTCTTCCCGTCCATATATACTCTGTTGCAAACATAATAACTGATGTATCAATCCGTTATGAAGTAAGATAGCACTGTTATAACAAATAAATCAATTGTAAGGGAGGTCGATTAAGCTATAGAAAACTAAGAGACCCTACTGAGAATTTTACAAAATTAGATATATGCACATACAGATTATCCATAATTATTGAAATTGAAACTTAATTTGATTGTTTTGATTACCTGGAGCTATATAGCCAATGGTGCCTGGCATGCTTGTTGATGCTGAAGATCGACTATCCCCGAGCAACAGTTTGGCAATACCAAAGTCTCCAACATGTGCTACCATTTCTTGGTCCAACAAAACATTTGTTGGCTTAAGATCACAATGCAAAACTACGTCTGGATGGTGGTGGTGAAGGTACTCAAGCGCTAATGATACGTCCAGCATTATGTTTAACCTTTGCAGAAGATTTAGGTAGTGGTTCTCGGAGTACAACCATTGCTCAAGGTTACCATTAGGCATGAATTGGAGGACAACGGCTTTGAAGTCCAGACTCGAACATACACTGATGGTTTTGATGAGATTCCTGTGGCGAACTGTCCGCAAAACTTGGCATTCTGCATCAAAGCTTTTTGAAGCACCTTCAACTTCTAAATTAAAGACTTTTACTGCTACGATCAATCCATCCGTAAGGCATCCCTTGAACACAGAACCGAAGCCTCCCCTTCCTAACAAGTTGGCCTCATTGAAGTTGTTTGTTGCATGAGCAAGTTCATAGCGTGAAACTAATCTATGTTCGTGCAAATGTTGTATATTAGTGTCGACCACGGTCTTGACCTTTCTCCTCCAGTAAAATGCATATATAAGACACAAGCAAGCTAAAAGAATCAAACTTGCTGCTATGGCAAGTAGGATATATTTGAGGGACTTCTGTTGGAATTTCAGAGGAAGAAGATAACAAAAAACTGGAAGACAGAAAAAATGAGAGAGAGCTAAACCTTTTTTTTTCTTCATTAAAATGCTGAACAATACAATGTTTAAATACTAAAACTTGGCTAACCATCTCCACTAACCACGTCTAACAGATCCTACTTTAGTGGTGCTAAAAATAACTTAAAAACTGAAACTCAAATTTGCTCCTAACAAATAGCCAAAAAAGCAGCAGACTTTTGACAGAGTCTTCCAACAAAGTAGCTAATTTACTCTGTCTTTTATTCAGCTTCTCAGTGCACATATGAGCTTGAATTATGTTGCAACACCTCCCCTTAATTCAAACTCATACATACCAATTTTCTCCATAAAGAACTGATGTTTGGCTTGAGCTAAAGCCTTGGTAAACAGATCTGCATTTTGGACGTTTGTACTGCAGAATCTTAGAACGATTGTTTCCTCTGACACAAGCTTCCTTATGAAGTGATGCTGAACTTCAATATGCTTGGTTCTTGCGTGAAACGCTGGGTTTCTTGTCATTGCAATAGCAGATCTGTTATCACACCATATCTCAGTTGCTCCTTCCTGCTCACAACATAAATCTTTCAACAACTTTCTAAGCCAAACAGCTTGTCTTGCTGCTGCACCAGCAGCTACATATTCTGCTTCAGATGATGACAGAGCCACAGTATCTTGCTTCTTTGAGCTCCAAGTGATAGCTCCTGAGCCAAAACTGAAAACTGACCCTGATGTACTTTTCCTGTCATCCAAACTGCCTGCCCAATCACTGTCTGTGTAGCCAACTAACTTGAACTCACTGACTTGTGCATATAAGATTCCAAAACGAGTTGATCCTGCAACATACTTCAGAATCCTTTTTGCAGCACCTAGTTGTTGCTTTGTTGGAGAGTGCATGTATCTGGATACCACACTTACACTATGAGCTATGTCAGGACGTGTGTGAGTGAGATAATTCAGACCTCCTACAAGACTTCTGAACAACTTTTCATCAGCTTTTCCTGTGCCATCCTCCTTCTGCAGCTTCTCATTAGGATTCATAGGAGTTCTGACAGTTTCACATTTTTCCATTGAAAATTTCTTCAGCAGATCCACTGCATACTTCCTCTGGCACAGAAATATTCCATCTTCTCCTTGCTTTACTTCTAGACCCAAGAAATACTGAAGCAGTCCCAAGTCTGTCATCTCAAATTGCTCCATCATTGATGCTTTGAACACATTTAGCAGCTTCTGAGAGGAGCTAAAGTAGATGATGTCATCGACATAAAGACAGACAACAATGAATCCATTCAAGCCTTCCTTTTTCACATAGAGAGTTGGCTCATTCTCACTTCTTTCAAACTGATTTTGAAGAAAGAATGAGTCAATCTTGGTGTACCAGGCCCTTGGAGCCTGTTTCAATCCATAAAGTGCCTTTTGCAGCTTGTAAACCTTGCCTTCTTCACCATCTTTAACAAAGCCGAGTGGTTGCTCAACAAAAACTTCTTCTTGTAAGTCTCCATTGAGAAATGCAGATTTTACATCCAGCTGAAACACATCCAATTTCCATTGAGCAGCCAAAGCTAATACCACTCTCACAGTTTCAAATCTTGCCACTGGTGAGAATGTCTCCTCAAAATCGATTCCTCCTTGCTGTGCATACCCTTTTGCCACCAACCTGGCTTTGTGCTTCTGAATACTCCCATCTGTATTGAACTTAGTTCTGAATACCCACTTAAGTCCAATAACATTCTTCCCTTCAGGAAGATCAACCAATTTCCAAGTCTCATTCTTTTGAATGGACTTGATTTCCTCCTTCATTGCATCTTGCCATTCAACTTCATCTTTAGCTTCATCAAAATTGGTTGGATCTGCTGCCATCAGTGCAAAGTCGCAGTTTGCATACAAGTCAGCAAGAGTTCTGTATCTTCTTGGTGCAGAATCATTCGATGAACTTGATGATGAAGGACTTGAAGAAGATGATGAGCTGTGATTTGAAGATGATGGTGTTGTAGGAGGACTTGGAGACTGCTGATTATTTGTTGGCACAATTGAGTCCTCCCTTGAACTATCAGTCCCAACTGTTTTCTGCTGAATACTGTCACAACTTTCTCTTTGCTCCCAATTCCAGCCTGCATTCTCATCAAACACAACGTTCCTACTGACCATAATTTTGCCAGTAAGAGGGTTATACAGTCTATATGCCTTGGATTGAACAGCATAGCCAATGAATACACATTTCACAGATTTATCATCTAGTTTAGATCTCAAATCAACCAAAGCATAAGCTGTACACCCGAAAACTCTTAAATGACTTACAGATGGTTTTTTTCCTCTCCATGCTTCAAATGGTGTCATGTTCATGACTGCCTTTGTAGGAGAGACATTGAGGATGTACACTGCAGTAGCTACAGCTTCACACCAGAAGTTGTTTGGTACACCTCTAGCTTTGAGCATGCTTCTTGCCATCTCTACAACAGTCCTGTTCTTTCTCTCAGCTACTCCGTTTTGCTCTGGAGTATATGGTGCAGTCAATTCTCTTCTTATTCCTTGCTCCTCACAAAATGTGATGAATTCATTTGACAAAAATTCACCACCACGATCTGTTCTTAAGGCTTTCACACATAAACCAGATTGTTTCTCAACCATTGCCTTAAAAATCTTAAAGTTTTCAAAGGCTTCAGATTTAGCCTTTAGAAAGTAGACCCAACTCATTCTACTGTAGTCATCAGTTATGAGCAAGAAATACTTACTTCCACCAAGAGAAACTGTTTGCATTGGTCCACAGAGATCAGCATGCAGCAGCTCCAAACTTTCACTTGCTCTCCAAGCTCTGCCACTAGGAAATGATCCTTTTGACTGCTTTCCATATAAGCATCCTTCACACAACTCAAGCTCACCGATTTTAGGCAGCCCTTGCACTATGTCTTTGGATCTCAGAAGCTTCAGTCCCTGCACATTCAAATGACCATACCTCAGATGCCACAGCTTGGCATCATCATCTCCTTTAACTGTCAGTGCTTTGCTCACATTGCTAGATAAATCAAGAGGGAACATTCTGTTTCTCCCCATAACAATCTTTACTACAACTTCTTTGGATTTCTTATCACAGATCAAACAGAAATCATTCTCAAACAGTACTGAATATCCAGAATTGAGTAATTGACCCACACTCAGCAAATTGTGAGCCAAATTTGGCACATACTGCACATCATATAAGAGCTTAGTGTTTCCTTGCTCAGTTTTGATTGCAATCGTGCCTCTTCCTTCCACTTCAAGTTGTTTTCCATCTCCAAGCCTCACCTTGCTCTTTAAAGATTCATTCAGTTCTCTGAACATAGACTTGGCACTTGACATATGGTTGGAGCACCCACTGTCAACATACCACACGCCACCTCCTGAATCATTGCCAGCTGCACTTTGTGCTAAGAACAACTTTTGCTCATTCTCCACAAAATTGGACTTTTGATCACCCTTTTGTTCATCCTCCTCCTTCTTCCAGCAGCTAGCTTCTTTGTGGCCTGGCTTCTTGCAATAGTAACATTTGAGTGGACCTTTATATGATTGCTCTTTTCCTTCCTTATTCTGTCCTCTTCCACGGCCCCTTCCTCTTGAGCCAGCTCTTCCTCTACCTCTTCCACTGAATTGCCCTGTCTTTTCCTTGTTTGAGGATTCTCCTTTCACATGGAATGCCTTCTCTTCCTTCTTCTCACCATTTCTATTGAGCCTCACCTCATGAGCTTGCAAAGATCCCCTGAGATCATCAAAGGTGTAATCTTCCATGTCCTTTGACTCTTCAATAGCCGCTACAACATAATCATATTTGCTTGTGAGACTTCTTAGAACTTTTCCAACCACATGCTGATTGGTCATTGTTTCTCCATATGACCACATTTGTTGTACCACAGTGGATACACGTGACAAGTATTCTTGGACAGATTCTTCGTCCGTCATTAGAGCTGTTTCAAACTCTCTCCTTAGTGATTGCAGCCTCACTGTAATCACCTTCTTGTCACCTAGATACTCTTGCTTTAGAGTATCCCACGCCATCTTGGATGTGGTTGATGAGGCAATTCTGGGAAAGATTTCATCATCCAAGGCCTGTTGTATTATAAACAATGCCTTGGAATCTTTCTTTCTCTTCTCTCTCAATTGCTGATCAGGTTCTGGAGGTTGAGCATCTTCAAATCCATCTTCAACAAAACCCCACAGTTCTTGAGACTTGAATAATGTTTTCATTTTCAAGCTCCAAAACTGATAATTTATGCCTTTAAAGATAGGCAAATGTGAAGTGGCGATTCCAGATCCGTTGTTCTGCATTATGAACAACCTTTTCACTCTCTAAGTGCTCTCTCTTCTCACTCAACAAATTCCCTGGATATGAACCCGGATAATTTGTTAGCTCTGATACCAAATGTTGGAATTTCAGAGGAAGAAGATAACAAAAAACTGGAAGACAGAAAAAATGAGAGAGAGCTAAACCTTTTTTTTTCTTCATTAAAATGCTGAACAATACAATGTTTAAATACTAAAACTTGGCTAACCATCTCCACTAACCACGTCTAACAGATCCTACTTTAGTGGTGCTAAAAATAACTTAAAAACTGAAACTCAAATTTGCTCCTAACAAATAGCCAAAAAAGCAGCAGACTTTTGACAGAGTCTTCCAACAAAGTAGCTAATTTACTCTGTCTTTTATTCAGCTTCTCAGTGCACATATGAGCTTGAATTATGTTGCAACAACTTCAATGCTTTCCTTGAATTGTATGGAATACTATTTGCAGGGCATGGTGCAAAGTGTAATTGTGGTGCTCCACAAAGTGCTTCATTCCCTATCAAGACTGGAATGCTAGCATTTAAGAAGATCCCACCTTTAGGAATCTGACCTACTAGTTTGTTGTAGGAAAGATCAAGACTTCCAATGTAAGATAGATTGGCTAAGAAGTTTGGTATGTTCCCCGATAGAAAATTGTGCGACAAGTTCAAATCGGTGAGACTGATCAATCTAGCAAAAGATGTAGGAATTTGACCTTGTAACGAGTTTGAAGAGAGATCTAGATTTTGAAGCATTTGAAGCTCTGCAAAATCACTTGGGATATTACCTGATAGACTGTTCATAGACAAATTCAGGTAAAACAGAAATTTTGCATTTGCAACAAGAAGAGGAAGTGTGCCATATAAAGCATTTCTTGAAAGGTCTACGTGAAGGAGGCTTCCAGAGGTCCATAAGTTTTGGGGAATACTTGAGGACAAATTGTTGTTACTTAGATTCAAATACTGTAGCATGCTGATGTTAGCCAATGAATCAGGTATTGGTCCGGAAATCAAATTGTAACTAACATCTAGGATTGCCACTTATTTTGTTGGACATTAAGCCTATCCCTTGAAGTGCCTCTAATCTTGTGATTGTTGATGGTATCATGCCTGTTAGATCATTCACCCCGAAATTTAGGACTATAAGACCAGTTAAGTTGCCCAATCCAACTGGGAGGTTTCCCTGAATGTGATTCACAGAAGCATGAAAATATTGCAGAGTTGTTGAAAGATTCCCAACAGAATCAGGAATTTCACCTGCTAGATTGTTGTTGTTGTATTCTAGTAACTTTAGATTTCTGCAGTTGGAAAGAGATGAGATGAATTCAAACCCTCCAGTTAGTTTATTATCACCTAAAGAGAGTCGAGTGAGGAGAGGAAGTGACATGCCTATGTTACTCGGCACCTGTCCAGTGAGCTTGTTTGCATTAAGATTCAGAACATTCAACATGGAAGCATTTAGTAAGGAAGTTGGTATTGAGCTACCGAGATAATTATATTCCAAGTTGAGATATTGGAGATTTGGTAAATTCCCTAACTCTTGCGGAATTACCCCTGTTAGGCCGTTTTCATGCAGAGCAAGTTCTTTGAGCATTGTGAGGTTGCCGACGGAAGTTGGGATAGTTCCACTAAATTGGTTAAAATCAAGATATAATAGAGTGAGCTTAGGCCACCAGCCACCAATATCAGTAGGTATGCTTCCACTGAACTGAGTCCCAGCAATTGCAAGTTTTTGGAGATGTTGACATTGAGCAAACCTTGATAGGACTTCACCACCAGTAAAATTATTCTCACCGAGAGAGAGAACTTGGATATTAGGTAGCATACTAGTAATGGTTTTGTTTGACGGGAGAGAACCTAAGAGACTGTTGTAAGAAACAAGGAAATAGACTAAGGAAGACATGTTTAAGATGGTGGAGGGAATGGGACCAGATAGAAAGTTGCGACTAAGGGTGAGATGAGAGAGGCGAGGTAGGTAGCCAAGGGCTTGGGGGATGGGGCCGATTAGGGAGTTATTACGAAGATCAATGTACGAAAGGAAGGAGAGGTTTGCAACGTAAGGAGAGATGGTACCTTTGAGAGACATGTTGAAAAGCGAGATAGCCGTGACTCGCTGTTTGTGTCGCCGACTGCAGGAGACACCAAACCAGTTACAGAAGGAGGTGTTGGTGGTCCAGTTGGTGGACAGAAGGGCTTCAGGATCCGTGACTTGAGCTTTGAACGCCAATAGCGATTCCAGATCAGTGATGTTGCTGTGGTGTTGTGTTGATGTGGCTTGCTTTATATTGTAGGAGTTGAGGATGAAGAGGATGGAAAAGAAGAGAAAGAGAGGCTTCATATCTATGTAATTCTAGTGCGAGGCTTATAGAATTGAAGTGATGAAATTGTGTTATATTAATTAGTCTACTTATAGATGCAGAATATACAGGTAGAGGAGTTTACATGGAAAACTAACCAGAGTTGACCCCCAACGTCTAAATATGAACCACAATATCCTGAAATTTTATATATATATATATATATATATATATATATATATATATATATATATATATATATATATATATATATATATATATATATATTCAGCAATTTTAGTGGAGGAATTTACATGGAAGACTAACAAGAGTTGACCTTATGGTCTAAATATGAACCACAATATTAGAAATTTTAGTGGTATATATTGTAGATGAACCGATCTAAAAATGAACCACAATATTCAGAAATTTTAGTTGTATATCTTATAGGTTCCTTAAAAACTCATCTGTATATGTATTTGGATGCACAAATAAATCCTGTAAAATTTCTTAGTGCACTATATCAGAGAAAGAAAATGCTTCACATTTGTCCAATTCAGATTCTTCGGTTTGGACGCACAAATCGATCCAACAAAACCTTAGTGGATTTGGATGCACAAATGAATCCCACTAAATTCATTACAAGTCTTTTTTAATATTAAGAAAAATACCTTCCCTGCAAATCGAACTCAAAGAAAACCCTCCCAGATCTCTCCCGAAAATCCGACAGAGATTTTTGGGCGATCATCAAGTTCCCTGCTCTCTCCCACCTCATCCCTCCTCCGGCCACCTTCTCCTCCTCCCCTTCGGCAGCACCGATCCTGAGGTATTTGAGGCCCTGAGCGAAAAAAAATATTTGGGCCCTTTATAGACATGCATGTATTTATATATATATTAATAAAATATAATATAACAGCGGGGGACATAAAAACAATACCCAGAAAATTAAAGATTATATTTGTTATGTTTTATGACACCAAATACTCCATATTTTTTATTAAGCATAGTGAAAGCGACTCTTGCACCTGCCAAAATTTATAATAAAAAAAATCAATCACATCTTATCTAAAATATAAGGCCAGGGCCCAGGAATCAAGCTTATCATATAAATAAGCTTCAAATTTCAGTCTCTCATATGGTGCTTGACGTTGACGTATGAGTCACTGATGGGGGCAACGGAGGTGTCCGTGCGAACGACGGAGCGGATAAACGATGTACAAGCAAGGGAGAGGATAATCTTCATTGCGAGGTGCCAATGAGAGTCAACGAGGGTCAAACAAAGGGATGAGAACCAGGACTCAATTTGTACAGGGAGTTGTCAGATTGGTGGAGTGTCTGCGGTCTCTCATATGGTGCTTGAAGTTGACGTATGAGTCACTGATGGGGGCGATGGAGGTGTCCATGCGAGCGACGAAGCGGATAAATGGTGTATAAGCGAGGGACTGAGAGAGAGATAATGAGTTCAAATTGGCACGATAAATTGACTTGGACGAGGTCGGCCGATCGGTAGGATTAAATTTCGTTGTATTTTTGTGTTGGTTGGGGTGTATGAGTTCCAGGACTCAGCATATTGGGATCTGAACTTCATAAGCCTTACTTTTGGTTGTATGTTTTGTTAAAATCTTTTTAATGAAACGCGGGGGGTATTCAACCCACCGTTTAACGATAAAAAAAATATTTAGAAAAATAAGGCAACTTAGAATAAATATCAAGTTAGTCGATGGTAATTTTTTCGTGAAGGAGTCCAAAGAACATGATCTAATTACCATCCATCCATCAAGATTCGTGTGGAATTACTTGATGCTTTGGTGAAGAACTTGTTGTGCGGAATACGAATGGACCACCAATCAAAGAGAGAAATAGCGAAGAAAACAGAAAACAAACAAACACAAGGACACAAAGATTTAATGTGGTTCGGCAAAACAAGTGCCTACATCCACGGGGCGGTTGGGGTTTCTTCTTCAAATAATCACCAATGGGTGAAAACAAACCCTTACAAAGATGACGGCTGCAAAATCCGAATAGAGGTCTCTCTATTTACAAAACCCTAACGGGTGTATTTATAGGGAAACTACTGGGCCTTTCGAAATGGGCCTTTTCTAGTTCACAAACCCACCTACAGTCGACTGGTCTTCTTACCAGTCGACTGGTCTTTAGTTCTGGACAGTCGACTGAGACACATCTTCAGTCGACTGCTGCTGCTGTATCCTTAGCCTTTGAAACTTCTCTCTGGACAGTCGACTGGTTCCCATAGTCAGTCGACTGATGTACTGGAACTTTCGATTGCTGCAGATACGATGGATATAAACAAACTGAACTAGAATCGAGCCATTATCCTACAATCTCCACCTTGGCGAGATCTTCCAAGTAGCCCAAGCAATCTCCAAAAATACTCCAAAACAAATGCTCATCACCAAATGTAACAAAAACAAACTCCACCTTAGTATGATATCACATACTAACCAAACAAAACGAAGCACCATTCCAACCGCCCATTCCAAATCATCAAGCATGCAAAATATTAGCCAGGTTCATGCAATGCTTGAACTTGGCTGCCCCAACAATTTTGGTCAACATATCAGCAGGATTATCAGCTGTCCCAATCTTTACCAGAAGAATATCACCATCCTTTATCAAATCACGCACAAAATGATAACAGAAATCAATATGTTTGGTCCTCGAATGATGAACTTGGTTCTTCGCTAAATGGATAGCACTCTGACTGTCACAGTGTACCTCCACCTTCTCTCGATGAATTCCCAAGCTCTTCAAAAGTCCATGAATCCAAATGGCTTCCTTCATGGCCTCAGCAACTGCCATGTATTCAGCCTCAGTAGTAGACAATGCTACAGTGGACTGCAAATTGGACCTCCAACTTATAGGTGCTCTAGCCATAGTAAACAAATAGCCTGTAGTAGACCGCCTCTTATCTAGATCACCTGCATAGTCAGAATCAACATAACCCACCAATAACCTGCTAATATTGTCATCCCTCTCAAACTTCAAACCCACATCTGTGGTGCCACTTATGTACCTCAAAATCCATTTAGCCGCTTGCCAATGCTCTCTGCCTGGATCATGCATATATCGACTAACCATACTCACCGCCTGAGAGATGTCTGGTCGAGTACAAACCATGGCATACATCAAACTGCCAACCACACTAGTGTAAGGTACATTAGCCATATACTGTCTCTCTTCATCTGTACTTGGAGACTGAGAAGCACTAATTCTGAAATGAGTGGCTAAGGGTGTACTGACTGGTTTAGTTTTCTCATCTATACCAAATCGTTTCAGCACCTTCAAAAGATATTGCTTCTGTGTCAAACTCACTATGCCCTTTGCTCTGTCTCTAGCTATCTCCATCCCAAGTATCTTCCTGGCTTCACCAAGATCCTTCATCTCGAATTCAGAACTCAGCTGATTCTTCAAATTTTGAATCTCCTTAGCATTTTTAGAGGCAATCAACATGTCATCCACATATAATAACAGATATATGAAAGAACTATCCTGCAATTTTCTGAAATAGACACAATGATCATACTCACTTCTGGAATATCTCTGCACTTTCATAAACTGATCAAACCTCAAATACCACTGCCTTGGAGATTGCTTCAACCCATAGAGAGACTTTTTCAACCTGCAAACAGAACTTTCCTTCCCAGCAATCTTAAACCCATCTGGCTGCAACATATAAATTTCTTCATCTAGGTCCCCATGTAAGAATGCAGTCTTCACATCCATCTGTGTCAATTCAAGATCAAACTGTGCTACCAATGCCAACAAAATCCGAATAGAAGGATGCTTCACAACTGGAGAGAACACTTCATTATAGTCAATTCCTTCCTTTTGAGCATACCCCTTTGCAACTAGTCTAGCCTTGAACCGAACACTGTCTTTTGGACCTTCTTTCTTCGTATATACCCACTTGCAACCGATAGCTTTCTTCCCCTTTGGCAATTGCACTAGATCCTAAGTCTTGTTCTTATGAAGAGAGTTCATCTCTTCATCCATAGCAACTTTCCAATCTGCATTTTCAGAACTTCTAGTAGCTTCTTTGAAGTTGGAGGGCACTTCATCATCAACAATGGGAAGAGCAAATGCAACTATTTCTGTAAAGCGAGATGGTCGTCTGATATCTCTTCTTTGCCTTCTTGCTGCAATTGATTCTTCCTGCTGGGGAGGGTCCTGGATAGGAACTTCTTCCTCATCCTCAGTATCAACCACATCATCTTCATTTTGGGCAGGAGTAGGATTTTCAACTGAAAGCTTTTCTAACTCCACCTGTTGGAGAACTCTCGCACCAGTCGACTGAGAGCACCTACCAGTCGACTGTCCCGAGCTAATCTTCTGCTTCTCTTGATCAGGATCACCAGTCGACTGCATATGAGGACCAGTCGACTGTCCCGAGCTGATCATGCTGGTCTCATCAAAGGTAACATCCCTGCTGATTACTAACTTTTTCTGTTCTGGACACCACAACCTGTAACCTTTGACACCAGTACTGAAACCAACAAATATAGCCTTTTTGGACCTTGCATCAAGTTTAGTTTCAGTTACATGAAAATAAGCAGGACAACCAAATATATGCAAAAAACTATAATCAGATGCAGGTTTACCACTCCATACCTCAATAGGTGTTTTGCCTTCTAGTGCTGCAGATGGTAAACGGTTGACAATGTGGCTTGCATATATAACAGCTTCTGCCCAAAATGTCTTCTTCAATCCAGACTGTGCTAGCATACATCTCACCTTCTCAAGTAAGGTTCTGTTCATCCTTTCTGCAACCCCATTTTGCTGTGGAGTCTTCCTAACTGTGAAGTGCCTCTGGATCCCTTCATCTTCACGCAATTTCAGAAACGGATCGTTCTTGTATTCCCCCCCATTATCTGATCTCAGAACCTTAATCTTCCTTCCAGTCTGGTTTTCAACTTTCTTCTTCCAACTTGTGAACAATGTCAAAACTTCATCTTTGTGTTTCATGGTATATACCCAAACTCGTCTGGAGTAGTCATCAACAAATGTAACAAACCAGTGTCTACCACTCATAGAAGGTGTCTGAGTAGGGCCCCAAACATCTGTGTGCACATAATCGAGGATACCCTTTGTCTGATGTACAGCTGTACCAAATTTTACCCTAGTTTGCTTACCTAACACACAATGTTCACAAAATTCCAAATTGCAACCTTTAGCATCTTTAAGCAACCCTTGCTTCAAAAGCCCCTGTAAGGCTTTTTCTCCTGCATGCCCGAGTCGCATATGCCACAACCTAGTAGAGTCGGGAACAACCTGTTTAGGCTTTTCAGTTATACTGGCAGCCTGACCCAAATATGTTTTTCCCTGCAAGAAAAACAAGTTCCTTTTTCTTTGCCCTTTCATCACCACAAGTGATCCGTTAGTCACCTTCAGAATGCCACCTACACTAGCAAATTTCAATCCACTGGCCTCCAAAACACCAAGTGAAATCAAATTCTTTTTCAAATCTGGAACATACCATACATCTGAAAGCTCCCTAATGAGACCATCGTGCATTAGCAATTCAATCTTCCCGATTCCTACCTTCTTACAAGGTGCATCATTTCCCATCAAAACTACCCCACCATCCATATACTCTAAGGAAGTAAACCACTCATTTTTCCAAGACATATGATAGGAGGCTGCTGTATCAAGAAACCATACTTCTTGATAAAGTGAGGGACTAGTTGCAAGTGCATAAGAAAAATCATCGTCACTATCTACATTATCAACAATCACATTTGCAGTCGAATTTCCCTTATTACGTAGCTTAGGACAATCATTTTTCCAATGCCCCCCTTCATGACAGAAAGCACATTCATCTCTGGCTGGTATCTTTCTGTCCTTTGAACTCCTCTCGATTTGGAACGAGATTTGTTTCCTTTATTCCCAGATTTGGTCTCAGATCTGGTCTCAGTTCTGCCCCTTACAATCAATGCCTCAGAAGTTTCTCTATCAACCATTTTATCCCTTTTCCTTGTTTCATTATTCAACAGAGCATTTACAACATCTTCATATTTAACAGTGTCTTTTCCATATATTAAAGTAGTTGCTAAATGATCATAACATTCGGGTAATGAATTCAACAGAATTAGGGCTTTGTCTTCATCTTTAATTTGCTCATCCAAATTTAATAAATCAGCCAATAATTTATTAAATGATTCAACATGAGTGTTCATAGACATACCTTCAGTATAGGTAAAGTGAAAAAGTCTCTTCTTCAAATACAGCCGATTCTCCAAACTTTTCCTCATGTATTTGTCTTCGAGTTTCTTCCACAACACCGCAGCAATGGTATCCCTCATCAAATCATACTTCTGAGCCTTCGCGATAAAGAGCCGAATAGTTCCACACGCAACTCGATTCAACTTCTTCCAATCTACATCGGACATATTCTTTGGTTTTTCTTCCTCCAAAGCAACATCTTGTTCTTGTTGAACCAGAACATCCAACACCTCACACTGTCACATCCCAAAATTGTTTGTTCCATCAAATTTTTCAACTTCAAATTTTGCGTTGTGAATCGTTGTTCTGGACGAACTTGATCCCACAACATCCTTGGTTGCATCTGCTTCACTCGCCATCTCCCTCTAGGTCGAACCGAAAGCTCTGATACCACTTGTTGTGCGGAATACGAATGGACCACCAATCAAAGAGAGAAATAGCGAAGAAAACAGAAAACAAACAAACACAAGGACACAAAGATTTAATGTGGTTCGGCAAAACAAGTGCCTACATCCACGGGGCGGTTGGGGTTTCTTCTTCAAATAATCACCAATGGGTGAAAACAAACCCTTACAAAGATGACGGCTACAAAATCCGAATAGAGGTCTCTCTATTTACAAAACCCTAACGGGTGTATTTATAGGGAAACTACTGGGCCTTTCGAAATGGGCCTTTTCTAGTTCACAAACCCGCCTACAGTCGACTGGTCTTCTTACCAGTCGACTGGTCTTTAGTTCTGGACAGTCGACTGAGACACATCTTCAGTCGACTGATGCTGCTGTATCCTTAGCCTTTGAAACTTCTTTCTGGACAGTCGACTGGTTCCCATAGTCAGTTGACTGATGTACTGGAACTTTCGATTGTTGTAGATACGATGGATATAAACAAACTGAACCAGAATCGAGCCATTATCCTACAGAACTAACTTTAATGTAACGCCCCGAGCCCGGCTCAGCTGCGCATGCGGCTACACACATTCGCACACGCGAAAGAACGGATACAAAATTCTAGCCACGCTCACCACATGCACCATTAAAAAGTGGGTTAACCCTATATGTGCCTTTATCATTTGGTTTTTCCTATATAAACACACACACTTCTCCACCATTTTTCCGATATGGGATCTCATTCCCATGCCAACTCACGTTGACCATCCATGCATGCATACTCATTTCTCATTTTCCATCATTAAAGCCTATGACCCATAGACCAATCATATAGGCTTTATTATCAATCCTCTTTTCAATCAAGCCCATAGGATCCCATTATAGGCCAACATTAATTCCAACCATCTCTTTATTATATATATATATATATATATATATATATATATATATATATATATATATATATATATATATATATACCCGCTTAAGTACGGGGTGTTACACCCCCCCTCCCCCCTTAAGAACTGTAACTCCTATTTCCCGTATCTGTATTTTATTATTATTATTATTATTATTATTTTCTTCTGCTGTATTTTGCTCCATTGTACTCTTTTATCAATTTGAGATCCTGTATTCTATTTCCGTTCGAATAAAATCGTTATTTTGTTTCAACTCAATTTTTGGTGCTTATATCTAATTCAATTGTATGTCCGTCCTACTCTTTTGTGTCGTTCTTCATGGAAAAATGGGCTATTCATTCCATCTATTTCATTTCCCCAATTTTATTGAGTTTTGACTAAGTCTCCCGTTGGATCCCACTCAAACCCGCTACCCAAATATCCAAAAACCCAAAACCCTAACTATTTAACCCTAAACCTACCCTAACCCTAACCCCGAATTACTGTGCAAACGTATCATCCCAGCCGCCTTTTTCCTTCCTCCCGTCTTCTTCTCCATTCGATCGAAACCCATCATCCACCATCGCCATTACCACCTCGAATCGTCCCCATTGCCTCCTCGCCATCGCCCCAGCCCCGATCGCCTTTGCTCCCTCTCCTCGTCAACCCCGCGATCACCACCACCATCGCCTCCGATCCATCGAACCCAACTCCCATTTCTCCATTACCCAACTCTCCACCTCTCGCCGCCTCGCCTTCGCTCCCTTTCCACCGTCACAACCCCAATACCTCGCCGCCATCATCATCGCCACCACCCCCAACCCTATCGAACACAACTCCCGAACCCACTCCGTCTTCAACCTCTTGCCCAAACTCTATCTCCTTCTTCCATCGCCCAACCCAATCCCCATGTCCTCACCTCGTCACATTCGACCCATCGCCTCCCTCTCCTCTCTACCTCCGTCGCATCGCCACTCCCCCGAAGCCATCCCCCGCTATCCTCCCCTATTTCGAACCCAAAAACAGAGCTCCGGTCTCTCACTCGCCCTCACCGCGGTGCAGCTCCCTTGCGCCGTCGCTCGCCACCCGAGCATCGCCGTCATCCCAGGCCCTCGCCGTCGGCGTCACAGAAGCACCGTGGTCATCGCAACTCTCCCGCGCTCTCTCTCTCTCGCTGTCGAAGGGAATGAGACGCAGCGTGAGTGGCAGAGTTTTCCGTTTCGTGTTTTGATGTAGCGGATCTCGAGGTGGTCTTCGCTGTTTTAGGGCAGATCCGGTGTGGAGAAGCCTATCCATTGGTTCAGTTTTCTGTTGTGTGTTCTGGGCGCATCTGATCCCGTTTGCCGTTCTGTGTTCTGTCCAGATCGGGTGTGGAGTTTACCTTGAGTTACTGTTGGTTCTTCGCACGGTCTTCGCACGTGCTTTTGGGAGATTTCGCCCGGGATTTCCTGTCACGCCCCGCTTTCCGGAATACGAAAATACAGGCACGTAACTGAGGCCCAGCGAATGATATAAGTACGCCAACTCATATCATCCATAAGCTGTACCAGTCTTAACTCAACAATATAAGAAAAATGAATCACAACCACGCAGAAAACATAATCACATAAACGATAATGAAATTCGATAACCAAATCTGAAATACAAGAACTTACCAAATAGCTCGATAGGCTCCAGCTCAAATCGTAGAAAACTGCTCACCAATGTCCTCTGAAAATTCTCCTTGTACACCTGTTACTTGTTCATCTAAAAAGAAAGAATAATTTGTCCTTAGAGCAAGTCGTGGACATGCAAGTGGAGAAACAGTGAAACAATGGCAATAAAGGTATAGCAATGAATTCAACTGAACGATGAAGTTGATAGTATTGAACAGTGTAAAACAGATAACAATATAATATGCATTAAATACGATTTACCATGATAACGATAAACAATACCAATAAGGGCAATAGCATTGAGAACACTGTTCATTAAGATAACAATATGCATTGGTAGTGAGACAGGAGCCTTAGGTCTATTATCATTTTTAAATCCTAGCTAATGCACGTACTACTGTGTCCCATGTGTGCCGTACCACAGGTTCGATGCATACAATCAATTTCGTTTAGATTAAGGTGGTGGACTCTGTAGTTCATGTACTGGGTATGATGACGATAACGATAAACACTGGACACGTGTAATTTCTTACACTGCCGATAAACACTGGACACGTGTAATTTCTTACACTGCCGATAAACACTGGACACGTGTAATTTCTTACACTGCCGATAACGATAAAACACTGGCCATCATCCGAGTACACTTACTATATTGTCAACTACCATAATCAACCCTTAACCCCGGCTTTGATTTATTCAGTTAACACACATTAATGCAATTACTAAAGGGCGCTAGAAAAAGGTGACAACAACCCTAGGGTCATGCATTATACTCTATACAATTAAATACACTAAATATAACATTATAAACACAATTATACATTATAAAGCATAGAATCCCAATTCTGGACAGCAGGAGGTTGCTGTACCAAAATCAGTATTCCCGTTGCTACAGGACAGCAATTGTGGATCCGTCAAGTGATCTAGAAACTAGACTCCCGCCCGGTTCCAACGCATACTTAAAAGTTACATTCCGACAACGGTAGCTAAGTGAAATTCAGTGATCTTTATAAGTTTTAGTTTCTGGCTGGGTCTAGGTGTTGTCTAATTTTAATTATAAAGGCAGTAAATAAATATTATAAAAATCAGTAAAAATACTTTTTAACACCCTAAACATATTATTTACAAATCTGGAATTTATTTTAGCCATATATGATTAATAGTTCACTTAATTCATTAGCCTAAGTTGTTATGTACGTGAATCTGGAATTACAGCGCAGCTGTGGTAAAAGGTTCATAACTGGAGCAGTATAACTCCGAATTCGAAAGTTTTGGTGTCTATCGACATCTAGACAGATAGGGCTTCGATTTACTTTCAGGGAGTTTCTGATTTTAATGAAGTCTTCTAGGTCTAAACAGCACGTTAAGGTTCAGATCAGCGTAATTTTCTGAATAGCCTATATGTTCATTTTAAGTAAAATAATAAAAATAAAATCTCATAATAGAAATTTGGAGTTTAATTAATCTTAATCGCAGCGAATCAACCTTAGGTGAACATGGTATTAATATAGGTGATGTCTAACATTTTTATAATCACAATCCAACAAATTAGCAATAACAATCACAATAACAACCAACTAATTTTCTACAATCTACTATAGCCATTTGTCATTTAATTTCATGATATGAAATGTGTCTACAATTCCTTATTTTTATAATCAATAACTATAACTATATGATGCATGAACATTTCTATACTTTAGAGGCAAAAGATGGCACGATGTCGAGACTACCACTTGGATTCGCTCGTGTAAATCCGTGGCATCTCGACGATTGACACAACAATATTTTACGATTTTTAAATAAGATCCACTTGCGGAATTTCAACAATATTTATCGAATATGATACAAAAAAAAATTTACATTCGATAAGAGTGACTTGCCTTTTACTTTGTAGACAGTTTGAAATATTTAGGAATAACGGGATCAGTATCCCGGGGATCAATCCCAAGAGTGCGTGCGAAGACCGTGTGAAGAAAGCTAGTAGATAGCAATAATCCTCCACACAGGATCTGTCCAGAACAGCAAACGGCAAAGAGATCCGCTGTTTCCCGAACACAGAACAGCCAAACAAGCCAATCAGCGGGCTCCTCCACACCGGATCAGAGCCCAAAACAGCGAACACCGATTCGATCCAAAACACGGAACAGCAGGATCCTCCAATCGCCCGTCGTCTTCTTCTTCGTTCTTCTTCTTCGAAACAGAGAGCAAGGGCGAGGGGCGACTGCGGCGACGGGGAAGAGGCGGGGCTCGCGACGCTGACGGCGGCGCGACTGCGGCGAGAGGCGACTGGCGGCGAATGAGAGCTCTGTTTCGTTTCCGAAACAGAGGAGGCGAGAAAGGAGGAGCTGCGGGGTCTTCGACGGTGGGGAAAGGGCGAAGTCGATGATGGTGATGAGGCTGAAGAAGGTCGGAGATGGCGAAAATGGATCTCGGAGGTCGAGCGGTGGAGAGGACGGTGGGTTCGGCGGTGGTTGTGATCGAGGGGTTGGCGAGGAGTTGGGGACGACGACAATGGAGATGGAGTGGGTTGACGACGGTGTTTGGTTGATGGTGGAGACGACAGTGGTGGTCGGATGCTGTGGGATCGACGACGGTGGGGTTCGGTGGTGGTGGTGAACTGGTGTAGCGGTGGTGTTGACGAAGGCGGTGGTGAGGCGATCGGTGACGGGGTGTTGGGTTTGTTTGTTTGGTTTTTGTTTTGTTTTGGTTGGTTCTTAACAGAGAAGGAGAGAGAGATAGTATAATAAATTATAGAAATGATATAAAAGTATGGTATAGAGTGATTTTAGGGAGGGAGTTACGGGATTAAAGATTGGAGAGATTATGGGGATTGATTAGGAGGAATCTTAGGGATTAATCGTTAGTGAGAGATTGGGGGTGTTGATTGGGTTATTGGGTTTGGGTGAGAGATGGATTTGGATCCAATAAGAGATGGTATTGGTTTTGGGTATTAAATGGGGTATTAGGATCTAAATGAAAAGATCCAATAGAATAGGAAAAATAATAAATAAAATTAGGATTATACATCAAAATATATTTGGACTAAAATATGGAAATTATCTGAAATGACTATAAATACAATTAACGATAGAAATAGATCTTTAAATTAAAAACCCAAGGTAATAATATTACCAGTAAAAATATTAATAATAGTACTGATAACAAGAATAATAAAAATGATAATAATAACAAAAATAATAATTTTGGTATACATATCAAATAGGATTGGAGATAAACAGGTTTATAAAAATCCAAATAGTAATTAAATAGCCCATAAAGTCAGAATATACTATTATTCGAAGGAATTATAATTTCCGGTTCGAAAAGGTTTTATTAGAAGGTCCAAGTCAAGTTTAAAATAATAACGAACTTATAAGTAATTAAAATACAAAAAAAAATATTCAGAAAATATGTATTTTGGGAAACAGGGGTTACAAATCCTACCCACCTTACACAAAAATTTCGTCCTCGAAATTTGCTTAGGCGGTATATAGGACAAGGCAAAACAACTCTTATGGGGAATAACAAAACAAGGGATTCAATAAATGTCAAGAGGGTGGCAATACCAGAATAAGAAAATCATAGATAATAATGGGGTGATCTAGAATGATGTCCAATAGAGATTCAATAAACGAAGACAATGCAAATGTATGAAAGAAGAGCAAGTTGTGCAATGAAGGGAAAGCAATAAGACAATTCTGGGACCTGTGGGTTATGGGCCCACCACGCTTCCGCTGCGCTACTTTGATGGCGACGTTCCAAGTTGCAGACATGTCGTTTGTAGACCACGTGACACCAGGCGACGATCCGAGCAGAAAGAAAAGCATGATGCACCAAGATCAAAGAGGATATGGGTTCCAAAAGAGATAAGCAATGATGCAAGGTGAATGTAAGGCTTTAGCTTCAATCTAAATAATTAAAAAGTATAATACAAATCAAAATTAATGGCTTAAACAGAAATAATAACAACAACAATATCAATAGTAATAGAATAATAACAATAATAATAAAAATAAATATAACAATGATAATAATAAAAATAGTAATAATAATAACAAAATAATATTGAAATATTAATAACAACAATGATACAAGTAATAATGACCATAATAAAAATAATAGTACTAATAATAAAAATAATAACAACAATAATAGTAATAGTAATTAAAATCGTCATAATCAAATAAGCAATAAAAATATCAATAATACTGATAATAATGATAATACATTCACGACAGAATAGAATTCAACACATTCATGAAAATAATGCAATAATAATAATAATGATAGCATTAAAAATAATATCAATAATGATAATAAATAATGTGATAATAGCAATAATAACAATATTATCAATAAAGTAACAGTAATAGTAATAATAAATAAATAGTAATAACAATAATAATAAGAGTACTAAAGGTAACGAAAACAATAATAATAACATCAATTGAAATGATAATAATAATAACAATACCAATAATAACGAAAATATTCCTTTACCATCAGTTTCTTTGTATAAGTAACGAGTCTTGAAATACCAATTAATAATAGGTAGAAAATCTTGCATCCTTAACATCAAGTTGCATGTTTGCCTCCACGACATCAGGTTTCAAGTTGCCGTCCGGACATTCGGCTGCACATTTTGCCTCGCCGATATCCAGTTGCAATTTGCCTCCATTGACATCGAGTTGCATATTTGCCATCTCGACATTAGGTTGCAACGAAGTTGTGAAATGTATATAAGATTGAGCGTGCTCGGGTTCAAAATAAGTTAATAATAATAACAATAGTAACGATAAAATAGTAATGCCAATAACAAAATAATAACAAAATATTGATACTAATAAGAATAACAATGATAATAACAATGATCATAACAGTAATAATAACAGTAATCGCAAAAAGAATGATAACAATAATAATAATATTAACAGTAATATTAAAATATCAACAACACTAGTAAAAGTACTTACGCAAGACAAGATATAGTTTGGGTCCAACATTAGTGGAAGTATTTCATCATTAATTAACAATAATAAAATAATGAAAACAACAACAAGAATATCAATAGTAGTAAAAATAATAATAATACTAGTAGTGATAATGAAAATAATATCAACAATAATAATAGTAATAATAATAGCATTACACAACAAATAAGAATTTGTCTTATCAAAATAATCCAGTAGAAGTATATAGTCGATCAAAAACGAAAAGTGAAGTTAAAATACACCATTGTTCGAAATAACAAAATCTTTGTTGAGGAACATTTTTATAGAAGATTAAAAATAAATATAACAAATAATAATCGAAATATAGAAAGTATTCGGAAAAATTAATTATAAGGAGAAAAATAGGTAGGAGAAAAATGAGGCTATACCCAAACAAAAGAGTTAAAGAGGATGATGACTAGAAGGGATACAAGAAAATTAAGGAATTGAATTCGAAGGAAGAAGGACGAGGGCAAAATCGAAATTGAAGAGAATATAGCATGGAGGAAATAACTAACATGATACTCAATATGTATCAACAAACGAAAATAAATGCAAGGCAGGAAAAGCAATGAACGACACACGAGTTGGAATAAGAATGAATTAACGAGGCAAGCAGAAAATAAGAAATTGTCTTCATCAGAGTCAAAATAATATGGGTACAAAAGAAAGAACCTACACCCCAGTGAAGAATTAATGAGTGTGAATGAATGGAAGGGACGAAACAATTGAAAATTGAAAGAACCGGTTGTGAAGGGATCAAGGAGGAATCAATACAGAGAAGTATCCAGATTATGTTGGTTATTCATTATCCATGTGATCAACGTGGTGTACATATTGTTGAGTCAGCTTGGTTGAGTCAAGTCTGTCTAATGTATTAGTCAACTAACACATTAGCCCAAACCTGAGCTCTGATACCACTAAAAACCTTGTCACGCCCCACTTTCCGGAATACGGAAATACAGGCACGTAACTGAGGCCCAGCGAATGATATAAGTACGCCAACTCATATCATCCATAAGTTGTACCAGTCTTAACTCAACAATATAAGAAAAATGAATCACAACCACGCAGAAAACATAATCACATAAACGATAATGAAATTCGATAACCAAATCTGAAATACAAGAACTTACCAAATAGCTCGATAGGCTCCAGCTCAAATCGTAGAAAACTGCTCACCAATGTCCTCTGAAAATTCTCCTTGTACACCTGTTACTTGTTCATCTAAAAAGAAAGAATAATTTGTCCTTAGAGCAAGTCGTGGACATGCAAGTGGAGAAACAGTGAAACAATGGCAATAAAGGTATAGCAATGAATTCAACTGAACGATGAAGTTGATAGTATTGAACAGTGTAAAACAGATAACAATATAATATGCATTAAATACGATTTACCATGATAACGATAAACAATACCAATAAGGGCAATAGCATTGAGAACACTGTTCATTAAGATAACAATATGCATTGGTAGTGAGACAGGAGCCTTAGGTCTATTATCATTTTTAAATCCTAGCTAATGCACGTACTACTGTGTCCCATGTGTGCCGTACCACAGGTTCGATGCATACAATCAATTTCGTTTAGATTAAGGTGGTGGACTCTGTAGTTCATGTACTGGGTATGATGACGATAACGATAAACACTGGACACGTGTAATTTCTTACACTGCCGATAAACACTGGACACGTGTAATTTCTTACACTGCCGATAAACACTGGACACGTGTAATTTCTTACACTGCCGATAAACACTGGACACGTGTAATTTCTTACACTGCCGATAACGATAAAACACTGGCCATCATCCGAGTACACTTACTATATTGTCAACTACCATAATCAACCCTTAACCCCGGCTTTGATTTATTCAGTTAACACACATTAATGCAATTACTAAAGGGCGCTAGAAAAAGGTGACAACAACCCTAGGGTCATGCATTATACTCTATACAATTAAATACACTAAATATAACATTATAAACACAATTATACATTATAAAGCATAGAATCCCAATTCTGAACAGCAGGAGGTTGCTGTACCAAAATCAGTATTCCCGTTGCTACAGGACAGCAATTGTGGATCCGTCAGGTGATCTAGAAACTAGACTCCCGCCCGGTTCCAACGCATACTTAAAAGTTACATTCCGACAACGGTAGCTAAGTGAAATTCAGTGATCTTTATAAGTTTTAGTTTCTGGCTGGGTCTAGGTGTTGTCTAATTTTAATTATAAAGACAGTAAATAAATATTATAAAAATCAGTAAAAATACTTTTTAACACCCTAAACATATTATTTACAAATCTGGAATTTATTTTAGCCATATATGATTAATAGTTCACTTAATTCATTAGCCTAAGTTGTTATGTACGTGAATCTGGAATTACAGCGCAGCTGTGGTAAAAGGTTCATAACTGGAGCAGTATAACTCCGAATTCGAAAGTTTTGGTGTCTATCGACATCTAGACAGATAGGGCTTCGATTTACTTTCAGGGAGTTTCTGATTTTAATGAAGTCTTCTAGGTCTAAACAGCACGTTAAGGTTCAGATCAGCGTAATTTTCTGAATAGCCTATATGTTCATTTTAAGTAAAATAATAAAAATAAAATCTCATAATAGAAATTTGGAGTTTAATTAATCTTAATCGCAGCGAATCAACCTTAGGTGAACATGGTATTAATATAGGTGATGTCTAACATTTTTATAATCACAATCCAACAAATTAGCAATAACAATCACAATAACAACCAACTAATTTTCTACAATCTACTATAGCCATTTGTCATTTAATTTCATGATATGAAATGTGTCTACAATTCCTTATTTTTATAATCAATAACTATAACTATATGATGCATGAACATTTCTATACTTTAGAGGCAAAAGATGGCACGATGTCGAGACTACCACTTGGATTCGCTCGTGTAAATCCGTGGCATCTCGACGATTGACACAACAATATTTTACGATTTTTAAATAAGATCCACTTGCGGAATTTCAACAATATTTATCGAATATGATACAAAAAAAAATTTACATTCGATAAGAGTGACTTGCCTTTTACTTTGTAGACAGTTTGAAATATTTAGGAATAACGGGATCAGTATCCCGGGGATCAATCCCAAGAGTGCGTGCGAAGACCGTGTGAAGAAAGCTAGTAGATAGCAATAATCCTCCACACAGGATCTGTCCAGAACAGCAAACGGCAAAGAGATCCGCTGTTTCCCGAACACAGAACAGCCAAACAAGCCAATCAGCGGGCTCCTCCACACCGGATCAGAGCCCAAAACAGCGAACACCGATTCGATCCAAAACACGGAACAGCAGGATCCTCCAATCGCCCGTCGTCTTCTTCTTCGTTCTTCTTCTTCGAAACAGAGAGCAAGGGAGAGCGGCGACTGCGGCGACGGGGAAGAGGCGGGGCTCGCGACGCTGACGGCGGCGCGACTGCGGCGAGAGGCGACTGGCGGCGAATGAGAGCTCTGTTTCGTTTCCGAAACAGAGGAGGCGAGAAAGGAGGAGCTGCGGGGTCTTCGACGGTGGGGAAAGGGCGAAGTCGATGATGGTGATGAGGCTGAAGAAGGTCGGAGATGGCGAAAATGGATCTCGGAGGTCGAGCGGTGGAGAGGACGGTGGGTTCGGTGGTGGTTGTGATCGAGGGGTTGGCGAGGAGTTGGGGACGACGGCAATGGAGATGGAGTGGGTTGACGACGGTGTTTGGTTGATGGTGGAGACGACAGTGGTGGTCGGATGCTGTGGGATCGACGACGGTGGGGTTCGGTGGTGGTGGTGAACTGGTGTAGCGGTGGTGTTGACGAAGGCGGTGGTGAGGCGATCGGTGACGGGGTGTTGGGTTTGTTTGTTTGGTTTTTGTTTTGTTTTGGTTGGTTCTTAACAGAGAAGGAGAGAGAGATAGTATAATAAATTATAGAAATGATATAAAAGTATGGTATAGAGTGATTTTAGGGAGGGAGTTACGGGATTAAAGATTGGAGAGATTATGGGGATTGATTAGGAGGAATCTTAGGGATTAATCGTTAGTGAGAGATTGGGGGTGTTGATTGGGTTATTGGGTTTGGGTGAGAGATGGATTTGGATCCAATAAGAGATGGTATTGGTTTTGGGTATTAAATGGGGTATTAGGATCTAAATGAAAAGATCCAATAGAATAGGAAAAATAATAAATAAAATTAGGATTATACATCAAAATATATTTGGACTAAAATATGGAAATTATCTGAAATGACTATAAATACAATTAACGATAGAAATAGATCTTTAAATTAAAAACCCAAGGTAATAATATTACCAGTAAAAATATTAATAATAGTACTGATAACAAGAATAATAAAAATGATAATAATAACAAAAATAATAATTTTGGTATACATATCAAATAGGATTGGAGATAAACAGGTTTATAAAAATCCAAATAGTAATTAAATAGCCCATAAAGTCAGAATATACTATTATTCGAAGGAATTATAATTTCCGGTTCGAAAAGGTTTTATTAGAAGGTCCAAGTCAAGTTTAAAATAATAACGAACTTATAAGTAATTAAAATACAAAAAAAAATATTCAGAAAATATGTATTTTGGGAAACAGGGGTTACATTTCCGATCCCGCTACTCTCAAATTATCGAATCTAATCGTCGTCCTAAAGGCAAGTATTCATCTTGTACAATTTTTTTTCCTAGTACAAGCATTAATTTGAAAATACCGCAAATAGATAGTAGTTGTGACTCCTTGACTCGTCGTTGTTGATCAAATATTAATCCTCATCAATTCCATAATCTTATGAGTCACAACAATTTCATTGTTATATTACAACTATTTGGACTCATTTTATCCCCTAGTCACATGAACATATGAAATTAAGAAACCCTAGATTTGTAGATATGTGTTGTATCTTGTATGTGACGAACTTGCAACCATTTGAGTTGAGAAATAAATGTTACTTGCTGTTTTGATAACCATTACCCCGTATTTGTATCACACATTAATCTAGACGCCTAACAACCATTATCATGCAACCTATACATGTAAGACATTCACACTTGTTGCTGTCCTGAACTTTACTTACTATTTTGGACCCCTTTAAAATCAGAATCTGAACCTGAGACCTGAACAGTAAATGTATATCTAGATGTCTAAATTTTGATAGCCTCCAAAATTTTCGAATTCTGAGTTACGGTCTAGGAGATATCACAGTTTTACTGCAGCTGTGTCGGTAGTCGCAGATTCACAAAACTGCTGCACATCTTTAGTTTGCAAATTAATTTAACTATGTTAACAGTAAGCGTTTGACTTGAAATTTTGCTGGACACCCTATAGGACATCCAGAATTTTTCTCAGAATTTATTTGTAATATTTCAACACTGTTTCACATGTTCAAACTTAGATTCACAAACCCTGACTGAACATAGAAGCAGTATAGTTTGCTGTTTTGACACATGTTACCACAATTTTCCTGTACCCTAATTATATGCGTTGGAACCGAGAAGGAGTCTTCTAGATCTCCTGACGGATCCACATTTGCTATCTCAAAGCAACGGAAATCGCAGTTTTAGTACAGCAACGTCGTACTGTCCAGATTTGAGATTTTCGTTGTTCGTGATATTTTTATTCGTGTTGACCCTCGAATATGCTACATAAATATCTAAAACTTGTTCCATGTCCATGATTATGATTTCTTGACTTGTTTCGCACACTTGCATGCTTGCTTGATAAGAATTAATAAAAAGTAACAAGTCGGTGTTTAAGGAAAAGACCATAGTAGTGGACAATATAGGTAAGTGTACTTGGAAGGGGGCCCGTGTTTTCCATAATTTTATGTTAAATGGAACTAAGTGCCACGTCATGGGTGACGGGGGCCACCTCTAGAGCCTACGGTGGCCACCTCTAGATCCCATTATATGATTACATGATATATATTTGAGATCACATGGAACTAAGTGCCACGTCATGGGTAACGGGGGCCACCTTTAGAGCTTATGGGGGCCACCTCTAGAGCCCATGGTTTGATCACTTGCTTGATACTTGATGTAACCCCTGTTTTCGTTAAATTGTATTTTCAAATATTTTTCCGTATTTTAAATTAAACTATTCTCTTTTTAAATTAATATATTGTTCAAACTATTTTTGTGAAGCCCAATAATTGATTACTCAACTATTTTATTATGTGAAATATTTTTGAACCCAAATTCTATTATAAGCCCAGTAATTTAAATTATTTTGTATGAGCCCAAGCTAATTGTTTAAATTAAATCCAATTGCCAAATTATTTATTTTGGGGCCCAATTCTATTTTTTTTTTGAAATAATTAAATTATTTTGAGTCCTTGGACCAAGCCCGCCTCCTATTGGGCCTCGATACGTTAACCCAAACCCAAATCCTCCTTGTTGACCAGATCAACAAATTCCTTCTATATCTCCCCTAATCTTTCCTACCTCTTTTAATCCTCAAATTAAACCCCCAAAATCTCTCCTGTAACTCCCTAATCTCTATCCCTAATTCTGAGCCAATTGATTCCCCTCATTGTGTAATTCCCGTAACTTCTCTCCCCAAAAATCTCTCTCATTTCTTTTTACTATATTCTAATATCTCTCTCTCTCTCTCTCTTCGTTCTCTGTTAAAAACAAAAACAAACCAAAGAAGTCAGATCAAAACAACAAAACCCAAAACACTCCATCTTCCCCTACCTCCCGCTCACTCCCTCTCTTCGTTCGTCTTCAACCCAAAACCGGACCCAACCAATCGCTCGTCGCCCTCTAACCACCGCCATCATCCACCATCGACGCCATCACCAACCTCCGCCGTCTTCCCCGCCTCTACTCCCAACCCATATCGCCATCGAACCCACATCCACCATTTCCTCGCTCCTGCACCACCTCGCAGCCGTCCCTTCGTCGTCGACCTCACTCCCGCACCCCCTCGCCTCGCCAACCGAAACCCATCGCCTCTCACAACCACCACAAACCTCCCGCTGTCTCCTCCCCTGTTTTCGAACCAAAACAGGGCTCCACCGGTCGTCGCCGCGACCGCCTTCCACTGCGCCGCCGCAGTCGCGAGTCTCGCACCGCAGCTGCCTCGCCGATCGCCGATCTCGTTCTCCCGCGATCTCCCTCCCCCTCCCTCAGACGCGTTGAAGAAGAAGCGGGAATTAATCCCTACCACTCGATTCATCTGATCAGATCAGATCTGATCAACTATAGCTGTTTTGCTGTTTTGTCCCCCGGAGCGGATTCAGTGGATTCAGTGGTTGCACGTATCTCGTACGTACGTGCGTGTGTCCGTACTAGTGCCTCGTCTCTCGGGATCCGCATCCCGTATTGGTTCGTGTTCGGACTCACCATCGTAAAGGCAAGTATCTCTTGTACCACTTTATTTTTCTAGTACAAGCCATTTGACAAAATACCGCAAGTATATTATTCTTTTGACTCCAATTCGCATTCATAAGACGAATTGACATCCGTTTACATTCCTAATCCGTCGATCCTGTATTCACATATGATCGTGAATATTTTGTTACCCTAAGCATGACACGAACACAAATAAATACACACAAATGTACTCTTAGAATTATAGATGTTTTTGTGCAGGAATGTTTCGCCCGTGACAGTAGTTAAATACGAATATGACATCTTGTTCTAGTTGATTAAAATAAATAAAAGTAATAAGCCGGGGTTTAAGGGAAAGATTTAAGTAGTGAGCAATATAGAAGAGCATACTCGGACGGGAGCTCGTGGTTTCCCGATGCAAGTTGCAATTTCAAGTTGCAAGATTGCGAATGACAAGTTTACATGTTCACGTTACAAGTTTACACTCTACATGTTCCACGTTACAAGTTTGCACGTACTTCGGTACAATATTGAATGTACATGTTTTTCCTGAGTACGTGACCTATAAAACCCACCACTAAATCTAAACGAAATTGTATTGACTGTAGCAACCATGTAATAAAAATATGGGGTGCATGAAGTGCTACCTAGATAGAATCAAGACATTAGACATAAGAATAACACGTGCATTTTCATGATCCAATTACATGTTACATGTTCATGTTGATTCGATACCTGATTACTTGTTTTACATGTCACTTGTTTCGTAATGCCATGTTCATACCATGTTTACATGTTGCATTTCCCTTACCCTTGATTCCTTGCTCTTTCCCTGTTTTTCTGTTGTTTTGTTTTACATATGTTCCCTTAGCTTGTACTCCCCTTGCGGCCCGTAACTTGTATTAACGGGTCTCCTTGTTTTCCTTTTCTTTTCTTTTGTTATAATATACTTGCAGGCCCAAATGGAGAGTTACCAGAAGGTGTCGCTGACCAAGTGTTCTAGTTTATCATTATTATGTTATATTTAGTTGTATTTTATTTCTTGCAACTATTTATTGTAATTCGGGCTTGTTTGACCCGTAATAATTTGTAATTCCTAGTTGTTGGTTATATTTATGGACTATGTCATGAATTTTCATTATCAAATTGTGGTTTACATGCCTGCGTGGATTGTGATATTATATTGTTGTTGAGTTTACTTGTACAGCTTAAGAATGGTGTGTTCGCACCATTCGCTAGGCCTTAGTCTCGTGCCCGTATTCCCGTGTTTTGGGAAGCGGGGCGTGACACTTGATGCATGAGTACACCGCCCTATAGACTCCATTACTAGGCCTAAACGAAATTGTACTGACTGTAGCAACCATGTAGTAAAAGTATGGATGCATGAAGTGCTACCTAGATAGTAATAACTACAAGACTTGATACATGAAACTTGGTACATGAAACTTGATACATGAAACTTGAACTTGATACTTGTTCACTTGATACTTGTACTTGACAACTTGACACTAGACTTGAGACTTGTTACTTGACACTTGTACTCGATACCTGTCACTCGATGTTGGATACACCTATATGTTCACTTGTCACTTGCTCCACTATTAGTATTTGTTATCCAGCCTGTTTACTTGAGTTGTCCTTCTTGCTAGCTAGTTCTTGGATTTCCACTACTTATTGTATCCATGTTACATTCTTGATTCCAAATCTTGTTCCACATTACTTGTACTCGTTTTTACTATTTGTGGCCCTAACTTGCACTAAGGGCGTTTTATCTTGTTTTCTCTGTTTTTCTCTTTTTATATTATTAAGCAGACCTTGGAGACGAGTTGCCTGCTGGAATCGGTGAGCAGAGATTTTAGGCTTCAATTGGAGGAAGAACATGTTTTAATTATTTGTTTTCTTGAATTATTCATTTCTGCTATTTAAGACTTGTAACGGGCTGATGTTCCCGAGTTTTAACTTGATCCAGACTTGAAGCTATTTGGATATTATTATTATGTTTCAATTGTTTCTATTGCTAATAAATTATTCATGCATGCTTGGTTATAAATATCTCTTGTTATATTCTTGTTGTGATGCTGAGTCGATCCTACAGCTTATGGATGATGTTAAAATCATTCGCTGGGCTTCGTCATGCACTCGTATTCCGTGTTTTGGGAAGCGGGACGTGACAAGAACTCAACGTACTTGCTGAGCCCGGGAGTTGCAACATGATCCAGTATCCCTTTCTAGCCGATGTGGAGAGGATTACCCTGATTTTGCTAGTTGTACAGTCCCCTACCCGAGCGACCTGTCCCAACCTCGCTCCCTCTCAGGCGTACATCTTGCACACACTCGGTGTCAAAAGTCGGCACTGATACCCATTTGTAACGCCCCGAGCCCGACTCAGTTGCGCACGCGGCTACACGTGCGCACACACAAAAGAACGGACACAAAACTCCAGCCATGCCCACCACAGGTACCATCAAAAGATGGGTTAACCCTATAGGTGTCTTTATCATTTGGTTTTTCCTATATAAACACACACACTTCTCCACCCTTTTTCCGATATGGGATCTCATTCCCATGCCAACTCACGGTTAACCATCCATGCATGCATACTCATTTCTCATTTTCCATCATTAAAGCCTATGACCCATAGACTAATCATGTAGGCTTTATTATCAATCCTCTTTTCAATCAACCCATAGGATCCCATATATATATATATATACACCCGCTTAAGTACGGGGTGTTACACACACCCCTCCTTAAGAACTCAGCGTACTCGCTGAGCCCGGAACTTGCAACATGATCCAGTATCCCTTTCTAGCAGATGTGGAGAGGATTATCCTGATTTTGCTAGTTGTACAGTCCCCTACCCGAGCGACCTATCCCAACCTCGCTCCCTCTCAGGCGTACATCTTGCACACACTCGGTGTCGAAAGTCGGCTCTGATACCCATTTGTAACGCCACGAACCCAACTCTGCTGCGCACGCGACTACACGTGCACACACGCGAAAGAACAAACACAAAACTCTAGCCACGCCCACCACAGGTACCATCAAAAGATGGGTTAACCCTATAGGTGTCTTTATCATTTGGTTTTTCCTATATAAACACACACACTTCTCCACCCTTTTTCCGATATGGGATCTCATTTCCATGCCAACTCACGGTTGACCATCCATGCATGCATACTCATTTCTCATTTTCCATCATTAAAGCCTATGACCCATAGACCAATCCTATAGGCTTTATATATATATATATATATATATATATATATATATATATATATATATATATATATATATATATATATATATATATATGAGTTCTCACCAAAATTAGTTCTCAACCGAAGGGCATATATATATATATGAGTTCTCACCAAAATTAGTTCTCAACCGAAGGGCTCCCTATATATATATATATATATAATTATTATTATTATTATTATTATTATTATTATTATTATTATTATTATTATTATACCCGTTTAAGTACGGGGTGTTAAATTTAAAGTCAACGGTAGGACCATGGAAGGAATATAAGGAATTTTTTCCCAAATTGACCCTTTTTGCAAAAGTATTGCCACAAACGATAAGTACCATAAGTACCTCTGGCTTCATTAGCACTGCTGTTCGTGGGATTTACATTTGCACCACTGTCAACATCTTCATCATCGTCTACGTCATCAGTGTCACCACTATCAACATCTTCATCGTCTGTTTCTTCATCTTCTTCATCATCTTCTAATAAGCTGTTGTTACAGACTGCATTTTCAAAGAGTTCAAACATGCTGTTATTTGGACCAGAGTCAGGAACCGGGCTAGGTTGGCGTGGCAGCTCAACATTTACAGAATCCGGAATTGGAGCATGGGCGAAGGTGTTTTCTTGTGAGGATATCGGATTTGGTTGTGATGATTGATCGGGGATAGGCCTCGACTCCTGTGTAGGTACTACCCGTATGAAGCTTGCACTGGGGATATCATGTGGCTGGGCATTGACAACTCGGATTTGCTGAATATATAACTCTACTACAGACCAAGCACAATTGGGATCAAATGTCCTAGCAATCAATGACTTCAGCGCATTATCAGTAGGTACGGGCACTGTCATAAAATACTGACCATCTCCTCTTCCTGCTGCGTATCGAGCTAAAATTTTCAAATTCCATTCATTCCTATCCCAATTAGTAACTTCATAGATTTTCCCAACTAATTCTTCAAATGTGATGGTACGGGGCACCCAAACTATTTCCGGATCCAAATGACTATAAGAACAACCAATCTTTGGATCACGAATTATTTCACCACCAAAATATAACCAAATAGGAATCTCCAAATCCATACCTACGTTAATTTATACCAATAATCGAGTTATTATCAACCCATAAAGAAAACCTATTTAAATTAACAAAATAATGGGGAAATAAACAATATACCTTCACAATAAAGTTGCTTCCCTTTTGAAGTATACCCAAATTCCAACAAATTAAACCTCTAACGGAAGATGGGTTTAAGTTGTCCAAAGCAATTTTGTGGGTTATTCAACAAAATATGAGGGTATTTTGACGAATTTGAGATGAGAGATGGGTTAGGGTTTCGCGAACGAAGAGGAAGAGAAAGAATAGAGAGAAGAAGTGAGATCTGTTTTGGGGGCGGGGGTTTAAGTCCCAATCGACACTCGCTTTTTGAAAAAGCGAGTGTGGTATAATTACCCCCGCTTTTTCAAAAAGCGAGTGTTGCTGGGCAAAGAAGCCCAAGACTCGCTTTTGGAAAAAGCGAGCTTGGTACAAACCATCCCGCTTTTTCGAAAAGCGAGTCTTCGGTTTCCAATTTTCTGAAACCCAAGACTCGCTTTTTGAAAAAGCGCGAGGGTTTGTACCAAACACGCTTTCTCAAAAAGCGAGTAGGGCGTTTGTGGAAATAAAAAAAAAAAAGGTCGTTTGTGGCAATACTTTTGCAAAAAGGGTCAATTTGGGAAAAAATTCGAATATAAGTGAGTCGTCCATGTAAGTAGTGACCATTCATTTTGTGTGCGTATCACGGCATATCAAGTTATCAACAACACATTACACTGAACTAAGTAGTGACCATTCGTTTTGTGTGATAATCGTCCATGTAAGTAGTGACCATTTGTTTTGTGTGTGTATCACGGCATATCAAGTTATCAACATCACATTACACTGAACTAAGTAGTGACCATTCGTTTTGTGTGATAATCATCCATGTAAGTAGTGACCATTCGTTTTGTGTGTGTATCACGGCATATCAACATCACATTACACTGTACGTAATCAGCCTTACAGAATTGTCACCTGAACTAAAAGATATAGTGTGAATAAAGACTGAAATTTCCACAGATTAACTTGCTCACTTTCAGTCACAACTAGCTGAGACTGGAACTGCCGAGTTAACCAGTTAATACACACGACATGCTTTCATCTTACCGCGGAATATTCACTACAAGTTCCCAAAGATAGCTAGCTTGAAATTGAATTGATCAGGTTCCTTCTTCTTATCCTTTGCCTAACACCAAACAAAGTTTCTGGACTTCTGTCATTCCTCCGGTAAACTATAGTCAATACTAAACAGGTCTTTCCATATAAATTGAGGTGCGAATAGTTTTCTCAATTACCCTTTTAGGTATTGAGGTGCGTCGAAGAGTGTAGATTGGGATCGTGCAGCTGAGAACATGACCAATAAGAGTACCATCCTACCATAGATAACAGATGACCGTCCCAAGAGTTGAGGTGCAACTTAATATACATGTTGTGTTTAAGTCCGTACGGAAGCAACTTTTTGAATTAAAGACTGCATATTCACAATTTAGGACACTAAAATTTCACCATCGTAATAGACAAATACAATTCTCCACATAGATAATAGCCCTACAGAAAACAAAGAAGATTCTGGTTCACCAGCTTTCTTATTGTAAGCTGGGCATCGAATAAGGAATACACAGAGACATCACTGTAATGATAGCTTTCCTTTCACAGTCTATAAATCCTTGCAGACACAACTCAATCAAAAGAATACAAGACTCCAGAAATACAACTTGCAAATCGCCTTCTTTCTTTTTTATGGTTCGAGATCCCACTCGACTGATACCACTTCACATTGAAGACCTAGACTATCAGATCCTCTACCAATGCAAACAAAAACTGGCATGGTTGAAATGATGTTCGAATCATTTCGAGAATCCCCAATATCATTTGATCCAGATATTTCAATTAGCTTCAACCTCAAAACTAAACCCCCGGACTAGTGAACCTGCATTCACAGTACCAACTGCACACTAACATGGGTGTGATGTTGATATGCCTTGATAAACAGACAAAACAAAACTGTAACCATTACAATAGTACCAAAACAGTCACCTGAACTGCCTGAGGGAGGTCCTGGCCCAACTGATTGAGCCTGTATCTCACAATATGGGTGTATAAATTCCCTCTAAGTAGTAGTGCCAGCTACTCAACTTTAAATCAATGATACAAATACAGCGACTTCGATGTTCTTGTATTGTTTCTTTGTTTGTCAAATCTTATATCTTCATATGGTGTCTACTGTCTCATCATATGCATCTTTGTTCATATTTAAGAATACTTACTGAAGCCTCGACTAGAATTCATTGTATAGTTTAAGGAAAGAAAAAGAGTTAATGACTTCGGCTTCATATGATGTTTGGTATTTCTGTGGCTTTTGTTGCTAGAGCAATTTGATGTTTAAACACTAAAGACTCCATTGAAAAAACATCTTAAGTTTGCATATTTCTGTAGACTGCTTGTCTGTTTCATATTTTATAGTATGCTTATGTTAACTGTAGGTTTTTTTTTTTTCATCACCAATTTCATTCAACTCGTGATAAATGCATTTTTTTGTTGTACAGACAAACTTTTATTTTCTATTGAATATCTTATGTTAGCTTTTTCATGAAAACCCCTTGGGCCATTTTGCTGAAGGATCGTTTCAGTTATTACTTGTGTATCTTTATGCTGCCCTTAGTGAACAAAAAAATTTCACTGGTTAAGACAAAACCAATGTGAGAACTCTAGATTTTTTACTGACAAAAAACTCTAGATTTTTTAAATGAAGGGAGACAGTTAATAAAACTTGAGAATTGGAACATTACTGACATGAGAGGATTATCAGAAACATTATTCTTGAGACGAGAGTAGATTCTTTGATTTCTTTTAACTTTTGTGGATAATAACTCTACGGTGTGAACATTGTGGAAAAGGTGAATGTATTGTTTCTCACATTTTGAGTAAATGAACGTATGTTGCTGGTGCTGCCTTCAAGAAAAGAAATCTCTCTTTTTTGGATTATCGGATGTATATTTGATCCAGTAGTAAAAGAAAATCCATGTAACTGTAAATAAAGTGAGAAACCTAATCTTTTTTTAGTCATAACCTTACTGTGAAGATTGAGTAGTGTGCTGTTTTATTATTTCTTTTAGATCTGCAAGTCCCATTCCAACCTCAAACCTGTAACTATTGATTGCTATCAACTTCTAACATGAGAGTTCAACATTTTCATGACAGGCGGCTGGCTAAACTGGAAATGCTTAAACTGTTAATATCCGTATTTGATGATAAACAGACAAAAAATTGTCAGTCAATTGGTAAATAAGGTAACTGATGGATTAAATTCTTCTCTGTTTCGTATAGAGCTATTAGTCATCTCGATTACTAAATCTATTTGGATGGTGAATTTTATTGTCTATTAGAAAAGTTTTGATTAATAAATAAATGTTTTTGATGGTTCTGTTCATCATTATTTTAAAGTTCTTTATTTGTATAGATATATTCCTGAACAGTTGTTTCTTTTATACATAGATGTCCAATTCTGTGAATGATTGTTAATTTACAATTAACATTTACTTCTGAATATGCGTTCTGTTAACTTTAAAAAGTTAGAATTTGTAAGAATATGCACATCAAGATACCAGCAAAAACTGCTTACTAAAATGACAGTAAACAGAGTGTATCTGAGACAAGAATATATTATATATACAAATGCAAATCAAGGATAGTTTTATTGTAGGCAATAAAAATCTCAGAAAAGTACAGGTATGCGATTCAACAATTAGATACTCCTCATTCTCAAAAAAAAAAAAAATTAGATACTCCAAGCTAGGAAGAAAGAACTATATATTTGACTGATATTCCAGTTTGATCTTTTTCAATTTTGAGACAACTTCCAGCATCGAAATTCTTTCCGCAGGTGAGTGATTTGAGCACAACAAACCTAACTCGATGACATCTGACAGGCACTGATGCACGGTTGCTAAGACTTGAGATGATCCCTCACTACTGGAGTTATCCTTCACGAGATTGTAGTCCAAAACTTTGAATACTCCACTGGGATAATCCTTGCATACCCATTCCCTCAAACTTGATTCTTCACCAAACATGCCATCTGATGGCCTCTTTCCAGTAAAAGTTTCCAGCAATAGTATTCCAAAACTATATACGTCACCCATTTTTGAAGCTCTTCCCGTCCATATATACTCTGTTGCAAACACAATAACTGATGTATCAATCCGTTATGAAGTAAGATAGCACTGTTATAACAAATAAATCAATTGTAAGGGAGGTCGATTAAGCCATAGAAAACTAAGAGACCCTACTGAGAATTTTACAAAATTAGAAATACGCACATACAGATTATCCACAATTATTGAAATTGAAGCTTAATTTGATTGTTTTGATTACCTGGAGCTATATAGCCAATGGTGCCTGGCATGCTTGTTGATGCTGAAGATCGACTATCCCCGAGCAACAGTTTGGCAATACCAAAGTCTCCAACATGTGCTACCATTTCTTCGTCCAACAAAACATTTGTTGGCTTAAGATCACAATGCAAAACTACGTCTGGATGGTGGTGGTGAAGGTACTCAAGCGCTAATGATACATCCAGCATTATGTTTAACCTTTGCAGAAGATTTAGGTAGTGGTTCTCGGAGTACAACCATTGCTCAAGGTTACCATTAGGCATGAATTGGAGGACAACGGCTTTGAAGTCCAGACTCGAACATACACTGATGATTTTGATGAGATTCCTGTGGCGAACTGTCCGCAAAACTTGGCATTCTGCATCAAAGCTTTTTGAAGCACCTTCAACTTCTAAATTAAAGACTTTTACTGCTACGATCAATCCATCCATAAGGCAGCCCTTGAACACAGAACCGAAGCCTCCCCTTCCTAATAAGTTGGCCTCATTGAAGTTGTTTGTTGCACGAGCAAGTTCATAGCGTGAAACTAATCTATGTTCGTGCAAATGTTGTATATTAGTGTCGACCACGGTCTTGACCTTTCTCCTCCAGTAAAATGCATATATATTTGAGGGACTTCAATGCTTTCCTTGAATTGTATGGAATACTATTTGCAGGGCATGGTGCAAAGTGTAATTGTGGTGCTCCACAAAGTGCTTCATTCCCTATCAAGACTGGAATGCTAGCATTTAAGAAGATCCCACCTTTAGGAATCTGACCTACTAGCTTGTTGTAGGAAAGATCAAGACTACCAAGGTAAGATAGATTGGCTAAGAAGTTTGGTATGTTCCCCGATAGAAAATTGTGTGACAAGTTCAAATCGGTGAGACTGATCAATCTAGCAAAAGATGTAGGAATTTGACCATGTAACGAGTTTGAAGAGAGATCTAGAATTTGAAGCATTTGAAGCTCTGCGAAATTACTTGGGATATTACCTGATAATCTATTCATAGACAAAGCTCTGCGATATTACTTGGGATATTAAAACAGAGATTTTGCATTTGCAACAAGAAGAGGAAGTGTGCCATATAAAGCATTTCTGGAAAGGTCTACCTGAAGGAGGCTTCCAGAGGTCCATAAGTTTTGGGGAATACTTGAGGACAAATTGTTGTTACTTAGATCCAAATACTGTAGCATGCTGATGTTAGCCAATGAATCAGGTATTGGTCCGGAAATCAAATTGTAACTAAAATCTAGGAGAGTCAAGCTTGTCATTAGTCCAAGCTCATAAGGAATTGTGCCACTTATTTTGTTGGACCATAAGTCTATCTCTTGAAGTGCCTCTAATCTTGTGATTGTTGATGGTATCGTGCCTGTTAGATCATTCTCGCTCAAATCTAGGAGTATAAGACCAGTTAAGTTGCCCAATCCAACAGGGAGGTTTCCATGAATGTGATTCCCAGCAGCATATAAATATTGCAGTGTTGTTGAAAGATTCCCAATGGAATCGGGAATTTCACCCGCTAGATTGTTGTTGTTGTATACTAGTAAGTTTAGATTTCTGCAATTGGAAAGAGATGAGATGAATTCAAGCCCTCCAGTTAGTTTATTACCACCTAAAGAGAGTCGAGTGAGGAGAGGAAGTGACATGCCTATGTTACTCGGCACCTGTCCAGTGAGCTTGTTTTTCCCAAGACTCAGAAAATTCAACATGGAAGCATTTAGTAAGGAAGTTGGTATTGAGCTACCGAGATAATTATATTCCAAGTTGAGAGATTGGAGATTTGGTAAATTCCCTAACTCTTGCGGAATTACCCCTGTTAGGCCGTTTTCATGCAGAGCAAGTTCTCCGAGCATTGTGAGGTTGCCGACGGAAGTTGGGATAGTTCCACTAAATTGGTTAAAATCAAGATATAATAGAGTGAGCTTAGGCCACCAGCCACCAATATCAGTAGGTATGCTTCCATTGAACTGAGTTTCAGCAATTGAAAGTTTTTGGAGACGTTGACATTGAGCAAACCTTGATAGGACTTCACCAGTAAAATTATTCTTACTGAGAGAGAGAACTTGGATATTGTTGGATATATTGGTATATTCTCTCTATATAAATAAAGCACGTGCATATGTGTAACACGTGTAAAGAACGTACAATTGATTGGATATTGGAACGCGGGTTTGTGGGCTTATAACCCGATACCCAAACCAGTATTTAGGAATAAATACTGGCTTGTGATAGCAGTCTAGGTATTCCAATCTTGATACCTAGGGTGAATATCTCAAGCAACTTAGATCTAGAGATAAACCCTAATTTCCCAATTGTTAATTTCTCACAAAACCTAACAATCTTGAGATATTTTTAATCTATTTGTGAGATTAAGATAGATCAATGAAATCACCGTTCGTCGGGATTTGATCAACGCCGTCGTCACCATCGTTGCTGGTTGGCGACGCCGTCGTAGAACTGCAAGCGTCGGAGCCCGTCACTGTCTCCGACTGAAGCCACCGCCGTCGGCGTTGTCGCAGGCCGGTGGCGCACCCCACCACAGGCCGGTTGTCGCAGGCCGTTTGTCGCAGGCCGGTGGCCAACTCGAGCCCCAAACCCCCCGAATCCGCCGTCCAGGCCAGCCGCCGTCATCGCTGTCACAGGTGCCGCCGCTGGTGCTTCTGCAGGCCGCCGATCTCCACCTCTGTGAGAAGAAATCGACAGGGGAGAAGGTGGAGATCCAATCAGATCTGATCTGTTTTTTTTTTTTTTTGAGTGGCTGAATTTTGTGTTCCATGTTTGGGTTTGAAGAGGGGATCCAAGATTCTCTTGGGTTTGACTGAGATTTGTACCAAACAAGAATCTCATTGGCTGAGATCTGTGTTGCATGTTTGGGGCCAGTAGCGGATCTGCTGTTGTGCACTTTGAATTAGATCTAATCCTCCAATTTTTCTTGATTCTTATCAAATCTATTGAGACGCACACAAGGTGTTTGATGCTGGGTCACTTTGGCGCAGAATAGTTTGTTGTTTGGATTTGTTCCCAACAGACATGAGTCTAATCAATTGAAGAGGAAGAGATGGCGAAAGATAAGTTCTTTGATTTTCTCGTATTAAATTCCTGTTAATTATTTTACTAAGTGGTTAAGTTCAAGACTGTGTTAATCATTGTTTGATTAAATACAAGTTGAACAATTATTTTGGCTATGTGCTAAAACACAATATCTATTTTGTTAAACACTATGTTGACTATAAAATTTGGATCTCCAATTAAATTGTTGCTAGAATTAGATGCGCTAATAATTTGTTTAATTGGCTAATCTTTAACAATTTGATGAATGTAGGAACTTTAATGTTACCTACAAATTGTGTATGTTGGAGACGATGGATTTGCATCATGGTATGATAAGTCTGCACTGCGCAGGCTTCTCCATCGAATTTGGAAAAACACTTCTAACTTGAAGTGTCGGTATGATCTACTTTAATTTTTCTCAGTAATTTTCATGTGATGAATGTGTTAACGTTTTGTGCGTTTGATCATATGATCGAGAGTTTTAGATCATAGTTATTCTCGCTCTGGAAACTAGCATGTTTAGGGTTGTTAAGTATTTTATCATACTATGTGTATAGATATTTTTGACAAATCCAGTGTTTGCAGTTTGTGTGGGATTACATATTTGCTTCTCTAAAATTTAAAATAAAATAAAATTGTATAAGATGTATAACAAATGTCTGTAACTTAGGAGAGAGCATCTCTTATTGTAGAATATGACTCTACTAGTTACGTTGTGTTCCCCCTCGTTCATTGTACTGTGTGTGCAAGGTTGAATTATAATATGTTAGTCATTATCTCATTTAGCGTTATGAAGATGATGAAGAACGAGTAAAGGAAAGAACTATTTGCTCAATGTGTTTGAGCTAGTGGACATTGTTAGAACCATTAGAGAAAGCAAATAATTTTTTGAAAATATGATAGAGTAATTTTGTATTAACTCTTATAAAGTGCATATATTGTCAATCGTATATATAAGTTGAGTTTAACAAATGAGACAATTAATAATAATAGTTCTAATTGTGTTCTTGAACATAGCATAATTGGCTAAGATTTGAGAACTATATATTCAATTGTTTGTGAGGAAATGTGATCTAATTATCAAAACTGTGTGGAAATGGAGTTAAAAGCTATTAAGTCAAAGCTTTAACATCCAAGTTGTTTTGAAATTTAGAATCACTATGAACTATATATTAAATTGTTTGTTCCTTGTTAAAACTCATAGCCCTACTAAATGACACTCCATTAAAATATGACAAATATGAAAGTTGTGCTCAGATTATAATCACTAGAAAATCATCTAGTATGGTCTCTAGGAGCACACAATTTCTAGAGTCAATACATTCTGATATTTGTGATCTCAGTAGCTTTGTGACTAGATGAGATGATTGTTGGTCAGAAGTATTTAATCTCTTTTGTAGATTACTAATAAAAGTTTGTCATATATATGAAGAATGAAGCACTTGTTATTCTTAATGAATTAAAAATTATAGTTAAATGCTAAAAATCAAGGGTTCAGATTTGATAGAGGTAGTGAATATGTTTTAACAACTTTAGAGAAGTTTGCATTGGGCATAATCTCTAGAGCACTCTACTTACAACAGTCAAACGGTATTGATAAAAGTTAGAATCAAACACTTAGTGAAATGTTGAATTCTATATTATTGACTGTTGTTTGTCTTGTGTAATTATGAGTGATGTTGTATTGTTAATCATATCTCTAATGTGTTACTACACTCTAAATTGAATACACCTTGCAAATCATGGTATGAAAACACAAATAATTTTGTTAAAGTGAAGATTTGTGTTATGATACATTTGTTAGAGTACATGATCCTAGAAGGACTAAAGTAGGACATACAACAAATATTTGTGTGCTTAGAAAGTGCAGAATGTAGCTCTGTGGACAGATGTTGGATCTATCTAATTTTGTGTTAGAAGAATCTAGATTTGCAAAATTCTTTGAAGATATGTTCATCAAAGATAAATGTATGAAATAATCTAGTCCTACAGAAATATTCAATGATTCACAGTTGGAATCAAGAACCAGCCTTACTGACACTTGAAAACTTGAATGACAAATGAGCTAAGAAGAGTCTTTAGTAGACAATGAGATGATTCTGTGTTATACAATAATACTTTAATTTAGTTGATCTGCCGAAAGGGGCTAAAACTATAGTAAGTAAGTGGGGTTTTGTAGAAGAAACTTAATTTTGATTGTTCAGTAGCAATTTTAATGCTTTTTAGTAGCTAACAGATTGACTGAGAAAAATGTGGTAGATTTATTTGATGTCTACTCACATGTTTGTCATATTGCTACAATAAGTATTCTTCTTACCCTTACATCTATTGAAAATTTTGTCATTCATAAAAGATAATTAAAAGGTTTTGCACTGAACAGTTTTGTACTGGAAAGTTTTGAACTAATATGTTTAGTGAACAAGATTTACAATATAGTAAAATCATTGTATGTTCTTAAAACATGTATAGCCAACAGATAAATAATTTGACAAATTTTTTTTGAAAGAGCCTAGTATATGAATCAAGTAATTCAGATCAGTGCCTTCAACTTTGTGGTGTGTCAAATATAGTGGCTATTATTTGCTTGTTCTGTTGACATGCAAGTTCTTGGAAGTGACCTCTCTATTATAAATGAAGTTAAAATTATGCTATCCAAAGAATTCAACACGAAAACCTAGGTACTGTGGACACCATAGGTATAAGGGTGAGTTTTCAGTTGGCAAGGGATAACTCTTAGCCAAACTCATCAAATCAAAATGTGTTTCAAAAGTGGGGATATAGTGATTGAAAGTGTGTTTTGAAACACCTTATGATTATGATAAAAGGTTGACACCTAATGATGGTGCAACTATGAGACATGTAGATCATTCGAAAGGAATTGACAGTCTCATGTATACAAAGATCTGCACTAGAATAGACATAGCTTTTGAGGTAGGTATGATCTGCAGATTCACTAATAATCCCATACACATTTGAGTGCCCTTAAGAGGCAAATGAGATACCTGAGTGGTATTCAAGAGTTTGCTTTGTGCTACTCTAGTCATTCTTCGAATGAATGACTGACCTGATGCATTATGATGCTCAGAATTTAGTGAAAGTCGATAACTAGTAGATATGTGTTTACACTAGGAGAAAACAGAAATGTTATGGAAACAAAAAGCAAACAGGCACTGTGCAATCATCCATGAAATCAGACCTCTACGTGTAATCCTCTGCAGGGGAAAAGGCTGAGTGGATTGAAGAAATTGTTGCTAGTTATCCATTAAGAAGTTTAAGTAACTCTCTAATTCTGTTATGCGACTATCAAGCTACAGTGCACTGTAGCTCATAACTCACTCTATAATAGTAAGAGGAGTATATTAAGGCTGAAAGAAGCCTAGTTGAACTTTCTCATAGATAAAGTGCAATTGCGACAAGTATGGCTAATGCTCTTGCTAAGAGACTTGAAAGTGATCTAATTATCAAAACTGTGGGGGAAAGTGGAGTTAAAAGCTATTGAGTAAAAAGCTTTAACATCCAAGTTGTTTTGAAATTTAGAATCCAATTGGAGCCATAGAGAAGTTCAAACTTAAGCATCAATTTTAGGCAGTTGACATGTTTTAGATAATTTTGATGATTCGACATAAATTCCACAAATATATAATGTCATTCCAATTTTGATGGTATTATATATCTAGGAATTTACTTAGAATAATCATATTATTCCAATACGAAACATGAAAACTTGTCGATGTGTTTCCGATGATTAAATTGTCCTAAATATCATTCCAATTTTGATGATATGTCTTTTATGGTTACATGTTTCATTCCAATTTTGATGATTCAATGTTAAACCATGATTGAAACGGCAGTCTTTTCATTCCAATATGAAACATGGTATGGTTCTTGTGTAGAAACTATAAAGTTCATGTACTTTACTTATTAAAGATACTTGATTGTGATGCTTGCGTTACATTTTTGCTAAGCTAATTATGAATTGTACTAAGTTCTTTTGTGGAACTAGATACTTTGTAAAATATGTTGGAATTCTTAGAGATGTGTCTCCTGATATTCTTGTTTTCAATAAGCTAGCAAAGATGGAGGAGTTGAATCTGTCAACATAGATTTCAAAAATAATGATTTGCTCAAAATGGAGGAGTAAACATAAAGCAGTGTGCAAGGATAGAATTTCAATTTATTTCTTTTGAGAATAAATTAGTCACTTGCTTGGTAAAACTTCTGTTGAGTTTAAGACTCTTGTGTTCATGAGCTTAAAACTCATATTCTGTTCTTGAAGTTTATTTGCTTTGTTTGATTTTGAAACTATGACAGATTATTCCAGTTGGTTTAGTCTTTGTGAACTATTCTGAATTGGATATGGTTTAAAACTATTTAATTATATTGGTTTAGTCTTAATTGAACTATTCAGTTTATAATTTTATTGGTTCTCATGAAACTATACCTTTATGATGCTTTTCCTTTATGGACTGCTATCAGCCAGTCAGTTGTATGCTGATCTGATGAGATAATCCTGTACTTTATATATTGAGAATATAGGAGGAGATTGTTGGATATATTGGTATATTCTCTCTATATAAATAAAGCACGTGCATATGTGTAACACGTGTAAAGAACGTACAATTGATTGGATATTGGAACGCGGGTTTGTGGGCTTATAACCCGATACCCAAACCAGTATTTAGGAATAAATACTGGCTTGTGATAGCAGTCTAGGTATTCCAATCTTGATACCTAGGGTGAATATCTCAAGCAACTTAGATCTAGAGATAAACCCTAATTTCCCAATTGTTAATTTCTCACAAAACCTAACAGATATTAGGTAGCATGCTAGTAATGGTTTTGTTTGACGGGAGAGAACCTGAGAGATTGTTGGCAGGAACAAGGAAATAGACTAAGGAAGACATGTTTAAGATGGTGGAGGGAATGGGACCAGATAGAAAGTTGTAAGTAAGGTCGAGATGAGAGAGGCGAGGTAGGTAGCCAAGGGCTTGGGGGATGGGGCCGAATAGGGAGTTATTCCAAAGATCAACGTACGAAAGGAAGGAGAGGTTTGCAATGTAAGGAGAGATGGTACCTTTGAGAGACATGTTGAAAAGCGAGATAGCAGTGACTCGCTGCTTGTGTCGCCGACTGCAGGAGACACCAAACCAGTTACAGAAGGAGGTGTTGGTGGTCCAGTTGGTGGACAGAAAGGCTTCAGGATCCGTAACTTGAGCTTTGAAAGCCAATAGCGATTCCAGATCAGTGATGTTGCTGTGGTGTTGTGTTGATGTGGCTTGCTTTATATTGTGGGAGTTGAGGATGTAGAGGATGGAAAAGAAGAGACAGAGAGGCTTCATATCTATGTAATTGTAGTGCGAGGCTAATAGAATTGAAGTGATGAAATTGTGTTATATTAATTAGTCTACTTATAGATGCAGAATATACATGCAGAGGAGTTTACATGGAAAACTAACCAGATTTGACCCCCAACGTCTAAATATGAACCACAATATTCTGAATTTTTTTATAAAAAAAAAATATATATTCAGCAATTTTAGTGGAGGAATTTACATGGAAGACTAACAAGAGTTGACTCCATGGTCTAAATATGAACCACAATATTAGAAATTTTAGTGGTATATATTGTAGATGAACCGATCTCAATATGAACCAAAATATTCAGAAATTTTAGTGGTAATTCTTGCAGGTTCCTTTAAAAACTCGTCTGTATATGCATTTGGATGCACAAATAAATCCTATAAAATCTTAGTGCATATATCAGAGAGAAAGGAAATGCTTCACATTTGTCCAATTCAAATTCTTCTGTTTGGATGTCCAAATTGATCCAACAAAACCTTAGTGGATTTGGTTGCACAAATGAATCTCACTAAATTCATTAATTACAAGTCTTTTTTTAATATTCAGAAAAAGAAAGCAACTTAGAATAAATATCAGGTTTGTTGATAGTAATTTTTCTGTGAAGGAGTCCAAAGAACATGATCTAATTACTATCCATCCATGCGTCAAGATTCATACGGAATTATTTGATGCTTTGGTGAAAGACTGACTTTAAAGTCATCGCTGGGACCATGGAAGGAATATAAGTGAGTCATCCATGACGTTAATGACCATTGTCTCGACTAGTTGTTACTCTAAGTAAGCAAGTTCATGAATGGAAATTGGCACTATCTTTTTAGTTAATTGAGTGGAAATTTCTGTTTGATTCACACTATACATTTATATATTTTTCAAATGCAAATCTTAATCCAAAAATAATTCTTTTTTTGAATCCTTGACATGATTAATTTTAAATACATTATAATCCAGAAGTAGTACTAGCTTTTAAAGAATGCCGATTGAGCGTGATAACACCCAGTTTATTTTTTATTTTGGATGAAAGGAAAACAGAGACCAGAGGGAAAAAAAAAAGGAAGAAACAAGAAGAGTTGTTGGATTTGTCAGGTGACTAACATTGTTTGCTTCTGTTTATATACAATCAGTAACTCGGTGCTATGCGAGTGACTGGTGACAACAATGTGTTACCGGTTGTTATTTATGCTCCTCAATTGACAACAATCAGTAACTCGGTGCTATCTTCAATTGTCTTGTTGTATGCTCCTCCTATTTGTGGACTCCCTGGATTGTGGGCTGGCTTAACCCTTTTCATGGTTTTTCGTACGGTTGTTGGGTTTGCAAGGTCAAATTGAGGGCAATGCTGCAATTTTCTTCCAAAAAAAAACATGCATCATGAATATGTATGTCATTCTGCTTTTTGTTGTATAGGTAGGACCAATCTTATCGTATCGATTGATTCTGTAAAGATAGCTGATTGATGAAGTTGAGGTTGTTGTGGAATAAGTGGTCCACCATTTGTGAATGTGATACAAACATTTCAGTTGTGAACCAACCTTAGCTGTAACAATTTTCTTTCGACTTGTAAACATGTGAGAGCATGATTCTTGTGTATATTGCTTTCATGAGTTAGATAGCTAATTGCCTTGAAAGCCAAAATGATTGAGCTTCATCTGTGAAACAAATACGATGGAAGTTTTCTGCTGCGAACTAAAGGTCATTCAAATTTCCGATGTTGTGGGTTAAGCTATGGTCTTAAAAGTGGTTAAATTGTTCTATCTTGATGAGTTAGTCGTGTAAACTATTTGCGTAATCAAGGTATTGTTTCATTAAATCCTCTGTAACTCGTTCCTTTTCAGTAAAAGATTTTTTTACTTCGCATTGTATACAATAAGTTTGTGATACACCTCCACTGAATTTCAGAATATCTGGAAAGGAATATAACCTTGTAAACAACCAGGGAAGAGCGAGCATCAACATATTGTATACTGTCAATCATCTGAAAGTAATATATAAGCATCTTTTACCTCATATCTGACTCTGGAACTCTAGTGTAAAAGTAACAGAAAAGTAATATATAAGCATCTTTTACCTCATATCTGACTTTGTAACTCTAGTGTAAAAGTAACAGAAATATGCATTCACTCCCACAAAATTGATGCTAGCAATTGATTCACAGATTATATGAAGAATTTAAGCACAATATTTTAAAGGTGATGAATGGATGTGGTTTCTTTGTTAGTCGTCTCAGCAATCTTAGTTCAAATCTTCTCTTCTGAAATCAGCCCCGACTCACCATTCTGATGCAGAACACACCACATAGAAAGAGAAGAACACAACCTTCCTTTGGTCAGAACTCAATATTAGCACATCAAAAATAAATTACATTTATTACAAGATTCAACTCAATATGGTCGAGTTTGTCTGTTTACATTTGGTCTTACTTATCCGAGAACAGAACATGAACATTAGCAAAACTGATGACAACGTAAACAACCTATAATAAGTTCTCAGTTTTTTGCATTCTGAGTGCAAGGCCGTCCACCATCGTCCTCCTTTCTCTACTCTCTCCCACTAAGCTTCCAAGCACTACATTGCCACCTATAGAGATCATTCTGCCTAGTTCATGGGCTTTCTTTAGTTGATCCGGCCTGATCTCAAATCATTCAAGGAGTGATGAACACCAATCACTGAGAACTCTCTGAAATTTAGGAATGAGACTGGTCCTTAAGTTCTTTATTATAATTCTCATATAAATGAAGGATGTAGTCCACCAAATTTTGCATACCTTGAAAATGGCAGTATCTATCGGATTTAAAATTTTAAAAGTCTTTCAAAGAGGCTGAATTGTCACCATATATCTGTGCACAAAATGTAGGAAATAGGTATTTTCACTCAAGAATGAGTATTGATAACCTGAAACTTTAGAGGCGGAGCTTACCTCGAAAGTGAAAGATCCAGGAACCTTGGCAACATCATACATGTAGTCGGTTGTAGTCCCATGTGCAAAGTAACTGAAAATCATATTTCAAATGAGGAAGGAAAGATTATTTGACTTCCTCTTTATGGGTCCAAAGGTAAATAATCAAAATAGTTGCAGTCACCATTCACAAAATGCATGTGCATTGCTATCAAGTGCATTAAAATTCAGAATGGTTAAGTTACTATAATATATAATTAGCACTGTATGGAATGGACATTCCAAGTCGCCAATCACAAGGCTTTCCATGAATAAAGTAACATAAATCTTGTATATGAAAATGAAAAAAATGAGATGATAAATAAATAAACTATGTTTTGTAAATGTTGTGAATCAAACCCAATTTATAAAACAATATGAGGCTAATAAATAAAAGGAGAAGAAAAGAAGACCTTTTCCTTTTTGCCCCAATCTACGCTCCAGTTTCTGTTGAGATCAACTCCTCTTCCTGCATATATGAAATTGCAGACTGAGAAAAATGTGCACATTTGTGTTCTGTACTTTATCCATTTTAAGGAGAGAAAAAAATTCTCCCAACCATTCCTCCTTTCACAAAGATCTCCTGCTTCAACAAGTTTACGACCATTCAAATTTTCCATTGGCACCACCTAGGAAATAAAGAACACTCAGATATTGGAAACAAAGTTATAAACAAGTATGCATAGGATATATACTTAAACCAGTGGCAGAAACCCCATTCTAGTGGTAGTGCCTAAAACAAGTAAGGCATAATTCATATTAAAACATGATAAACTATAAACTTCCAAGGAAGAACTAAAATAATCTCTGCCTTTCATCATTTTATATATTCCATGTAGGTATTCCCATCAAATATAAAAAATGGCAGTAGAGCTTCAAGCTCTTTCTGGTTTTCAAATTCTATTTGGAATACGAGCAACCAGTCAACAATACAACAGAATGTCAAAATTCCATAAATAGAAACTATGACCTCATATCAAATGTTCAAAATTGGACACTGGAACATAAAATGAATGTTATATGTAATTACTGTCGCATCCAGAATAACTTCCATTAGACAGTGGTATAATCACCCTAGTAAAATAAGTAATTACTTTAAAACTCACCAGAATGATACTACACGATCTGACATGACATGAACTAAAACAGATAGTATATTGTGGGATGCACATTATGTCTTCCAAAGTGTGTGAATCATAGAAATGATTCTACTATGTACAAAACTTAAAACATATAAAAGTTACGCTTGCACACACCATATCTATAATGAAATACAAAACTTAATTTTAATGGGTGATCATGATTTTAATGGCTTATTAACAGAAATTTCACAAACCTGAATATGGAAAATCTCCCATATCCTCCTCAATAGAATGAATGTCTTAACCTGAATTTCAAAAAGGTAAACAAGAACGACAGTGTTAGTGAAGTAATAAAATAGAACTATATATAGAAACTAAGAAACAACAATTGAAATAATAAATGAGGGCCCAAATTGTAGCTAATTCAAAAGAAATTAAAGAAAAGCATAAGAAAAGGGAGGATCGGATTAGCTCACCTTAAATCCATTAGCATAATGAGTGAGATAATCCATACTATCAATTTTCCCTCACTTCACAATAAGCCACATGTATGATGGAAATATTTGACCTAATAATGTATTGGCCATATATTTTGGGCTATACACATGGAGAAGGAAGTAGGGCAAAACAGTCATTTCTAAGCTCAGATCTTTCTCATCTGAGCTACTCTATCCCGTTCTCTCTCTCTCTCTCCTTGACGAATCCGAAAAAAACTCAGCTTTCCTGAAAAAAACAATCATTTGAAGTAACAATCGTAAAGCTCAAACAAGATTGTTTTATCACTAGTCGCTCCTATTAATCATTAATTCATAGTATGCAACTTCAGAAACATAATCCATCTCATCATTACTTATAACCAACGAGGAAAAATAAAGCTCAGATAGGATTAATTCATCACTAGTTACTCCTACAGATCATTAAATAAATGATTCATAGTGTGCAACTTCAGAAACATAATCCATCTCATCATCACTTGTAAAACTAGAATCCAAGTTATCCAACGAGGAAGCAAACTCACAATCACATGAATATAACAGACTAGTAGACTACTATAGCATAATAAAGTTCATCATTGCCTAGTTTCAGAAATTATTCATTCACTAAAATATGAATGAGTTCATCTTTACCAGAATACTTCCCTCAGTTCATATTATCGGAAATATTCTTCAGATTCATATTATCTGAAGAATCCAAAACTTCAGATTGTTGGTTTTCTGTTCCTTTAAACGATTGTATGTTATGACTAATATCTCAGCAGCATAGCCCTTATTGGCTGCTCCCTTTGTTTGCATATGTACATGTTCATCCAAAATCACACACACATAGGATAAATATTGACATAATAATGAAAAGAAGAAAATACAATGAACCACTTACAGTCAATGTTTCAGGCTGTCGTCCCATGGCAATCTTTGAAAACGGACCATGAGCCAAGTGGACCCATCTAGGGGGAGCCGTGTCCAAATGAGGTGAATATATCAATGAAGACAAGATGAACATAGTCAAAATTTAATCAGGAAAAATGATACAAGTCGATTTAAGGGTTTCTCTTCGAATCGCAACCAGAACAAATCGATTTAGGGGCTAACGGCGATTTGGGTTTCTATTCGAAAAGAGAAAGAGAATCCAAGAGAACCGAAATCAAAACCCTAAATGGCAGATGCCCAGTATGGTTTCTTCATCGAAGGGAGAGAGAGAACGGGAGAGAGTAGAAATCGAGAGCTGATTCGAAGATTTGGGTTTCGACGAAGAGTCGGAGAGAACCGATTCTCACGGTAGGCGGGTTTCTCGTCGACGAGAGAAAGAGAACGTGAGAGAGCTTCGGCTAGGGTTTCGACGAAGAAAGAGACAGCGGGAGTGAGATTGATGAGAGTTGAGAGGTGAGAGCTTCGGCTAGGGTTTTGATGAAGAAAGAGACAGAGGTTGAGCGGGGTAAAATGAGGTGGATGAGATTTGAATGAGAAAGAAAGAGAGCTAGAAATGACGATTTTACCCCTCATCAAAACAGAGGTTGAGCGGGTAAAATCTGAGTCGTTCGATCGCGATCAAACGCGATCGGACGGCTGAGAACTCCCGCTCACGATAAGGAGCCCATCTCACCATCTCATAATAGACTAACTATATATATATATGGGGAGTAAGGTTGAGAACTAATTTTGGTGAGAACTCCGTGAGAACTCACGAAGTAGACCTCCCATGAAAAATCCGAACCGACCATCTCGTTCTACATGTCTTAGATAGCATAACATAAAGAATTCAAATAATTTGAAGTTCATTTGCTCATCCATCAAATGGAGTAGAATTTTCAGCCATACAATTTTGCGATGATGTAAATCATGGGAAAATGAACTTCAAATTACGTGATTTCTTTATGTTATGTTATCTAAGGCGTGTAGAACGAGATGGCCGGTTCGGATTTTTCATTGGGGGTATACTCCTAGAGTTCTCACGGAGTTCTCACCAAATTAGTTCTCAACCGAAGAGCCACCTATATGGGTATATATCTATATATATATGAGTTCTCACCAAAATTAGTTCTCAACCGAAGGGCATATATATATATGAGTTCTCAACCGAAGGGCATATATATATATATATGAGTTCTCACCAAAATTAGTTCTCAACCGAAGGGTTATATATATATATATATATATATATATATATATATATATATATATATATATATATATATATATATATATATATTATTATTATTATTATTATTATACCCGTTTAAGTACGGGGTGTTAAATTTAAAGTCAACAGTAGGACCATGGAAGGAATATAAGTGAGTCGTCCGTGTAAGTAGTGACCATTCGTTTTGTGTGCGTATCACGGCATATCAAGTTATCAACATCACATTACACTGAACTAAGTAGTGACCATTCCTTTTGTGTGATAATCGTCCATGTAAGTAGTGACCATTCGTTTTGTGTGTGTATCACGGCATATCAACATCACATTACACTGTACGTAATCAGCTTTACAGAATTGTCACCTGAACTAAAAGATATAGTGTGAATAAAGACTGAAATTTCCACATATTAACTTGCTCACTTTCAAAAAAACTTGCCGAGTTACAACTTGCTCACATTACACTAAACATAAAAAAAAAAACTTGCTCACTTTCAGTCACAACTAGCTGAGACTGGAACTGCCGAGTTAACCAGTTAATACACACGACATGCTTTCATCTTACCGCGGAATATTCACTACAAGTTCCCAAAGATAGCTAGCTTGAAATTGAATTGATCAGGTTCCTTCTTCTTATCCTTTGCCTAACACCAAACAAAGTTTCTGGACTTCTGTCAATCCTCCTGTAAACTATAGTCAATACTAAACAGGTCTTTCCATATAAATTGAGGTGCGAATAGTTTTCTCAATTACCCTTTTAGGTATTGAGGTGCGTCGAAGAGTGTAGATTGGGATCGTGCAGCTGAGAACATGACCAATAAGAGTACCATCCTACCATAGATAACAGATGACCGTCCCAAGAGTTGAGGTGCAACTTAATATACATGTTGTGTTTAAGTCCGTACGGAAGCAACTTTTTGAATTAAAGACTGCATATTCACAATTTAGGACACTAAAATTTCACCATCGTAATAGACAAATACAATTCTCCACATAGATAATAGCCCTACAGAAAACAAAGAAGATTCTGGTTCACCAGCTTTCTTATTGTAAGCTGGGCATCGAATAAGGAATACACAGAGACATCACTGTAATGATAGCTTTCCTTTCACAGTCTATAAATCCTTGCAGACACAACTCAATCAAAAGAATACAAGACTCCAGAAATACAACTTGCAAATCGCCTTCTTTCTTTTTTACGGTTCGAGATCCCACTCGACTGATACCACTTCACATTGAAGACCTAGACTATCAGATCCTCTACCAATGCAAACAAAAACTGGCATGGTTGAAATGATGTTCGAATCATTTTGAGAATCCCCAATAACATTTGATCCAGATATTTCAATTAGCTTCAACCTCAAAACTAAAACCCCGGACTAGTGAACCTGCATTCACAGTACAAACTGCACACTAACGTGGGTGTGATGTTGATATGCCATGATATACAAACAAAACAGAACTGTAACCATTACAATAGTACCAAAACAGTCACCTGAACTGCCTGAGGGAGGTACTATGCATTCGTAGTCTTCCAAACTTCATCTTTAACCTGTACATGAATCTCCAAATCCTTCTCGATGAGCATATACTTAAGGCTTAGTGTCCCGAGGTTTCCCCTGATCCGCACGAGTACGAGCTAAGCAACCTGGGTGGATCTCCCTCAAGTGGGAGAGCTCCAAATACTTTTCGAGTAGCACCTCCTTTAGACGGTCATTCTCAATCCTCTCCTCCAATAATACAGCACGAAGTCGCGCAATCTCAATATCCCGAGGATCCCCTCAAGTGTCTATAATAATCTGTCGATAGAAACGATGAATTTACTACAACACTAGTAAATGACAAAACACTTGAGTTCGATTTTGATAATTTTTTAGAAGATTTAACCGAACACATGAGAAATTCGTACTCATAAAAAGGAGTTTGACACAGAATGTTTTGCATTGCTTGAAAGAAAAATACATAAGCGGCGGTTAGTCCACAATTCGGTGAGTTACAACACAAAAAGCAATACATTTTTATTAGGGATCCGTTTCGAGACAAGAACAAATACGGTGGGGGGGGGAGGGGGGGGGGGGGGGGGGGAAGGGGTATTTATAGTATGCTTATGTTAACTGTAGTTTTTCTTTTTTCATCACCAATTTCATTCAACTCGTGATAAATGCATTTTTTTGTTGTACAGACAAACTTTTATTTTCTATTGAATATCTTCAAAGTTCTATTTGTTCACCTTATGTTAGCTTTTTCATGAAAACCCCTTGGGCCATTTTGCTGAAGGGTCGTTTTAGTGAACAAAAAAATTTCATTGGTTAAGACAAAACCAATGTGAGAACTCTAGATTTTTTAAATGAAGGGAGACAGTTAATAAAACTTAAGAATTGGAACATAAACAAATAATAACAGTAAATATACCTTGGATTTGACACTTCAGATAGAATCAGGTAGCAAAAGAAACCATTGCAACTTTTTTTAACAACCTGAGGTGTCTCACTCGATTCCATCAATAATTTTTCTCCAGATTATCCTCGCATATAGCGACGAATAAGTGTTTCTAGAACCATCCAGTACGATCTTTTGGGAAGGCCATGCTGGATGAGAAGGGGCAAATGCAATTAAACCCATGAACGTTTGCTCAAAATACAAAGTACCCCTAACATACAAAATACTGCTAACGTTTTATTTGGTTAGAAACTACCTCTTAAGAGTGAACTTAGGAATATAAAATTCCATGCTTTGGTGGAAAATTTGTGGGTCTAGGGTTCAAAGATGAAAGAGTAAAGTGGAAAAAAGAGGGGAGGCATTTCAGAGAGGTTAAGAGCATCCACAATGATGTTTCTCATTTTTTAGAATATGACAGCTACAGTAATAGCAAATAACGAAATCGTCTGCAATGGTTATTTGCTATAATATTCTCATTTTTATAGTCGAACGATACATCGTCCGATGGCGCGTTTAAAAAAAAAGAAGAAAGAGACGAGACATGTCTCGTCCCTCTCAATTTTTTTAAAAATATTGCGTGGGTTGTACCGTCCCGCAAATTTTTTTTTAAATCGGGAGAGACGAGACATGTTGTCTCGTCTCTTTCTTTTTTAAAAAATAAAAAATTATTTAGGATTAATTAATTACTAATTAAATAATATAATTGGTTAATTAAATAAATAAATTAATATAATAATATCTAAAACCTAATTAAAAACACCCTAAACCTAATTAAAAAAACTAACATACCACTAAACTAAATTGCCACCTATGCTGTACGGGACATGTTGTCCCGTCCCAAGCAAAAATGCTTGAGACGAGACAACATGTCTCGTTTCGGGATTTTTTTTGAGTTTTTTTTTCCAGACGGAACATGTGGTACCGTCCGATCAATTTATATAAAAAAAAATTGTCAGACGAAACATGTTGTCTCGTCTGATTCCATTAAAAAATTGAAAAAAAAAATCGGACGAAACATGTTGTCTCGTCTCTTATAATTTGAGAATCGCAATTTCGTTTCTTAAAAATGAGAAGCGACTGTAGCAACTTTGCCAAAATATGGCAAAATAGCAAACGAATGCAGTGTCTCGTTTGCTAAAAAAACGAGAAATTGGCAAATATAGCAAACGACTGTGGATGATCTAATGGCAAATAGATATAGAGTAAGTCATAATTGGGCACTCCATATCCACACAAAAGAATGTTAGTGTGTACTTTGCATTTCGATCAATAGAGGGGTTTATTGCATTTATGATTTACCCCCGATAAAACACGTGGAAATGGTGTTTTCTCCATGATATTAGTACCCTCACTAGCTATAGTAGGTGATTCAGTTGTAGGAGGAATTACTGACATGAGAGGATTATCAGAAACATTATTCTTGAGACGAGAGTAGATTCTTTGATTTCTTTTAACTTTTGTGGATAATAACTCTACGGTGTGAACATTGTGGAAAAGGTGAATGTATTGTTTCTCACATTTTGAGTAAATGAACGTATGTTGCTGGTGCTGCCTTCAAGAAAAGAAATCTCTCTTTTTTGGATTATCGGATGTATATTTGATCCAGTAGTAAAAGAAAATCCATGTAACTGTAAATAAAGTGAGAAACCTAATCTTTTTTTAGTCATAACCTTACTGTGAAGATTGAGTAGTGTGCTGTTTTATTATTTCTTTTAGATCTGCAAGTCCCATTCCAACCTCAAACCTGTAACTATTGATTGCTATCAACTTCTAACATGAGAGTTCAACATTTTCATGACAGGCGGCTGGCTAAACTGGAAATGCTTAAGCGTCGCGGCAAGGGCCCACCGAAGAAGGGGCAGGGAAGGAGAGCTCTCAAGCGCAACAAATAGAGAAGATTCAAGTCAAGCATCATTATCTGCATCCTTTTTTGCGTGTTTTTTTCTTCTTCTTGGACTTCGACTATTCTTTTTTGTCAACACTCAGAACAGTGTTATGGCATTGGAAAGCCAGATAGTTATCTCAAGATGATGTGTTGTAGACATGGTAGTTCATCCATCTTTCGGTAAAAGTTTATTTTTTCGCAAATAACAATGGGAATCACCTACTGAAAGTTAAAACCATGGATATGTACCGGCTAATTGTTACGTTTTTTGTGGCTCTTAGTTCCGTGTATCTGTTCATGATCAGGGTGCATCAGTGTTTGGGGATAAAAAAGAAAAGAACTAAAGATTAAATTTGACTATGTGGTACCGATAAAGCCAGCAAACAAAGAGTCTGAAGAGAAACCCAGCATTAGAGTCTGCAATTAAATAGTGTAACTTAACCAAACTGTTAGATTTCGGTGATCTCAACCTCACTATCATGATCAATCCTCTGTCTGACATATAACCAGGATTTTATCCCTTATGTCTGCCTTTTGTTTGGAAGATAATGCATGTAAATGTGACATATATAACAACAGAGGAGAATACGGTTTTTTTTTTCTTCTTCTTCACCAAAGGAAGAGGATTGTCGTCGAACTTGATTCTAAGAATACTCTGAAGAGAATGCATGCAGACTTTGTTTTTTGCTGTTGTTGTCGACTTCGTTGTTTTTTGACAGTAATGTTGTAATCGGATTTTACTCGCCTATTAGTTTAAATTTCACTGTCACAAATGGCTAAGGCTCCACTCAATTCTTTACTGAATTATTGCTGTAACAGAACTATAAATACGTAAAACTAGTAATATGCACGTGCGATGCACGTTCTAATAGAGATCTGTAATCTGTACTATAATATAATAATAATCTAATCTAATATTATCCAATATTATAATGGGAGAGTTGTTGGAGTTGTCATTTGTAGACATTCAACCATTCATTTTTAAGTGAGAGTTATATTAACCATTCATTTGTTCAACTGTTGTTAGTTACCATAATACCCTCAGGTTTAAATTTATTTAGATATCTATCTAATCTGGGAGAGTTGGGGTTGTCATTTGTAGACATTCAACCATCTCATCTCATACATTCATTTTTAAGTGAGAGTTATATTAATCATTCATTTGCTCAACTGTTGTTAGTTACCATAATACCCTCAAAGTTCAAATTTATTTACGACATAATTATTACAAATGCACCACTCATATAAAATAAAATTTGATGCCACTAAGGATAATTTATAAAGAGCATCTAATATTATCTTTATAACCTTTATCTTTATAATCTTTATATAATCTACTATTTTAATGAAAGAGAGTGTCACCCGACAAACACCATTTGCAATCAAACAAACACGTACATTGTAACCCAACAAACACATGCAAAGCACATACATAACTAATATAAATATAAAGGAGTCTTAGGTTCAATGTCAGGCAACGTCAAATTTTTTTAAAATATATATATTTATAAATACGTGCATCGCACGTGTAAATTACTAGTTTTAATGAGAGTTGGATTGTGTAACCAAACAAATACGTGTATTGTAACCAAACAAACACGAGCAATGCATGTGCATATCTAATATAAATGATGTCTTAGATTCGATGTCAGACAACGTAAAAGTTTTTACTTTAAAAAATATATATTTATAAAGACGTGCATCGTACGTGTAAATTACTAGTAATATTATAATGGGAGAGTTGAATTTTTACCAAACTATCCCACTTTTTGTAAGTATGTACGAAACTATCCCTGTTTGAAAATTTAATACCAAAACATCCCTTTCGCTAACTGAGTTAGCGCGCCTAGTAATTTTTTTTGCGCTAACTTAGTTAGCGTGCTGCAGGGGATACAACTTTTTTCCTCTTGTTTGGGTGTGGCAAAAAACTCACCCAATATAGACACGCTAACTCCGTGTTTAAACCACTTGCGCTAACGGGGTTAGCATTCGTAGATGGACAGTATGGGGCACTACCTCAAAGAGGGGTGTGGGTAAAAAAATCACTAAGTATAGACAAGTTAAGTCAGTTAACGTGCCTATTATTACCAAGGCCGTTAACTGAGTCAACGACTGTGAAGATTTCAAGTTTCCAGAAAGTTGAAACTTTCTGAAAATTGGAGATACTCACACACGTTAACTCAGTTAATGTGCCTATTCTTACCAAGGCCGTTAACTGAGTTAACGACTGTGAAGATTTTAAGTTTTCAGAAAGTTGAAACTTTCTGGAAATTGGAGATACTCACACACGTTAACTCAGTTAACGTGCCTTGTTTTACCAAGGCCATTAACTGAGTTAACGTGTATGCCTATCCTCACAAACAGACTAATAACCGACACACGCTAACCCAGTTAACGGCCTTGGTGTAAAGAGGCACGCTAACGGGATTAACATGTCTATATTGGGTGAGTTTTTTGCCACACCCAAACAAGAGGGGAAAGTAGTATCCTCTGCAACACGCTAACTGAGTTAGCGCGAAAAAAATTACTAGGCGCATTAACTCAGTTAGCGACATGGATGTTTTGGTATTAAATTTTCAAACAGGGATAGTTTCGTACATACTTACAAAAAGTGGGATAGTTTGGTAAAAATTTCGGGAGAGTTGGGGTTGTCATTTGTAGACATTCAACCATCTAATCTCAACCATTCATTTTTAAGTGGGAGTTATATTAACCATTCATTTGCTCAACTGTAGTTAGTTATCATAATACTCTCAAATCTCAAATTTATTTACGACATAATTATTTACAAAAGTGTCACTCATATAAAATAAAAATTGATGTCACTAAGGGTAATTTGTAAAGAGTATGTGATGAGTAAAGGGAGATCTCAGATTTAATGCCAGATTATGTCTTAGTATTAACTTTAAAAAGAAAAGAAAATATTAGGACGTGCATTGCACGTCCAGATTACTAGTAATATAATAATATAATAATAATAATAATCTCTAATATTATAATGGGAGAGTTGGGGTTGTCATTTGTAGACAACCTGTAATTTGTCGACATTCATTCAACCATCTAATCTCAATCATTCATTTTAAGTATAAGTTATATTAACCATTCATTTACTCAACTGTTGTAGTTACTATAATACCCTCAAAGTTCAAATTTATTTACGACATAATTATTTACACAAATGTCATTCATATAAAATAAAAGTTTATGCCACTAGGGATAATTTGTAAAGAGTGTGTAGATGAGTAAATGGAGATCTTATTATTTACTTTATAAAAAAAATCGATTAGAACGTGCATCGCATGTGTAAATTACGATCTCTAATATTATAATGGGAGAGTTGGGGTTGTCATTTGTAGACAACCATCCATCTAATCTCAACCATTCATTTTTAAGCGGAAACTCAACTGTTGTTAGTTACCATAATACCTTTAAAGTTCAAATTTATTTACGACATAATTATTTACAAAAATGTCACTCAAATAAAATAAAAGTTGGTGCCACTAGTGGTAATTTGTAAATATTATGTGATGAGTAAAGGGAGAGGTCTCAGATTCGAGGCCAGATTACGTTTTAGTATTTACTTTAAAAAAATTTAAAAAATTAGGACGTGCATTTTAAACCCAAACTCATTCTTATTGGATCCTAACCCGTTACCCTAAACCCACCAACTTAATTAACTCTATAAATACTGTTTAACCCCTAACCCTAAGATCAACTTCAATCTCTGGAAGGTGGACACATATGATGTATTGGTGCAAGAAAGTCTACATCTTGCCTTAAAGGAGAATTGGGATACGATTTGTGAAAGAGCCCTAAGTTTAATCTGATTATCATTGATAGACGAGGTCAAGTACAACTTCCTTGATAAGAAAACCGATTTGTCAGTGGCGTACTGGTATTAGAGCTTCTGTTGACAAGTCCCTTGGTGAAGATGACTGGTTATAGCTATGTGAAGATCAAACAGTTCGACGGTAAGATCAACATCAATCTCTGAAAGGTGGACATGTATGATGTACTTGTTCATGAACGTCTACATCTTGCCCTAAAGGTTGAAGGTAAACTATCTGGCATGAAGACAGAGAATTAGGATGGGATATGTAATCCAAGGTGAAGATTGTTGAGTGTATGTCTTGCATACTTGTGTTCGATTAGAGGAAGAGACGGAGAAGCAAGGAGGTCGAAGCATGACACGAATGAAGTCAGCAAACAACAACAGCAGCATAGACAGTCGACTGTCCATTTTGATAGTCGACCGTGGTCTAAATAGTGAACACACAGTCGAGGGGGCAGTCGACCGCACCCAGACCGTCCACTCTCTGGTTTGGAATTGCTACATTGCGGTCAACAACATCTTTGTGTAGTCGACCACCACCGACGCTGATGCTGAACACTATTATGGGATGATTATTCGAAATTATTTCGAGCCCATCTACTACTCCAAGTTAGATCGTACAGCTCTTATTGTATGACTTCTTCTACAAGATATATCGGATGGTTATTGTATCAAGACTACAATTCTGATTTCTCTAGATCTCTATATATTGTATTAGTCTCCATTGATAGAGACAAGTACTTCTTTGATATTTCTTCCATTGTAAGTAAGGCCGAGAGATAGTTCTTGGTAAGTGAGTTTGTAACTAACTCTTTGTAATCTTCTATAGTTGAATAATATCTCCCTATATTTTTCCAAGGATTTTGTTCGCACGAACCAGGACAAATCTTTGTGTGATTGGCGTGATCCACTGTTTAGTTGTTTATTAGATCTGTTTATGCTCATCGCTATCGTTGCTCAACAAACTCTGCTGCGCTAATTTCCCTAACAGGGATATGGGTATTATGATTTGGAAGTATATGCTGGAGAATGGGTATTCAGCTGAGGAGTGCGGGAATATGTTGTTGAGGAAGTTGAAGGATCTCAATAGGCTGCCGGACGCTTGCAGGTTTGCGTAGGGTATGATTGATAGGAGGGTGAAATTGAACTCGGTAAATTTGTCCAAGTAGAGGACCAGCCTTCTGAAAATTGGTAAGGGAAGTATCTATGATCACATCCATAGGAAATGAAAAATTCACTAGGATGTCCAGTTTCTATAACCTTCAGTTTTCATTTATTGCTTTTATTTATTTATTTATTTATTGTTGAACAAAGGATAGAATCCTAAGGGTTTCTAACCAAACTTCCATTAAAACCAGATAACATTTATTGCTTTTATATATATATTAGGGAAACATATATATAATGTTATATGTGCTTGAAAATATCAAGGAGCTTATGTTATCTCTATAAAAAAAGAGGTCCTTTTTTTATATTACATGTTGAAGACTTTCTTCCAGATAATCATTCTGAACTCGTTACTTGGTTGATTTAGTGATAATGTATTTTGGGATTTTATATTCTTTTACTTGCTTCTTTTAGTTGCAGTTTTCTATTCAACATTCTACCATATACTAGGTCTTATGGATTGTCTCAGTATTTGCATAGACATTTCCTTTTTAATCACGATACACTGTATAATATCTCCCAGTGTTGCCATATATCAACTTGTCAAGAATGCTAAGCTATATCGTCTCTCCTTGCGGTTCACATAAATTAGCTGATTTCTACTTAGTACATACATACAAACAACAACATTTCTATAGAGATATAGGTAAATTAGCTGATTTCTACTTAGTACATACATACAAACAACAACATTTCTATAGAGATATAGGTATGTTATAATTTTTTCTAGGAGCAAGGTGCCATGCGCTTTATATGCTTTTGTTTCCGAGAGTGACGTATATAAGATAGCTGGATGCTTTGATCTTCTTTCCTTAGGATTTATAGACTATGAAAAGGTAGTTGTTACTTATTAGTATGGTGATATCCTCTTTACATGTTAATATCCTTATTTGATGATAAACAGACAAAAATTTGTCAGTCAGTTGGTAGATAAGGTAACTGATGGATTAAATTCTTCTCTGTTTCGTATAGAGCTATTAGTCATCTCGATTACTAAATCTATTTGGATGGTGAATTTTATTGTCTATTAGAAAAGTTTTGATTAATAAATAAATGTTTTTGATGGTTCTGTTCATCATTATTTTAAAGTTCTTTATTTGTATAGATATATTCCTGAACAGTTGTTTCTTTTATACATAGATGTCCAATTCTGTGAATGATTGCTAATTTACAATTAACATTTACTTCTGAATATGCGTTCTGTTAACTTTAAAAAGTTAGAATGTGTAAGAATATGCACATCAAGATACCAGCAAAAACTGCTTACTAAAATGAAAGTAAACAGAGTGTATCTGAGACAAGAATATATTATATATACAAATGCAAATCAAGGATAATTTTATTGTAGGCAATAAAAATCTCAGAAAAGTACAGGTATGCGATTCAACAATTAGATACTCCTCATTCTCAAAAAAAAAAAAATTAGATACTCCAAGCTAGGAAGAAAGAACTATATATTTGACTGATATTCCAGTTTGATCTTTTTCAATTTTGAGACAACTTCCAGCATCGAAATTCTTTCCGTAGGTGAGTGATTTGAGCACAACAAACCTAACTCGATGACATCTGACAGGCACTGATGCACGGTTGCTAAGACTTGAGATGATCCCTCACTACTGGAGTTATCCTTCACGAGATTGTAGTCCAAAACTTTGAATACTCCACTGGGATAATCCTTGCATACCCATTCCCTCAAACTTGATTCTTCACCAAACATGCCATCTGATGGCCTCTTTCCAGTAAAAGTTTCCAGCAATAGTATTCCAAAACTATATATGTCACCCATTTTTGAAGCTCTTCCCGTCCATATATACTCTGTTGCAAACATAATAACTGATGTATCAATCCGTTATGAAGTAAGATAGCACTGTTATAACAAATAAATCAATTGTAAGGGAGGTCGATTAAGCCATAGAAAACTAAGAGACCCTACTGAGAATTTTACAAAATTAGATATACGCACATACAGATTATCCATAATTATTGAAATTGAAACTTAATTTGATTGTTTTGATTACCTGGAGCAATATAGCCAATGGTGCCTGGCATGCTTGTTGATGCTGAAGATCCACTGTCCCCAAGCAACAGTTTGGCAATACCAAAGTCTCCAACATGTGCTACCATTTCTTCGTCCAACAAAACATTTGTTGGCTTAAGATCACAATGCAAAACTACGTCTGGATGGTGGTGGTGAAGGTACTCAAGCGCTAATGATACGTCCAGCATTATGTTTAACCTTTGCAGAAGATTTAGGTAGTGGTTCTCGGAGTACAACCATTGCTCAAGGTTACCATTTGGCATGAATTGGAGGACAACGGCTTTGAAGTCCAGACTCGAACATACACTGATGATTTTGATGAGATTCCTGTGGCGAACTGTCCGCAAAACTTGGCATTCTGCATCAAAGCTTTTTGAAGCACCTTCAACTTCTAAATTAAAGACTTTTACTGCTACGATCAATCCATCCATAAGGCATCCCTGTAGGATAATGGCTCGATTCTGGTATTTGGTATCTGCAGTGTTCGAAAGTTTCAGTATATCAGTCGACTGGGTTGGAGGATCAGGCGACTGTCCAGAGAGTTTTCGAAGACTGAGTATACAGCAGCAGCAGTCGACTGTATGTGGGAGTCAGTCGACCGTCACGAAGGAATCAGTCGACTGGTATGAAGACCAGTCGACTGTCGGCGTGTTTTTGATCCAGATTCGGCCCAATTCGAAAAGGCCCAATAGTTTCACTATAAATACACCCGTTAGGGTTTTGTAAAGAGTAACACCTTATTCGGATTTTGCAGCCGTCATTCCTTTGTAAGGCTTTGTTTGTCCATTGGAGAACATAGTAAAGAAACCCCAACCGCCCCTTGTGGATGTAGGCATCGTTTTGCCGAACCACGTAAATCTTGTGTTCTTGTGTTGCTTGCTTTTCTGTGTTTCTTCGCTGGTTCTCTCTTTGTTTCCGCGTTGGTTTGATTTGTTGGTTTGATTGGTTAATTAGTTTTGTATTACGCACAACAAGTGGTATCAGAACTGTTGGTTCGAACTAGAGGGAGATGGCGGGTGATTCAGATGCAACCAAGGATGTTGTGGGATCAAGTTCGTCCAGAACAACGATTCACAACGCAAAATTTGAAGTTGAAAAATTTGATGGGACAAACAATTTTGGGATGTGGCAATGTGAGGTGTTGGATGTTCTTGTTCAACAAGAACAAGATGTTGCTTTGGAGAAAGAAAAACCTAAGGATATGTCCGAAGCAGATTGGAAGAAGTTGAATCGAGTTGCGTGTGGGACTATTCGGCTCTTTATTGAGAAGGCTCAGAAGTATGATTTGATGAGGGATACCATTGCTGCGGTGTTGTGGAAGAAACTCGAAGACAAATACATGAGGAAAAGTTTGGAGAATCGGCTGTATTTGAAGAAGAGACTTTTTCGCTTCACCTATACGGAAGGTATGTCTATGAATACTCATGTGGAATCATTTAATAAATTATTGGCTGATTTGTTAAATTTGGATGAGCAAATTAAGGATGAAGATAAAGCTCTAATTCTGTTGAATTCATTACCTGAAAGTTATGATCATTTAGCAACTACTTTATTATATGGAAAAGATACTGTGAAATATGAAGATGTTGCAAATGCTTTGTTGAATAATGAAACTAGGAGAAGGGATAAAATGGTTGATAGGGAAACTTCTGAAGCTTTAATTGTAAGGGGCAGGACTGAGACCAGATCTGAGTCCAAATCTGGGAAAAAGGGAAACAAATTTCGTTCCAAATCGAGAGGAGTTTCGAAGGACAGGAAAATACCGGCCAAAGATGAATGTGCTTTCTGTCATGAAAGGGGTCATTGGAAAAAGGATTGTCCAAAGCTACGAAATAAGGGAAATTCGACTGCAAATGTGACTGTTGATAATTTAGAAAGTGGCGAGGATTTTTCTTTTGCACTTGCTTCTAGTCCCTCACTTTATCAAGAAGTATGGTTTCTTGATACAGCAGCCTCCTATCATATGTCTTGGAAAAAGGAGTGGTTTACTTCTTTGGAGTATATGGATGGTGGTGTAGTTTTGATGGGAAATGATGCACCTTGTAAGAAGGTAGGAATCGGGAAGATTGAATTGCTAATGCACGATGGTCTTATTAGGGAGCTTTCAGATGTATGGTATGTTCCAGAGTTGAAAAAGAATCTGATTTCACTAGGTGCTTTGGAGGCCAGTGGATTGAAATTTGCTAGTGAAGGTGGCATTCTGAAGGTGACTAGCGGATCACTCGTGGTGATGAAAGGGCAAAGAAAGAGGAACTTGTTTTTCTTGCAGGGAAAAACATATTTGGGTCAGGCTGCCAGTGTAACTGAAAGGCCTAAACAGGTTGTTCCCGACTCTACTAGGTTGTGGCATATGCGACTCGGGCATGCAGGAGAAAGGCCTTGCAGGGGCTTGTGAAGCAAGGGTTGCTTAAAGATGCTAAAGGGTGCAAGTTGGAATTTTGTGAACATTGTGTTTTGGGTAAGCAAACTAGGGTGAAATTTGGTACAGCTGTACATCAGACAAAGGGTATCCTCGATTATGTGCACACAGATGTTTGGGGCCCTACTCAGACACCTTCTATGAGTGGTAGACACTGGTTTGTTACTTTTGTTGATGATTACTCCAGGCGAGTTTGGGTATATACCATGAAGCACAAAGATGAAGTTTTGACATTGTTCACAAGTTGGAAGAAGAAAGTTGAAAATCAGACTGGTAGGAAGATTAAGGTTCTGAGGTCAGATAATGGAGGGGAATATAAGAATGATCCGTTTCTGAAATTGTGTGAAGATGAAGGGATCCAGAGGCACTTCACAGTTAGGAAGACTCCACAGCAAAATGGGGTTGCAGAAAGGATGAACAGAACCTTACTTGAGAAGGTGAGATGTATGTTAGCACAGTCTGGGTTGAAGAAGACATTTTGGGCAGAAGCTGTTATATATGCAAGCCACATTGTCAACCGTTTACCATCCGCAGCACTTGAAGGCAAAACGCCTATTGAGGTATGGAGTGGTAAACCTGCATCTGATTATAGTTTTTTGCATATATTTGGTTGTCCTGCTTATTTTCATGTAACTGAAACTAAACTTGATGCAAGAGCCAAAAAGGCTATATTTGTTGGTTTTAGTACTGGTGTCAAAGGTTATAGGTTGTGGTGTCCAGAACAGAAGAAGTTAGTAATCAGCAGGGATGTGACTTTTGATGAGACCAGCATGATTAGCTCGGGACAGTCGACTGGTGGTATAGGACAGTCGACTGGTGAGCAGCAGAAGAGTGGGACAGTTCTCCAACAGGTGAGTAGCAGAATCTCGGGACAGTCGACTGTTGGCAATAACCAGTCGACTGGTAGGAGAGTTCTCCAACAGGTGGAGTTAGAAAAGTTTTCAGTTGAAAATCCTGTTCCTGTCCAAGATGAAGATGATGTGGTTGATACTGAGAATGATGAAGAAGTTCCTATCCAGCAGGAAGAATCAATTGCAGTAAGAAGGCAAAGAAGAGATATCAAACGACCGTCTCGTTTTACAGATACAGTTGCATTTGCTCTTCCCATTGTGGATGATGAAGTTCCCTCCAACTTCAAAGAAGCCACTAGAAGTTCAGAAAATACAGATTGGAAAGTTGCTATGGATGAAGAGATGAACTCTCTTCATAAGAATAAGACTTGGGATCTAGTGCAACTACCAAAGGGGAAGAAAGCAATTGGTTGCAAGTGGGTGTATACGAAGAAAGAGGGTCCAAAAGGCAGTGTTCGGTTCAAGGCTAGACTAGTTGCAAAGGGGTATGCTCAACAGGAAGGTATTGACTATAATGAAGTGTTCTCTCCAGTTGTGAAGCATCCTTCTATTCGGATTTTGTTGGCATTGGTAGCACAGGTTGATCTTGAATTGACACAGATGGATGTGAAGACTGCGTTCTTACATGGGGATCTAGATGAAGAAATTTATATGTCGCAGCCAGATGGGTTCAAAATTGCTGGGAAGGAAAATTGTGTTTGCAGGTTGAAGAAGTCTCTCTATGGGTTGAAGCAATCTCCAAGGCAGTGGTATTTGAGGTTTGATCAGTTTATGAAGGTGCAGAGATATTCCAGAAGTGAGTTTGATCATTGTGTCTACTTCAGGAAATTGCAGGATGGTTCTTTCATATATCTGTTATTATATGTGGATGATATGTTGATTGCCTCTAAAAATGCTAAGGAGATTCAAAATTTGAAGAATCAGCTGAGTGCTGAGTTCGAGATGAAGGATCTTGGTGAAGCCAAGAAGATACTTGGGATGGAGATAGCTAGAGACAGAGCAAAGGGCATAGTAAGTTTGACACAGAAGCAATATCTTTTGAAGGTGCTGAAACGGTTTGGTATAGATGAGAAGACTAAACCAGTCAGTACACCCTTAGCTCCTCATTTCAGAATTAGTGCTTCTCAGTCTCCAAGTACAGATGAAGAGAGACAGTATATGGCTAATGTACCTTACACTAGTGTGGTTGGCAGTTTGATGTATGCCATGGTTTGTACTCGACCAGACATCTCTCAGACGGTGAGTATGGTTAGTCGACATATGCATGATCCAGGCAGAGAGCATTGGCAAGCAGCTAAATGGATTTTGAGGTACATAAGTGGCACCACAGATGTGGGTTTGAAATTTGAAAGGGATGACAATATTAGCAGGTTATTGGTTGGATATGTTGATTCTGACTATGCAGGTGATCTAGATAAGAGGCGGTCTACTACAGGCTATTTGTTTACTATGGTTAGGGCACCTATAAGTTGGAGGTCAAATTTGCAGTCCACTGTAGCGTTGTCTACTACTGAGGCTGAATACATGGCGGTTGCTGAGGCCATGAAGGAAGCCATTTGGATACATGGACTTTTGAAGAGCTTGGGAATTCATCGGGAGAAGGTGGAGGTACACTGTGACAGTCAGAGTGCTATTCATTTAGCGAAGAACCAAGTTCATCATTCGAGGACCAAACATATTGATGTCCGTTATCATTTTGTGCGTGATTTGATAAAGGATGGTGATATTCATTTGGTGAAGATTGGAACAGCTGATAATCCTGCTGATATGTTGACCAAAGTTGTTGGGGCAGCCAAGTTCAAGCATTGCATGAACCTGGCTAATATTTTGCATGTTTGATAATTTGGCATGGGCGATTGAGATAGTACTTTGCTATTGGAATGGGGCTTCGCTATTTGTTTGCCTAGTATGTGATATCATACTAAGGTGGAGTTTGGAATTTTGTTACAATTGGTGACGAGCATTTGTTTGGAGTATTTGTGGAGATTGCTTGGGCTACTTGGAAGATTTCACCAAGGTGGAGATTGTTGGATACTTGACTTGGAAGATCTCGCCAAGGTGGAGATTGTAGGATAATGGCTCGATTCTGGTATTTGGTATCTGCAGTGTTCGAAAGTTTCAGTATATCAGTCGACTGGGTTGGAGGATCAGGCGACTGTCCAGAGAGTTTTCGAAGACTGAGTATACAGCAGCAGCAGTCGACTGTATGTGGGAGTCAGTCGACCGTCACGAAGGAATCAGTCGACTGGTATGAAGACCAGTCGACTGTCGGCGTGTTTTTGATCCAGATTCGGCCCAATTCGAAAAGGCCCAATAGTTTCACTATAAATACACCCGTTAGGGTTTTGTAAAGAGTAACACCTTATTCGGATTTTGCAGCCGTCATTCCTTTATAAGGCTTTGTTTGCCCATTGGAGAACATAGTAAAGAAACCCCAACCGCCCCTTGTGGATGTAGGCATCGTTTTGCCGAACCACGTAAATCTTGTGTTCTTGTGTTGCTTGCTTTTCTGTGTTTCTTAGCTGGTTCTCTCTTTGTTTCCGCGTTGGTTTGATTTGTTGGTTTGATTGGTTAATTAGTTTTGTATTACGCACAACAATCCCTTGAACACAGAACCGAAGCCTCCCCTTCCTAATAAGTTGGCCTCATTGAAGTTGTTTGTTGCATGAGCAAGTTCATAGCGTGAAACTAATCTATGTTCGTGCAAATGTTGTATATTAGTGTCGACCACGGTCTTGACCTTTCTCCTCCAGTAAAATGCATATATAAGACACAAGCAAGCTAAAAGAATCAAACTTGCTGCTATGGCAGGTAGGATATATTTGAGGGACTTCAATGCTTTCCTTGAATTGTATGGAATACTATTTACAGGGCAGGGTGCAAAGTGTAATTGTGGTGCTCCACAAAGTGCTTCATTCCCTATCAAGACTGGAATGCTAGCATTTAAGAAGATCCCACCTTTAGGAATCTGACCTACTAGTTTGTTGTAGGAAAGATCAAGACTTCCAAGGTAAGATAGATTGGCTAAGAAGTTTGGTATGTTCCCCGATAGAAAATTGTGCGACAAGTTCAAATCGGTGAGACTGACCAATCTAGCAAAAGATGTAGGAATTTGACCATGTAACGAGTTTGAAGAGAGATCTAGATTTTGAAGCATTTGAAGCTCAGCAAAATCACTTGGGATATTACCTGATAGACTATTCATAGACAAATTCAGGTAAAACAGAGATTTTGCATTTGCAACAAGAAGAGGAAGTGTGCCATATAAAGCATTTCTTGAAAGGTCTACCTGAAGGAGGCTTCCAGAGGTCCATAAGTTGTGGGGAATACTTGAGGACAAATTGTTGTTACTTAGATCCAAAATCTGTAGCATGCTGAGGTTAGCCAATGAATCAGGTATTGGTCCGGAAATCAAATTGTCACTAACATCTAGGATGGACAAACTTGTCATCAGTCCAAGCTCATAAGGAATTGTGCCACTTATTTTGTTGGACATTAAGCCTATCGCTTGAAGTGCCTCTAATCTTGTGATTGTTGATGGTATCGTGCCTGTTAGATCATTCTCGCTCAAATCTAGGAATATAAGACCAGTTAAGTTGCCCAATCCAACTGGGAGGTTTCCATGAATGTGATTCCTAGCAGCATATAAATATTGCAGTGTTGTTGAAAGATTCCCAATGGAATCAGGAATTTCACCCGCTAGATTGTTGTTGTTGTATGCTAGTAACTTTAGTTTTCTGCAGTTGGAAAGAGATGAGATGAATTCACGCCCTCCAGTTAGTTTATTTGCAACAGAGATTTTGCATTTGCAACAAGAAGAGGAAGTGTGCCATATAAAGCATTTCTGGAAAGGTCTACCTGAAGGAGGCTTCCAGAGGTCCATAAGTTTTGGGGAATACTTGAGGACAAATTGTTGTTACTTAGATTCAAATACTGTAGCATGCTGATGTTAGCCAATGAATCAGGTATTGGTCCGGAAATCAAATTGTAACTAAAATGTATCTCGTTCAAGCTTGCCATTAGTCCAAGCTCGTAAGGAATTGTGCCACTTATTTTGTTGGACGATAAGTCTATCAGTTGAAGTGCCTCTAATCTTGTGATTGTTGATGGTACCGTGCCTGTTAGATCATTCTCGCTCAAATCTAGGAGTATAAGACCAGTTAAGTTGCCCAATCCAACTGGGAGGTTTCCCTGAATGTGATTCACAGAAGCATGAAAATATTGCAGAGTTGTTGAAAGATTCCCAATGGAATCAGGAATTTCATCCGCTAGATTGTTTATGTTGTATTCTAGTAACTTTAGATTTCTGCAGTTGGAAAGAGATGAGATGAATTCAAGCCCTCCAGTTAGTTTATTACCACCTAAAGAGAGTAGAGTGAGGAGAGGAAGTGACATGCCAGTGAGCTTGTTTCTCCCAAGAATAAGATGATTCAACATGGAAGCATTTAGTAAGGAAGCTGGTATTGAGCTACCGAGATAATTATATTCCAAGTACAGACTTTGGAGATACCCCTGTTAAGACGTTGCCCTAACTCTTGCGGAATTACCCCTGTTAAGACGTTGCCCTGCAGAGCAAGTTCTTCGAACATTGTGAGGTTGCCGACGGAAGTTGGGATAGTTCCACTAAATTGGTTTATATCAAGATATAATAGAGTGAGCTTAGGCCACCAGCCACCAATATCAGTAGGTATGCTTCCACTGAACTGACTTTCAGCAATTGCAAGTATTTGGAGATGTTGACATTGAGCAAACCTTGATAGGACTTCACCAGTAAAATTATTCTCACCAAGAGAGAGAACTTGGATATTAGGTAGCATGCTAGTAATGGTTTTGTTTGACGGAAGAGAACCTGAGAGATTGTTGACAGGAACAACAAAATAGACTAAGGAAGACATGTTTAAGATGGTGGAGGGAATGGGACCAGATAGAAAGTTGCAACTAAGGGTGAGATGAGAGAGCCGAATAGGGAGTTACTACTAAGATCAATGTACGAAAGGAAGGAGAGGTTTGCAATGTAAGGAGATATGGTACCTTTGAGAGACATGTTGAAAACAGCGAGATAGCCGTGACTCGCTGTTTGTGTCGCCGACTGCAGGAGACACCAAACCAGTTACAGAAGGAGGTGTTGGTGGTCCAGTTGGTGGACAGAAAGGCTTCAAGAGCCGTGACTTGAGCTTTGAACGCCAATAGCGATTCCAGATCAGTGATGTTGCTGTGGTGTTGTGTTGATGTGGCTTGCTTTATATTGTGGGAGTTGAGGATGTAGAGGATGGAAAAGAAGAGAAAGAGAGGCTTCATATCTATGTAATTGTAGTGCGAGAGGGAAATAGAATTGAAGTGATGAAATTGTGTTATATTAATTAGTCTACTTATAGATGCAGAATATACAGGCAGAGGAGCGTGGAAGACCAACAAGAGTTGACCCCAAGGTCTTTTCCACAGGGAACCAAAATATTTCAATATAAAAAAAGTGACACTGTTATGGGTGGTGATGGAATATAAAAAAAAATAAACCGATCTCAATATGAACCAAAATATTCAGAAATTTTAGTGGTAATTCTTGTAGGTTCCTTTAAAAACTCGTCTGTATATGCATTTGGATGCACAAATAAATCCTATAAAATCTTAGTGCACATATCAGAGAGAAAGGAAATGCTTTACATTTGTCCAATTCAAATTCTTCTGTTTGGATGTCCAAATTGATCCACCAAAACCTTAGTGGATTTGGTTGCACAAATGAATCTCACTAAATTCATTAATTACAAGTCTTTTTTTAATATTCAGAAAAAGAAAGCAACTTAGAATAAATATCAGGTTTGTCGATAGTAATTTTTCTGTGAAGGAGTCCAAAGAACATGATCTAATTACTATCATTCCATGCGTCGAGATTCATACGGAATTATTTGATGCTTTGGTGAAAGACTGACTTTAAAGTCATCGCTGGGACCATGGAAGGAATATAAGTGAGTCATCCATGACGTAATGGCGATTGTCTCGACTAGTTGTTACTCTTAAGTTAGCAAGTTCATGAATGGAAATTGGCACTATCTTTTTCGTTAATTGAGTGGAAATTTCTGTTTGATTCACACTATACATTTATATATTTTTCAAATGCAAATCTTAATCCTTGACATGATTAATTTTTTGAATAATTCTTTTTTTGAATAATTCTTTTTTTGAATCCTTGACATGATTAATTTTAAATACATTATAATCCAGAAGTAGTACTAGCTTTTAAAAAATGCCGATTGAGCGTGATAACACCCAGTTTATTTTTTATTTTGGAAGAAAGGAAAACAGAGACGAGAGGAAAAAAAAAGAGGAAGAAACAAGAAGAGTTGTTGGATTTGTCAGGTGACTAACATTGTTTGCTTCTGTTTATATACAATCAGTAACTCGGTGCTATGCGAGTGACTGGTGACAACAATGTGTTACCGGTTGTTATTTATTTGCCATGTTCAACTGAGAAACTATTCAGCAAGGGCATGTTCTTTTGATGTCAGTTCAATTTTTTTTTTTTTTTGGATTTTTAAAGATGGCACGATAATTGCCGTCACATATCACTAGTAAATATACACGTGCGATGCACGTATTATTTTTTTAAAAAAATAAAGTAAAAACTCTGATTTACACGTGCGATGCATATCTTAATAAATAAGATTATATATTTTTAAAAGTAATTGTGAAGATTATAATGGGAGAGTTGGAGTTGCACGTAAGTAGGTAGATTTACAACTCCAACTCTTCCATTATAATAGTTATTATATATTATAGATAGATATAGATAGATAGTAATTTACACGCGTGATGCACATTTAATATATTTTGTATTAAAAAAAAGTTAAAAAAAATGACGTAGTGAGGACTCGAACCTGAGATCTCCTTTATATTAATGATGCACGTGGAATGCACGCGTTGGTAGATTTGCAAATGACACTAAGGCCTTCTCCCATTATAATATTAGAGATAATATTAGAGGTATAGATAACTCAAACTGATACATCAGAGCTACAAACTGACTCCAAATATGAAATAACTCACGGGACATAAAAGTCTACAAATACAAAATACATAAGGATTCATAACAACAAGAACCCTCCCAGTAGCTCAAACATCGCCACCCATTTCCCCAAAAGTGACAAACACCCTCCAACTACACTCCCCCACAAGCAAAGGAGTGAAGAAAAGACAACATCCTAGCTATCAGTAGTTGACGTTTCCAGTATTACCCTCTTTGGTAGGAAACAAATGTCGTTTTCGCGCTTTCTTTTGTAGCACCCGGAATGGACAACCAAGATGAGGTGAGAGAATAAATTTTATGAATCAATTGTAAAAAGTTGCAAGAGTGACTTCTAAAGCACAAATCATTTCTATCTAACCAAATGACTCATAAAGAAGCTGCAACTAAACAATCTCAATTCCTCATCTTCACATGAACAATTTTACAGTCTCTAAATTCTCCCCATAAATGAGATACTCGCAGGGGGTAACTGTTAAGGCCAAAGCCCAAAAGGATGGAGTCCCAAATACGTTTACTATGCGGACACTCAAGAAAGAGATGATCGATAATTTCTAGCTCATCCTCACATCTGGGACAAGAAAACACTGTTACCATTCTCTTCTTAGCAAGATTTTCCCTAGTTAAAATCGCATCTTTGAGGACCAACCACAAAAAAGCCTGGACCTTGTGTGGAGCACATGAATTCCAAATAACATTGTTCTCAGCGCTTATCATCCCTCTATCACAGAGAGAAATATACATGGAGATGACCAAAAATTGCCCATTGGGGGCAAGACGCCAACCCCTCTCGTCCAAACGGCTACAATCGGCTATCGATCTGCCCTCTAAAAATGTGTAAAGAGGGATACAATTGAAATGTTGATTATCGACACTTAGAGAAGACATTCTAATGTTCCAAGAAGACCTAATCCAATAATCTGCAACCAAGGCATGTTTTTTTTAGGGCCAACTCAAACGCCTCGGGGAAGAGAGATGCCAACGAATTGGGACCTGCCCAGATATTAAGCCAAAATCTGGTATTTTCTCCATTCCCCAACCTACTTGGAGAATGACAGTGGAATAACTCTTCCACTTTGTCAATCTCTTTCCAAACCGGGGAAATACTTCTACGATGCCCCCCCCCCCCCCCCCCCCCCCCCCCCAAAACTTGAAACGTGTACATCTTGATATCTGGCCCAAACAACACTTGAGAATTGGTAAGGCGTGAATGTAATTTCCACCACCATTTGCAAAGTAAGACTCGATTCATCTCTCATAGATTAAGAATTCCTAATCCTCCAAACACTTCTCTTCTGCAGACGATGCTCCATTTTACTAAGGGTATACCTCTCCCGTCCTCTCTGCTACCCTTCCATAAGAAATCTCTACGAATTTTATCGATCATATTGATAACCCAGATAGGGAATTCATAGATCGACATCCAATATATAGGTAGGTTGGAGAGAACACATTAATGAGAGTGATCCTACCCTCCAACGAAAGATGTTTCTTCTTCCAACTGGGAAGCCGTTTGCTCATTCTCTCAATAAGTACCAATCACGACGTCCTATGTGATGAAATATAGTAATTAAATATTCTGTTTCCTAATCTATAGGAAACAGATTTCCCAAATCTCTCATCTCCCCAATCTTCTCTCAATCCCCTTTCTTCTTCTTCAAGATTGTAATTCTTATACATAGATATATACAGTAGAGAAATAAAGATATAAGAATAATAATTATTTTCCTTCAAATCTATTTTCAATATGGTGTCGGTGCCTAAAAAAATATCCTAGGCTATGTGAAGAAGAAGAAGGCACCATTCTTCTTCTCTTCGTTTTGTTCCCGATCGAACCCGACCTCCTGAGCAACCCCCTTCTCTCTTCAGCCCCTCGCCGATCTGATCCGACCCCGAGCTCTTGCTGCCCTCATCTACGGAAGAAGAAGGCCTGATCCTGCTGCCCTCGTCACCGGAAGAAAAAGGTCCGAATCCTTCTCTTCTTCTTCCTGTTGATTCCGACTACCTTCGACCTTCAACTTGACAACTATCTGCCATCATCTCCAAATCCACCTCACCACCAAATTAATCCACCTTCACCCCCCGGCAGTTCCACCTTGTCGAACTCCCGACCGAAGCCGCTACTGCCCTGCTACTGCCGCTACCTGCTGTGCTCCGACTCCTGACGACCACCGATCTAAACCCTAGACATCACTTACCGATCCTCTTGAATTGTGAACCTTGGGTTGTGTTTGAAGATTGTTTTGACCCAAGTTTCAATCACCGATTGTCTTGAATGTGGACTGTGTTCAAAGAATCAGATCCGAAATTCTAATTTTTCTATTGGCTGACTTCACAGTTTAGGGGCATAGATTTGTTTTCTTGATTTGCTGCAACCATACTCCGATCACCGATTTAACTGTGATCTGCTGTTTGTCGACCCAATATCCATCTTATGGATCGTCTACCGAAGCACAGTTATGGATCGTCTGCAAGCCCATCCGGAGGCTTCAACCAAGCTGCGTATGGGTCAAGGAAGTGTACTCATTATGGCAAGATCGGCCACACGAAATCTCATTGTTATAAGATTATCGGTTACCCAGAGAACTGGGATCATATCAAGGATCTTCGTAAGAAGAATTGCAACCAATCCACATTCATTGTTGAAGGTGCCAATGGAGCTGGGAAGAGTATTGGACTCGCCTCTACATTAGTTACAGCTACAGGTAATGATGGTGAGGTATTTAATATTTTTGCCTCTGTTATGAATAATGCATGGATAATTGATTCGGGTGCTACCGACCATATGAATTTTGATTCTAGAAAAGTCCAAAATTTTCAACCATCCACCAAATCAACTATGTCCACTGCCAATGGTGATCCTGACACTGTTACTGGTGAGGGTTCCATACCTCTCACAAACAACCTAACCTTAGATACTGCCCTAGTTGTGCCATTCTTGAATTTTAACATATTATTTGTTGCTCAAATAACTACTGCCTTATATTGTATTGTACGTTTTTGGCCTTCACATTGTGTGTTTAAGGATATCAAGACTCGCAAGACGATTGGTTATGGGGTTAGACACGGGAAGCTATATTACCTGAATTTAGAATCTGAAAGTTCAAGCAAGTTGACTCAAGCTGTAAGTGTGGAAGGATCCGAAGGTGAAAAGAAGAAATCAGATATTTTGCTATGGCATCGACGTCTACGGCATGCTTCTTTTGGTTATTTGAATAAATTATTTCCAAGTTTATTTTTGAAGTTGGATATTTCTGCATTTCGGTGTGAAGTGTGTGAACTTGTAAAAGGTCACAGTGTCTCATTTCCTCCAAGTCTAAGTAGAAGCTCTCTTCCATTTATGATTATTCATTCTGATGTTTGGAGTCCATCCAAGAACACTATATTTGGAGGAGCCAAATGGTTTGTGATATTTATTGATGATTGTACGCGTATGACCTGGATTTGTTTGATAAAGTCGAAAAGTGAAGTTAGTGACTTGTTTCAGAAATTTCACAAGCATGTTATGACTCAGTATAAATCAAAGATTCAAGTTCTTAGGAGTGATAATGGTGAAGAGTACCTGAGTTCGAATATACAACAATATTTGGTGGAACACGAAATTGTTCACCAGACTACATGCTCATATACACCTCAACAGAATGGAGTTGCAGAAAGAAAAAATAGACATTTGCTCGAGGGGGTCCGTGCTTCTCTTATCCATGGAAATATGCCACTCATTTATTGGGGGGAAGCCCTTACTTCTGCTGCATACTTAATCAACCGAGTTCCCTCTAGTATCTTGAACTTCCTCACGCCGTTTCAAGCATTAACTGAAGCTATAAATGCACCAAAAGTCGTCAACTTGCCACCTCGTGTGTTTGGGTGTGTTGCATTTGTTCATCTTCATCAACATGAACATAATAAGTTGACTCCTCGAGCTGTCTGATGTGTTTTTGTGCAATATGCATAGGATAAGAAAGGGTATCGGTGCTATCACCCACCAACTCAAAGGATATTTGTGACTATGGATGTTGTGTTCCATGAAGATGAGATGTATTTTTCCTCTGAGTTGAACTTCAGGGAGAGTGCCAAAGTGAAGTTCAAACTCTTGCCTATGATTAAGTGGTTACCATTCAGATTGAACAATCGAATATAAGGGGAGAAAATCTGGATGAAGATTTGGTTGAAGGAGATTTCTACGAAGAATTGCAATCAATGCTGAACCTCCATGAAGATGAGCAATCTCCACCACCAGAACCGTCAGAACCATCTCCACCACTAGCACCATCAGATTCATCTCTATCCCCAGCAGAACCCCAAAACTAATCGTCATCGTTGTCCGAAGCTCCAAGAAGAGAACTCCCAAATCGTACTACTAGATGTATCCCAAGACCCACTTATGAGCCTGATCCCATTAGTAATGTCAAGTATCTCATGAGTCATTATGTGTCCACTCATCGACTATCTGAATCAAATAAGTTATTTGTGAATCAATTATTTGTTATTTCTATTCCTAACAGTGTGCAGGAAGCCTTAGCCGATCCAAGGTGGAAAGTAGTTATGGATGAGTAGATGAAGTCCTTGAAGAAGAATGAGACTTGGGAGATAGTCGAATTGCCAGCAGGAAAGAAGTCGGTAGGATGTAGATGGATTTATACAGTGAAGTATAAATTTGATGGTTTAATAGAGCGATACAAAGCAAGGCTGGTTGCCAAAGGGTACACTTAAACTTATGAAATTGATTATGATGAAACATTTGCACTTGTGGCAAAATTCAATACTGCTCGAGTCTTACTGTCACTTGCTGCAAATCTTGACTGGCCATTGGAGCAATTTGATGTGAAGAATGCATTTTTGCATGAGGAATTGACAGAAGAGGTTTATATGGATCTTCTACCTGGGTCGAACAGACTAGTCCAACACAGCAATAAAGTATGTCGTCTAAAGAAAGCATTTTATGGACTGAAGTAGTCGCCAAGAGTTTGGTTTGGGAGATTTACAAAATCAATGAGGACATTCAGATACTATCAGAGTAATTCAAATCATACTATGTTCCTAAAAAGGAAAGAAGGTAAAATTACTGCTCACATTATTTATGTGAATGATATGATAGTAACTGGAGATGATCCTGAGGAGAGGAAGACATTAAAGAACTACTTGTAACAAGAGTTCGAAATGAAAAATCTTGGCCCTTTGAGATACTTCCTTGGTATTAAAGTTTCTCGCTCAAGAAAGGGAATATTCTTGTCTCAAAGAAAGTATGCTCTTGATTTATTCAAGGAAACTGGATTGTCCGCTTGTCAACCGGCTGGTACACCGTTAGAAGAAGGACTGAAACTGTGCAACGAAGCTGATCAAGTGCCTTGTGATAAAGAAAGATATCAGAGATTTGTTGGACGATTGATGTATCTTGCACATACACGACCAGATTTGTCATATGTTTTAAGTGTGGTAAGTCAGTTTATGCATGTGCCTCAGGAACAGCATATGGATATGGTGATGAGAATTATGAGATATATTAAGTCAGCTTCAGGAAAAGGGGTCTTATTTGCGAAACAATGTCACTTGAAGGTTGAGGCATATACTGATGCTGATTGGGCAGGATCTATAATTGATAGGCGCTCCACTTTAGAATACTTCACCTTTGTTGGAGGAAATTTAGTTACATGGAGGAGCAAGAAGCAAAATATTGTTGTGCGCTCTAGTGCAAAGGCTGAGTATCGCGGAGTAGCTTTAAGTATAACAGAAGCTTTATGGCTGAAACTCTTGTTGCAGGACTTAGGCTATGGTCCAAACGAACCTATGAAAGTGTATTATGATAGTCAAGTGGCGTGTGATATTGTGGCTAATACAGTTTAGCATGATAGGACGAAACATGTAGAGGTTGACAGATTCTTCATCAAAGAAAAATTAGATGAGAAAGTTATTGAGATATCTAAAGTGAAGTCAGAAGATCAACTCGCAGATATCCTAACCAAGGCAGTTGCGAATCGGCTCTTCTTGAAATTTGTTGACAAGTTGGGCATGTTCAATATCTATGTACCAACTTGAAGGGGAGTGTTGAAATATAGTAATTGTATATTCTGTTTCCTAATCTATAGGAAACAGATTCCCCAAATCTCTCATCTCCCCAATCTTCTCTCAATCCCCTTTCTTCTTCTCCAACAATGTAATTCTTATATATAGATGTATACAGTAGAGAAATAAAGATATAAGAATAATAATTATTTTCCTTCAAATTTGTTTTCAATACTATGAAGCACGAATACAGGTACGAGGTGTGGGTACGACACGGTACCCGGGGATACTTGATTTTACAAAAAAGTAGGATACGGGTGCGTTGGTAGGTACGTTAAATATAAAATAGTTCATATTATATTTATAGATGTAAAAATATTTTTCTTGTTAAAAATTGCAAACATTTAAAAAATTTCATAGAACTATATGATTACATTATAATTCTGAGCATTTTGGAAAAGAAAATTGATAACCCAACTATCAAATCTTTGTGTAAAATTGTTTTGTGTTTGAGCATAATTGTAAAAAATAAACTTTTGAAATTACTCTAGGACCCCATGCATTTATCTTAATATAATTGTGTGTAAAAGTTGCAAAAAATGCATTTAAAAAATTGGGTGCTCCTTGGGTACGCACCCGAGAGTACCCAAGGAGTATCGGCACCTGATACACACCCGACACGGGTACGTCAGCCATTTAGAAGTATCTGTGCTTCCTAGACGATGTCTGAGTTACCCTAGTCGCAAAGGGACTCCCAAATACTTGATGGGGAACCTTCCCACTTTGCAGTCTAAAACATTAGCCAATAATGCGAGTGAAACATCATCACATCTTCCCAGACCGATGAGATTACTCTTTTCAAAATTAACTCTTAAACCACACCAAGCCTCGTAAAACAATAAGATGCCCGTGTAAATGAGGACCTCATTGATCTCATTCCTCCCAAAAAGTAATGTTTCGCCGGCATATTGAAGGATGGGGATAGCACGGATACCGCCCGAACATCCAATATCGCGTAGGAGGTGCTGACTGGAACAACGTTGAATCATTTCTAACAACACATCTGCCACCAGGGTGAATAGGAGAGAAGATAAAGGATCTCCTTGTCTAAGGCCTCTTTTACACAAGATAATGTTACTAGGAGAGCCATTGATCAACACCGAAGATTTACCACCCCGAATGCACGGGTTAATCCATCAGATCCACCTGCAGCCGAACACTATAGTTTCTAGAACTTCTAAAACACTGTCTCATTCAACAGTATCATATGCTTTTTTAAAGTCAAGCGTAAGTAGGAAACCCTCGACTCTATCTCTATCTCATTGAAAGATGGTTTCATGGGCAATTGCGGTGTTATCTAAAATGTCCCTCCCGTGAATGAATCTGCTTTGGCCTGGATGGATGATAGTGTTAAGCCATCGATTCAGTCTATTGGCTAAAACCTTAGTAATGATTTTGAAGGATGACTCCAAAAGGCTAATGGGTCTGAGATTTCAAACCTCTTTAATATTCCCACCTTTGGGAATTAAAACGATAGACACATAGTTTAGCCGCTCAATCTGTGCCTGATTCTCAAACAACTCCTCAAAGATGCGGCAGAAATCCGACTTGATAATATCCCAATAGACTATATAGAAAATGACTAGGAGCCCATCGGGGCCTGGAGCTTTGTCCTGCCCCAAGTCTTCCACTGCACAAGAGATCTCACTTAGCTCAGAAGGTTTCTCAAGGTCCTCTAGGCCCACAATCTGTGGTTCTTCTCCGACCGTTGGCAATCCTATGAAAGTGTGCTGTGTTAGCATCCCCATCTAGTAGCCATTGCTCCCGATATCTTTGTCTCCAATAATCATCTTCTTTTTGGAAAATTATGTCTAACTCTTATCTAGACTTATGTAGAGCCGATAACTCTAGACTTATGTCTAACTCATCCCTATCCCTATCCAGGATGTCAGTTCATGTTGTATCAGTAAATTTGTATCAGATGTATCAAACTCTAGTATTTTCCAGTGTAATTTCAAATGTACTATTTTGGTCTATATTGTGTTAGTGAGTTGTAATGGTGACAATTCTTTTTTTTTCCGGGGTTTAAACCTGGATACCCCTAACAAATATGATAATATCATATATACCCCTCATGAATGTGTATTTTCGTATATTCCCCTAACAATTTAGTCTTTATTTCATATTTACCCTTATGTTAGATATCACTAAGTTAACCATGATTTAACCCATACGAGACAAATATAAATCAAATAAAAATATCAAATTAGACAATCAAATGAGAAATGATTTAAGAGTTTTAAGGAAGTAAATAGGGAATCTTACAATCTATCAGTAAAAAAACAAAAGCGATGGCAAATTTGGAAAGTAACGTGAGAAAGAATATGTAATTCCCAAAGATGCATTGTTAGTTTGTCCATTTATTTTAAAAAAAAATTGAAAATAGTTAATCGATCTCGGTTGGATTAACAATTGTATGGACATACAAAGAGGAAGAAGATAACATTTGAATGGTAGAGAAGAGAATATTTCAGTTATTTTTCATCAATTCCATTATTTTTTTTAAAAAAAAATCTCCATCATTTTGAATTTTTTTAACTAGAGGGGTAATTAAGAGATGTGGCACATACTGTTAGGGACAAATATGAAAATACACATTTGTGAGGGGCATACATGATATTCACGTATTTGTTAAGGACATACATGTTAAAAACCCTTTTTTGTGTGTGTATAATGACATATCAACATCACATCCATTTTAGTGTGCAGTTGGTATTGTGAATGCAGGTTCACTAGTCCGGGGTTTCAGGTTGAAGCTACTTGAAATATCTGGATGAAATGCTACGAGGGAATGCTTTGGACAGCTCTTCAACCATGCCAGTTTTTGTATGCAATATGATAGAGGATCTGATAGTCTAGGAGTTCAATGTGAAGTGGTATCAGTCAAGTAAGATCAACCATAAAAAAGAAAGCGATTTGCAAGTTGTTTTTCTGAAGTCTTATATTCTTTTTAATTGAGAGTTCTGTCTTTAAGATTTATAGACTGTGAAAGGAAAGCTACCAGTACAGTGATATCTGTGTATTCCTATAAGATTACTGTTCTTATGATCATATCAAATGTAGCCACTATGATAAGATATCTGTGTATTCCTTTCCACTATTGAAGCCATTGACAAGCTTGAAGAGCTTGCTCCGATCTCGGAGTCTCTTCGCAATGAAAGGAATTCTTGCAAAAGGGAATTTGCCTCTATTCTTCATGATGATCATATCAAATGGGCGCAGCGTGCAAAAGTTTGCTGGCTCAAAAAAGGTGATGGTAACACTGCATTTTTCCATAACTTTGCTTCGCACCGTCAACGATGCAATCGTATCTCTTCCATCATCAACGACGGTGTTGAGCTGCACTCGGATGCAGACCTTCATGCTACTTTCTTACAGTTTTATAAAAACCTCCTTGGTTCCTCTCATTCTCAGTCCATTCACCTGGATTGGTTACAACTTTACGGTCAGGAATCTCATGATTTATCTAGCCTGGAGGCCCGTTTTTCTTTGAAGAAAATTAAATCTGCTGTTTTCTCATTAAAGTGTGACTCTGCGCCAGGTCCAGATGGATTCCCGTCCTTTTTCTTTCAAAAGTTCTGGGAGTTTCTGAAAGATGATCTTTTAGAAATGTTTGATGACCTTCATCAAGGATCCTTTTCCTTTGATCGTATTAATTACGCTCACATCATTCTCATCCCCAAACATATTGGCGCGAATTCTGTGGCTAACTTCAGACCGATTAGTCTTCTTAATACTACGTTCAAGATCATCATGAAAGTGCTTTCTAATAGACCCAGTCTTGTCATCTCTCCTCTGATTGATCCCGCTCAGTCAGGTTTCATCAGGGATCGATTTATTCTTGATAGTGTGGCTTCGGCTCAAGAAATTATCTCCCATTGTCATAAGTCTAAGTCAGAAGGGATTATGTTAAAGTTAGACTTTGAGAAAGCCTATGATAAGGTTAGTTGGGACTTTCTTTTCGACATCCTTCTCCATCGGGGCTTTGGCCCTAAGTGGATTGCTTGGATTAAGTCCAGTCTCTTTGCTGGCACCTCATCCATTATTATTAACGGATCAGAAGGCAACAAATTCAAGTGTAAGAGCGGCCTTCGCCAGGGTGATCCTATCTCCTCTCTCTTGTTCACTCTCGTGGTGGATGTCTTCAGTAAATTACTCAAGAATGCCTGGGATGCTCAGGTTATTGAGGGTCTAGTCGGCTCTAACAGCTTCAAGGGCGTTCTCAACCTTCAATATGCTGACGACACTATCATTTTTGCTAAACCCAATGGGTGCACTCTTCGTAATCTAAAGCTCCTGCTCTACCTTTTCGAAAGAGCGTCTGGTTTATCTATTAACTTCCAAAAATCTTCGGTTCTCTGGCTTGAAGGATTGAACAATCGTCAATTAGAGATCGCTCATTTCTTTAATTGTTCGGTCGCTTCCTTCCCGGTCAAGTGTCTTTGAATTCCTTTGAGATGGGGTAAGCTGCACAAATCGGATTGGCTGCCTATGATTGATAAAGTCAAGTCCAGACTTAATGCATGGACCGGTAAAAACCTTTCTAGAGGAGGTAAATTAATTCTGGTGAATGCGGTTCTCACTTCTATCTCCCTATATATGATGTCCTTCTTCTACGTTCCTTCTTGGGTTATCAAAAAGATTGATCAAATTAGAAGAAATTTCTTCTGGTTTGGATCAGACACTTATAGAGTTGGTTCCCATCTTTGTAATTGGAAGTTAGTTTGCACCTCTAAGTCAGATGGTGGCTTGGGGGTCTTTAATCTTAGAAATCAAAACTTAGCATTATTGGCTAAATGGATTTGGAGGATGCTCAAAGAAGATAACCTTCCCTGGGCCCGTTTGATTTCAAATAGCTGCTTCCGTCGGCAGAGGGTCTAGGAATTCTGCCCCTTTCTTTCTACTAAAGTGTCCTCGTTTTGGAAAGAGGTGTGGAAAGTCGTTCACCCTTTTCGTTGCAGTATTCTTCATATCTGCACGGACGGTCTCAAGACTCGGTTCTGGAATAACCTTTGGATTGACAACCTTAAGTTGGCTTCTGTCTACCCTGATTTATTCTGTAAAGCTCTCAACCCTGCTGCCAAAGTGTTGGATTATCTTATTGTTCAGGCCAACATTAGAGATTGGGCATCCCTTTTTCTAGTGATCTCCCTCCCAATCTCGAGCAGGACCTCCAACACCTTATTTCGTTCCTTAACAGCTATACTTGGTTTCCCAAGGATGATTTTGTTTGGCGTTGGACCAACTCTAGATCATTCTCAGTTAAATCCTGTTATAACTTTCTTAATCACGGAGGTGTAACCTCTACTTTTGCTAATATCATTTGGAGCTGCTGTGCTCCACTTAAGGTTAAAATCTTGTCTTGGCTCGCTATTAACAAAAGACTTCTTACTGTTGAAGTTCTTAACAAAAGGAATCTTGCTATTGGCCAGTTATGTTCTTTATGCTACCAGTGCCATGAAGACATTGATCATCTGTTTGTTCATTGTAATTTTATTAGACCTCTTTGGCAGACCTGTCTTCTAGCTTGGCAGGTCCCTTCGATTCCAACCTCTTTCCTCGATAGTTGGAATGGTCATTTAGTGTGTAAAAAGTATCGTAAGTCCTGGTCCCTTTCAATCATGGCTGTTATCTGGGTTATCTGGATTGAAAGAAATAACTGTATCTTCAATAACGCTGTCAAATCTATTGACTCTATTGTAGATGATTTTATTTTCTTTTCTAAACTTTGGGCTTCCATACTCCCAACTCATAAAGAACAGCGATTAAGCCTGGATAGGCTTGATGACGCTGTGGTTTTTTTAAGATCAGCTTTCATAACAGCTACTATCCTTAATATTGACTCTCCCTAATTTCTTTACCTTTGTTCTCTTGCAGGCTTAACGCTCTTGTCGTCCATCCTCTGTTTTGGTGGTTGCTAGGCAGCATCCTGGCATGCTTTTGGTTGCATAGCAGTAAGGAGCCTATCTCTGTTGGCCCTATGTGTTGTCTGGCTTTTATTGGTAATGGGGGTCTGTTTGGATGTAATCCCCCAATCTCTCTTTTCTTTTTTCTTTCTCCTGGTCTGGACTCCTGTTTGTTTTCCCCTGATGGGGATCTGACACTGAATGCTCTGCTGCTCCTTAAGTCTGTGTTCTTCTGGCTTACCAATATATTCTGGCTGCGTGTATGTTCCTTTTGTGGTTTGCCCTCGAAGTCGCTCTGGCGTGAGGTACTCCCAGTTTTGGGACGTGGTCACTGCGCTGTACTGAGTGTGGTGCTTTTGTGCCGCTACGATGGATTGGAGGGGATGTTTTTGTTCATTCTTTTGCTTGTTTTGTTTCTTTTTCTGTGTGTGGGGTTAGGCCCAGCCTTCTGTTTCTTGTCCTGTTCTTGCTTGTTGGCTGCTTGTGTGGGGGTTAGGTCCTGTCTGTTTGCTACCACTGATTTGCAGTGGGAGGGACCCAGAGGTTGTGGTCCTTATTTGGATGT